>JARFIW010000623.1:4425000-5625000 GCA_036346225.1 Platerodrilus igneus | reverse complement strand
TAATATTCGTCAACTTCTCAAACCTAGTTTCTTCCAATAGTCTGCGAAGATAAATTATTTCCTTACTGACTTCGGTCATGCTCATAAATTCAGCTTCCGTAGAAGACAATGCAACTGTCTTGTTTTTTCGAGTCCCATAGGACTGGACTCCCGCCGAAGATGATTACGTGGCTTGAATATGACCTCCTATCGATCGGATTGTTACCCCAGTCCGCGTCGACGTAAGCTAACGACAGACGTTCGTTGTTACTGTAGGTTAGTCCCAAATTCTGTTTGTGTTTTAAGTAACGTAATACGCGCTTTGCTGCAACCCAATGTGTTTTCTCAAAACAATCGTTGAATTGACCTAGACGACTGACAGCATGAGAAATGTCCGGCCGCGTGCACAACGCTAAGTAATTTAGAGCACCAACTAACTCTCAATAAGGAAGTTGATTCTCCGACGCGGTGGTCTTCTCTGGCATAAGAAGTTTGCGATTTGAGTCCATAGGCGTGGTAGCAGCGTTAGAATCTACCATACCAAATCGATTAAGTAATTCGTTTACGTACCCCCTCTGATTCATGTGTAATTTGTCACCACTATTATTAAATTCTATGCTGAGACAATATTTAGTTTCGTCAACGTCTTTGATTTGAAAATGCTGAATTAGATGACGCTTCAAGTGTGCGATATCATCAGTATTCCGAGACATGACTATGATGTCATCGACAAAGGTCGTGATCAATATGGAATCCTCTCCGCGTTCGACCTGATATAAACAAGAATCTACGATTGACTGCGTGGCGCCGTAATCCTTTAAACATTTGTCTAAAGTTTCAAAGCACTTGCGCCCAGCCTGTTTCAGTCCAATGTGGCTTTATTCAGGAAATATACCTTGTGTCCTTCGGAAATCTCATTCAACATTCGTCTCGCCTTTACTCCAATAGTGGAATTCGGCTCCCCTTCGACGATCTTAGTTAAGGTTTCGTGAAGATACATCGGTGGCTCCATGTATATCTTCTATTGTGAATTGGATATGACTATCATAGCTATTAAAAATATTATGGGTTTCAACTATTTTATTTTCTGGGATAGCCGTTATTAAATCATCAACAAATTTCTTTAAAAATGGAAGGTTAAACGGAATTTGTGGAATAACACTATTTAATAATTCATCCATAACTATCCCAGAAAATAAAATAGTTGAAACCCTTAATATTTTTAATAGCTGTAGTAGTCATATCCAATTCACGATAGAAACAGAATCCAATAAATCGGTACCTTCCCTGGACACTTAATTAATTCAAAACGATGAAAATAAAATAATTTTAGATTGGTATCAAAAACAAAGCCATTCCAACAGATATTTAAATTACCATTCGTATCAACCTTTCAAAACAAAAATAAATTTCATTTTAGGATTAAAAAATCGAATTAAAAGAATATGTCATCCAATATTCTACAATAAAAATATAAAAAAACTTTCAAACATTTTAAAAAACAACAACTATCCCACTCTTCTAATAACAAAATTACTGTATACCTCTGAAGAATATAAAAACACAAACAACAGTAACAGTTATATAAACAAAAATAACACAAGTAGTAACAACAACAAAAATTTTGAAATATATAAAACAATAGCAAATATAGACAATGAATTTCCTCATAAGCTAAATAAAGTATTTAAAAATTATAATTTTAAATATGCAAAGAAAAATATTTGAACAGTCAACAATATCTTTTCAAAATTAAAAGATAAAACACCCAAACTATTTCAAAAAAATATTGTGTACCAAATTAATTGTTTAGATTGTAATGGCTTGTATATTGGACAAACATGTCAATCCTTAAATCAGCGTATAATTCAACACAGAAGTGACATAAAAGTTAAACCAAATTCCTGTGCTTTATCGAGTCATTCAGCTAATTTAGAGCATAGAATAGATTTCAAAAATTCAAAAATTTTAGAATTAGAGAAAGATAAACAAAAAAGACTATTTCTTGAAATGTATCACATTGTTAGTGCAAAAGATAGTATAAATAAAAAACTGATATTAGTGGTTTGAGCTCGATTTACACATATTTACTTAATTTTAAAACATAACCACATACCTAATGTAATATTTGTTAATATGTTTAACGTTATAAATACATACACACATACACACCACACAACCTAACGCATGTGCATACACACACACACACACACACACACACACACACACACACACACACACACATACAGACAAACATTAACTATCACATACAACATAACATATACATTAAATAAAAGTATCAGGTATCCTGTTAAAGAAGAAAATTTGAAATATTTCAAAATCTGACATAATTTTTAATTTTTATTTTTACATTTCTTCTTATACAAATTATTTATCCTTCCTGCATTTAAAAGTGAAAAACTAAAAAAGTTATGTTTAATACTTAATTTCGATGTTAATTTTTAAAACAACTCATCTTTTAAGTTGCAATTAATATTTGTATAATTTAGCCTAGTTGTTTGTAATATTTTTAGAAGCCTGTGATAAAGGATTAAATACATCCGAAAATTTAGGCATTATAAAAGTTTTCTTTTTACCAGCTGACCTCAAACTCATTCAAAACATTATAAACCAATCAAGCCCCACAAATTGGGCACCATAAATGTTGCTGTGGAAGTCTCTAAAACAAATCGGGATTGCCTTTTAGTCCCAGCGTTATTGGGCCGTCATAAAAATCTTCCAATACCTCTGGAACGCCTCTTTATATCTGCACACCCCGGCTAGCTCTAAAATCTGCTTCTTTCTAGATACCTACCATCCTAAGTTCATTCTTTCTCACACATACAGTCAAATAAAATTACCACTCAAATAATGCAACACAAGACATACAACCTTTTTATTTATACATATTAAAAAGTTTCTATTACCAAGAAAATATTTACACATTCGTATATACAGTTTAATAAAATGTTACAATCTCAATCCTTAAACCTTTTAAAATTTCATGATTTGTATTTATTTCAACAGTTTTAATTTATACGAGTAGATGGGCTTGTCGTGAAACCCTAAATTGACTTTTATTCTGGTCTATAGTAAGCTCAGTATAAATCCAGTTACTCTAAATGCCTAAATACATCGCATCTTTGTTTAAAACAAACTTAAAGACCCGTTTACTCCTTACATCAAAATTTTATGTCATTTATTAACATTGTTAAATAATAAATACAAATTGTCCTTTACATATACCCCTTCAAATGAGTTTTTATGGTAATAAAATACACCCCCAATGTGTCAAATCACTCAAGGACAAATGTTCAAGCAAAAGCAAGAAATTAATTTCGTTACCTGGAGTAAAGCTTTTTTTCATCATCACCTCTAAAGATGTTGTCCAAAACCCTCGTCGTTGCGTCCATCGACTTCACTGTTATACATAGATCCAACCCATTTTCACTCGCTATCCAAATCTCTGCAGCCGCCTTCAGTGTTTCCACCCCGATAACTGTCTAGACGAAGCTAATCACCTTCCGTAATTACTAAACCTCACGCATTCTTGTTTCAAACAATTTTCATCTCGCTTACCCTAGTAACATCCTTCTAGTAGTTTGTTGAGTGTAGTAACAGCACCGTCTATTAGCCAGCACCCACTTGTGCAAATCACACTTTTAATAAATTATCGATGTACGTTACTAACAGCGTTTTACACACTTTTAAATTAGGGTGTTGTATTACAAGCAAAGCGAAGTCACACAGATAAGCGAAGTACGAGAATAAGTAAGAGTAAGAGTAAAAAATCTTCACTACCTCTCCTAGTGTATTTATATTCTTTGCTACATCCCTCTCGGACCCTATTTCAGTCGAAAAGCTCATTTCCTCATAATTCAATCTAAAAATTTTTCACCTAACGGATTAATACAACCGAAAATTCCACCGTGCTTTTAACATGAAAACTGCTCAACAATATATAACCGTCGCGAGCTTCTTGAAAATATCTAGCTTTCAACCAATCATACTCCTTTCCCCCATTTTCAAGTCCAGCCTTTAGCTATCTTGCCTCGTTTAACCCATATTTGCTGTCTCTTTTAGAATCCCACTCAAGCAACAAAAATTCGATATTGTGGTTGACCTCCAAACTTGTCGCGTACTTTAAACGAGTGTTTTAACCAACGTGTTATTATACGTGCTCTCTGGCTGATTTACACTAAGGATATTTCGTTTCACTCTGCCTTCAAACCATCTGTGGTTTAGGAGCTTTCGCATCGACCGTTAAATACAATTCTACAGAATTCTCTTCCAACGTTCATTTAAGTTTTCTGGAACTTGTTATTTTAACTGTCAGGTCTTTCTATGTAGCAACTGTCCGTTAAAATTATATTTCCTAGTTTTAGAGTTTCTTAGGATTTGTATGTAACGAACGTTTAGTTTAGTTAAATAGAAAATATCCGTTTACATTATTGATTTTATATACCCAAAAGCTCTGTTTATTATCCGATGCGCTTGATTTAAAATATTAAAACTAATTATGCGTATCTTTGAGTTTTCACGTACTCCAAAGCTTCTACACGTTAAGCAAATTTAACATTCCAATCTAGAAATAGAAAAATATGCTATTATCCGTCCGTTTTCACTGTCAAAACTAATTAATTTGGCGCGTAAATAAATTATCCTATTTCCTATATACCCCGTCGTTACAAATTTACTTTCTTGACCTATTTATCCTTCTTAACCTATAATTTTCACGACAATATATATATATATATATATATATATATATATATAAATTTACTACATGATGGAATGCTCTTAGTTTTAGATGTTTATCTAAAATAAAAAAATTGCTTTGGTTCCAGCTCTTCTACTCCTAAGTTTCAGAGTATCCATAAATTTGAACCAACCTATTACATGAGCTTTACTAAAACCTCCTTCGTCTATCTAGATTTATATCCAAATAAAACGGTCAACAAAAGGACAACTAAAAGGACAGTCAAATACCTCTTGAAATCCAGGTTCGATTGAGAAACCAATTTGTTATAAATGCAACAAGCAGACGTGACATTTAGGATTTTTAGGCTGAAATTGTCTTGACTCAAAGATCCACTACCCCGACAAGCAAATTAAAAGCATACACTTTTGAAACAAAAGGTTGGCTGCTTAAAAAAACCATCAATCACAATATATGTAAAACATATTTCGACTGTATGGAAAACAAATACTTGGCAATTCAGATAGTGGTAGAAAGCAAAGCTGAAGTGGTTGTATATATCACCCAATAAAAAACAAATATTTTAGTTCAAGCTATAAATGCTACAGTGAGCGCTTTATGTAGCATGCGTGACATCGGTTGGTTGCAAAATCACAATGTCGGTGGTTTTTATAATTTCTTTGTGCTTCCCAGCTTTAGCAACAAATTTGAAAGACGCTTACGACAAAAAAAGTTAAATTTAAAAAATGAGAGGAAAGAAAAGCTAGCAAGGTATATAATACTCTTTATAATTTAATTTATCTATTTGCTTAGCAGGTTCAAACAAACTGATGTTTCTTTATAAATGTTAGAGTCAAGGTTCAGTTTTATTTCAAAATTTGTATATTGGGAAAGTTTCAGAATTACTTTATTGTTCTTTATTTCTTACGGTTTAAAAAATGCGATAATTCTTACAATTAAAAAGTCGATAATTACCGTTGAAGAACGTCGATAAATACAGTTAAAAAGTTCATAAATACATCGTGCAAGCGCAATGAATAAAGCGGGCGACGCCACTCGCGGATGGCAGCATTAACCTTATTACAGATTCCGTGTGGCCAACTGCTAATGACGTCACCAATGCACAAAATTAAGACGCAATTATCGAAGAATAAAAAGTTAAATCAACAGGTGATACAGAATTTACTCACATGATAGGTCCAAATTTCCACGAAGTACGCCTATCGTCCTTCCGGATAGATAAAGATGGTGGCTGCACGTCTCTAAGGGCTGCTGTTGGACCTCTTACAAGGAACGGCAATTAACGGGGGTACGTCTTACGCACATCCAGATAGCTTGGACTCGATCTCAGGGCTCCACTCCGGCGTGGAATGCGGTTCTGCCTACGGCTTCAAATTCATCACCTATGTAGGGATCGGATTAGGAAACATGGTAAGGGCGACAAACAAGACAATTAGGCAGGATATCTACATAGGTAAAGATAAGCACGATACGATACCTGACACCGACCACACTCCTTGAAGATCAAAGGCAAACAGCCACGTTTAATAAAGTCACGGAAACACTTGTCCCCACTTTTTTTGTCTTTTACACGTCGGCGCGAGGTTATTCGTCCAACCCTCTCGCGTCGCGCGATCTGGCGCAGACGCACTGTAACATAACGGAAGTACGCGCCTAGTCTTTTAAAATTATGGCGCGAAACCTCCGCACATCAAAATTAACCTAATAACATGTTTAAGGGCCACTTTGGCACGTAACATATTTTGGAGAAAACGTAGACGTTATTACGACATTATTCAACTTAAGAAAGTTTTGTATTATGTTGAAACCCGTATATAAAGGAATTTTACCAAAGTACTGATTTAAAATCTATTTTGTTAGTATTCATACAAGATAATATACGTGCTTAGACGTTTATTACACTTTCAAAAATTATGACATTGATTGTAAAGCCCAGAACAAACGGTTCTGTCAGTAGTGATCCCGGTAATCGTCCGATATCACTAGTGGATAGTGTCTGGAACTTAGGATTAACTTTATCATACTTGAATCGCATAAGTTGCTACAAAACCACTACAGTAAATTAATGCTAAAGTTGTTACGTCTCCTTTTAGTGCGTATCAAATCTCTTTTAATATTTAATCCTTACTTTTTCAAATTAAGCGTCATTTACTCAACATTTGCACGATGTCCTATGGAAATTGTGCGACCGTTTATTAGTGATCGGGTGACCATCGTAGACCAATGAAAACTGACTCAGGTGCGAGTCGGGGTGCTATAGATTTCCTAAAAGCGAGATTGAAGATTTAGATTATTGTGATGTATATTAAATCGAATCCACAATAAAATAAATCGTGGTAGATTTATTACTTTATCTATCGAGAATTCTTATGTAACTGTTGTAACATGCCTTTTTGCTTATATTTTAGCATGTTACATCTGTGCTTGGCACTATTAGCATATAAATGCTTATACCTACATTTAAATATAAAATTACTCTCTTTATTATATAATATATTTTCTATAAGAATTTATCTACTGGATTATTAGTTTTAATCCACATGTTACTAATTTGTTTACATAGTACAAATAATTATATCTAAATGAAATTTTCCTATTGGTTATTTCTGAAGTGTTTATTACAAAGTCACAACTGGAGTGGTTCTAATTTTGTAGTATTGAGAATAATTGCTAGAGATCGTCCATCCCGAAGATGGCCGAAAATAATTTATTTGAAGTGTCAAATTTTCATTTCTCGAATACCTGATTGCTTATCTGGCACGGTTGAGCATTTTCTGATTTAACTTGTACCTTGCCTCATGTGTAACCTGGTATGTAAATTTTCTAATTATAAATCCTAAATTAACATTTAAATATATTTGTAGATGTGTTATCTAATGGATGAAGAAGTTGTTTCTTCATTAATCCCATCAAGTATTTATGATGATGGTAAGATATAGACGGATTTAATTTTTCTTTTCCACCTCGTGTGAGATTGTCACTCTTGTAACACAACTGAATTTTCTAGGGTCCTTCGGTCAAGTATCCTCCGGTTTATCCTCCTGTCAAGTATGTGCCTGTAATATGTGTTCCTGTAATGTATGTTCCTGTACCATATGCTCCAGCGGATTCATGCGTTCCTGTAATGTATGTTCCAGTCAAATATGCGTCACAGCGACGTGTTTTCTCTCATCCGGATTTTCCACATGGAAAGGTTGCTTTTTGCACAACCAGATGATGTAAAATAAATACTCATCACAAGAATTTTATATTTCGTTTCCTTCTACTTTACATAATGAATGCTCAGTTATTATCTTATTGAAAAATTTCTACAAGTTTAATTTTATGGAACAGAAGTCTGTTAAGGACAACATTCGAAGTTGACCACATGTTTTGTTTTGTACCTACACTAGGAGTTCCTCCAACGCAGGATGTTTCAGTTTCCTGGATATTGAAGGATTCCTGTAAATTAAGTAACTTAGTATTAGTCAGTTACTGATACTACAGGTAATATGAATTTAAAACTTTTACCTTACCGTTTTCTGTTAAAAGAAAGAGGCCTAACCTCTATTTAAATTTGTCTTTGTCACTACAAATATTTTGTATTGATTATTAATTACCTTTTACTTACCTTAATTGATTTCAAATAGCATTCTCTAATATATAACCTTATCTTAAATGATTTCAAATATAATTATCTAATACATAACCTAAAAATATGTAAACATTTGAAGCTTCATATGGTGAAAAGGTTTATTACTTGAACTTTCATTTCATGTGTAATTTGTTACATGACATTATTACAATTATGATTACCTTTTGATTTACTACTGCATTAAGTATAATTTTGAGTTTCTAAACAGAGATTATTTACTTTTATTTCTTTTATTTCTTTTATTTCTCGTGTACATTTTATTAAATATATGAATTATACCATGTTAAAATATATAGCGATGTCTACTATGTTAATGACACAAGCATATATCTTATACATGCCTTTGGAATTGTAAGAATTGAGTATTAATATACATATTTAGTCGAATTTCTCTTATCGTGTTTTAACTTTTGTTTCTCTAAGTTATCTTACAGTTGTGTAAACAAGTGTCTTGATATTTAAATTTTAACATTCAGATATTCTCCAAACATTCCCCTTACCCTGATGATTTCAAGTCTCACGCAGCCTCCGAAACCATAAAGGTCGATGCAAGCTGTGCCGAAGTATTTCTTATACTTCGTCGTGCGCTTACTCTTTTTATAACATCGAGAAAAGAGTAAGTTACACTGTAAGAAGCCCAGGGTAAGGTTAGGATGGAAATTGGCTTTTAGTAAAAAAAAAAACTCTTAAGACTTTTAGCTAACTGAGTTTTTGACCCACGGTTGCATGAGATTGGGTCAGTAAGTTTATTAAAGTTGGAAAATAATATAATGGACGCCACCTTACATCTGGTCGTCTTCTTCACTGAACTAACGATGCCTAGGGCGGCTCTGAAACATAAATACTACCAACATAGATACCTTCTATATCTTACGAACCAGTATAAGCATGAAATCTTTGTTTTAGTTTCAATTAGTTTTCATTGTATTGTGGTACACATTTGTGTAAGAATCTTTTAAATTCCTAACAAACTTTGGAAAAGTTTAACGATTACTGAGTAGTGAACTGAAGTCAAAAATAACTCTCTCTTTTAAGATAAGTAATGAACATTTTAAATTATAAGTGTACTTAATAAACAAATAAAAATCTTATAAATGTAGTTTCTTGAATTGGATATTTAACTTTTGGACATTATTTTTCATAATTAATAGTCTGGGGTAGCGCTACTAAGACTTCACAGTTCTTTAAAAAATTTTCTTGACTTGGCAAATATTATCAATTAATTAAGTAATCTAAGTTCAAACTTCATTATACAGGAGTTAGGCCCTATTAAATCAGCATGTTGGTATTTTTAAATTATGGTAAACAAGATAACTATTAAGCATGTAGCAAACAAATCATGATTATTTGTCTGCATATTTTACTATCGTCTATATACAACCGGTAAGGTACAATTTCCAAGGTTGAACACACCATTAATTACAAAAAATTGTTGTACTCATTGTACTTTACATTTTAACAGAATTAGCTTATAGCAAATTAATTAACAAAATTATTCGTGACGACCCTTAATGAATTGGATACAACAACATGAAGTAGTGCAAGCTTTCAAAAAAGAATTCATTACGTACATAGATACGTAATGAACTTTGCTACGGCAGCCTTATCTTAGAAACTTAAACAGTCTTACCCCTAGCGGCAATGACCTATAACCTTCAAATGGCATGTTGTTCATCAACTAAACACGCCAGGTGTAGCTGCATAGCGAAATCTACCATTTGTCCAACAAAATTGCTTACGCATTTATATTTTAAACGAGTTACATAAAATTTGCTTGAACCAAACCAAATTGGATATGTTCAAGATAACCTAAAGTTGTATCGGAGTTATATCGGAGTTATGTCGGAGTTATATCGGAGTTATATCGGAGTTGCACTGTAATAAATTTCATAATTAATTTTAATATGATTGCACACTCAAACAAACCGTCGCCAAGATGAGTTTGTACACTACACTTATATAAAAGTTGTCACAGACAACTTTTAAAATACTGTGCCTTTATTACGGCGTCTCTGCCAGGAAAACTTAATTTCCTTCACCATCTTGAGTGTTTTTTTAAACACACCAAGTGACCTTTCTGTTCAACGAAAAAACGAAAAGTGACTATCTGTCACGAATCGTCGGAACAACTAGAAAATCTTAGATATTACAAAGAAGTAGGAGCACGCGAATAGGTTTGTATACATGTTATCAGTAAGGACGAGGTGATACGTAGTAGATTGTAATTGTAATGTGCCTTGAAGTTTGTTGGTTATTAAATATGCAATATCGAATGAATCAATAATATAAACGGTGTTGAGTAAAGACTAAAATAATAGATGCACAGCGGTAACGTCAACAAATAAATTTACAGGAAAATTTAAATGTTACATTATATGACATTTGATTTTAGAAACCTTTTTTCAGTTAGCAGTTTTAAATAGATCTATTAGGGTTCTTATGGTTACGGACGTTTTATGTTTTTAGCAATAGTGTACATAACGCTTTCTCAGGTAAATTTTAAGTCAGAATTACTCTCCTGCTTTCAGGTTTTGGCATCCTCTTCTTACTCATTTTAGGGATTTTCTCTAGAAACCTTGTGAGAATAGATAGCGTCCAAGATGCTCCTCGATTAAGACATAGTTCATACCCGCTACCATTCTGGAGTCCTGGTCAAACACGTACACCACCCGTCACACTGAGTTAGTACAGTCGAGGTTTGAAGCATTTTATCGAAACAAGATTTTTAGCGGAGTACTTGATCGCCAGCTTCGTGGCTTTGTTGGTTTGCATGTGACTACTAAGTTTAAGGTCCCGGTTTCAATTCGCGACACGAACTGCTTGTACTAAATAATCGAGTTAGTTTAACTGATAAATAGTAATAAATTCCTGCAAAATAAATTTTAATTTATATGATAATGATGGATTAATTTTAAAAGTAATTGAATGACACTGATATCGATTTTGGAAGAGTTGGTATAAAATTTAATTCAAAGTTTTAGAAAAGACTTTTAAAACGTACAAAGAGAAAAAGAACAATCAGCGTAATTAACGATCAATCATGAGCCGCGCCAGTTGTTATAGTATCTAATATTTCTTTTAACATTAGTTTGAACCATTCTTGTTTAGTATGACGTCCCGTCTCTGGGGTTTAAGTATAGTGAGTTAAAGACCATCTAAAAAGTAAGCAAGTGCGTTGTGAATAATGCAAGTGCAAACAGAATTGGGTTTAACAATGCAGTCTAGTGGTGAAGCTTGCTGAAATCTTCTCCAAAGGACAGTTTTTCTACGATATAAGGTAGACTCGCTCCTAATGAATATTGTCATTGTTGTAAGGGTATGTCGGCGTCGTTAGAAATATTAAGGTTACTTATAGGACTCATAGATACCTGGATTTGTGTGAAGTAGATATTTAACGCGCTAGGTCGTATGCATAGTCGAGCTTTGAACATTCCAGGGAGTTCAACGTTTGCAAGGAAAGAAATGAACCGGTTGTACGCCTAATATATTTTAGTACAGGTCATTCACGTTACGTATAGATATTCGGATTTAGATTATTTAAAGACAATAATAATTAATACCTACCATTTCGATATGAACTATAATTAGTTTTCTTGCGTAGTGTAGGGTCAATTTAGTAATTTAGTTATACGAGTTTGTTTCATTATTTCTTTTACACCTTTACTAAAAATTATTACATTACATAACTGTTATTATTCACTCTATCTCAATCACGTAAAAGAACCCTGTTTAAGGGAAAATTTTTATTTGGCGCCCAATGTGGTGGTAAAATTTAGAGGGATAATAACTATTAATGCTTATACTACGCTCTCGATTAGGATAGAATTAGATTTTACTGTAAGCAATGGCGGGGCGCAAAAGCAAAAAGACGAAGACAGAATAGCAAAATTCGAGTACTGAAAATGACAATAAATTTTTAAACTTAACTACGCTCATGAAAGAGATTAAAGCATATGTGAAAGCCAACAACAAAATATTATATGCAAATTTTGCTGTACTTGTCAACAATTAATTTGGAAGGTACTGATAATATTCTGAATAATTTGGATTACCGAACAGCCCGATACGAAAGTAAATAAAGGTCAATTAATTAACGTCCCGGGTATGTGGCTACCAATATTTAATATTTATATTTATATATATATTTATATATATTTATATTTGGAAAATATTGTTATAACCCCGTCGCCGTGTTCAGCGCCACTACTACAGTTGGCAACATTGATACAATCCACGTTCGCAATATTGCCCAATAAGAATATTACTCATAATTACGTGTCAAATTGTGTCACATACCAAATGCGTTTACAATGATACATTTGGCACTCAAAAAGATAAATAAAGCGAGGTACTCACTTAAAAGGTTCGTTGCAGTCCGATCTCAGAATCCTTGCCGGGGTGTTGTTGGGTGTGGGTTACGTCATGCCACTTGAATCCAAATTTGTCTTCCCTCTTTCGTTGTTCGTAGCGGTACGGCAGGATCAACCAGGTAAGGAACGATAAGGCAAGATAAAAGGAGGAAACCTACATCCTAAAAGAGAAAAGACAAAAAAACTACACAGGCAAACGTAACCGTTCGACGTCTCGGTGGCTAATCCCCATGTCCGGTCGTATCGCAAACCGCGCACTTACCCCATCACTCCGCACCTGCGCATTCTTTTGCCCAAACGCAACTGTCCGAAATGACGGAAATGAACAAGTCTATGTTAAAAATAATGGCAGGAATTCACTCACAAATTTAAAAATGTACAATGCCAATTTTGGCATGTAACAAAATTTGGGGATACCTCGATACTTTTTAAATCGGACGGTCGTATAAATCCGATTATGTTCATAAATAAATTAGAGGCATTATTTAACGAAGCGGAGTACCGCACCATAAACAATTAGCGCTAGCTATTAGTGCTTTGCGCGGTTCTGCAGCTGACTGGGGCGAAATTAAAGGGAGACAGTGCACGGATTTCAATAGTTTTAAAAAATAGTTCTTGAATCATTATTGGGATTCTCGAACGCAATGGTGATATTTCAATGAATTCAAGTACGGCATCTTGGAGCGGGGAGTCAGGTGCGAATTATTTTTTAAAGAAATGCAAAGAGGCGAGTTTTTTAGAGGCGGCTCCCCTTGAGAAGGAGATTATCGACGTTTTGACTGATCATATTGACGCCGAGACACGCAAGGTAATTATTAGTTCTAGGATTAAAACTATTGATGAGTTTGAGCCATATTTACGGCGGGTTGTTGCTGCGGACGAACGCGAGTTATTTCTGTATTCTAACAGGAAAGGTGGTACAGGTGGAGTTAATGCGGGGGTATCATTTTGGTAGTCGAAATTTTTAGGAGGACAGTGTATATAATAGGCCCCCTAATCGAGTGATGGAGAGGGACAACCAACATAGGTCAGATATAGATCGTAGGAATGATTTTCTACTTTGTTCAGCGATAATTATGATGATACGTTAGGAGAGAATAATTCCAAAAGTAGTCAGGCGATTAAGGTTCCGTTGACAAGGGCAATGGTAGAGGGTATAGGCGTGTATATCCTAGGCGACACTGTGTCGGTTATGAGTTGTATCAGTGAGGACCTTTATGATAAATTTGTAGCCACTAAGCTGGGCATTATCCCATCATTACTGGCTTCTGGCGTAATAGTTTTTGGGGCTTTATGGGGCAAAGGCTAAGCCGTCCGACAACAGGTATATTTGGAAGTCATTAGTGGCAGTGTACATTTCGGTTGTTCTTTCATTGTGGTACCAGATTTGATGAAAAATGTGATTTTAGGGTGTGGCTGGATGGACCGATTTGCTATTGTAATTAATTTTAAGAAATATTCGTTGGAGAAAACGTTTGAAAAAACAAAGCAAGAACTTAAATTTTTGTGTTGGTCGGGCAGAAAAACATAGCCCGGGTTGCAATAAGCGATATTTATGTTAAGATTGAGCACGCGCTCAGGACGGGGTTGACAAAAAAGGGTACTCACATAAGGATATTGCGGATGTTGTTAGGGAAGCAGATATATTTTAAGAGGACCCATACAAAGAAGTTGTTAACTTAGAAGGAAGTTCTGAAATAGATAATAAAGTGCACTTCGACCACCAAAGGTCCAATAATTATGTGAAATCGGCCGGTCGTCCTGTCTGTGAGGTAGAACTCAAGAATATTGTTTTTTTAGCTAAAAAAAAGTTAAGAACAAAAGCAGAGAAAAACAGCTCAGACATAATCGTAATACGCGCAAACTTACCAATTTTGTAGAGAGGGATTGCGTCTCGGTAAGCTCTCACTCCCAGTTTTCTGCTGTAGACAGAGTAAGAAAGGTGCAATTACCAGAGTAGTCAATTCCAATTCCTACCAAATTTGCGAGGATTCGACAGGGTTATCTCTCGGAGTCCTTAATATTGTTGCGAGCTACTATTAGGCAACCCGTCAAACATACACAAGCGCCGCAAGCACTGCATATTCTACAGCGACCGAGAAGCTTCTGGCAATTACTGGAGGATGAGTCATCCTTTTTAATTTACGGTATAAATAAGACCGATGACGAAATACAGAGTTAGTCTATATTAAAATGTCGAATATAAATTATATCGTGTAAAGTAAAAGTAGTTGAGCTTTTGTAAGTCCAAGAGTATACATAAATGTTACATGATGTGTCTAAAGTACATGCAGCTTGTAGAATACATAAATAGACAAAAGCGTAATAAATAATAGTTGTGTTAGTGTTGTCAATGGACCTATGGTTAAGAAGTTAGTTTAAGGAGATATTAGTGCTTGTAAATTCATTAGTGTGATAGTGTTTTCTTGTTAATTGGACTAGAAACATCTATAAATAAGGCATATACTGTTAATTAGACTTGTGAACAGTGAGTAATAAAGACTCTTGTTATTACTTGTTTTAAATTAGTGAAACGCGGCAGTAGTAGCCCGCTACAATATAATTAAATCGAAACCCTATCGAGCGCCCGTTGATCTGGCGCATCTGTATCGATGGTGAATTGAATTAGTATCCTGGTGGTACCTAAATTTAATTGCGGGGCGATGTGCCGCGCCAGTAGATGTAGTATCTAATATTCCTTTTAACATTACTTTGAACCATTCTTGTTTAGTGTAACGGCCCGTCACTGGGTTTTAGGTTAGTATAAGATATTTGTAGGAAAGTGTTAGTAACCTTTTTTTAATCGAGTTCCAAAAGCTCTGAGAGCAATGTTAGGTATAGTTGAAAGGGACAACGAAGCGTGTTGTTCGGTTTGCAGTGTAGTGAGTTGAATAACGTCTAAAAAGTATCCAAGTGCGTTGTAAATCATGCAAGTGCAAACGGAATTGTGTTTAATAATACGGTCTAGTGGTGAGGTTTGCTGAAATCTTCCTAGAAAGACAGTTTGTCTACGATATAAGGTAGCCCCGATCCTCATTAATATTTTCGTTGTGTTAGGTGTATGTCGGTGTCGTTTGAAGCAATAAGGTTACTTAACCGGATTAATAAATACCTGGGTTTTGTGTGAAGTAGACATTCAGCGCGCTGGGTCGTATGCATGACCATTCCAGAGAATTCAGCGTTGGCAAGGAAAGGAATGAACCGGTTGTAGACCTAATATACTTTAGTACAGTAACTTCTGCTACGTTTAGATATACGCACTTAGTTTATTTAAGGACAATAATAATTAATATCTACCGTTTCGCTATTACCTATAATTAGTCTTCTTAAGTAGTGTAGAGTCGATTTAGTAATTTAGTTATACGAATTTGTTTCATTATTTTTTTTATACTTTTACTATAAATTATTGCATTAAAGGACTATACAGAAGCATAACTGTTATTTTTCACTCTATCTCTCAATGACGTAAAAAACCCTGTTTGAAGGGTAAGTCTTAATTATTTAAGAGACATTTGTGTTTGTGGGTTAGATTATAACAATTTGTTTGATAGCCTTTCCCGATGTAATCACGTTCTACGAATTGGCCGTTTATTCATTTACAATAGATAATTACCTTGTTAACGTAAATATAATGAATTCTACAACCATCTCAAAAATTGCTTTCCTGATAGTAAACTACTTTGCATTATAAACTCACAATTGTGTTATAAAGTTTTGAATTAAATGACGTTTATTGACTGATCTTTCTAAAGAGGATGAATACATTATTAAGTTTACATTTTAGAAAAGTACGAATTTTTAATTTTCGCCGGCTAAAACTCGTTTTAAATGATATGTTCTAAAGAAGATAAATTGACATTAAAGTTATTTAGTAAAGTAAAATAGTCTTTACACCTTAGACTTGTTTTACTGGTTTTTTAGTCTGCATAAATGCAATAAAGCTTATTTTTAAAATATTTTTCAAGAGAATAAATATTTACTCACGGATTTTTTAAATCAAATAAATGCTTTTGAATTATCACGAATTAGATTTGTTTTAAGACTGGATTCGTTTTTAAATGTAATATCACAACACTTTGAGAGTGTTATTTTACATGGGATTTCACTTATATGTTAAAGAAATCGTACGAGAATATTATACTAAGCAAAAATTAAATATTGGAAAACTTTACCTTTCTCAGCTTTGGGTCGGTTTTTCTCAGAGAATGTGGTGCTCAATGACTTTTATAACCTTTCACATCACTTTCTACCAAATTAAAATATAAAATTTTAAATTAACCCCCACTGAATCTACGTTGGGCGCCATATTTCTACATTGATTAGTAATTTTTTATTTTTAATTCTAACTACGTATTATATACAACTATTTTTGTTAGACTTATAACACGCTTAATCCCTTTCTCACAATGTCCTTTCTCTTCAACATCACATTTGCTTCATAATACAAAAAAAGAGAATGGAAAACAATGGCTTCTTTATTAGTTTTAAACATGCAGAAAATAAGTGAAAAGAATGAGAAGGTGGTGAAGGAAATGAGAGGGAATATGCAAGAAATGAGTGAAAACAGTATGCGTGGTAATAAAAAAGTTTTTTTCGAAAATTGATTTAAAAAATTCATTTTTGGAGGAAGAAAAGGTTTTCGGTAGATGGCTGTATTTATCGATTAAAGGAAACCCCTTTCTTTTGGCTTGTCTATGGGCGCTATAACGTTAGTAGTTACTAGCTGAAGTATCTGAGACCACTCGGATTTTTATGCTATATTTTGTTGAGATAGTAATATTTAATGGAAAATTTTTCTGCAATATTTGTGAATTTTAGGATTTATTTTGAAATTAAACTTGATAATTGATAAGACTGCGTGAATATAAGAAATAGAGGAGGATTATGAAACAAGCCGTGTGAAGAAAGCATAGAATTGGGGGAAGTTAATTTTAATTTGAGAAGTTGAATTTACGAAGTATTAGAGAGTTATTTGAGAGAAAGACCACTACGAGAAGAGAATTTGGGTATGTACTATGTTTATTGTAGATAATTGTATATAGCAGGTAATTAGAAATAAACATAGAAAGGTATTTGATGCAGAACATGCGAATCGTATATTAAAGATTGAAACCTGCATCGCGTTTACAAAAACTATCTAATTTATTCATTGTACATTCAAAATTCATTCACGAATAGCAAACCCCAATTAGGAAATATAGTAAAATACTTAACGATGTAATAAATCAAACAAGATAATGCGCAATGACGGCTATAAATTAACGTAACAAATAAGCATTTTGAACTTTTATTTAGTAAAGATCCCAATTAGGAACTGTAATAAAACATTTAATGACGTCATAATTCAAAAGATGACAGAAATTTAGATAAGATTAATGTCTTAATTAAGCCATAGAGCCTCAGTTTCCGGGAAAAATTACGTCAGCCGTATGGATAAAACCAGACGGATTGTTCTTGATCTGAATAACGCGTGGGGTTCATGCTATTTAAATCGGTTCAAGTATCAGAACGGGATCAATCTTCAAATATGAACTGTCAGTTGTAAATGGTTGCTTGAATCGAATCACGTTCAATTCACGTTAGTGTTTTACTACTGTTAATAAAAATGTATTTTAACAATCGACGTTAGAAGTTTATCTTAATTTAAGTACGAGGAACTAAGACTTGAAATAAATTATGGAGTTACTTTAACTGATAAATGATAATAAATTCCTGCAAAATAAATTTTAATTTATATGATAGGGACTTTAAAATGCATGTCTAATGGTGGACTAATTTTAAAAGTAATTGAATGTCACTGTTATCGATTTTGGAAGAGTTGGTATAAAATTTAATTGTAAGTTTTAGAAAGGACTCTTAAAACGTACAAAGAAAAATAGAACAATCAGCGTAATTAACGGTCAATCATGAGCCGCGCCAGTTGTTATAGTATCTAATATTTTTTTTAACATTTGTTTGAACCATTCTTGTTCAGTATAACGTCCCGTCTCTGGGGTTTAAGTATAGTGAGTTAAAGACCATCTAAAAAGTAAGCAAGTGCGTTGTGAATAATGCAAGTGCAAACAGAATTGGGTTTAATAATGCAGTCTAGTGGTGAAACTTGCTGAAATCTTCTCCAAAGGACAGTTTTTCTACAATATAGGGTAGACCGATCCTAATGAATAGTTTCATTGTTGTAAGGGCATGTCGGCGTCGTTAGAAATATTAAGGTTACTTAATAGGTCTATAGATACCTGGGTTTTGTGTGAAGTAGACATTCAACGCGCTAGGTCGTATAGTCGAGCTTTCAACATTCCTGGGAGTTCAACGTTTGCAAGGAAAGAAATGAACCGGTTATAGGCCTGATATATTTTAGTACAGGTCACTCGCGTTGCGTATAGAGATTCGGATTTAGATTATTTAAGGACAATGATAATTAATATCAACAATTTCGATATGAACTATAATTAGTTTTTTTGAGTAGTGTAGGGTTGATTTAGTAATTTAGTTATACGAGTTTGTTTCATTATTTTTTTTATACTGTTACTAAAAATTATTGCAATAAAGGATTATATAGAAGAAAAACTGTAATTTTTCACTCTATCTCAATCACGTAAAAGAACCCTGTTTGAGGGGAAAGTCTCAATCATTTAAGAGACATTTGTGAAAAAGGAAAATAATATGTCTGCTCTACCATACAGGCGGCAGAGCCTCGATAGATTACGAGGGGTTCCTGTTTGACGGTCAAGCCCAGAGTAAAAAGGATGTTGAATGGCTTTGAAAAAAAAAGGTCCCTCTAAAGAGATCTTCCAGCCAGCTAAGCTTCTTCAACTTAGGGCAGAGCAATGAGCTAGGGTCGTAGGATGGTATACGATAAAACAAAAGGAATTTTATTGGACGCCACCGTATCTTAATGAGTGTTTTATAAAAAATTATTTGAAGATCAGATACGGAAATATTCGAAAGAAAAAAATTTACGACGAGCAACATAAACAAAAATACTTACTTTGGTCTCTGCAACCTGGAACGGGAACGACGAACTCGTGCTATCTGAAAATTTTATCACACCTAAGCATATTCAAACTAGGGCTTCGTTAGAGCCTAGTCACTTTATCACAAAAAAATTATATATAAATCCAATAGTCAAAATTATACTTTAAAAAAAAACTTTTAACTTCAACACCAATAATATCTTTCTTCAATATTAAAGTTTCATATTTGTAAATTGTTTGCTTCTGTAGGATAATTACTGTTGGCTTCAAAGGAAGAAAATTTTGAGACAACTTAATATTTTTTCTATTAATTTGATTTTTTTAAAAAAATATGTATATACACATCGTTTATACAAACTTATTTATACGGAGACTTTCGAAACAGTTCTGTTTTCACTATTTAATATTAAACTCTAAGCATTCTTGGAATATGGTTTCATTAATTGCATCAATTACTTCAGTTCTCTTTAAGAAATATATGACTTTTATTTTATGTTACAGTGACTTCATGCTACTAGAATAGGATCCTGATCAGTGTACAAGAAACAAATTACATATTCAAAAAACAATTTCTCTGGTTATGGCTGTATATTTTTAATAGCTATCTTTAATAAAATCAAAGGTCAAAGAAAAATACTTATTGTCGACATTGAATTGCACTTCAGGTGTACTATCACAATGTGTTATACACAACAATTCGTCAAACAATTCTCATCATATCACATGTTCAATAAAGCAAACCTTTTAAAACAACTTTGTAACTTCAAGCATAATCTTATACAAAGATCGTAAAAATGTTAAGGTCAATTATGCCTTATTCAAATACTAAATTTTTAAACTAAATTTTACGTGAAACAAATTAATTGAACCCTAAGCTTTAGCAAAATTTCGAGAATTAATTTTGAACAAACTTATGTATAGCTTCTTCGAAAATTATCTGAGCATTTTAAATGAAAGTTCCTTGGAAAGAAATATAGATATAAAATGGAGGATGACTCACCGCTGGCCATCTGCTTGGCGGCCGGTTTTCCTTCTTTAAATTTTTTTAAATATCTGCGTTCTTACTCTTATAGTTGAGCGTGGCTGACGCAGGGGTCCGGATTTTAACCTTCATACAAACCAATCACATGTGGGGGTTTCTGCTTTCCTGCCTAGCAACAATTGAAGCTGCTTCTTAGTCTAGTGCTTGCCTTATGTTTAACGATTGTTTTTTTTATAATACTTAAATTTCCATTGCTTCATTACTTGCAACTTGAATTTAATATTTTAAAACTCGGAATCAAAATTGTCTTTATTTTTAATAATTGGTAGTTTAGTCCTTAAAACTCTAAACTAAAAAAAAGAACTTGCGCTGAAATCAAACGAGAGAATAGAATTTAGGGGTAAGCTTGTGAAATATTTTCTTACCGTAAAAATATATATCTACAACCATTTTAGGACGATGCTATTACCAAAACTAAACTTATGGTACATGTTGACTCCACTTAACTAATTGTTTGGGAGGCATGTTTAATTAAAAACCTGCAAGCCCTGGATAATACTGGTATTCGGACTACATCTGATATCAAAATGGCCCCACAAGGCAATCTTAGCTATACGAGCATGCGCCGGGAAGGAGGATATTGAATCAAAATACAAACAACTAGAAGTTCACTTAAAGTTTACTTTTGCTATTCTAATGTAGATGGCATACTATGTATGAATTCATAATAAAAGGTTTCAATAGAAATTTAATATTTATTGACTAGGTGTATTGAACATAATTGTACATTTGAATAACAGAAAATTGTAATTGTTACAACGAACTGGTGTTTAAGCACAAATCGAGTATAGTATTTCAGCTGATATTTATGTATCTAGAATACCTATTGTTGAACTACCGACGTGATTATACAATACTCGAATGTCTATTAAATATTAAATGGCAACTTGCCAATAAAACCAACGGCGCTCCATGTTCGTACAAATTATCCTAGTATCAATATTATTTTATATTCCAATCCGCTCTGAATTTAATTGAGTTATAAACTCACAGTCGAAAATGTAGATAAACTCAGTTACAAGTTCAATATTCTCCTTAATTTGTAAGAAAGGTGTAAGGTGAGTAAACAATACTTTTTAAAAACTGCTTGATTTGTACACTGCTCGTCTGCATATAATACGATAGTTATATTTGCAGCAGGAGGAAAATTAATACAGCTATCTCCCTTGTTTGTACATACATCACGTGGATTTGACACGAGTTTGCGGTTCTTGTTTGAAATGCAAATTAAGCTTGGATCTGATTTAATCATGGATGACTTCAAATAAATTGGAGATTTTATATTCTGAATTAGGTACAAAGGGCATGGTTTTTACAGAAAGAAAGATATTGCATGATTTCCTTGGATTACATAGGTACATTGGGTGTGTAAAAATAATTTATGCGTCTAAAGCTCAGATAAGCTTATCTAAATTTGCGATTATTTAAATTATATTTAATATGGCAAATGAATTAAAAAATTAAATGTGTATTAATGTGATTCTTACTGCAGACTCGTTGACACACTATGTACAGGTTTGCCGTAAATGTTGGTGTTATGTTTGATTGTTTCTGTACAACCAACTCGTGACAGGAAAGGAGATTTGTTACGGGTACGCTACGAGTTTAGATTTGCCCAGACTGAAAGGGAGCACTGTAACAATGTTACTGGTGCACCGGCTAACTATAGTCGTGCGAAGTGGCTTTCTATGAGAAACTAAAAATTAAACATGCAAAATACCCGAAATACAAAACTGCATACTTCAAGTATTATCGTCGCAAAGCAACAGCTCACGACTTAAATCAAAATAATATCTTGCGATCGAATTTAAGCATTAAATAAATCCCCGTTTTAATAAACGCTTCCTTATATATATATATATATATATATATATATATAAATTATTTATTTCCAGAATGTAGCAGAATAGTATGGAACATGATGCAAAGTTCCCAGAAAAACTCATTAGCGTCTAAAATCGCGGGATTTATTACTTCATAATTTCTTCCGCTTATTAGCAACGCGCGCTGCCTCGTCTTAGTCTAACACATATTCGATTATTATGGCGCCGCATACTAATGCCAAAGATAATCAATTTTTATGGATTTTATGGGTTTTTTAATTGTCGTGTCGCTTCTTGAAATAAACGTTTATTTATTAATGAGTTGATATAAATAGACGTATTTTTTTCAATTCCTCTCAAAACTTCTTTTTTAATCTCTTCTATTTAAAAAAATTCGCTTTTTAAAATAAATTTATATAATCCACAGGGTAATTAATCTAAACTTTAATTGCTTTTTAATGCAAAAGGGGTTGCATTTTATAGAAAATATTTACTTTCATGTTTTAGTACACAAAATTAATACTAATATTGAGGTTTTTAACAAGAATGTAGTTTCTTAAGCAAACTGCACAAAGCTAGCACTATCCTATGTTGTTTACAATAAATGAAAACCATTTTTATCAAAGATTGATTGTAGTCTCTTACACAAAATGTGAAAGCTAGCACTATTCTATGCTATTTACAGAAAACAAAGAGCATTTTTATGCGCATCAGAAATGTATTGATAATTAATAAGTGAAAATTAATGGCTATATATTTAATCTTAAAATAATCGATTTGGCTTGGCATTGAATGTGTTTTTAGGGTATTTAAAGTAAATTATTTTTACATATACAGCTTACGTTATTTGCTATGTATTTACAATACACTTATATAATACAGGGTGATTATACACGCGCAATTGCATTTTTCGCTTTTACATTAATGAATAAAAATACGCTTGTGATTATACAAGGCGAACCATAAATTTACGGAAATTTCTATTTTTTCCAGATTCTTTTATATCTTGGTGGGATTTATTTACAGAACTTGGGTTTCAATGACTTACCGTGGCCCCTTATCACGTCAATATATATATATATATATATATATATATATTACTCATATTTAGACCAGGGTAGAAAATTAAATAATCACATCAAATAATTTTAATCACCGTGTATAATGAATATTATTAGATAATACGCGTTATTAAAACCGTGAAGCATAAAAATTTATTAGTTTTCAGTAAAAATAAGAGATTTAAATCATGTACAAGACGCTTTATATCAAAAGAAACAGTATTAAAAAGCTCTACGTGTAATTTAATTATTCCTAATAAAGAAACAAATGGAAATTACGTGCAAAATTTATATTAATTAACCCTATTTTAAGTAACCGGTATTAAACAAAGTGTACACATAATAATTAATATTTAATTTGTATTCGCTAAAAATGAAAGGATAGAAATCAATTTTAATCGGAGTTAATTAAACCATTATTAATAATAAGCATAAAAGCCTGTGAAAATCCAAGATTAAAATACCAGAAAATAAAGCTCTGAGAATTAATATTATGTTTGAAAACCTGCGTAGTTTAAATGTCACGTACGGCGAAAATTTTGTAGATAACAAATGGTTTCAAAGAATCTTGGAGAAACCATCGCATAATAGTTACGAGAAATGCTAAAGGTGGGATATTTCACACTCCACATGGACTAAAATAATCGATAATAAAGAATATCAATTTGCATCAATAAGAACGGGTTAGATAGAGACAGATAATATGCACAAGACCGAGACACATATAGTAAAAGGCGTGAGTAGAGCAACGTCATGGGGTTGCGATTGGTTGAAAGTAAAGGCAAAATTTGAGAGGTGAAAATAACATTTCTGAATAAAAGTCAATTAGTTATTTCCAGGCGTTGCGTGCCGTGTTGAAATTTCTGAGATGTAATTGGGGTGAGTACAAAATTCGTAAAAACCGACGCGCGGGCTACGGAATGGGAACCGAGAATGCGAAATTCTTTAGAATTGCCCGTTTTGAGGACTCGACCGACAGACAGGCTAACTTCTATATATACCCAGGGGAATATGAACAAGCTCTCTTAGATCTTCGACTTGATTGAACGCGTTAAACAGTGCTTTTTAGTTTTCCGGTTTTAATATTCAATAATTTAAACAGTTTGCTCGAATATTATATGATTTAAAACAGCTTGTTCTTTACGTGCTACAATGAATGTACGTTAGTGCACTTAGAAAAGAAGATACAAGGTAATAAAGTTTAGTATCACTGTACCAATTGGTAAAATTTACTATGACAAATAAATACACAAAAGTAGGCAGTTTTGGCGTATCTTGGTGAAAGAAGTATGAATTTCTTTGTTATTTTTCGGGGGTATTAATACTTAAATGGTGCATAAACGTGTCTGGATCCACGAAACAAGGGTCAGATATACACAGAGGAGTTCCGGAAAAGCCCTGAAACAACTTTAAATAAATGGTGATGGAGAAAATTTTAAAGCGTTGAGAATCAGAAGCCGTAAATATAACCCAGTTGGAATGGTGTGATTAACAAAGGGACGATGTACATTGAAGCTACGAGTGCAAGTAACCTTCAGGTAAATTATACTATTTTGTTTGAACTTTGAGATGTTGGTGTGTGTTGAATAACTTTCTAATTTGTTTATTTAAAATGGACAGTAGTGAAATTGTACTAACAATAATATTTTAATTTTAAGGTGAAATTTGCTTGTTTAAGTAGAAAGGGTATTTAGTATTGATATTCTGGATTATGATAAAAATATGGGTATGTCTTTGAGCTCAATTAGACGAACCTGGTTAATTAACGTAAAGGGGTGGTAGATGCTCCCTTTGTACTCTGCATATATTGTTATAGTAATTAGTAGGCATCCTACAAGGACTTTAATTCTGGATGCACTTGAAAATGATAACAAATTTAATCTTGAAAATTTTTGATATTAAAATTTATGCTGAATTCTAATTTTGAAATTTTAATGTATTGTGAATATTGATGTAAATAGTGTTAACGTTGATGTGTGTGATAGGAATGTGTTTGTTTTTTTTTATGATTGAGGATGAAAGTTATCTAGAGGAGCAGCCGAGGCGATTAACAGAAGAAAGTCAATGGACCAACACAGTTAAGGTAATGAATAGCTTTTGTAGGTTTCACAGCATTCTTGACGCCCAATTCGTGAGGCTCGATTCTAAACGCGTAGTTCACGGATTTTGTAGGTTTCACAGCAATATATATATATATATATATATATATATATATATATATTGCTGTGAAACCTCCAAAATTCGGGAACTACGGTTTTCAAATCGAGCCCTAGCGTTGGGACGTCATAGTTGCTGTGAAACCTACAAAAAGCCTCACCAGAGTAAAAAAAGATATTCGAGCCTCTCGAATTTGGCACCAAGATTTGCTGTGATTCTCGCCCTGTTGAATCTCTTCTGATAATCGCCTCTTTACTCTTTCCGCCTCGGCTGCTCACCTAGTTAAAACTTTCATCCTCATTCATAAAAAAAAACAAACACATTCCTACCACAAACATCAACGTTAACTCTATTTACATCAATATTCATAATGCATTAAAATTTCAAAATTAAATTGTAGCATAAATTTCAGTATCATAAAATTTTCAAGATTAAATTTGTCATCATTTTAATTTGCATCCAGAATTAAAGTCCTTGTAGGATGCCTACTAATTAATTTAACAATATTTGCAGACCTGAGTCTGAATAAAAGGGAGCATCTCCCACCCCTTTACGTTAATTAAACAGGTTAGTCTAATTGAGCTCAAAGACAGATCCAAATTTTCATCATAATCAAGAACATAAACTGCTAAATACTTCTTTCTACTTAAACAAGAAAATTTTACCTTAAAATTAAAAATTTGTCGTTTGTACAAATTCACTACTGTCCATTTTTTATCAAACAAATTATAAAGTTATTCAACACACACCGAAACATCAAAAATCGAACAACAAAGCATAAGTTACCCGAAGGTTAATGCACTCGTGGCTCCAATGTACATCGTCCTTTGTTAATCACACCATTCCAACTGGGTTATGTTTACGGCTACTGATTCTGAACGCTTTTAAAATTTTCTACACCACCATTCATATAAAGTTGTTTCAGGGCTTCTCAGGAACTCATCTATGTATATCTAAATCTTGTTTTGTGGATCCAATCACGATTACGAATAACATTTGATTATTAACACCCCCAAAAAATAGCAAAGAAATTCATAATTCTTTCACGCTATACCCAAAACTGCCTACTTTTGTTTATTCATTTATCGTTACTAATTTCGATAATTGGTACAGTAATACTCGCAAATATAACTAGACTTTATTACCTTGGATCTTCTCTAAATGCACTTAATAACTTTTATCGTAGCACGTATTCTGCTTGAAGTATGGTATAACAGCAAAAATATAAAGAGCAAACTGTTTTAAAGTATTGAATAAAAATCGAAAATCTAAGAGAGCGAAACTCCTATAAACACGGGTTTATATAATAGAGCGCTTGCACGTCGGATTTGTCCCGCAACGGGCAGTTTTCAGTATTTCGCATTCTATGTTCCCTTTTCGACAGTCCGGCACAGCAATTCTAAAAATTTGCACACGCGCCAGTTGAAAATCTAAGAACTTTTCACACGACACGCAACGCGTCTGCAAACAACTAATTAATTTTATACAGAAATCGTTACGTTTACACCTTTCATATCTGCATCTTATTTTCACCAATCGTAAACCTCGTGACGTTACTCAAATCCCGCCTTTTATTAACTGTGTCTCTGTGTTACCTGTTTTATCTGTCTCTTCCTAACCTGATCTGAGTGGTACAAATCGATATTCTTTATTATGGGTTATTTGAATCCACGTGGACCCGCGACGTGACTTACTTGAGTTAAATAACCCCTTATCTAGCCTTTCCCGTTAATATAAGCTACGGTTTATCCGACCGTTTCCAATATACGTAGAATCTGCATGTTTATCTATTCAAATTTATTAGAACTTTGATATTTAAAAATACGCAGGTGTTCAATCGTAATACTTCTACGATTTGGATATTCCACGTATTTTAACTTTTTTGATAGATTTGTATGCTAGCAACACGTCTCATATTTGGTATTATTGGGTTTTTAAAAGCTTTTATGCATATTATCCTCGATAATCGTTTAATTAACTCCAATTAAAATAATAATGAATGACATTGACTTCTACCCTTTAATTTTTAGCGAATACTAATTAAATATTAATTATTATTTGTACACTTTGTTTAATACCCGTTACTTAAAAACTGAATTAATTAATATAAATTTCGCACGTAATTTCTATTTGTTTCTTGGAACAATTAAATTAAATACACGTTGAGCATTTAAATTCTGCTTCTTTTTATAGAAAGCGTCTAGTGAATAATTTAAATCCCTTATTTTTAATGAAACGAATAAATTTTTATGCTCCACGGTTTTAATAACACGTATTATCTAATAAAATTCTATACAAACCCTACATTCTAGTTGAATGATTTTAATCTTCACACTAGGCATTTAATTACGCGTACTTTTTCCCAAAGCTTCCTTATACACGGTGATTAAAATTATTTGATGTCGTTAATTAATTTTCTACCCTGGTCTAAATTTGAGTAATATATATATATATATATATATATATATATATATATATATATTGACGTGATAAGGGGCTACGGTAAGTCATATATATATATATATATATTGATGTGATAAAGAGGTCACGAGAGGTCATGCAAACCCACATTCTTTAAATAGAACCTACCTAAAGAGAAGAAATCGAGAAAATTTTTGAATATTTAATAGCTCTATTATGTATAAATTAATCGTTAAAAGATACCATTGAAAGCATATTTATTGCATTCAACATAAAGAAAGCCCCCTATTTAATGATGTAAAAACTTTAAGATCTTGTGTGAAAAAGCCTTCTAAACTTAATAAAAACGAGTTCCATTCTAAAAGATAAATATAAGCCATTTAATACATCCGCGTAAAAATGCTAAACAAACCGCAACAAACATACAGGGAGTGTTATTTCTCTTACATTTTTTATCGTTTGATCTTCCACTAGCGCTTTCCTATAGGTGTGTAGCCAACCCGAAATTTTCTCAAAAAATTCCCACGGTTGATCGAACTACAAAGTAAAAAACTTAACTATCAGATACGATTGCCAAGTTTTTAACTTATATCAGATATAGTCTAAGTTATTGTTTCATTCTATTAACTAACATAACATTGAAAATCAGTTTGTCTTGTGCAATTCCTAATATTTGTAATTAATAGTTGTGTATAGCCACGAATTTAAGTATAGCTTTCTGACATATGTCAAAAACTCGAACCTGTGATACATAATTGACAAAAATGTCAATCTTAACTGAAAGTAAGGTTGATGTATGGCTACGTACATGATTTAGATTTGTATATATTTCCAATTGTAATTACCCATCCAGGTGGCGCGATTGGTTAGCGTATTGGTGATCAAAGCCGAAGATACAGGTTTGAATCCTGTCCGGAACCTAATATTCTTCATCTTTCAATTACCTGTACAATTTGCAATGATCATTCAGGCCTTGCATAAAAGTCTAAGCTATTATTTCATCTTACATGTATATAGAATACCTTATAATGATACAGAATTTTTATTAGATACAGGTACAAATTTGTTTTTACGAGTAAAGTGCTTAAAATACAAGTAGATGGAGAACCCGTTTTGTAAGCTGATATTGCGCTATTATTATAAAAGCTTTCCACTTCAAACTCACATTACAGGATCTTTATTCTAATATACCCTTTGAGCTTAATGTATTTCATAAAGGTGTGAATCAGACTTTCATTGAAGGTGTGAACTGTCCTTTAACTAATAATATGCTCATTGTGACAGTGCTTTTTTTCTCAAACGAATTGTAATAACGCTTATTAAAATAAACCTTAAGCAACGTATGTATTTTGAACTAAAACCTTACGGACGACGCTACTTAGGTATCAAAAAAGCTGGGCTTCTCCGATTGCAAGGAAACCCATATGTGAAATCAAGCGTAAAAGGTACGTGGAAAACGCGATAAAAGCTTTTTAGCTCTATTGTATGATTTAGAACCTCGGCAGCTTGAGATGGCTCCCTTTTATATTTTACACGCGATAAGATGTGAGTTTAATTGGTAATCTATGTTTCAAAATGCAATGTCGTGTGTAGAGTATAGATTAAATAAAAAATTTTACACTATTTATTTTTAGAATGACGTACAGTCGTGTTTTGTGTTATATTTAAATCTAAAATCTAGTAGCTCTGCCTAGATATCTTCAAGAGTAGTATGAAATATTAATTGTTATCCTAATAAACTTTAATATATTGTTCTCTGTTAGGTTCTATCTAAGCAGGATTATTCACAATTATTTACAGAAATACCTTAATATACTGAGATTCCGCTACAGGGATCACCGTGATAATTGCTAACAATGTTTAATGCCCTACTTTATTTCTTAAGACGGCGGTTAAACTATTTATTACTAAATTTGACTACAAACCTTTAATTTACTCGAATAAGTACTCACTCTTCTATCCTAATCTATATAGACATTAGGACAATTATTTTAACCACTTAATTAGCAATTTGGTTCATATTACTTGTGGATTAGTACTTTGAACTTGAAGTGAACTCTCTGTCGGACCTTTCGGTTTATATACCAAATCATAAAGCTTCCACATTATAGAGATTACGATAACTTTCCATTGTACTCGACCTTTGTAGCTGTCAATCAATCCATTCATTTCTCTTTCAATTCTAGATTGTTCGACATCATTGTTTCTTTACGTTCTAGACACCACTGTGTGTACTTCAATTTATATTTCAATATTTGGTCCAATACAAGTCAAATTATTCACAAATATTGATCTATTGAAATGCCGCTACAGAGATTCTTGATGATAGTAACAAACAGAAATTACTACGTCTTCCTTAAAGCGTCGATTATACTATATTTATTACTACGTACCTTGAATTAAAATTGCCATGTGTGTTTTTTGGGGTATCAGGGCGAATACCCTTTATTATGCCATGTTATAGCGGGTGTCAGTTTGATGCATCAAAGTTGTTCCGAAATCAAGCTCGTTCGTATTATCTAACTTGATTTGCCTACGAGACGCAGTACATACTGCAGTCCTTAAGAATGCGGGATTGCGATTAGGCGTTCGAACCACTACTAGACAACACTAACAATCTATTTTAACTAAACAACAGAAATAAAAAAGAATTGTTGTTGGAAACAGATTGTTACATACAGCTTTGGCTCGTAACTGAGAAACTTCGTGAAGGATTTCGCTAAAAATTCTGTGCTGCAAGAAGTACCAAAACCTCAACTGTACCAACAATGTAAACGATTGTGGGCGATCCACTCAGTTCCGAAACAGAAATATTTACTTGTTTTGTAGTCAGACTTAACTTGCTACACAAGTCATAGCGCATGAAGCTTGATTGACCATGTGAGTCAAGCAAAACACGAATTGAATGAGCAGTTTTATAAGAGGCAAATACCTTACAGTTTGTTGTTAGAAGTAGAACCTTAATTGCATTTCAAGGCAAGCTGAAAGAGGCGAACACGCAATATAGACGCAATAGAGATTTTGGACGTAGCAACCACCGTCCTTGATTTTTCCAGTCTCTGTTTCGACAAAGAATCCGTATATAACAAATTATGATGTTTGGACTTAATATGATAACACCGCACGCCGATGTAATAAACGTCCAGTTTGCTGCTGAACACCACCGATCTGTGTTTTTTTCTAATATTCTAATTTTAATTATGCCATGGCTAGCCCAGTTTAATTCACACAGAGTGCACAACGTTACGATGATCAAATAATTTACCCCTTCAAATCTTACCTGCTTGAAATGATAAAACGAAATCGATCAATATTCGTGTAATGAAAGAAAATAATATCTACACTTCACAATTTTATAATCTGACAAATAAACCCTTCAATCAATTAATATTATTTAAACCATTTATCCCAAAAATTGTATCTCCCTTTCTTTATTTTAAAGTAACCAAAAACGACACCTTTTACTGAAAAATCTAGAACGTTTAAGACCTTTTAACCTTTCTACGTAAATTTCTACGTATTAAATATTTTTGTCGACTGCTTACAAATTAGAAAAATATATTCAGTGTTTAAATTTAAATTTAAAATGATTCCTTTTACTTGTTAGCCCTGATCTGTGATTTCCTGATGAGTCTTTTTAACCTTTGGTCTGCTGTTGCCTGTGTTGAATCAGCACCACTTTATTATCTTCAATCGAAAGCAATGCTCTGCTTTGTGCTCCTTCACGTGAGTTTGAACCAATAATTTTATCCAGTATTGTTAATCCTTGCTTCCAAAATTTACCTCGTGCTTTACTTTATATTTTTCTGGATACGACTTAGATCTCTCAACTTAGATACAGCTTAGATACACTTTAGACCTCTCCACTTAGATACAACATGGATACAACTCAGATTTCTGAATACCACACTTAGATACAATTTAGATACACCTTAGATCTTTCTGGATACCACTTAGAGCCCTACATTATTATAAACATTTAATTTAAATTATTTAACAAATTTATACTCCCGTTTTTCAGCAAACGGCAAAAGCTTTTTCATATATCTTCAATGTAATTTGTTATCAAATACTATACAACACCACTTTTCACAAAATTTAATAATTTAATTTGAAATTTATTTCGACGCAAAAATTTTTGAGTAACAGTGATGCAGATTGGACGTGGTTCAAATTGAGACTGGGCCTCCTTATCAACTCTGGGCGTTATAAAGTTTGTACTATCTAAATTTTGGTTGGTTTATCAGAACCCCGTAACCAACCATAGTAGTTTTGGGATATTCCTAGGAGTTTACAAGCTTTATTTCTAATGAAATTGTTCTATGGTTACGTATTATGTTCGTATTTCTATTATTTCACAATCTTTGACCGCTTGTTTTGTTATTATTACTGGAAATTTAATTTACCTTGGGTTTTGATTTAACTTATGGCTTTTGTTTGTGTAGATAGAGTTTTTGGGGAATTGAAGAAATAACTGATGTAACACGAGTGATGTAAACCCACGTGTTTCTCTTTATATCTTGTATTTAAAACTTATTTTTAAAAATGCGTTTCTTATCAAAGCGCTTTATTATTCTTTTTTTATCGCATGCGTAATTGTGTGAAGACTTACTAGGTTTTATCTTATTCCATGTGTATCCATTTTATAAACTTATTGAACGCTTCTTGAAGTAGTTTAATTGCATGTATAATTATCTCTCTGCTGAATATGTGTTCTATTTTTGAAAGATATGCTTACTGGCATTGATTAAAGTTAATTGCAGTCCATATACAGGGTGTCAAATGTTTGCTCTTTGTATAATATGCGAATTATTTATCTTCATGCTAAATAAATGCAGTTTTCTAATTCCTATTGCTATTTACAATTACTATGCGACCCTTACGACTCAGTACACCCCCAAATAACCCCCTTATTATAGTATTATATATATATATATATATATATATATACAGGGTTTTACATTAGGATATTATGTGACCCTTGCCTAAGCAGTTGAAGCACACCTTTAACCCTTTAAGTTTTACCGTCTTTTCTACAGCGCTCAACTTCATAAAATCATTACACTGTGCTACGTGCTGAATGGGCGCTACGTTAATTATTTTTACTCTACAGGGGCAGAGTGACGCAACAATTAATTGGTGCACCGGTTATATTTCAGAGGTGCCTGGTGGGTTGTATGAAAGCAAATATAATACCCTTAACGGTATACAAGTTGTGAAATTTCTACTAAATACGTGTACGCTTGTTTTGAAAGGTTCTTAAACCCCCTTGTCTATGTTAAACCTTTGAGCGCCAGTCCTCCTGAAGAAAATAACAAAAATAAAGCCTATTTGGAAAGTGGGTGCCTAGAATAACTTGTTTGACAGTTCTTACTGTTGTTGGAGACTGATGGAGCCTCACTTACACCTCTCTCATTTCCTTTTACTAGTTTAAAATAAACAAAAAATAAACGCCTCTTTGCGTATACCTAACCTATGCTGTAAAACATGATTTTAACAGTATACAATAACAGAGAAAGGAAATCATTAACTACCCCTAACTAAAAAAAAATTAATTCTGCCAAATATTCAACTTCATAAAGATTTAACCAATTTAATTTTTACTTGCTAATTTGCAGATACAATAGCAAACTTTTGTTTACGAGAATTCGTTATGTACAATACTCTTTAAATAAGTGTGCACCAACGTTAGTAATCTGTTCGAATTATAAGCTTCGTGCACTATTATTACCATCAATCAGTTGTTAAATACAACAAAAACAGCATGTGACATTTATAAGCTGTATAACAAAATTTAATTGATTTACAGTTTTGTCCTATTAAAACTCCATCGAGACTAGGGTGGAAAGTATTGCATTTGTAAAATTCAACTTGTTGTTGTTGACCAAAAACTCTTGATGCTGACAACTTATACACGACATCTCAGTTTTTTCTTCCGCGTCCTAAAACCTGTTTTTTCGCTAACACCTCCGGGAATGAATATCGTCACACTGACTGTCGTACTTGATTTTCAACTCCGTTCCACAGCGCAACGGTTGCGTATCGATTAAATTCAAAAGTTTCTGTCGGATGTCTGGTATTTAATAATATGTTCTCCCTTTTTAGTATCTGTAGGTTTATGTTCCCGAATTTATGAAAGTAACTTTATAATATGAACGGTTATTTCACGATTTCTATCTGTAATTTTTTGAACCTATTACGAAAGGATGTAAAGTACCGATATTTATTACCGTTTGTATTTATGTACTGCTTGCTTTTCTATTTGAACTCTACCCTAATTTTATATAACATTGAAATGGCACGTTATTAAATGTAAACTATTAAAGCGTTAAAAATTTTTAGGGTGATTTTTTGATAAAAGCTCATTTAACTAACCAAATTTAGTAAATTCTTTTCTACTACCTAATCAAACGCGCTAGTGTTAGAACTTGAACAGATTGTGATCATTTTTGCAACGTAGACGCGTATCACTGCTTGCTACAAGCGATTTGGAATGAGATTTAATTTTATCTGAAACAACCTTGATTTGTTTTGTTTCCAAACTATCCAAAAGATTGGTATGACTTGTGAGAAACCCCTTAAACTCGGTTAAGGTAGGAAAGTGAGAAGCAGACTTATTACGATGGGTTTCCCACTGTCTGGAAGTAACCATATCTAGTTTCTCTGAATCAATATTTATAATGAAAGATGTTAACAATTCCTCTGAATTAGCAAATGTTCAAAGCGCTGCAACGGATTTGAACAGAGTATCATTGACCTTTCTAGGACCAGAAACCGACTCCTTCGTTTAAATGTTCAATTCCAAAAGAAATTTTAAGTGACTACGTATCAGCAACTCGGATCATCTATAATATCTCAAAATGTATGCCTGGAATGCGATAAGAAAATTTTTACCCTAAAATTCCGCTGCACATCGTTTGAGCCAATTTTAAGTAGTGCAACTGTACTGCTTACTTGCTTAAACAATCTGCACAGAATCCGGAAACTCTAGACGTCGTTTAGACTTGAATTGTTTTTGATAAAACTAGAGAAATGCTTTTAAATTCAGCTCAGTTTGTTATAATACAAACAAAGGTACGGTAGTTAATCACGTGCTCACCTAGAGGGCGTAATAGGTTTTACAGAAATTACAAACAAAACATTTAATTCACTTTAAAAAATTAACATGCAAATTATAACCCTGCATATCTTATGACCATCTAGTGTTTAAGTTGCAAGGTAAATACGGATAATAGATTCTTTGGATTACTGCATTTCAGCAAGATGGATAGCTAATAATTATTTTTTGTCTACGTGTTATAGTGCGTGGGTGATCAATCCTTTTCTAGACCAGATTCGTTGAAAGGGTTTGTTGTTATTCCTACAACATTAAGTTATCAAGACACAAGTAAATGGATTTGTGTAAGAACGACCAGTACATCTCAACTACATTATTTATGCACTCACAGTACTCAAGAGCAAAGTAGTCACGTCCAAAATAAATATTCAGGCGCGCTTGCAACACTAGTTTACGAAAATCGCTTCTACGTAGCGCGTTCTGGTTTGCCGGGAAACAACATGTCCGTTTCACGACCGTGTAAAGCGTATACACCACAAAATTACATAATAATAAAGACTATTGCTCTTAAACATTGCGGGGGGTGGATAGAGTACATTTATATAATGCGTAATATTCCATTTCTAAAATTAGATTACACAAATATGTGTAGTACTTCTAAATTAATTATACGTAAATTCCTAATACATAATAATTTTCTGAAGGAATTTTTCAACACGTAACAAGTTCTTTAAATTATTCCCTACGAAGTTTGGAATTCTAATTTTAACCATATTAAACTCAGACGGCCGTTGAAGGTAAAATGGATTGACGTGAATTGGTTCCGAAGCTCTGTGAGTGCGGTGACCCAGCGCGTGAACCAAGTAAATGGATTTGTGTAAGAACGACCAGTACATCCCAACTACATTATTTATGCACTCACAGTACTCAAGAGCAAAGTAGTCACGTCCAAAATAAATATCCAGGCGCGCTTGCAACACTAGTTTACGAAAATCGCTTCTACGTAGCGCGTTCTGGTTTGCCGGGAAACAACATGTCCGTTTCACGACCGTGTAAAGCGTATACACCACAAAATTACATAATAATAAAGACTATTGCTTTTAAACATTGCGGGGGGGGGGTGTGGATAGAGTACATTTATATAATGCGTAATATTCCATTTCTAAAATTAGATTACACAAATATGTGTAGTACTTCTAAATTAATTATACGTAAATTCCTAATACATAATAATTTTCTGAAGGAATTTTTCAACACGTAACAAGTTCTTTAAATTATTCCCTACGAAGTTTGGAATTCTAATTTTAACCATATTAAACTCAGACGGCCGTTGAAGGTAAAATGGATTGACGTGAATTGGTTCCGAAGCTCTGTGAGTGCGGTGACCCAGCGCGTGAACCACCAGTTAATTCCCTTATTAAGTTTTTCCTCTGACAGCAGAGAAATAACAAGCTTTGAATTGCTCGTAATCTGCTTCCGCCCCAGATGCAGCATTTAAATCCGCTACTATAATAATATCGGCATGAATAGACGCTAAGGCATTGGCTTGCCTCCTTTGTACTTCCAAAATTTGTGTTTCTGAAACCGTCTGATTTATATTATCATGAATGACCCCCAAAGCACTCAGATGCGTTATAAATTGCGTCAACTTACTGTTAATTATATCACGAGAACGAATTAAAGTCTGCATAGTTGAGCTTTAAACCTCTGAATTTTTAATTGCTATAATATTTTGTGCGCAGAAAATAAGGGTAGCGAATTGTGGCTGTAGCACTGCCACCTGAATTTGGCAATGTAGTTGTGTGTGCATTTAATTACAGCATAAACTGAATTAAATAACCTTGTAAGGTTATTTATATAGTAAAAGTATTACTTAACCTAACTTTTACAGATTTGGTCGTCATTATTTTGTTAACATTAGGAACTTTAATTATACAAACTGTTACGGAGTAAAGAATCGTTAGACTGTTAAATTTTGAATTGCCTAAATGGGGTTGGAATTCCGTAACAAATTGAGGGTACACCGGCTAAATACAGTGGTGGGAGAGTGGGTCCCTATATAAACAAATAAAAAAATAAATAAAAGAATTGCTCAATATAAAGAGCAAAAGTTGAAATTACAAAGTTACGTTACCACTAACACTACCTTGAAAGGCTTTTTATGTATCTCAATCAATAGGCGCCAACTTCTATGGTATATGAATGATGCTTTGGTAAATAAGTTTTCCTAGTCAATCCTAATTATTCGGCCTCTTGGTGAAATGCAGTTCTTATTACAACCAATCTAGCTTATATTCTAAGCAAAGATAACAACAACTTTCCTTTCACTGCGTCACCTAATTCTATTTCACTACTATAGTCAATATTATCCCTGAAAACAGGTTCAAACAAATTATACATTACAGGAATTTACGCAGCTTATCATTTGATTAATGATAGTTACTGATAAACATTTAGTACCAAGTGTGGTTCAGTAGATGGCGCTACATCGCACAAATTTCAATTCAACATGTTACGTTAAATTTTCTAAATCAATTGATTTCTGCATGCTGTTTATAAATTTTAATTTCTAAATACCTTGGTTTACGTTTGCTAAGAAGAGCTTTCTCAAATTTCTAACCTAAATGACTTCACACTTTTTATGTTATTTCAAATCATACGAACTTTCATTTGACAAGTTCGATTACCTTCCAATTAAAATTAGTATTTATTTAAGCGTCAGATAAAATTTCCTTAAGTGTTTATTTCAACTGTAAATACTCAGAACATATTCTATAATAGTTTGCTTCGTTAGTCACGTTATAAATTTCCTAAAATAAGCAAACATTTGCTTATGGTTAAACTACTTTTAGGTTCGTTAGAAGACTAGAAGCTTGTTTTATCATTCTTTGAAATATATTCTAACTACGTGCATCGTAAATAAAAGCTTCCAATGGTGCCTTAAAACCAATTACGTAATCACTTGTGCACTTACCATGCGAAAATAAATGTTTAGCACGCAGTCTGTAATTTTAGTGTAACCACCAGTAAGAAAAGCTAAAGCACTAACGTGGTTATCAACCGACAAAGGATGTGTCTATATTTCACAGTAGCATTAAAAAAAGAAAACAGAATAAATGTGCATTAATACGGGTAGTTGTCTGTCTCTGATACCATTGTAGTGATTTTGGAAGTGCGTGCTGCACTTGCCGACGAAATGGATGCTCTACGAAAGTTCGACTGTAACACTAAGTAAAACAATGCATTTTTAATTTGCACCGCGACGTGACAGGGTTCCTTTACGGTAAGAGGACGCTGTGTAGAATAGATTCGCTTTATAAGCTCATTCTGTGTTTATAGGGATTTTGCAGTAAAGCGTATAAAAGATCGCCTATCTATCATAGAAATGATAGCAATTTAGTATTTCTAACTACAATATCGAGAATAAAATAACAAGGGGACAATTTTATTGCCCATAAACTTGAGGGAGCTAAACACGTGTAAGTTAACAAAATATTGCGCTGATAGAATTTTTCAGTACCATTAGAAGCCAGAAATAAAAAGTCGATTTGTTTTCTTTAATTGGTTATTACTTGCAAGCTGTGAAAAAAAATTTAATTGACACAAACAACTTACCTTTATTTATAGAAGTATTTTAAGGTAGGCCTTGCATTCTTTTTTTCTTGAAAAACCTACGTTGGCGTAAATATACAGCGCATTCTTTGTTGGGTTCGTGTATCGTCCTTTTTTTTGAAAAACTGCTGATAGTGAAGTTGACTGTTGAAACCTACAACTGTTTTGGGCAGACGGTACTAAGATAAATACCAAAGTGGTAGAGTTTACTTATTTTCATACTTCATGCACTGAACGTTTAATTCGGCAATACGGTAAAATAGTTCGCGATAGCGTTCTCAGGAAGCGCACTTTCGCAAGGAATTTATCGCCCTTATCCAATCGTCAAACGTTTTCATTGGTTAGAACAGTAAACGTACATTCCTTTGAACGTGAGGAAATGCGTGTGAAAAAGCTGATTTGACGGAGTACATACAAAAAACTGTAGGTTATTCCCTTACAGTGCGTGAGAACTTAGAAGCCGCAGCTTTATGAGTAAAAGCCGACTTTATTCTACTTAAATTAACGATGGAAGATAATAGTTACATATTCGGATTAAAAATCCTCTATTTTTAATATTAGAATAAAATATGTAAAGCCAAAGAAGCGTATCAAGGTACTTCTTAGAATAAACTCGTTTCCGATCAAGCATAACGTTAGAGTGTCCAACTAGAAATACTTTATAAGAGCATCAAATGTTTCATATAAATTTCAATTTCAATCGCCCTAAAATAAATCTTAAACTACACAATTCAAACGGAATTTGCTACTTTTATCAATATCCATTTTAACAAATGAATTCAAAAACTTCACAAAAAACAATTGTTTATTAAACTTACAGCGGTTTCTCTTTGTATTCTATATAAAAATCTTCGTTTTAGTAAGGCGTGAGTTTATTCTACAACAAGTAATTGATTTACATTTATGTGAGATTGAAACCAATCTGTCCAAATTGTTACTTTTGTTGTTGGGTCGTTATCGATTACATCCGCGGCTATTATCGTAGCCCAAAGGATTTACTTGACTACCTTATCAACAATCACCTTCACATGCATTCTTGTTACCTGTTTACTATTTATTCCTTTTTGTTTCCATCTACTGTCTAGCTTTTGTTCTTACCCCACTTGCCATGCCTTACAGGAGTATGTCATTGTGTTGCGATTGTCATTACGAGCCTACATTGAATCACGTGAAAAATGCAAGATTCTCCGTGATTTGATATGTGTTTCTTATGTTAACAGTCTGTGAGGCGTTACATTATTGCACTTTGCATTGTATTTTATTATTATATTTGGCGAGTTTGTTTGTAACATGATATCTATGAATGGCACTTAAGGTACCGGATATATCTAGGTTGTTTATTTGTATTGTAACAAAGTTACTCTTTCCTATTTGGGAACACTGTAAACGGTAGCTACAATTGATTTGGTGTACTTTGAAATTAAGTAATTTCTAATGAAGTATGTAAAAGGGTTTCCTTATCTATGGGGTAACTATTGTATGAAACATTAATAGGGACAACCGCACACTTATTTAATCACTAATTAACCTAAAAGTTTTCTTAGAGTAGCATGTTTACGTTATAAAAATTTACTGTTGCAATCGCTATGTTTACCTAAACTGATTACGTAATTACCCATACTTGCGACTTTGTATTCGGATTTGTAATGAGAAATACTGAAATGGTTTCCTCTCGCATTGGCTATAACGTTTAACTATGTATTGTACAAAAAATAAATATGGTTTTGTGGTTTAAGTTTATTGTCTGAATTCGCTTTATAGAATCAAAAATTATTAACAGTGCTATTCGTAAAATCATAATATACAGGGTACTTCCATATTTTTCCTTTCTTTACCTGGGTTTTATATATAAAGTAACGCAAACGCGTCGCAAAACACAAGCAAATGGGTAAACTGAAACGTATTTTGATAGAGCAAATTGAATAATTTCGTGGTCTGCAACATCTACTTTGCGTGAAAAATCTTGATCGCATCTGTTTATGACCTACCTGAATATCAAACAAGAAACTTGAATGGGTGTAACCTATGTGTGCGTTCATGGTTATCCTACTTAAAACATGAGATGCTACTTTTTTTTACTGTTATAGAGGTTTAGGAATATTTTATATACACTCCCCATCTGAACGATCCATATCGGTGATAGTATTGGGTTCTTTCTATGAATCGAGCATTCCGATTAAACTCGTTTCCTCTTTCTTCCCGCTCGTGAGTGAGTATCCTGGAACCGTTCTAGGGTATACCATTAGGGTACGCTTCCTCTAATCCTGAAACCATGTTGGGCGCCAATAATTTATATTACGGGTAAAAGAATTGTTAGTGTTAAATTTGGAATTGCCCAGAAGAGCTGAGAATCCTGTAACAAATTAAGGGTGCATAGTCAACAGTGCTGCGATAGTGAATCCATATATAAACAAATTGCAAAAAGTAATAGAAAGTTAAAGTTATCAAGTTTGAATACTACCCAGAAAGGCTTTTAACACTTTTTAATTATACGCGTCAACTCGTCTGGTATAGTGTACGATCCTCTGAAATACAAATTTTCCTAGAGGATTCTGATTATGTCGATGTTTGTCTTTCTGCGTTACCTAATTCTACTTCATCACAATAGTCGTTAACTTTGTAAACAGGTCTATAAAAACAAAAAAAATTTAAGTTACATAACTAAATTTAATATTGATTGATCACAACATTATCCCTATAAACTAGTCTACATATTTCACGCTCCAGTATTTGATATTTAATAAATTAAATACTGTAACCTACCGTTATTGTGCGAGTTTTATACTTTCATCACAGTCTAATTTAATAAGTGTCATGCATAAATGCTATCAAAAAAACATTTAGCTAGCTAGCGTTTTCTTGTGAATAGAGATTTCCATTGGACCCAAATCAAATTTACTTTCCAACGGCTAATTTATTTTCACCTAGGCGGGATTACAATAAGTTTGTACAAATTGTTTTCATTGTCATCGGATCCTTATAGAATGATCGGCGTATTTCACTTCTTTAACTTCTGTTGACTAACAGCCCAAAGTTTTTCCTCGACTATCCTACCAACTGTAACCTTAACTTCTGTTCTCGTCAGTGGCTCTCGAGTAATTCATTGTTTTCGTTTCCTGTCTAACTCCCGTCTTTCAACTCTCTATGCTTTCCAGAGGTATGTCATTCGATCTTCGCATTGGGCTTACTTGAATCACGTAAAAGATGCGTCACTCAAATACAACCTATTGGGTGCTTAATTTTATCTCATGTATCCAGCACATTGTGTATAAGATTATGTCTGGTCAAATCAATTGCAACAAGATATCTGTGAATTTCACTAAGTCATCGACAGTATCTAGGTGATTAAACTAGTTGGTAATAATATTACTTTTACCTTGTCTGGGGTGACTATGTCCTGTAACTTTTCAATTTTACTCATTTCTATTACAAATGTAAATCTTTCTTAATTTTGGGGTAATTTTGTATTAAGCGTGAACATTGACAATTCCACTGTTCTTTTACTCATTAATTATTGTAAAAGCTTCTTGAGATAACATAAAACCGTTAAAAAAATTATTATTTCAACCGGTATGTTTACACAAATTAACTACGCTAATTGCATCTCCGCATTAGGATCGTATTGCACAAAAAATATAGTATTGGTTTTATGGTTTAAGTTATTGCCTGTATTTCCTTTATAGAACTAAAACGAATTGAAATACCATGCTTAAAAAACACAATCACTCGTGAAATCATAATATACAGGGTACATCTGTATTCATTCTGCCCGTTTAAAATAATTCTTTTTCCGTTCCTATTCGATTCCTATCTAAAGTAACGCGCATGCGGTACACTACCATGCTTCTCTTTTCTTATTTTCGTGTTACTGTTTAATCGTAAGTATATCGTTTATATGCAAATCGACATGTTTTGATCCCTCTTTATGGCGAACATTATCGTTACGGAATTTGAGTGGTTTAAATTAAAATTAATTATAAATTTCTATTTGCTTTAAAACTGTTTTTTAACATATTGAACAAATGAAAACATTAATCACTTCCACACCTATCTTAATTTCACCCAATTTTGCCGAAAAATTTTATATTCAAACCGATGCCTCACTTACTGGTCTAGGCGTGATGCTGTTTCAAGTAAATAATGGAGTAGAACACCCTATCGCTTATGCTAGTTGTGCCTTAACTTCTGCTGAACAAAAATATTCAGCTACCGAACGTGAATTACTAGGGGTTATCTTTGGCATTGAAAAATTCATTGGATATGTTTAAGGTACACATTTTACAGTAATTACTGATTGTGCAGCCCTCACATGGTTAAATAACTTAAAACACCCGCAGGTCGATTGGCAAGATGGAACTTACGTATCTCTCAATTTACCTTTGATGTTCGCCATATACCTGGTAAATTAAATATCGTACCTGATGCCTTATCTTGCGATGTCGCTCCTCTTAACATTCCAGATCTAATTCCTGATGCCTGGTATGTTGATATGATAAAGAAAGTTTCCGAAATTCCCGATAAATTTTCCACTTTTCGTGTGATGAATAATAGATTATATAAATTTGTATCTTATTTTTCTCACAAAATCTCTAATATTCTTGAATGGAAACTTGTAGTTCGTACTACTAACCGCAGTGAAGTTATTAAATTGTGTCACGACGACCACACAGCTGCTCACCTAGGGGGTTACGAAAACCTTAGTGAAAATATCTGAATTATATTACTGGCCTAAATTAAAACAATCTGTCTGCCACTATATTATAGAAACTGTAAAATTTGCGGAGCTCAGAAGAGATCTCAAGAACCTCGTTCTGGTTTAATGGGTAACTTCAAACGTGTACCTTATCCCTTTCAATTAATATCACTTGACTTACCCTACCGAAAGAGTAAATCGAGTCCTAATCACTGCTATCTTTTCATATATCGATTCAGACCATACAGCTGATGTACAAGAGTTTGTTTTAAGCGCAGCTTGCCAGGAGAAATCTTGGAAATACAGAGATAAATTAAAAAGTTGGCAAAAATCAACGCCAAGTAAAAATGAGTAAGCTAGTGTAGGCACAATTAAAAATGGAACGTCTCGTTATAGTGACTATACCAATTTTTAATCTAAGAGAACCAGTTACATATATTTTATTATCGTCAGCTAAATTGATAGAGGTTTTTTCTGGAATAACCTGAAATTTAATGTTTTGTTTAGATAATTGCTGTAAGCCTTCATTATTTATAAGAGAACATGACGAACCCGAGTCCAAAAAAGCGATTACATTTAGAGAACCAATAAAGATAGTGGGCGATTATCTAGAGGTTTTTTAACAAGTTGTAAGGCACCACATTTGATTTTTCAACGCTCCACCCGAAGGTACTACATTGGCCAGGAAGCGAGTTTTTTTTACCTGAAAAATTTGGAATTTTGCCGAACCCTTGCTGTTTCAAGCAAGGTAAGGATCTTTAACGTGCATGACAACACACACACACACACACGGGACTTCCATTTTACCTCTCATCCGAACGAGGGTGTATTTTTGTGAAAAATGTTCGCCTAACATTTTTCAAGCGGACCGTGTCGAGATTTTAACCCTGGACCTTGGGCATAGTAGTCACACACATACCAACTACGCCATGGAGCCACCTAAGTTGTAAGGCAGCAGAATTTTATGGTAAAAGGAATTAACTGTTTTCAGTCAATTTGACCAGTCGGCAGGGGTGGAACGACATATTTCAGATAGGGGAGGTGAGTTGTTCTTTGAATTTAAGGTAGCGGTAGTGTTATTATTACTAGATACGTTAAGTGAAGATTTAACATTCGGGGTAATTTTATGCTTTAGTTCTGTTGACGTCTGGGTGTGTTGAATTGCTCTTGTTGAGGACGATTTTGGCTCCTTGAGATATTCACGTCCCGAGTAGGAATATCTCTGACAAAGTTTTCCGATAAGTTAGGGTTACATTTTATACATTTTGATTTATAGGTATTGTTGCGACCACAGCCATAACAAAGAGGTTTTTTGGGTATGTGCAAACATTATAGGTATGTCCGCTTTTCTTACAATTCCAGCAGGTAACTGAGTTTGTCGCTGGAGAAACAGGAAGATTAATAGTAGATACTTTACGAGTGGGTTCTGACTGATATGCTAAATCAGGTTCTAATGAGCCAGATTGTTTTGTTGGTGGAGGGCGGTATTTATCTACACGTAACTTCACTTTTTAAAGAGTGCGACATAAATTTTTAAAGTGAGGTAAAGAGGAGATATGTTGTAAAGCTAAACGTTCGGAGAAGTACGGATTCAGGTTTCTTAGAAGTTGAGCTCTAATTTCGTGTTCCGGTAGATTTTTATCTAATCTGCTATATAAAGCGTCAATTGAGGTAATAAAGGAGATTATGTTTTCGTTAGATCCCTGGGAACGATTTTTTATTTCATTCCAGAGATCAGTTATGTAGCCACGAGGTAAGAAATCGCGTTTTAAGTTAGTAACTAATTCTTCCCAGGTAGAAATCTGGTTTCGTATATTTCTATGCCAAATCAAAGCTTAACCAGAAAATAATTCTCCTGCTGAGTGGAATAATTCTTGGTCTGTAGAATTACGAGAAATTTTAAAATCATTTACGCGGTCTAAGAATGACATTAAGGAAATTTGGAGGTCAAAGCCCGAGAAATAACAACCCCACTTATACACTGGTATAGATTTCAGAGATGAGGTACTCGGTTGCGATATTGTAAGGTTAGGGAAGTCAGAACGTATATTTTCATCTGGATCTAAGTTAAGTTTTTCGAGAATGATTCCTTCAATTAAGAGAACGTCAGATAAGAAAGTTTGCTTCGTTTCATTAGCCTGTTCATCCTTAAATAATAATAACAAGTCTAACCGTTGTTTTAAATGAATTATACGAGATCTAATGTGTGTTAGCTCTAAATTTGAAACTTCTGGATTTGTTTTATGAACTATATTGTTAATATTGTCTAGAGATTGTTTAATCTCAAAGGTATTTTGTGATAAACCGGAAGCTAGTGTACGAGAAATTAATTGACCGTTAGCTTCTTGTGCCAATACGGCATTTAATTGCAGACGCCTGTCTTTTTTGGTTAGATGCAGGTTGGATACTGCGTGATTCCAATTCGAAGGTCGTTTCAATAGACTTAATATGTGAGGGATTCATCATATTACTGTATTTTACAAAGTAGATATACTAAGATATGATTAAGGCAAATAAACGATAATAGCTTTTTTAAGAAAATAAATTTTTTCTAAAAGATTCGCAAAAAAGTAGTTAATTATTTACGTTGGGTTTACTTTAATAAATACCAGTTACATATGTAATAATTATACTAAGATTTAGAACAGAAAAAGCAAGTTTTAGCAATCTAAACAAAGATCACTTCAAAACAAGTATTTTACCCAATGAGTTCTTTAAGAGTTTTTTGCATAATGAATGACAAATAAAGCTCCTACAGTAATAAGTTATCTAGAAATGACAATACTTACTGAAAATTTTTTTATATCCCAAGGTACGTTTTAGTTAATCCAAATTAGGCTAGGTAATAATTGTTCAGCAGTTCTCAAATATAAATACAGTTTTTGTAAGGAACATTTAAATAGCTGTTTTTGTAAATAAAAGGTAAATTGCACTAAACCTGAAACTTCATTTTTAAGGTTAGTGAAAATAAACATTCAAGTAAAGGTAATTTCAACCAGTTAAATTAACATTTAATGCTTCTTCTAATGCAACCAACAAAAAAATAAAAAGTAACTAGGTAACTAAACTTTAAAGGTTACCATATTAACTATCAAAAGGCACTAGAAATAAAACATCATTAATTATTTTAGATATAATTGAGTGAAAAAAAACATTTATTTTCAAAGCTAATATCAAGTTACATTAAAAGACACAACGGATTTTGATTTTCAACAACCACGTGTAAGGGCGTCATTGTTACAGTAGGGTAACCGTTATACTGCGCAAATGTTCTACTCGCGGCATAATTCCCGCCAGTTGTAACTTATACCGGCCATATTTTAAAGATGATGCAACAGCTTTTAAAAGTCAATTTGCAAGCACAATTTAAAACAACAAATTACTTACATCTCAGGGTCCCACGATGTTTTGCAGCATGGGTTCAATTCATGCCTCGTTGATTTCCAGATTACATCCGTTCTTCCTTTTACTGCACTCGTAGAGGAATGAAGGAACGCCAGGTAGAGGTACTATAAAAGGTAAAGATAGAGGAACCTACATGCCTAAAAAAGAAAAGACACCACACCAAGATAGATGTTGCTTGCTCGAGGGCTCGTAACATAATTGCATCTTTCTACACCACGTGCGCACTCCACCATTCACTCTGCACAGGCGCGACTCAGGGACGACGGAAATTGGCATTTTTAATTTAAAAAATACGTGGGAATTACCTTATAAATTATAACTAAAGCTAGGGCATGCTACATGCTAGTTTGGCATGTACAAACTGCCAAAAAGTATTATTCCTTTTGAAACATTTTCTTTATTTTTTTTATGCAGGAATGATAAGTTTTATAACTATTCAAACAAATAAATATGCTTTACAAAAAATTCAAAGTTTTCGTCAATCAGAGTCATCTAAATAAGTGGAATCCAACGACAACACATGAAATAAAAAAATTGTTTAGATTGATCATGCAGATGGGATTACTAAAATTGGGCAACATAACGTCATATTGGTTGAATAAAAAAATATATAAAAATAATGTAGCAGCAAAAATAATGTCTTGAAATAGATATGAACTACTCCTACGACTCATACATCTTTCCGATAATGAAGCTACCGTTCTTGGCGATCGACTTGGAAAAATACTGTTGCGATCCACTATTAGGCAACCCGTCAAACATACAAACGCCCGGGGCACAGCGTATTCTTCAGCATTCGAGAATCCTTCTACAAAGTTCTAGATAATGAGTCATATCTTAATGCAGGGTATATATAAGGCCGCTTATGAATGTAAGAGTTAGTCTATTCTTGAATGTCTAATATAAATTATATCGTTGTAAAGTAAACGTAGTTGAGTTTTTAGAATATATACATAAATGATATGCTGTGTCTAATGTGCATGCAGCTTGCAGTATACATAAATAAATAGAAGTGTATAAACAAATAGTTGAGTTAGTGTTGTTAATGAACCTATGGTAAAGGAGTTAATTTAAGAAGATATTAGTGCTTGTAAATTCATTAGTGTAATAGTGCTTCATTGTTGAGTGGACTGAAAACATCTATAAATAAGGCATATACTGTTAATTAGACTTGTGACCAGTGAGTAATAAAGACCATTATTATTACTTGTTTTAAATTAAAGAAACGCGGTAGTACTAGCCCGTTACACTGGTGTCAGGCATTTGTGGGGTATATAGTGATTAATTTAAACACAAGTCTAAAGACATTTAAGTAGTTTGTATATGCCAGTGACAAGAAATCAAAGTAAAATGGAGGCAGACACTTTAATGAATTTCCTCAAGGATTTTAAAGCCGGTATGGAGGAAAGGTCGGCTAAACTAGAATTGACACTTAGTGAAAATGCTGAGAAAATAGAGGAAAAGTTAAGTGAAAATACAGCCACGTTAGAACGAAGATTAATGGAAAGTTCCATTGCATTGAAAGAAGATTTCACTGAACAGGTAAAACAGTTGAGCAAAAGTTGGACAGTAAATTGATAAAAATGGAAGAAGATGTGATGAGGCTGCAAGAACAAGTAATTTCACTAACAACGCGGCCACTTGAATTGCCAAGCCAAGTTGTTAATCAGAACATTCCAGAAATAAGAACCACGGAAAGAAGCGAGTCAATTCCGTCTAAATTTAAAGTAAAACCACCTACATTCGATGGTAAAACACCTTGGCCCACATATTTGAAACAATTTGAAGCTGCTGCAATAGCCAACGGTTGGTGCAACAAAGAGAAGGCTATCTCTCTAATAGTGGCCCTACGGGGGGAAGCTCTTAACATCTTACAAACGATTCCCGATCACCAGCAGAATGATTACGGCCTCTTAACATCGAAGCTTGAGATGAGATATGGAGACGCTCACCTTCAACAGGTTTACCACGCACAAGTTAAGAACCGCTCGCAAAAGACAAGTGAAAGCCTGCAAGAATTCGAAGCTGACATCGCCAGATTAGTTAGATTGGCATATCCAACGGCACCAGATAGTTTCCTCGAACAACTGGCTGTTCAAACATTCGTGGATGGCATTAAAGACAGCGAAATACAGCAAGCGCTAAGATTAGCACGGCCAAAAATGTTAGATGACGCACTGGCTCATGCGCTTGAATTTGAAGCAGCTAAGCAGACATCACATAGGGTGAGTCACAAAGCTCGGTCTGCCTTAGAGGAACCTGGTCAAGCTCAGAACAGCATAGATGAAATAATCAATCGTGTGTTTGAAAAGCGAAAGGCGGAAAGGCTGAAAAGACAGCGACCGCGGAGATGGCGTCTACGATGCTGGAGCTGCGGTGAAGTTGGCCATATGCAGAGACGCTGTACTCAACCAAAGAAACAACCGCTTGTGCCAAAGCTGGTCCATGTAAGGGGGCGAACTTCGACAGCACAGCGTAGTGCCCCGGAGATTATCATCCGTGCTGCATCGTCGGTGGAAAGTCTGGACAGCATTTATATCGATGGTAGAATTAATGGTAGGGTTGTCCGATTACTTGTGGATACAGGAGCGACAAGAACTATTGTGAGACCAGATTTGGTTGGTCGTGGAAAAGTGCTACCTGTATCGGTGTGTCTCCGAACGGCAAGTGGTGAGAAGATTGGTTCTCACGGAGAGACTGCCGTTATGTTGACAATTGGGGACAAATTAATTAATCATCGAGTGTTGGTAGCTGAAATTACAGAAGAAATGATCTTGGGAATGGATCTCATGAGAGAATATGGGTTTCATGTAAACATGAAAGAAAATGTGCTTCGGATAGATGATGATGAGATTCCATTTCAAGGTAGGAGTAACCAGACGATGCAAGTACGAATGATTTGCGATGTGAAAATACCCGAGAAGGCGGAGATGATAGTAATGGGACGCCCGGATGGTACGCTCCGGAAAGGACAAGTATGCATGATGGAAGCAACTGAATCGGGAGTGGGTCAGGAGGGACTTCTGATTGGAAGAACGCTGGTAAAGTCTCGAAATATGGTACCAGTAAGGGTGCTGAACATTAATCCCCATACAGTGACCCTGAAGAAAGGCATGATTGTGGGAAGTTGCATTCCAGTATGTCATATTAAACGTTGTGTGGACGACACGAAAATAAACCAACCAACGGTTGCTCACAGAAATTGCTGGATATGTTGATACCCTCGTGTCAAGGATTAAATGGCGACCAACTGGGCAAGGTAAAAGAACTGGTCGGACGATATCGAGGTGTGTTTGCACTGGATGATAGTGAGAAAGGAAGGACGAATGTTGTGCAACACAAGATCAATACTGGAGATGTGCAACCGATAAGACAACACCCAGGCGGCTTCCTTTGGCAAAACGTAAGGAAGCCGAGCAAATTATCACCGATATGGAAGAACAGGGAGTGATTGAACCCTCGAATAGTTCATGGGCATCCCCGGTAGTGCTTGTCAAGAAAAGGACGGGTCGACAAGGTTTTGTGTAGACTACCGGCGGCTTAATAATGTGACAAAGAAAGACAGCTATCCATTGCCCAGAATTGATGACACCTTAGATACTCTATCCGGATCTAAATGGTTTTCGACCTTGGACTTGAAAAGCGGATACTGACATGTAGGCTTGGAGCCAAACGATAAAGAAAAGACTGTGTTTACAATTGGAACTGGATTATGGCAGTTCAAGGTCATGCCATTTGGATTATGCAATGCTCCTGCTACTTTTGAACGATTGATGGAGTCGGTACTGCGTGGACTGTCCCGGAAGACATGTCTGGTGTACCTGGACGTCGTGATAGTGTTAGGCCGGTCTTTTGAAGAACATCTTAAGAACCTAGAGGAGATATTCCAAAGATTACGCGGGCAAACCTTACATTAAGCCCCAAGAAGTGCCACCTATTTGGAAAAGAGGTGAAATACCTAGGACATGTCGTCTCAGAGACCGGAATAAGAGCTGACCCTGACAAAATAAAAACGGTACAAGAGTGGCCTACACCAGCAGATATACACCAACTACGCAGTTTTCTAGGATTGTGCACATATTACCGACGTTTTATACTTGGGTTTGCGAACATTGCCAAACCGTTAACAAAATTAACCGAAGATGGACAAGAATATGATTGGAATGACGACCGCCACAGAGCATTTGAACAACTGAAACGGCTACTAGTTACAGCACCAATTTTGAGTTATCCGCGGATGGAGGAAAATTTGTGTTGGATACCGATGCCAGTAACACAGCTATAGGAGGCGTTCTTTCTCAAGTGCAGGACGGACAAGAAAAGTTATTGGGTATTTCAGCAAGGTCTTGTCGCGGCCAGAAAGGAACTATTGCGTGACAAGAAGGGAGCTGTTGGCCGTCGTCAAATCCGTAGAGCACTTTTATAAGTACTTATACGGCCGTAAATTCCTGTTGAGAACAGACCATGCTGCACTGAAATGGTTACTGCAGTTTCGAAATCCTGAAGGGCAAGTGGCAAGGTGGATAGAGCGGCTGCAGGAATATGACTTTGATACGGAACATCGTGTAGGAACTAGCCATCGGAATGCAGACGCTCTATCAAGGAGACCTTGTCCGATGGACTGCAATCATTGCTCCAAGATGGAAGAGAAAATAAGTGTCATCCATAGAATGACGGTAACCGATGATACTTGGCAACTCGAAAGAATACGAGAAGACCAGGAGAATGACGCCGAATTGGGACGTATTATTGAGTGGAAAAATAGAGGACAACGACCAGCTTGGGAAGAAATTAGTATTTCAAGTAGGAGCCTGAAGGCATACTGGGCACAGTGGGACTCCTTGATGATGGAAAATAGAATCTTGAAACGACGCCTGGAATTTGAAGATGGCACTGAGAGACTTCAAGTGATAGTGCCGAGAAGCAGAGTGCCGGAAGTGTTGCAGCACTTGCACGATGGTATTTCCGGAGGGCACTTTGGCGTGAAAAGAACTCTCGAGAGAGTGAGAGAAAGATTCTATTGGGTGAACTGCAAAGATGATGTGAAGGAGTGGTGCCGGAAATGTGAATTGTGTGCCTCTGCAAATGGCCCGGTCTCAAAACGGAAAGCCCCAATGAGACAGTATAACGTGGGAATCCTTTTGAAAGGGTAGCCATTGATATAGCTGGTCCGTTTCCTGAATCAGAGAAAGGGAATAAATACATCTTGGTTGCAATGGATTATTTTACCAAATGGCCGGAGGCATATGCTATACCTAACCAAGAAGCCGAGACGGTTGCAGATGTACTAGTGAGGGAGTTGTTTTGTCGCTTTGGAGTTCCGTTGGAATTACACTCCGATCAAGGTCGGAACTTCGAATCAGCGTTGTTTCAAAACGTCTGCAAGCATCTTGGAATCAGGAAAACTAGAACCACGCCACTTCATCCTCAATCGGATGGAATGGTTGAAAGAATGAACAGAACGTTAGGAAAGTACCTGGCCAAAGTTGTCTCTGAACATCAACGGGACTGGGACCAATATCTACATTTGTTCCTACTGGCGTACCGATCTTCGGTACATGACAGCACAGGATACTCGCCCGCTTGCGTAATGCTAGGACGTGAATTGCGGCTACCATGTGATCTTCAGTTTGGATTTAAACCTGGAGAAGAGATCGCCGGTGAAGATTACGTTAGTAAGCTTCGTGAAAGATCAAATAGTATTCACGAAAACGTCCGAAAGAATATACAGGCAGCAAGCGATCGAATGAAATCACAATATGACACGAGAGCACAAGAAGGTGGTTATCAACCTGGAGATTTAGTGTGGTTGTACAATCCACAAAGAAAACGTGGATTGTCGCCAAAACTACAAAGACAATGGGAAGGGCCGTACGAAGTGATGAATAGAATTAATGATGTAGTGTACCGGATCAGAAGGTCTCCCCGTGGTAAACCGAAAGTGGTACACTTTGACCGTTTAACATCCTACGCTGGCAACAACCAGGAAGGCTCGAATAAAGAGAATGGCATTCGACAAGTTATTAATCATGAGCCAAATGTAGATTTCGAGGGTTTTATGGCGCGTATGGTGGTTCCGCTAAGGCGAGATTTGGCGTTGTTGTTGAAAACAGCAAGACCTGTTTAGAGCACCAGAAGACTATTCCTTGCACATTGCGTAGCTCAAGATCTGGAAATGTCAAGGGAATAGCTGTTGTTTTCAAGAAAAAGTTTGGATGTGTGCATGAATTAGTACAACAGCGGCCAACTATAGGAAAAGCTTTGGTTCTTCAGGATAAAAATCGTTATGTTTACTATCTGGTCACCAAAATTCTTCATGGCAGAGACCTAGTTATGGACATCTATGGGAGGCTTTGCTGAATCTTAAAGCTCAGATGATGGAAAATGGAGTAACGAAACTAGCGGTTCCTAAGCTAGGTTGTGGACTGGATCGCTTAGATTGGAGGATAGTCCGAAATATGCTAGAAGTAGTTTTCCAGGAAACCAACGTCCAGGTTCTTGTTTGTTGTTATCAACCGGTTGCCTACCAAGACCAAGAAAAGAGTGTTGACTGTTACTTCCAACGACGCGGTGGATGCACCAGAAGAGATAACTGCCGATATCGTCACCAGTCATCGAATTGGCGTCAAGATGGATTTACAGTTACGAGACGTAACGGTTTTAAAGAGGGGGCAGTGTTGCGATCCACTATTAGGCAACCCGTCAAACATACAAACGCCCAGGGCACAGCGTATTCTTCAGCATTCGAGAATCCTTCTACAAAGTTCTAGATAATGAGTCATATCTTAATGCAGGGTATATATAAGGCCGCTTATGAATGTAAGAGTTAGTCTATTCTTGAATGTCTAATATAAATTATATCGTTGTAAAGTAAACGTAGTTGAGTTTTTAGAATATATACATAAATGATATGCTGTGTCTAATGTGCATGCAGCTTGCAGTATACATAAATAAATAGAAGTGTATAAACAAATAGTTGAGTTAGTGTTGTTAATGAACCTATGGTAAAAGAGTTAATTTAAGAAGATATTAGTGCTTGTAAATTCATTAGTGTAATAGTGCTTCATTGTTGAGTGGACTGAAAACATCTATAAATAAGGCATATACTGTTAATTAGACTTGCGACCAGTGAGTAATAAAGACCATTATTATTACTTGTTTTAAATTAAAGAAACGCGGTAGTACTAGCCCGTTACAATACCATCAATTTTTATGTAAATTACGTAAAAAGTTTCAAAATACTTTCCCCGACGAAGATTTTGTTATTGTTGAAACTTTAGTTCCCTGGAGAGGCAGGTTGATTTTCAAACAATATGTAATCAATAAAGTACACAAGTATGGTATAAAACTATTCAAGGTCTGTTCAAAAGAGGGCTTTACTTGGACCAGTTAAATTTATGGTGGTAAATTCGAAAACTACAACAAATCCACCAGTTTAGCTACAAAAATATGTCAAGGCTATCACAAGGGCTACTAAATGAAGACAGGATTTTAAATGTCGATAACTTTAACACTATCATTTAGCATTTTCTTTACTCAGGAAAAAATATATCTGGTGGGAACAGTAAAAGCTGGTTTTAACATACCATTATTAATTATAAACATGCGTCAATATATGTCCGTTTTCTTTAAATAACTCAAATTAATTTTGCGCATAAATAAATCGTCCTTTTCTATATACATGGTGATTGAGATTTTATTGTTTACCACTGATTTAACCCTTTGAATCCACAACAATATATATAGATATGATAACGCCGCACGCCGATGTAATAAACGTCCAGTTTCCTGCTGAACGCCACCGCTCAGTGTTTTTCTAATATACTCTAATTTTAATTATACCACGGCTAACCCAGTTTGATTCACATAGAGTGCACAACGTTAGGATGATCAAATTAATTTTCCCCTTTAACTCTTACGTATTTGAATTGATAAAACGAAGTCAATCAATATTCGTATAATGAAAGGAAATAATATCTACACTTCACAATTTTTGTAATCCCTTAAATAAATCCTTCAATCAATTAATATTATATGGATCATTTATCCCAAAAATTATATCCTTTTAATTTAATTTTAAAGTCACCAAAAACGACACCTTTTACTAAAAAAATCTGGAACGCTCAAGACCTTTCATGCTTATCACGTAAATTTCAACGTATTCAATATTTTGATTGACTCCTTACAAATTTGAAAAAAATAGTATATTCAGTGTTTAAATTTTAAATTTGAAAAGATTCCTTATACTAGTTAGTCCTGACCTGTGATATTCTGCTGAGTTGTTGCGTGTTGTGGATCAACACCCCCTTATTATCTTCAATCGAAAACCAATGTACTGCTTTGTAGTCTTTCGCGTGCTTTGAACCAATAGTTTTGTTACTTTTTATTTCCAAAATTTACCTCGTGCTTTACTTTATATTTTTCTGGATACGGCTTAGACCTCTCCACCTAATTACAAACTGGACTCCTAAATACCACTCAGAAGTTCTGAATACTAAACTTAGATTCTTCTTAATATCGTAAGTTCCTTTGATTTCTTATATACACTTTATAATATCCCACTTAGAATTTGTAGGTTTCTTAAATACACCTTCAAATTTCTGAATACCATACTTAGAAATCGTAAGTTTCTTAGATACACCTTCGAATTTCTGAATACCAAACTTAGAAGCCCTACATTATTACAAACATTTAATTTAAATTATTTAACACATTTTTACTCACGTTTTCAGCAACCGGCAAAAGCTTTTTAATATTTCTTCAACGTAATTCGTCAACAACTATTATTACACAACACTAATTTTCACAACAATCTTAATTTAAAACTTATTTATTTGATGCGTAAATATTCGAGTCAGAGTGTTGCAAGTTCGACGTGTTTCAAATTGTGACTGCCTTTTTTTATCAACTCTGGGCGTTATATAGCTTTTGCTATCTACATTTGGATTGGTTTGTCCAAATAGCTTTACAAAGTGTTGTAACCAACCATGTTTGTATTGGATATTCCTAGTAGTTTTCAAGCTGATTTCTGACAAAACTATTCTGAAGTTTCGTATCATGCTGGTATTTGCTATTGTTTTGCGATCTTTGACCGGCTGTTTTGTTGTTATTGTTAGATTTTACTTTAGCGTATGTTTGTTGTTTTGTGAAAATAAAGCTTTTGGAGAATTGAACAAAATAACTGATGTAATATGAGTGACGTTTTCGTTTTTGTATCTATTTAAAACTCATCTTTGAAAGTGCGTTTCTTATCAAAACACTTTATTATTCCTTCTTTCTTACAAGCGTAATTGCATGTAGATTTACTAGGTTTTATCTTATTTCATGCGTATCTGTTTCATAAACTTATTGAACGCTACTTGACGTATTTTAATTACATGTATAATTATTTCTCTGCTGAATACGCGTTCTATTATTAAAAGATATGCTTACTGGCATTGATTAAAGTTAATTGCCGTCCATATACAGGGTGTTAAATGTTTGCTATTTACATAATGTACGAATTATTTATTTTCCTACTAAATAAATGCAGTTTTCTGATTCCTATTGCTATTTACAGTTACTACGCGACCCTTACGACTCAATACACCTCTGAACAACCCCTTATCACAGCATTATATATATATATTGCTGCGAAGTTACCTTGGTACTAAGACCCCACAATTGGTTCGTCATAAATTATGCGCACCCTACTCTCGTAATAAGACTCGACAATTTGGGTGTCATAATATTAATGCGAAGTTACCTTTGTAATAACTCCAACGATGCAGTTTGCCACGGCTGCTCTGCTTCTGTCTGAAAAATACAACTAACTACGCCACAAAAAGAAAGACGATGCAACGGTAAATCTCCTCGATTTATTCAGAGAAAAATTATACACAAAATTCATCATCCAAAATCAAGTTCTTAGATTAATTATATTACAAGTTATCCCCTTTTTAAATAATACATTTTATCACATATTCCCAGATTAATAATCATAAAAAGTAACAGGGCTTTACCACCACCTTACGTTACCCTGACTTAATACAAGCTCATAGTAAAACCTTTAATTACTAGTGCTAATTTCAGCACAACAAATTACAAAAAGTCCCTTTTATCCGACGGTTGGTAGTTGCCTTATCATAATAAACATAGATAATCGCGATATAGAGACGGACGGTTCAGGACGTACAAAACTCTAAGCCAATCCATGTTTCGCTAATGCATAGCGTTGCTCGTTGTCATGTACCTCTGAATGCCCTTCAATCCAGACTAGTTCAAGAATATTAGTAGTAGAAGCAAGAATAAGTGTCCGAAGGCACTGGAGTAACACCCCTGAGAGGAGCTTTTGTTTGCTTAGAGCCATACATGCTGCCCTAGTGTCATTCAGAATACATGTGGTTTTATTCTGGATTTTAATGTTCTACAATAGTTTGTGCCATGCACAATGGCTATGACTTTCGCTTGAAAGATAGTAGCCAGCGTGTGACGCTTTCGTAAAGGTCAAGGTGATCTTAAAAGGTGTTTGTTCCTTGCCTTTGTCTTGGATCCATTTGTGAAGATGGAGATTTCCGTCGGAGGGACGTCATTAGAGTTCGTACAGACTTTAAAACGTTTACTGAATATCATAATGGGAGCGATCGAATCCACCGGTCTTCCTAATAGTGGCGTACTACGCACTCCAGCTCATGGGATCTCGCGGTGTCTTCCCCGTAACACTTATCAATTCACAGACCCTCTTAGAGTCATCTCTTCTACATGCAGGTCCAGTGTAGTGAGGCCAAGAATCGCTGCAGTGGGTGTAGATTGCATTGCGCCCGTGATACTTAGGCAGGTCAATCTTTAAATATGCGCGAGCTCCTTAGCTATGTGTGCCACTCTGGTTTTGGATCACCAGACCATGGCGCCGTAGCAAAGCATTGGTCTAAAACCGCATTCATGGCCACAGGAGAGTTTTCGACAGGAGATTCCAGGTTTGTCTATGGCATATCTACACTGACAGATTAGTGTGCTGGTTTTCATAATTTTTACTTGAAGGCGCTTAGCCCAATTCATCCTCTTGTTAAGTATGATTCCCAGATACTTGACTTCTTCCAAAAGAGGTCGTGGGGTTTAAAAGAGCAATGGCAATCTAGTTACCATTAGCTTCCTTTTGTTTGTGAAGAACTCGGGCCGCGTTCTGTTTGGGTTGATTGTCAGGGATTTTTTTGCGTACTGCTATTTGCATTAGCTTGCACCTCACTAGCTCGAATTTGCTGTCGACCAGTGTGGCTATGTCAAATTCTATAGTTCACAAACCTGCCTCGTTAAGACGTTAAAGAAAACTGTCGAGTATAAAATTCCACAATAGGCGAGACAAGACTCCGCCCTCAGCACAACTTCTACTTACTGTCCTAATTATCGAGATGTTTTTAACACTAACATTTACTCAAAGGCATCGCAAAAACTGCATGATTGACTACCGAAAAGTGTCCTCCAACTTACGCCCTTCCAGAAATTTGTCAAAGCTTGTGAAGATAGTTTCGCTAAACGTATCCTCGATATCAATAAGCACGTCCAAGGCTGACATGTTGTTACTGACGGATTTCTTAATTTGTTTCACCACGCATGAAGGGCAGATTCCATGCATCTCCCTGGTGTGTAAGTATGTTCGTTTGAGTGAAGTGTATTATTTTCTCCCTTACATCGTTCTCACACAATCTTTCCAACGTCTTTAGCAGACAAGACTTGATGATGATCGGTCTAGATAATTTGGTTTGGGAGTAATCCTTTTGGCTTGAAGAATGAAAACCACACTTACCGCTCTCCAACTGAATAATACAGCCCCTGAAGAGTTCCACAATGAACGCTAGCAATTTCTGCAGACTCTACTGTAGTAAGACAGGAAATATGCCGTTTAGTCTGAAACTTAACGGGTTGGAGGGTTGAGATGGTCGATTTCACTTTCACTTTCTCTACCATCCAATTCGATACTTTTCAGTCAACCACATCTGGAACTGAAAAAGGGTGATCCGTCCCAGATGTAAGTATTGGAGGTGCACTTCCCCGGAAGTGTGTGTCCGCGATTAATTGCTGCTTCTGTTTCGTTGTTTGGGAACGTACCGTCCAAACGATTCAGACGGTTGATAGCAGGTGCTTTGGACAAGATTCTGTTGGTTTCAGAGATTCCTTTGTCTGACTCTACTGAATTACAGTCGGTCTTCCAAAATTCTTTCTGCCGTCTTCTATCACAACAATACTCATTAAAGTTTGTGATATCAAAGACATTTTAAAAATATAGATGCCTCTTCCAAACACGGCTCCATCACTGGGGTGGCTGGATATCCTTTTGCAATTCTAATGTTACCTAGTTCATAAATAAATTCAAATAAAATTCAACCTAAATTTAGCTTCCATTAAGATTACACAATTGCAATATACATATACGTTTCTTGAAAAACCAAATTTTTCGGCATCAAACTTGCCAGGTATTACAAAAAGTCCTATAGAAAATAGAGCAATAAATCAATCAATAATAATATCACACCGTTGTTTCCGTTTCTAATATTGATACACATAGCATTCTAAATACCAGTTAATTGTCAACCTTTTTATTTATTTTTTCAATATCTTATAAAACACTAAAGTTTGGTTCTTTAACTAACAATAAATCCCATCAATAAAGACTACGCTTAAAATCAATACACATACATTTCTTAATATTTTAAAATATTCTAAACTACTTTTCCCAATAATATTATACTTGAATTTAACAAAAATTAGTTTCCCCGCAAATTCATATTCCAACAAAATAATTACTTTCAGGTTCTATTAATTTTTTACGACATGGATATAAACCCGTTTACATTTAAAACCACTTGTACATAACTATAATTATATAGACGATAACGTATATTTTACTTACTGTTTAATTTAGAATATATCTTTAAACTCAAGGATGTACAGAAACACTAGCTTTTCTTCAAACAAAAGCTTCTTCAACTCAACATTACACAAAATTCAAATTACTTGTGTGGTGAATTCTCAAGACCCTACCCCTTTCCCGGTCGTCGCTACATTAATTCCATTATCCGTGCTTGGAATATCCTCTTAAACTGCAAGCGCAGTCCAAAAAAATAAGCAGCATGCTGCGTTTTCACCTGTGGTACATCTATGTTATCTTCTAGCTGCGTGCCTTTTCAACTTTATTTAATACTTTCAAACCTAGTTCTTATACAACATTGCTTTCTTCTTGTCTTACATGCTATGCACGGTCAAAATTCCGTTGATACAATGTAAAATATTTTATCCATGCTGAATAAGAAAGTTATTGTCACGCTATTTACGCAAGAGTCCCGTACTTTGTATGTAATTTGTTGTAATATTGTATTATTTTGATGTCCATGGTGGTTAGGATGGACGGCAGCTGTCATATTGTAAATTATTTTTTCATGTGAAACGCATATGAGCGCTTTGTAATATTAAGATCGGTTTTCATTTGCGGTTTTAAAATAAACTATCGTCCTGGATTACTACGATTACAGTCTGTTAAGAATAAATAATATTGTACTTTGTTATCTGAATTATCTTTATAGAAACAAGATTTTGGAATGTAATAACGTTTATTGTTTGTAAAACCTTACTATACAAGGAGTGTCTCTCCAAAATTTAATACTTATCTCGTCCTATGTGATTTATTTTAAAGTAACGCCAATACGTTACAGTTTTGCAAATATCCAAATGTTCGACACAAATAACAACAAAAAAAACCGAACGCCATATCCTCTACCAACTTTAGCGTAAGTGGAGGTGTCTCATGACCTAAGCTTTTAATAGCGCGTCCTTCCATGAAATTAAATTTAGAAAGTGATCGCCCAACAGTGACATCTGGCGATCGCGTTTCCCTTACATAATACGACTTTCAAATGTTGTTATTCGTGTCAGTTAGGAAAATTTAAGCTTTTATAGGGTAGATCGATCAGTTACATTATGTTGGAGAATTCTGTCAATCCTCTAGGGAAACAAAAACGTTGTAGGCGTAAGAGTCATTCGCTATGGGCAATTTAATCAATTACGCAATGCAAAATGCTAGCGTGTAATATGTAAAAGGACTACAACACCGCGTAATTTAGAACAAACAACTAAACTTTTTTATTTAATTCTAAGCTGTAAGCAACAAGCCAGCAATTACAAAGCAACATCCAGTGAAGTTAAATGGAGCGGATAAATCGACTTCATAAATTCGGACACAGAAATCTGTTTGTCATTGAAAAATTGATGATGGATCAATCGCTTTCAAAGCTTTTAAAAATCTTGTTGAATAATGAACTAAACAGATCACAGAAGAATATTTAATCGGTTTCAGCATGCCTTCAATATGTAAATTGTTAAACAGACCTTGGAGAATTTTCCTAAAATATATTAATTAGATGAGTTTAATAATTTAACAAATTTAGTACTTTTCAATCTCCATTAACTGTTTAATTTGAAGGGAAACATCTCTTTATCCGCTCGGTAAGCATAAAAGCAGAGGTTTGTGGAAAAAGTATTTCTTACAAAAGAAATGTCAGAATAAATATTTCATACGCCATCATCCATTTTCTTTTTATATTTATAGAATTGTAAAACAAAAAGGTTTTCCTAAAAGGAAACGAAACCTTTTTTCAAAGCTTTACTGTAATACATGGCGCTAAAAGTTTTAATAGGAACAGAGAGACGTCAGTTCCTGAATATGCTATTTTAGGATTATGAAACTTTTATAAAGGGTGCGTGGAATTCCGAAATATCAACTAATATAAACAGCAACAATTTTGTGAGTTTGTTTGCAACGTGTTTCCGTTAGTTTAGATATAAACCAGATAGAAAAGGAAAAATTAATTTTAAATAATGCATGTAAATATGAAAGTACGCTGTATACTATGATTTCTCGAATAATAGTTTTAATTTAGCATATTTCAATTGTTTAATTTTTATAAATAGAATTCCGGCAATAAACTTAAACCACGAAATCAGAAAGTTATTTTTTGTACAATACATAGTTGAACGAAACTTAGGTCAATGTCTAAAAACCGCAAAAGGGAAACAGATTTTAATGTTGCGCATTACAAACCAGAATACAAAGTCCCAAGTATGTGTAATTTTAGCCAAACAGACCAATTGCAACAGTACATTTTTATAACGCAATTATGTTATTTTAAGAAAAGTTTTAGAATAATTAATGATTAAATAACAGTGGAATGGTCAATATTTATGTTTCCGTATAATCACCCCTTAGTTTAAATGGCTTTTTACATTATTCGTTAGAAATGCGTAAGTTACAAGGAAACAAATTTAGCAACAGTTAAATTGTAACCAGATAAGATAAAGTAATATTGTTACATTATAATTAAATCACTTAAATATAGCCGGTAATCTAGTGGAATTCACAAATATCATGTTGCAGATTGTGTCACCAGACATAAAATTAAAATACAATTTGTTTTTCAGAAAAACAAACAATATTGCAGTTTCATAAAACTAAAGTAAATAAAATATTACATGTAAAAACAGTTTCACAGTTAGGAGATATCCGTAAATGTACAATTTGCTTTATAAATATTATTTTGAATGCCAAAAACTATGTGTTGTCTATCACTGCGAACAACAAATACTTTTCAGTCCAATTGATGCTTTGCGCTTATATGAATAGATGTTATACAAACATCTTCTGAATTAGTTCCTGATGATCTACAGTTGTCGATCTCCAAATATATAATTTCCAGGCGTTTCTAATACCTAAGGAAATGACGGACCTACAGCGTATGTGGGTGATAAATTTGTTTTCCCACAACATCCATTAATGTGTTTCTTATGCATTTAAGAATAAGTTAATAATAGTATTCATTATTCTATAGGTGTATATCAATTCATAATCCAACACCTTTAACTAATCAGGAACATCCAGGTCGTGGATTACGATCTTAATCCAACACTTCTGACCAATCACTACAAACCTTCATAATCCGCTAAGTATAATTTTTGTATTCTGCAAAGTAGGCTGTTTTACTTTGACAAATAAATTTTTGTTCTTCAGTGTTTGTGATATTAGTTAAAATGTTTAGAAAATATCTGATAATAAAGATTTGTGTAGTCGTGGGAAAATTATACTATTCTACTCACGAGTTATGGCCATTACTCATTCGGAAGGTTTGCCGCGAGCCCGTTAAGGCGAACGGCGTAATCCGAATAACTATCGTAACTCGCTCGTTGGATAATATATTATAAATGTTTACAATGTAACCACTTATAGACTGCTGAAGATATAAGACAACAATCGCGCATTTTTCATGTCTCTGATGTAAGTTCGATGTGAGCGACCGTAATACAATAACACCCCTCAAAGGCATAGAAAGTCTGGCAAAGACGAGAGCTAAATAGTGGACAAAAACAAAAAATTAATTCGTCGTGAACAGGTAACGAGAACACATGTGAGGTGATCGTTGATAAGGAAGTCGAGGAAATCTTGGGCTATAAGATTTTCCGAAGGTAATATCCGTGGATCAAATCGACAACGACCTGTTAACCAAAGTAGCAATTTGGACAGACTGCTTCTAAACCAAAATAGTTGGAAATTAATTATCAATTATGGCTCAATAACATTCTTACATAGGCTGACATTCAAGCTGTAAGTTTTTTTAACTACTTATATTTCTTTGTTGGTGGCGTTTATGATTTAAGTTTATTAAAATAGACAATGATGAAATTGGAAACGTTCGTCCGAACTGTATAGTGTAAAGTTTATATTATTATGAAAACGAATTGAAATTTAATTAGAACGAAATGAACGTAGTTGGGTATCTTAATATTATAATTGATCGCGGAGAGTTTACTTTAAGAAATGATATATAAATTTCCGTAATGTAAAATTTTTTGTACCTGTTTACAGGGGTAATGTTATGACTATTATGGTGAAACAAAATTAGGTGACGCAGCGAGACGAAAGCGTTTGTTTGCTTTGTTTAGAATATAGATTGGTTGTAAAAACAACTCTGTTTTACCAGGGGGCCAAAATATTCAGAGTTTGCCAGCAGATTGTACCTTAGATTAAACGAGTTGGCGCCTATTAATTAAAACTGCCAAAAAATGACATAGCTCGACAGTTTTACTTATTCCTCTTTATATTTTGCAATTTATCAATTTGTTTATATAGGAACTCCGTACCACTGTAGTTAGCCCGTGCATGCTTAATCTGTTACGGGATTCCTGTCCCTTTGTGTACTTCAAAATGTAACAAGTTGTTTCTTTACGGGTCGTTTGTAATGTTACAAAATAGCATGATTATACGAGGGTAAGCTGAAAAGTGATGCACACATGCTTGTAGAACACGAACAAAAACAAGTAGCAAGATCTGGCAAAAATTAAATCAAACACAAATTCTTAAGGATCAAAACCATATATTTATTTTTCAATATTGTCACCATTAAACCTAACACATTTCTCCCAAGGTAAAACAAGTTTTTTCATCCTGTTTCTAAGGAATTTTTCCGCCCTCCAGGGCGCAATAGCAGTCTTCACCTCATCGTCCAAGGTGTACTGACTACCCTTGAGGTCTCTCTTGAGTATAGGAAAAAAATAAACATCGCAAGGCGCGAGATTGGAGGAATAAAGAAGGTGTGAAATCTGTTTAAACTTTAGGTTTTGCAGTTCCTCTTTGGTTGCGCGTGAGGTGTGTGGACGAGCGTTGTCAGGTTTGAAAGATTATTAGCGTTACGCTACTTCTAACTCCATAAACTTGACGTCGAAGATGTTTTAAAGTTTATATGTACTTGAAAAATTTACCGTTGCCCTTCGTTTTAGATAACCAGTCACATACACTCGGTGAGTATCCCAAAACACAGTTAAAAAACTTTTTTTTGTGTGTTTAATCAAAAATTAGGCCTTTTTTTAGCTCGCAACCTCGAAATTTTAATTCCCCACGATTTACAATAGATACTATAAAAAAATTTACAGCTTAAGCTTAGACAGAGAATTTTACCTAATCCTTGCTAACAAGTACACAAACTCAGATATATCCTCTGTGAGGTACAAAATCCTCTTTGATTTTATGTGGATAATTTATCTATTTTTATTACCTCGTCCGTCAGTATAATTGGCCAACCACGCTGCACAGATAATTTAATAAAGACCAAAATGCTTCGAATTCCGACCTCAAAATTTACTGGAAATTATCCCTTCACAAAAAATTTGTATAAATTCGTTCTATTTTAAGTTACTAATATTTAAATATGCTTATAAGTTACACAAAAAATTATACTTGCTGTGGCTGTTGTCAAATAGCGCTTATCATAATCTCGTTTCCATCATAAATATTGGCATTAATACTTCCTTGTTCCATTTTAAATCTCCACTTGATGTTAAAATATCAGTTAACAAAATGTATTTATTTTAATCGATTACAGTCAGCAGTCGCTCTTGTATCAGAATTTTTTATATCGAAGTTTGTTTAATTTTTGTACTATTTTCAACAATAATTATGCTTCATAATTCAAAGTTCTATATTACATTGCGTGTCGTAAAATAAAGTATAAATTACTCAAAGTTGCATATTCGATGTTTTAATAAATTAAGACTTACTAAAAATTTACATATTTGACGTCGTAAAATGAATGAATGAAATTTGAATGAATCGTTCTAATTCAATTCCTGTTTATACACTAAATAATATCTCTACGTGAGTGTTTGATTTCCTTCTATTGTATTCTCGAAAATTAGTTATCCTAGATGATGTTATAATTTACTCCGATTTCGCGTTTTGATGAGCTAATTAACACGGCTAAAATGAATTAATTTAAAAATTGTGCTTTTTAGTCGGGTATAATGAAATACGTTTATATTTATACAGAGTGGAATAATTAAATATAGCGAAACCTTATTTCTCTCCGTTTTCTTCTCCTTGGGTTAGTTTTTCTGTAGAATTTGGTCGTTCAATCGCTTTTCGTGGCCTTATCACATATATATATATATTGCTGTGAAATGCTCCTTTGAATGCGGGAACTGGCTCCTTTCAACAAAAAAATTCTAGTCCCACCGATTGGGCGTCATAAACTGCTGTGATCCTCTTTTCGCCTCGGCTGCTCACCTAATTTTATAAACCTCCTCATTCCTAAAATTAAACAACACATTCCTACCACAAACATCAACGTTAACTCTATTTACATCAATATTCAGAATACATTAAATTTTCAAATTAAATTTCAGCATAAAATTCAGTTTTAAAAAGAATTTCAAGATTAGTTTTATTATCATTTTAATGTGCATCCAGAATTAAAGTGCTTGTTGGATGCCTACTAATTAATATAACAATATATGCAGAGTAAAAAGGGAGCATCTACCACCCTTTACGTTAATTAACCAGGTTCGTCTAATTGAGCTCAAAGACATACCTAAAATTTCATCATAATCCAGAACATCAATACTAAATACCCTTTCTACTTAAACAAGCAAATTTCATCTTAACATTAAAATTTTATGGTTAGTACAATTTCACTAATGTCCATTTAAAGTAAATCAATTATAAAGTAATTCAACACACACAAAATGTCAAACAAAATAGTATAATTTACCTGAAGGTCACTGTCCTCGTAGCTTCAATGTACATCGTCCCTTTAGTTAATCACACCATTCCAACAGGATTATATTTACGGCTTCTAATTCTCAACGCTTTTAAAATTTTCTCCATCACCATTTATTTAAAGTTGTTTCTGGGCTTTTCCGGAACTCATCTGTGTATATCTGACCCTTGTTTCGTGGATCCAGACACGTATTTGAACCATTTAATTATTAACACCCCGAAAAATAGCAAAGAAATTCATGCGTCTTTCACCAATATACGCCAAAACTGCCTACTTTTGTGTATACATTTGTCGTTGTAAATTTTGCTAATTGGTACAGTGATACTAAATTTCATTACCTTGTATCTAAGTGCACTGAAGTACATTCATGTTAGCACGTAAATAACAAACTATTTTGAATCACTAAAATATACGAGCAAAATTTTAAATTATTTTATCAAACTAAAATGCACTGTTTAACATCTTGAATCAAGTCGCGGATGTAAGAGCTTTTAACGCATCGAATAGTCAAAAGTCTAAGAGAGAGCTTGTTTATATTCACCTCGGTATATATAGCAAAAAGCCTGTCTGTCGGTCTGTTCCCCAAAACGGGTAATTCTAAAGAATTTCTCATGCCATGTTCCCAGTCCGTCGCTCGCGCGTCGGTTTTTACGAATTTTTCACTCGCCCCATTTAAAACTCAGAAATTCACACACAATTTTGTACAGAAATTGTTGTTTCTACCTCTGATATTTGCATCCTATTTTCAACCAATTGTGACCCTCGTGACGTTGCTTAAATCACGCCTTTTACTATATGTGTCTTTGCTTGACGCATTTTCTCTTCCTTTTCTAACCTGTTCGTATTGGTGCAAATTGATATTCTTTATTATCGATTATATTTTAGTCCATGTGGACTATCTGGGTTAAATAACCCCGTATCGCACATTCTCGTGAATATTAAGCCCCGGTTTCTCCAAGATTCTTTGAAACCATTTGTTATCTACACAATTTTCGCCGTACGTGATATTTAAACTACGCAGGTGTTCAAAATAATATTAATTCTCAGAGCTTTTAAATAAACCCTGTTTTGTATTTCGTGCTAAAGCATCTGACCGTTTCCAATATCCTTAGAATCGACATGTTTATCTAAACAAATTAAACTGAAATTGCCTTTTAAAATACGCAGGTGTGTTCAAACATCCTACTTCTAACTAACACTTCTAGGATTTGCTTTTTATTGGGTTTTTACAAGTTTCTATAGATATTATCTGTTACTAACGATTCAATTAACATCAATTAAAATTGACTTCTATCCTTTCATTTTAGCGAATACAAGTTAAATATTAATTATTATGTGTACACTTTGTTTTACTACCGGTTACTTAAAATAGGGTTAATTAATATAAATTTTGCACGTAATTTCCATTTGTTTAGAATAATTACATTACACGCAGAGCTTTTTTAATACTGCTTCTTTTGATATAAAGCGTCTTGTACATGATTTAAATCTCTTATGTTTAATGAAACTAATAAATTTTTATGCTTCACGGTTTTAATAACGCGTATTATCTAATAATATTCATTATACACGGTGATTAAAATTATTTGATGTGATTATTTAATTTTCTACCCTGGTCTAAATATGAGTAATATATATATATATATATATATATATATATATATTGCTGCGGATTCGGGGATTAACGTTTAAGATAATCGAAAGTGAGTCATTAAATACTTTTCAAAATAAAATGTTCACAACAAAAAAAATTTCTTACCCTGATTTCTGCTTCAAAATATCTTCGCAGCTTCCCTGGCTAGCTCAGCTGGGCCTCTTCTCGGATACCTAAATTTACAATCATTCTTCCTTGACACTCACAATAAAAGCACAAAATATGACAACAATCATACAATCTTTATTTACCGCTATTTACAAACAATTATTCACAGATATTTACAGTTTGGTACACTAATTACAACTCAATAAGTGATATATTTGTAAAGTCCGTGTTTTAAAATTTTAATTGCAAGCACATTTAATACAACAGGAGTAAATGGGCCTCAAATAATACCCTATATTTATTGCACACTGGAGTATGGTGAGCTCATAATGACCCAGTTTATTAATGTATACCTTTTACCTTGCATAAAATTACTACAAATCAAATAAACCCATGTACCCTTAATAATCCAATTTAAATTCGTAATAAAATTTAGTAAGCTTTACATACACTTTTTTTCCCAATATTTAAAATACCCTAATAATTGTTAAGTACACGTATCTTTTTCGATACGTTATATTAACCATAAATAACCCCCAATGTTCACTCACACATCACAAATAATTTCACAAGTTTATCAGATAACAGAAAATACAAATGAGTTACCTGGAAAATACTTCAAGCCTTCCACCTCCTTGGGATGATGCTCTAAAACCCTTTGACTTCGTGACAATGCGCTCTGATCCTCCAGAACCCCTTGGCTTTGTGATTATGCGCTCTGATCCTCCAAATAGACGATAACCTCAGGATACGCAGAGCTCGTTGCTACAAATTACCATACCATCACCGCATACAAATTCACATACATTCTACTTTTGTTTATTGATTTATTAGCTTGTTATGGTATTAGTTGGACCTCGGATAATTTAATTCACTCGACACTACACCCGTTAATAACTACAAGGCCTCAACTTACCATGTTATGAGTGCTAATACTATTTTTACTGAATTATACAGTTTTCAATACTCACAAGGCTCTACTATAACCTCGGTTGATTAGTATACGTAGTTTAAAGCGATGAAAATACAAAGAGGCGATGAGAATATCAAGAGAACGCTGCTAATTTTCTTATAATATTTATACAATTCAAATTCCCCTTCGGCCACACTTTACGCGAAATACTTCATTTAAAATAATATTTCTGCAAATTTTAATCTAACCGACTTAAAGCTCCCAGAAATATACCTCGTGGACGCGCAATTTAATCCGACAAATCGCATTCACCTTTCGCGTGTTCGTACGTTGTAAAACTATCTATTTCAACCAATGATACAGTCCTATATCGTCATAAAACTCCGCCCGTCATATTTTATCTCTGTCTTATGCATATTAGATGTCGCGTTCCAAACCCCACATAAGTTATACAAAATCGATATAGCTGACCGCGTCGCCTGACTCCACGTGGATACGAAAGTGCGGTTTGAAACCAATGCTTTTATACCCGTCTTTATCTGTAGCATATTATTGATCGTTCATCCCTTCCGCTCTTTAAGAGACTTCGTTAGTTTGTTTATTCGAAGCAACTGACAGTTGGAAATATTTTCTTTGAAGCCCGCGTTATTATGCATATAAATTCGACAAAGGTAACCTTTGCAAACATGCAGGTGTTTGTAATTATCGACCGTTATACAACAATTCTAGGAGCTTATATTTCACGGTATTTGATACAACTAACGTTCTCGCTTCTTACAACGAACCTTTTGCCTTAGATTATTGATTTTCTCTATCCCGGTGCGTTTTCTAATGCTATTACATGTTGAATTAAAATAAATTAAATTAATTATGCGTTTCTATTTGTTTTAAAACTGGTTTTCTTTATAAACCCATTGCTTTTCAATCCTTAATTATAAAAATACGTCAATACTTGTTCGTTTAAATTAATTCAAGGAAATAAATTTTTCGCGTAAATAAGTTGTTCCTTTCTCTATACAGGGTGTTTGAAATTGCATTGCTTACTCCAAATTTAACCCTTTGAATCTATAACAATATAATATATATATATATATATATATATATATATATATATATATTTTGTCGTGGAAATTATAGGTTAAGAAGGATATATAGGTCTAGATAATAAATTTTTAACGACTGTGTATATAGGAAATAGAAACAATTTATTTACGCGTTAAATTAATTAATTGTAACATTGAATAAGGGTGGATAATGAGATATTTTTGTATTTCTAAATTAGAATGTTAAATTTGCATAACGTGTAGAAACTTTAGAGTACATGAAATCCAAGGATACGCATAAATAGTTTTAATATTTTAAATCAAGCGCATCGGATAAGAAACGGAGCTTTTGGGTATAGAAAATCAATAATTTAAACGCATATTTCCATGTAACTAAACTAAACGTTTGCTATGCAAATCCTAAGAAATTCTAAAACTCGGAATTATAATTTTAAACGGACAGTTTGCTTCAAAGAAACACCTCATAGTTAAAATGTTAACTTCAAGGAACTTAAATGAACGTTGGCACAGAATTCTGTAAAATTGTATGTAGCGGTCGATACGATAAGCTGCTTTGTACTAATTCTCGCTTATTCGTTGACTTATAATACAACATCCTATTTAAAAGAGTGTAAAACGCTGTTAGTAACGTACATCGATAATTTATTAAAAGTGTGATTTGCACAAGTGGGTGCTGGCTTATAGAAGGTGCTGTTACTACACGCTACGATCTAATGATAGGATGGTGCTAGGGTAAGCAAGTCAAGAAGTTTGAAACAAGTATGCGTGAAGTTTAGTGATTACGGAGGGTGAAGCTTGGTCGAAACTAGTATCAGGATTAAAAAACGTAAGGCGGTGGCAGAGATTTGGATAGCGGAGTGAAAATGAGTTGGATCCAGGTATAATAACGAAGTGTATGGACACGACGAGGGTTTTGGGAACACATCTTCAGAGGTAACGATGGAAGAAGCTTATTCCAGGTAAAGAAATTAGTTTCTTGCTTTTGCTTGAATATTTGTGCTGGTATGTTGTGCTTGAGTATTTTGACTTATTGGGGGTGTATTTTATTACCATAAAAATTTATTTGAAGGGGTATATGTAAAGGACAATTGATACTGATTGTTTAAAAATGTTTATTAATGACATAAAATTTTTGTTTTAAGGAGTAAACGGGTCTTTAGCTTTATTTTAAACAAAATGCGATGTTTAAAAGCATTAGGAGTAACTGGGTTATACTAAGCTCATCATAAGACCAGTATAAAAATCAATTTAGGGTTGCACGACGGGCCTATCTACTCGTCTAAAATAAAATTGTTGAAATATATAAAAATCATGAAATTTTAAAAAATTTAAGGATTGAGATGGTAAACATTTTATAAAACTGTATATACAAATGTGGAAATATTTTCTTAATAATGGAAACTTGTTAATATGTGTAAATAAAAAGGTTGTATGTCTTGTTGCATTATAAGAGTGGTAATTTCATTTGACTGTATTTGTGAGAAAAGAATGAACTTGGGATGGTAGGTATCTAAGAAGAAGCAGATTTCAGAAGGGTGTGCAGAAATAAGGAGGCATTCCAGAGGTATTTTTTTTTATTATTAAATTTTTAGAAAATTTTTATGACGGCCCAACGACACTAGGGCTCGATTGGTCTTTAGAGGAATCCACTGCACTTTTATGTTGGCCCAAGCATGGGGCTCGATTGTTATCGACTTCCACTGCAATATATGTATATATATATATATATATATATATATATATATATATATATATATATATATGCACAACAACAGCAACAACAACATTTTAACGGTTATTGTTATATTTTAAATAGCAATTTGACTGTTATACAAACGGGCGTAAATTCGGCCTCCTGTCGCAATCTAACAGGAAAATCACAAAACGATAAAATGGGCAATTAACATTATAACCTGCCAAGTAACTTTAATAATGTCGTATAATACCGGTGTTTAGTATAGTGAAGTGCTTACTATTATTGAACGAAAAAGTTTCTTGAATGAAATTTTCAGTGTGGGATTCATGAGTATTACGAAATTCCTATACACTTCCTGTGGAAGGCCTAGGGCTAGATACTAAAAAAGTAAAGTTCGGAAAAAGGAAGAAGGAAGAGATTTTCTACTGCGCAACTCGCCACTTTGAGGTACTTTTACCGTCGGTAAACTAATTTTACTTCTCTTTGCACTAAGAACCTATTTCTCATCGGCCTACGACTGTTGAAAGCCAATCGCACAATATCTACTCGCACTAAAGTGTCAATTCTTATTGGCCTGCAACGGTCACGCAGTCGCTGAAAGCAAGTCAAACAATCCCCAACAAGAACTGACGTAAATTGTAGAAAGGCATTTCATTTATATATAATGTTATAATGAAATTATGTATAAAATTTAAAACTAAAACGCGTCAAAATGACACGTAACAATAGTTCGTTGTTCCAGTAGAAGGGTACGCTGAAGTTACCAATCCTCTCAGAAGACCATTAAACTCAATTTTTTTGCGTTAATCTTGCCACACTCATGAGGTGTACGAAAAAATGTATAACATGCTGGAAGTGCAGTAAATAATTTCGCTACCAGTGACGTACTCTAGTGCAATAAACCAACATAAATAGTTTATTATTGATCGCAATTCTCGAAAAAAAAAATGTGATGGTTTGTACTTCGCTATTACGAACACTGATTTCCAGGCGTCTCAAGAGTTTGCATATCGATAGCTTTCAACGAGACTCATAAAATATTCAGAAGTTTGTTTTATTGGAACTAGAAACTCAATATAAGAGCATCGCTTCCGTAATGCAATTTTGTGAGATTGTTCTCAAGTGTCTCTATATGAATTTATTTTTAGCAGATCTATATAGAACCTGGAATTGAGGATTTTTATAAGTTGTTCTCTTTGCATGCTTTTGTAGTTTATGGTTTTAGATATGATAGTGCTCAAGCCATACTCATTTGTACAGGATGTCCCAACGATGCAGTTAGTGTCTAAAAAACGATCAGCTTAACTTTTTCCTATCTCTGCTACTCATATTTACAATTGGAGCGTTCATAACCAAGGGTGACCTGTCTATTTATAGTTGCGGTATAAATGTGTGGTTACCTTCCTGAAAGTTCTCTGGTGCTCTTCTACGTATTCCATTACCGGTGCCGTTTGAAAATTGTATTTCAATGTTTAAAGTATCCCTGGGCAAACCGGTTTGCATCTATTACGTAAAGTGGTTGCTGAAGAATGAAGTAGGAGCCTGCAGTATAGTCTAATGTTTGGAGTTGCGGGCGAACATATAGTAAGAAAAGTTGAACTTCGTTAGTGGACTTGTTTTGAATGTTCTTGTCTTTAGACGTAGCACCTCCTTTTGTACGCTCTCTAATGGCCTTAAGCTAATGCGTCAAGCAATTGAATATAACTGGCACTTATAGTCTAGTCTACTTAAAATTAGAGCACTGTAAGTATGATTTTTCAAATGGAACAACAAACAAATGATTTTTATATTAACAACGGGCCCTTGGTACGATTTTTATAAATTTTTGCTTTTATTTGGTACAACAACGATTTTTTTCTATTAATCTTTTTCTTTTAAAGTTAAGTAGGTTTTGACGCATTATATAAATGCGGTTTTTAGTTCCCAGCACTTCTCAGGATTTTTACAAATAGTTGTTTTATGCTTATGATGTATTTAGTGGGAATGGAATGTTAAATAGGATGTTTCTCGCGCTTTGAAAAATGTACTTCGTTGTCTTCGAGCAATCAGAACGCATAAAAGGTATGGTGAAAGTTTTGACAAGTGAACAAAACGGACCACCTTAATGGCAGACAATTCTGGGTTACCGCACTGAAAATACAAGTAACAAGTAGCGCGTTATAATGCAGTGAAGTTATTTGTTTAATCTTTGCCGTCCGGTACTGGAACGCCTGTTTGTTCCGTTTTAATATTGTAGGTTACTAACGAACTCCACTGCAATGCGTTGAAGAGATCACGTGAAAAACCATACGACACAAGCATATCTAGTAAAAGGACCACTTACATAGTAATATTTCGTACGCGGCTATTGCCGTAGTACAAGGATTTAGTAATTGATACCTTAACTACCTAGATGGATAAATGTAAGATCAGTTTATTTATTGAGTTTATTATTCATTTTGGAGTATTAAAATTTGTGCAATGTTACATCCTCTGTATGGTAACGCGGTGAATTATAGTACGTTTATACATGTCTAATTAAAAAGTAGCAATACTTGTTAACGAGCTCAAGTAGAATATATAAAATGTGCATAGTAAAACAAAACGTAACTAAAATATCCTTTAGATTATACAATACTCATAAAAACCCTATTCACGCGCAATGCGTTTAATAAAACAATGCATCCATGCACAAGTGTAATAATTCAAATTTTTCTAGAACATTCCAATTTACATCATTAATAGAATCGAGCAGGCCAATTTCTTTTATTAGCAAGATAGGTTTTGGCCTCATGGTGCTTCTTTTCAAAAAGGCTTTCTTCAAAAAAAAAACCCTCTATCAATTTTTATATATACACAAATTACAAATGGTTTCAATAACAGGTACGATATGTTCATTATCGTATTAAAATAAAAAATAATTAAAGTTATTATTCACTAATTAAATTAATTAAAACTAGCATGAGTAGCTTGAACAATCAACAATGTTAAAGTTGTAAAGATCGAGACTGACTGGCTATCTTGGACTCCTCAGGGTTTTATGCAATCCCTGCTTTTACATCACTAGAGGGAAACGCATATCCCATGTCTGCTATTTCTTGATACAATACAATGTATTACATTTTAATAATCTTAATTCTAACAATTGGTTTCTTATAGTCTATTGTGACCTGCACCTGCAGTGTCATATTACGTCTGATACAAAGCAACTGTTTCCGTTCTCATGCCTCGTTTATGAACTTCCATTAACCTTTTATAATATGTTTTTCAATTATACAATGTAACAATCTATTTCTTAATTAAGTTTCATTATAATGTTTCCCCTTTGTTGGACTGGGTCGATTTTTGTACTTTGTACAATTGGTTTGGTCTTTTGTTCCAGATGAAGAATTAAAATTCACGACCACCAGTTCCTCGATTCTTGATTCGCTAGTGCCGTTCTGGAATCCTACCGACTGCGCCAGATAGGTTTTGGACCTCTTGGAGCTTTTTTTAAAAAGGCTTTCTTCCAAAAACCTCTTCTATCAATTTTTATTAATATAGAAATTACAAATGGTTTTAATAATAGGCACGTTATGTTCATTAAAGTATTAAAATGAAAAATAATCAAAGTTATTATTGACTAATTATTTTAATTAAAACTAGGATGAGTAGCTTGAACAACCAACAATGTTAAAGTTGTGAAGTTCAAGACTGACTGGCCCTCTTGAGCTCCTCAAGGTATTTATGCAATCCCTGCTCTTACATCACTTTGTGGGAAATGCAGATCTCATGTCTGCTATTTCTTGATACAATACAATGTATTACATTTTAATAATTTTAATTCTAACAATTAGTTTCATATAGTCTATTGTGACCTGCACCTGCACTGTCATACTACGTTTGGAATACAAAGTAACTGTTTCCGTTCTCATGTCTGGTTTATGAACTTCCATTGATCTTTTATAATATGTCCTTCAATTATACAATGTAACAATTTATTTCTTTAGACTTAATAGTTTCATTTGAATATACATATTGTTGTGATATAGTTGCAATAACCCGGTGCCCTCTTTGAATAAAATAAAAAAATTAAAATTTTCTTTTCTTCAATTTTTAATTTTTAATTTTAATTTTAATTTTAATTTTAATTTTAATTTTAATTTTAATTTTAATTTTAATTTTATTTTAATTTTAATTTTAATTTTAATTTTAATTTTAATTTTAATTTTAATTTTAATTTTAATTTTAATTTTAATTTTAATTTTAATTTTAATTTTAATTTTAATTTTAATTTTAATTTTAATTTTAATTTTAATTTTAATTTTAATTTTAATTTTAATTTTAATTTTAATTTTAATTTTAATTTTAATTTTAATTTTAATTTTAATTTTAATTTTAATTTTAATTTTAATTTTAATTTTAATTTTAATTTTAATTTTAATTTTAATTTTAATTTTAATTTTAATTTTAATTTTAATTTTAATTTTAATTTTAATTTTAATTTTAATTTTAATTTTAATTTTAATTTTAATTTTAATTTTAATTTTAATTTTAATTTTAATTTTAATTTTAATTTTAATTTTAATTTTAATTTTAATTTAATTAATTTTAATTTTAATTTTAATTTTAATTTTAATTTTAATTTTAATTTTAATTTTAATTTTAATTTTAATTTTAATTTTAATTTTAATTTTAATTTTAATTTTAATTTTAATTTTAATTTTAATTTTAATTTTAATTTTAATTTTAATTTTAATTTTAATTTTAATTTTAATTTTAATTTTAATTTTAATTTTAATTTTAATTTTAATTTTAATTTTAATTTTAATTTTAATTTTAATTTTAATTTTAATTTTAATTTTAATTTTAATTTTAATTTTAATTTTGAATACTTCGGCTAGCTCAGTTTTAACCACGCACGGAGCTTGCGACAATACGACAACAAAGACTTTAAATTTACCTTCTACCTCTACTTGCTGTTTCTTTAAATCAAAACACCATTAAGCACAATTTCTATAATATTCTTAAAAATATTTACAATGTATGAAATGTTTAAGAATTCTCTAAATAGAACTTTCTTTTAATAATTGAATAAAAATTCTTTAAATAATTATCATTCCCAAAATTAATCAAAATCCAGCAAAAATCACTCTTATTCTTATTATCTGAAGCCCCATAACCGTTCATTAAACTTCTTTCAATATTTACGTCATTATAACGTGTATTAAAACGATTTTTGTTGACCCTCACATAAAGTTTTCATGAAAGCAATTTTTAAATTATTCAAATTAGAAATACACAAGGAAATATTCACAAATAAAATAACAAAACATTCAGATTGGCTAACCTGTTGTTTCAAGCTTGAATCGGTCCCTGTTCCAACTGCTCCCGTATTCAGCTTATTGATTTATATAGTCCTAACGCCGTCGAAATTAGATATGGCGTGTATTTCTCTTGGTACAGCTTCTTTTAGTTAATTCATGAATTATTTCAGCGGCCCTGCTAAACTTCCTGGTCAAATCCAGTGATTAATAATTGAGTTAAATGTTTGTTAAATTTCCACATCGGATCCAGTAATTATTCAGAGTCCTTTTATTAATGTTAATATTAGAATTTAATTTAAAATATCCTTTAGTTACTTAGTTTTTAAAGGATTAAAACGACTAACCTCATTCAATTTTTCACAATTACTATTGTACTATTTATTACTTAACAATAAATCACTTCTAAATCTTTTCTCGTAAATACTTTTTCTAGGTGATGTGGACTGTGCCTTGATTCATGTTAAACTGATTTGTTTACAAATCCGGTTACAATTAAAAGGATCGTTTATCTATTGACAAGCACAGAGTTCAACGATTACGCTATAGTACGTGATTCCTACATACAAGGTTTTGGGTATTTCTATGGAATTTTGCTGTATACACAAAATTGATGCGCTACTTTCGGCACGTATTACTTCAAGTTAATGCATTCGTTCTATTAAATTTTCTCATTTCTCGTTCACGTAAATTATTGTTTGTACAATAAATTTGATAAACTTTGCATTTATCATCATGCCGTGTTTATTTCGAATTTATCAGGTGTTGGAGTTTTCCTTTCTGGTCACGTATTCTTAGTATAATTTATGTATTAAATTATATGCGTTTTCTATTACGCATTTATAAACCTGCCTGTTCAATTGAGATTCTTAGCGTAATGATGATGCATTATTCATGCGTATTGTGTTTCAGCTTCCGTCCACGTTGTTTTATGACTTGCCAAATTGTTTATTTAATTAAATCTTCTAAAGTACTTTTTATTTCTTAAGTTAATTATGACTATGGTTTATATACAGAGCGTTGTCATTTACTTTCCTGCGTAATCGTTGTATTTCTTATTTTCTTCGTAGAAATGTCTAGTTTTCTGAACCTTCATACTGTTTTCATAAAGTCCACTTTACTAGTGGTCCTACCTACCCCTAAATCACCTTATTAACACAGAAATATATTAATTTGGGGGTTATGTAACTAGCAGCACCTAGAAAAATCTACGTTCTTTTGTACGTATAGCCAACTGAAAAGCAATAATGTCAGGTTTTATAAGTGGGTACATTAAAAGCTAGCAGTTATCTCTTAACTATTAGCTCGCAACCATATAAGAGAATAAAGAGGGAAGTCACTGCAACGGCTAAACTAGACGCTTGTGGGTATACTCGTAGCATCTTAGAGTTACATTAAGTGATGTCACCGTATTGTATCTAATATCGCTCTTAGCGTGCTGACATTCTAAAACCAAACCCGTTTTGAGTAGCTATCGTAATAAAGATGGTGGGTACAATCTGTGCGTGCGTGAAACTAAATACATGCAGAGTGAACGAAAGCAACAGATAAGGGTCATTTTACGATTCCCTGCAGCAGTTACTAAAGCAACCAAGCACACCACGTACAAAAAAAATATTGCATCACTCTTATTATTCACACAAGAAATTCGATCACCTTTTATGGAGAATTAGTCCTCAGAATAGAATCCCAGTACCTCCTTGGTCTTTCAGGAATCCTGCTGCAATCAACGCGTACATGCAGCCATCTATCCTACGTTCCGGGATTAAGTCGGACACAGTCCTTTTCTTAAGTTCACATCAAAAGATAACTCAGTTCCACGGAAATAATTTTTACACGTTACTACACATACATTTCATATACTTGTTACTCGTCGATGCAACAGGTATAAAGATAATATAATTTATCGCGTTACCGTACAGGGGGCAGAATAATATTGCATAATTTTTACAATGCAAAATGAATAATTAACTCAAAGAATAAATTAAGCTTACTTTTATCTACCTAGATACTTAAATTAAGGTAGAGCCAATTACTGAATTTTTGTACTACGGCAATTTTCGCACGGCAAATTTTACAACGCAATGTTTCTCTAACTACGTATGCTTGGGTCGTATGGGTTTCTACAACCTTTCTCTACTAGATGGCAGTAGAGTTCGTTAATAACCAACATTAAAACAAGGAACAAACGGATACTCTAGGTAAGGACGGCAATGATTACATAGGTAACTTTACTGTATTATAACTCACTATTTATCACTAGATTTTCAGATACGGTAGACCAGTGTAGAATGCCATCATGGCGGCAGCTTGTTCACTTATCCATGCTACCACTCTTCCTTGTTATATGTTCTGATTGGTCGAAAACGACAAAGCGTGGGAAACATTTTATTTAACATTTTATTCTCACAAAATGCAAAATTCCTGAGCAGTGCTGGGACCTTAAAACCGCACTTATATAATGAAAAGGTTCTCTAAGATGATTATTAAAATTCTACAGCCAAATGAGGCATAACAATTTATGTGTTAACTGTCTCTAACGAAAGCACCGTTGCAGTGTTCAATACTTACGATAAAATTAGCTGACTAAGATATAAATCGGTATAATTCATATAACGAAGTGAAAAAGGTAAAAAGGTTTTTTTGTGTTAACTTGACAAATCAAGTTGCAGTTTTTCTATTTTTGAAGTATTTTGTTCCTTGTTTTTAACTTTTATTTATGGGGGTGGTATGTATTTGCTAGGGCCACTTTTGCCAGATGTTTATATAGATGCGCGCGTGAGAGCGTGAGAGAGAGCGTGCGCACGTGCGTGCATGTGCGCGCGTATATGTGTGGGCAAAGTAAGAATTCTTTTCTACATGTGGATGTGTTAATTGCCCATGTGTTTGTATAAACACGCACGCAAACATGCGAGCATACACTCATAGGGTACGCATAAACGCTCACGTGCACGCATGCACATACGTGCATACGCGCACACACTCGCATGCAACTACACACCAACACAAACACACAACCTACAAATGCATCCCATTCACACGATATGTACATCTCCATACACAAACGCACACGCACACGCACACGCACACATACACATACACGCACACATACACGCACAACGACACACATACACACATGCACACGCACACCTAGCACACGCATATGCACACGCGCACACACGCACACGCATACAGACAGAGAACACACTTTCTCATCCACACTGACATATACAATGACCCAAGCAAAGCAATAATTAAGAAAAATAGCATACGCAAGAAAAATAGTCCCAACGAATACCGAAACAAATAAGGAATCGAACAAATGCCGTGCTAGCTAGAAAATCATGGAGTGGAGTGTGTTACAAAAAAAGAAAACCTCAAGAAAGAAAGTTTATTTTCAAAACCTTTAATAAAAAATATGTTACAAAAAGAAAACCAACCCGCGAAGAAAACAATATTTATGCAATATATCCCAAAGGATTTACACGAAACAAAAATCTTCGCAACAATAAATAATCTACTGAAATCGTATTTTTTCTTGAAACCATCCATTTGTAGATAATAAATAGCATGCTTGGTATTTTCCTTAAAACAGCCATTTGTCAATAAGAGAACCAGAAAACTAATTAAATCACACTGGTCTTGGAAAGCTCTTCAGTAACCTTGTACATATTGTATTATTGTACTTATTGTATTATTTTATTATCCAGTAAAATCGGTTGTAGCGTTTTAAACTACAACAAATATACATCAATGTGAATGAATACGAGATAAGAAATATATACAACCAATCTTGTGAAAGTTATGAAGGACGAGTAAAATGAGTTGCCTAACTTTTCGAATTGAAATTATAAAAACGTAAACCAATTAATAATTTATATTAAGTAAGGTGTAGAGACAATCGAACATAAAATTTTAATGAATCGCAATTCGTGATTGAAAATAACCCTATTGAAACACGTACATAAACTCATTGTAATATTTAGGAAAGCGAACGTTGCTGATAACAGAACACCATATTTTTAACGCTATATCAACATAGGATAGATTAGAGTATTTAAATTACAACCTAATATTCTAATAGAATTATGCGGGGTGCTGGAGAAGCAACCATTTAAATTGAAAAGAGTCGAAATCGTTAATAAATACTCAAATGAATGTAAATAAAGTAAGGAATGTGGAATTTAATTAAGCAAGAACGGAAATGCAGGAACTGCACGTAACAACAACAATTTTTCCTTATGCAATTATATTTAAATGATTGTATCACAAAAGTTTTTAGCTGATGCAAATTTTACAAATTTATTTTGAAGCAGATAAATTCTGATTTATTTACACAATTTCAACGGCCGGCCCTTAAGTTTAGAATATCTGAATGTATTAAATCAAATAATTTTTTGATTGTCAAAATTTTACAGACTTTCTTTAACTTCTAATTAACTTAAGCTCAATAATTTTTGGATTGTAAAGTTTTCTTGCCCGTGGGTTGTGAACCATCTGAAATTGCTTAATTCACATAATTTTAAAATTGTCAAAGTTTGATATGCTTTTCGGTAAATTTTTCTTACCAGTCGGTTAACTTAAGTCGCCTAATTTTTTGATTAACAAAATATGACAAGACATTTTGTAAAACTTTCTTGTCTGTGGTCTTGAAACATCTGAATATTACTTAAGTTTGATAATTTTGTGTTTGTCTACGTTCAACAATCTTATAAAGTTTTTTTGTTCGTGGGTTTTAAAGCATATGAAATTACTTAAGTCAGATATATTTTAACTGTCAAGGTGTGACAAACTTTTTCTAACTCGGAATTTACTTGAGTTGAAATTTTACGTTTATCAAAGTGTAACAAGCTTTATAGTAAAGTTTTCGTATCTGTTGGCCTTGAAACATCTAAATTTACTTAAGTCACATAATTTTATAATTGCCGAAAAATGATAAGCTTTCTTTAACTCCGAATTTACTAAAGTTGAATAATTTTTCGATTGTCAAAATATGACAAACCATCTTGTAAAGTTTTTTTTCCCGCATGTCTTAAAAGTTATCAATATATTTGAGGAACATTATATTATAATTTCCAGAGTTTGATAAGTTGTTAAGTGCTAACTTGACGCCAGTTAACTGAATTAAATTTCGTTGTACACATGGGAATAAGTTGCCGGACTTTTGTCAAAGAATAGAGGTTTGTATTATTATCGATCCACGCCACGAGGAACGACTTAATTAGAATGAACGACATTCTTACCTATAAAATTTGAGCACCTGAACACATGCAAATATAAACGAAGCTTTTATACTAAGCATTTGTTTTCGAACATGTTTCCGTACAATACACAACTCAATTAAAGTATTTAAGGAGCGAGAAGCTTTAACCAAAACTTATTAGAAGCAAAATGTTTGCTTGTTTTAACGAATAACTATTGGAAATTACAAGCGGCGGTTGGAATGTGTCTCAAAGAATTTCTAAGGTGAGCTTCTAGCTTTTAGAATTGTTTTTGCGACCAGTAAACATTTAAACGAATTTATAAACGGGTGTTCGACAACTTTATATGTATTTATTGAACTTGTTAGTTTGTGTAATTTGAGAATAACATAAAATAAAGGTTTAGATTAGCGTTGTTAATCCAAATCGCTCTATTTTAAAAAGTTACCGTAACAAGTACTTATGTTAATGGAAAACATTTTTGACGAACAAATCTACTTTCAATTTCGTAGAACTAATAACAAGAGCGTACTAGGGGTACGTTTATATTTAGGTTACTATATGAGATGGTTTCAGTTATTATAAATACCTAATGAGCAATTTTGCTGTAAATGCCTGTGGAAGAAACTAAAATCAATTATCTCATAGACTCAATTCGCTTCAACCAGGTTCCACTGTAATTTCTGGGACTTTGTTAACAGTTATGCGTTTTTAATTAACATACCTCTTCCAACATGAAAAGGTCTGCTTAAGGAAACTTATTCTTCCTATAGGTAGAATTCACCATCCTGATAGGGTATAGTTCTCCGAACTCTATTGACTAATTACACTAATTAGTTTGATAACTAATTATGCAAAGGTTAACTGTACCTACTCAAGTTTACATGATATCTCTTTCAATGGTCATGACAAAGTGTCCAACAAAAATACTTTCGTTCCACAAAACACGAGATCATCTTTGGCAAAATTCGGAAAAATGAATTAAGACTACAAATTAAAATTAATTTTGTTGTTCTTCTATATCATACAATGTAAAATTATTGTACTGAAACATTTGCTTACATCAAGGAAGGAAATGTACCATTTCCTGAATCGGCATAATTTAGCGTTCAAAAACGATGATGACATAGGTGTTAATGTATACATTATTAATCAAAACAAATGAATCATAAAACTTTACTAATTTAGAATACACAGTAAGAATGATAGCATGCTTAAGCTTAAAACCACCATAATACATTTGACAACTTTTGAGTATGAACAATTTAAGATTACAATAATAATCGTTTCTTGGATCGAGAATGCATGTAAACTAAAAGTTTTATTCCTTAAAGAAAACTCTAACTCTATTGGTGAGATTTTCCAATACAGAAACTATAAAAATGAAATATGCTTATAAACATTTCGAAGGAATGTTACAAACATTCTGACTAGCTTATTCAATTTCGAATATTATATCGACACCACCATAAATTATAGAAATATAATTAGTTATTGTCTTATATCATTACATCTAATTACATTTTTTTGTTTCAGTTAAAAAAGCACGTTTCATTGGAGGTCAGGGTAAGTACCTAGAGCTTCAATAATCAAACAATAGATTAAACTGTTATACAATTAGAGACAATTTATTTTTGTTATTGTAAAGCATCAACTTCTAAGCTATTAGTTATGAAAGTTCTTATTAGAAGGAGGGTGGAATCTCATACTGTCTTTGATTTGTTTCCAATACTCCACCCGAAGGCTCTATATTCGTCAGGAAGCGAATTTTAAAATTTTGCCGAACTCTTGCTGTTTCAAGCAAGGAAAAGTACTTCAACGTGCGTGATAACACCTACACACGGGACCTACATTTTACCACTCATCCGAACGAGAGCGTATTATTGTTAAAAATGCTTGCCTAATATTTTTCAATCGGGCCGTGTCGGGATTCGAACACGAGACATCGAACATAGTTGTCACACGCATACCAACTACCCCTCGAAGCCGCCCAAAGGTTGATGCGTACCAGGCAACGTTAAATACTTCTGAAATGTTAAAATCTACGACAATGCAATGCTTCTTTGCTTTCCTTGCCTGTTTGATTTCTGCAACTATGAACTCTAACACGTCGACTTACCCTCAGTGAATCCAAATTGTCGCTTATTAGAATTTCCGATGTCTCACACTGCGTGCTTCACTTGCGTGGTTATAACTCGATCCAAGGCTCCCCAGTACTGGTAGCAAGCTAATTGGACGATAGTTCCAAGGATTTGACACATCCGTCCTTTTAGGATTGGGGATAGCCTTCACTTTCTAGACTTTCCAGAAACACGTGGCTTGAAATTATTACACTAAGATTAAAATGGAAGATACTGGCCATTTCATTGGCCAGAATACAATGCAACTTCCACTTCCACGCCAAGCTCGACAACGACCACTACACTATATAGGTGCTCACTCCCTTCACTAACTCTACCAGAATAGACCGCGTCAAAGATCCAGGGATTCGCCAATAAGTTCGAACACAACTAATTGCCTGACGGGCGATGACTTCCAAAAATTAGAAGAGTCACAATCCTATACCACCCAATAAACTAGCCCCATAAAATGCGAGTTAATGGACTTAACCTTTTAGGAGTCACACATAATCAACCGCAACTGTGCTAACTTCAGAAACTGGAACGAAATCTCTTTAACCAAGTAATCTATTCAGGAGGAAAATGTATCAGAGGGTAAACTAGCAAGCATACAAGATTGCCTAGATGGGGTTCTACAAGCTATAAAGGTAATTATTCCCCCAAAGCACAGAAATAATCTACACTTACATAGCTATGATGTCATACGCAGTCACAACATCCAACACTCGTAAATTTCAACATTCACCCCTAACAATACCCCCAACCAATTCAATCTTACTAAAACCTATAAACTCCCACACAATCTTAAACGAACTCTTTAACGCCATAGAAACCCACCTCTGCCCATACCATTCCAACTTAATTATCTAAAGCATTTACTTTACTATATCCACTGTCGCTATCGGAACCAATATGCCCAACGACAAAACTGACTTCTCTTTCACGCAATCCTCAGGTAGTGTCCGTGTACCTAAACCCAAACTTCCCCAAATAAACCTTCGACCTTGATTCTAAAATCTCTTTCACCGATGTGCTTAATTTAATTTACATCCAAAACTCCCTTGACCTACTCATTACCGAAGGCGCCTTCAGACAAGAAATATTAAATGTTATCTGACACACAAAAAAGACCACCCCGACAACATTCTGTTCCTCTAAAACTTCGCTTCATTCTAACTAACTCCCACCGCGTAATTCGTTAGAAATTCTGTTGTGTATAAGACATATTGGTCGTACCCAGATATTTAACTGTCAGCGACACGGTCACTCAACGGAAACCTGCCGATGCCAATCTTTTTGTCCCCGTTGTACTGGACACCACCTGACTAAAAACTGTATCATTCCCTTCTTTTCTCTCTTCTGCACAAGCTGCTACCGAATAAACCGATAGCATGATCATCCTGTAACTATCCTTGGCTGTCCCGTACATGAACAAGCCCTACACATGACTGAACTAATAACAGACAAGAAAACACACACGCCCCTCTCAGTACTTCTCTTCTCCTTTTATCAATTCTAATAAACCTTCAACCTTTTCGAGCTGCAACCTTGCAACTATCAAACATTCTCCAAACACATTAAATACCTATAACGTTAATGCAGGAACCTTATCTAATTCAAACAGCAATTCTCTACTTTTTCCCAACTATAGAACTAACATCTACTCACTCATCAATCGCCCATCCCCTAATAAACACCACCTATCTGACTTCATTATCGATCCCTTACATGAAACCGGAATCCTTTCCCTAATCTCTTGTTATTTTTAATTCAGTACTAATATTGACATATTTCTGCACCAACTTGGCCAAATACGTAGTATGACTAAAGACAAACTTAGCACCATTGCAGCTGACGTAAATGCCAAGTCCATTTTGTGGTTTAACGACAGAGTAAACCAAAAAAGCACAGACATTCATTGATTTTATACACTAACATAACCTACACTTCTTGAACACTTTTTCACCGACCCAACCTGGGAATCTTAAATCTATTACTCTGGCATTAAATTCACATTTCCCATTCCATCATCCTCAAACCTAGTCACTTGTTGAATAGTTTCGTACACTTACTTATCTACGGACCATAATCCATTCACGTTTGATATCCTTTCCAACCTGCAACAAAACTCCAATATACAACACACAAAAAGTTGACTTACAACCTACCTTGAAACCGTAGTCAGTCTTACTCTAATTTTTCCATCAACCACATATGCAGCTTTAGACCCACCATTAAGTAGCTTTCTTCATCACAATCAACATCTTTACTGTCTCCTTCGCTACCTTTCCTACGAAAGCTTATACTTCGCGAACGAATCCGTGGTGGACACTAGAACTAATGCAGACAAGACTATCTTTTACACAAGCCAAGCTCGGACTTTAAAGAGTACGTATAGCCAAAGTTAACCGCAACATAATCAACAGCTTGACGTACTTATTCCCCTACTAGACAACTATTCAAACATCATGCAAAAAACAATACTATTACAAACTTAACCACGAACAGCAGTCGATCCCTGAAAGACACGCGAAACTCATTAAACCCCCAATACCATATTCTTACTTTATCAAAAAACTTAATTTCCTTTCCGACATAAGCACTCTAAATACCTCTCTGTACATAGTGATCCAGCCAAAATCATTGAATACCCATACTAACATAACAACAACGTTTAGACGAAGCACAGACACCTGATCCTGCAAAAATCCTCACCAATTATCAAGGAATACACGCACTCTATTCCAGAAATGCTTGATTACTAGCACCATACCAAATCCATTTGAAACTGCCAAAATATCCCTATTCCTAAAAACCCAGCGAACTTACTGAGGAACCAGGACCCTATAGGCCCATAGCTCTCCTACTAAACTTTGACAAACTCCTCGAACAGAACGTACTCCTAAAACTAAATTTTCACATTGAACATAAAATCATACTATCTCCAAAGAAAAATGGTTCCGAGCAAGTTATAGCTCAGATAAACATTAGAACCAGTAATCAAAGAAGTACAGTTCCCCATTTCTAAATACGTTATATCTCTCTTTATTGACTTAACCTCCTGTGGTGGCTGAACCTCCTTAACCACATTAAGCAATCCAATTTTCCTTATAACCTATTGCTTATAATATAATGCTTTCTTTTTCCCCGAACTGCCACGTTGTCATTAAACTTCCACCCTATTTCCAAATCAAGCACCAAATGGAACCTGGCTATCAACCCGCTTCTTTACATGAATATTTCTTATACCTCAATGTTCGTCTATTCAGACGAACTGCTTTTCTCATTCATGGAGACTCTCGTGCATCTCTCGAATCGACAACACCACTACTTGTAAACAAAACCAAATCGTAGTTGCTCATAACCAACCAACCAACCCATGTCTCATTATAAAAACAAAATGCTTCTACTTCAAGACTTCCTTGACTTTTGAAGAAACCCCACGATACGCTCTCTAGACACACTCATTTGTTTCTCATTTACTGCTTCCTATTTTGGACTACAGTTAGACACGCCATTGAAAACAAGTGCCTTCCTTTCCAAACTGAGAGTCAAAACTAAGGCCATTCTTAACAACATTGACCGAGCCTGACCAAAATCCATATACTTAAACAAACCAACGCGAAGACTTAGCATGCACCAAATCATACGATACGCTGTAGATTTCTGACCTTCCCTAACTCTCCCATCCTTTGGACACTCCTTACACACCGTCAGACGACCCTTCCTGCTATACTCCGCAGAGCTTACTGCACGTCTTCCACACCCGTGCTATTCACTATACTTCAAATACTTTCCATAAAGCTACTCCTAAACTCAGCTATCTAAATTCGAAAATTAAAACAAATACGTTCTATTACCTAACACCGACATAATCTTAAAGCCTAACCAACCTCTTAACCTGCCAAAAACCGACATCAAACCAAGAATTCAAAACGCATTTACCCATTCCTGGCAACAATACCGGTTCTTATCAAATACAGGCAGGCATACATACGATATCTTCCCTGGTATCACTAGGATCTCCCCTATATATCCTTCATTTCAGTAGACCGACCGTGCAGTTTATAACCGGGCACAGCAATTTTAGACACAACCTGTATCGCTTTAACCTAATCTACTGCTCTCACTGTCTATGCTCTAACCAAATAATCCCCTACACTCCATCCATCTAATTCACTTATACCTACTGGCCACACATCTTCAAATAAATCTGAAAATCGTCTTAGAACTAGACCCCACCCCTACTTTCTAGCATAAATTTGCTTGTATTCCACTGCTTGCACAGCTAGAGCTATTTATTTTAACAGCATGTTACCATTAATTTATTTCATATAACGACCTTTTAGATCAACAATCGAATAAAAACTGGTATTATCATAAAAGCTGGAATGAGAATTAAATGAGGCTTATGACGGTAATTTATGTACATAATCAATTATTCTGGGCTATTCTAAGGACGTACTAGATTTATGCAAATATAGTCCAGAAGGGTCCTATTGTAAGCTTAATAAAGTTTAAATGCAACATCTTGTTTACTGTAGATCAAGTCGATCTGCGGATGTCGCATTACAGGTTGGCTATCGAATATCCTTTGTGTACAGATGTCTCGTTTACGTTTGGCTGTATTATTTTAGTCAAGAGTAAATTAAGCGACGTCTCGTTACAATAATATTCATTTCACAGTTTGAAATAAATGAAGTGGTATTAAAAAGCAGTTTGCTTATACATTTTTACCTTTTAAAGTCACAAGCCGACCACAACCAATCACAAACGACAACTTGAAATAATTTAGTTCGTCCGTATACAAACAATTAAACTGAATAGGACCTGATTGGAAGAGCTTAAAAGAACCTTAACGTCTACGTGGTTTTTACAAAAATACGCAAGCTCAAACAAGTCGGATTATTTATTTTACAAGACAACAAAACCAAACTACTAAATAGCTAATTTAACTATGAGAGCACGATACAATAATAAATGGATCAAATTAACGCTTGGCGTGTGTTCTACTTTGTGTTAAAACGTCGGAAATCGACTTAGGGCCGTGTACAAAACAGTCTACAAAGGTAGTGTGCGACGCTTGGTTTACCTGTGATTAAATTCGAATACAACAAAGCGTTTGTCACAAACGATGATCGAATGCCCCCGCGCCGTTACACTTTTCGGATGAATTTTGATTGACAGGTACAGGACGTTGCATTTAAGGACCACAATATGTGCATACGAGATGTTATTTAGAGTTTTAGTAGGAAATCTCGAGAATGTGATTTGTATAATTTTTGTAAGCGCTAGAGTTTTCGAGAACAATTAAAATGTATACAAATTTGCGTGCATATTTATTTAAATTCACTTCTGATCGAGATTTGATTACGATATGTTATAGTTTAATACTTTAAAATATGTAACAAATTACTGTGTATCGTCAATATAAATTACTCGATTGTTGATATAAAATGCCCTATTAAATATAAAATAACTGTAGTAAATTAGTTTTTGGTATATAAAGTTTGTAGTGCTTCCAGGTCAAATTAATTAAGGAGATAGGATCGTGGTTTGAGAAAATTATCCTTGTACAGTTAGCAACCAGCTGAGAGTTGATTATTGTGTCAGCTTTTAGAAATGTTATTGTAGCTACGAGTTGTTGAAAGGGCTTGTATAATCATCTTGAGATAAAAACTGTTATTGTAAATAGAGTTTTCGTTGCAGTAGGAATTCAGGGATATATCCTTATGAGACTATGAGGTGTGTACAACACCGTACGTTTGTTAGGTTTCCTCGGTCCGTTGCAAGCGAAAAGTGGAAGTTCATGCGAAAGAGCACATTTTGGACTGCAAGAATATACTTTAGTCCGATCTCAAATACCGTGCACAAAGCCTTTTATGAGGGAGAGGATGCACTGGGGTATAATTTTAAATGAGTTGCTACGTACCTAGACGTAGTCGGAAGAAAAGTAAATGCCAGGCTAAGTACCAGACGCCGAGAGTAGGGGGATTCGCCTACATACCAAACAGAAACAAAAAACACGTCGCCACGATTATCTATTAACAATAAAAATAAATTAAAATGTCTTGATTCACATGGACAAAGAAAACTATTAACTTTAAATTATATTGTAAAGGACACATTTTATAATGATCCACGAAGTGCGCATTTCGTAGCTAACATGTAATAAAACTCATTGAAAAAAAGTAATGTTTAGATTTTCTCAATAGCACGTGTGTTAAATTAAAGTATTAAATGTAGACCAAGTTGTAGTAAGAATTAAAGAAATATAATCAGAAGCACCAGCGAAGCTAGCTTTTAAACATGTATGGTAAACTGGTTTCACAACATTAACCGCTGATAAATAATAATTCTCGATGCTTATCTTGCAAGTCGTCGGAGGTGAGTCAGCACAGCAACGCCACGGTAGTCAGGATCCATTTGCCCTGTCACCGTAACTACAGCAGTGGTCTACAGACAAAAGCAGTTGGTCTACGTCAACGAACAGTTTTGCCTGTCGAACTAAAAAGCGTGCATCGCTGTAGAAAATATTTCAACGCACAAGCTGCAGAATCAAATTAAGAATTGGTTCAAATAACACGAGTTCGAACTGCAATCCTTGTGTTATCAAAGCGCAATTAGCAAACTGAAAAACACGCTATCAACTAATAGTAGGATCCATTATTTTGGCAACGCTTTAGGTGGGAAATACAAGAGAAAGCAATATCGGAAAGTTTAACAAATTAACGGATACCTAAAACGAGATATTGACTATTTAATTTATCGAATAAATTTTCGTTTTAGAATGAATAAATTTGAAAGAAATGTTATGATTGCGCGTACTATTGTAACGAGGTAAAAATACAAATGAGGTTTTGAATAGAAACATAAGCTATGTGAATAAAAAATGAATTACCACAAAAAAGAACATATTTGAATCTATCGTCGAAAATAAACACAACAGAGTTTTCACTTGTAATGAACCTAAGACACAAAACAGACGTACAATGTTATACATGCTACATAGATTCACAAATGCGTTTTGCTGTTTTTCCGCCTTTGTAAACGGCGTTTGTTGCACATGGTATTCCAGATTAGGCCAAGATAATCTCCTCTAGTCTAAAATGCGTTCTTTCAAATAAGCTTTCACTTGAAACGGACTGATTAAACCTAAAAGCGTACGTTGTTATACATGTTACATAGGCTCGCGTGGATGCATCGGTGCATTCTCTCTCTCGTAAACGGCCTCGTAAACTGGACCAAACCAAATTTCGATAGTATAAAACAAGGTCTTAACAAAACCTAACTAAGCCACATCTTTTATTTTCTTTTAGGTTTGTGAGAAGCGTCGTACCTAACCTACCGTCTGGCTCTACGGCATCAATTGCCGAAAAAGTGTGTCACTCTCCCAGACTGGGCGGTATGTCTGGCGTAACTCCTACATTTGATTTTACAATACTCCATCCGAAGCTACAGCCGTGGTAAGGAAGCGAGCTTTTTTTTACATGGAAATTTTGAATTTTTCCAAACCTTTGATGATTCAGGCAAGCTAAGGATTTTTAACGTACGTGACAACACTCACACACGGGACCTACATCTTACCTTTCGTCGAACCATGACGTATTTTTATGAAGACCGCTTGCCTAACATTTTCAAACAGTCTGTGTCAGGAATAGAATCCCGGTTCTTGGAGCGGCAGTATACGCAAACTGTCTGATCTAAAGAATCGCATTGTTGGGGGAAGAAGAACAGCGCGGAGGCACTAAACTGCGTTTTCTTTTCTTCTAGTGATAGACTTCTTTGACTGTCAGTTATGGCATGTACTTGGAGAAGCTCGAGAGGGATAGTTGTTTAAAAGCCTTCAAGCTGCTTCTCTTTCCCTCTCTCCCTCCCCATCCTTTTCTCGTCCTCTCCTTCGCCCTTTCCCTCGCCTCTCCCTCTCCCTCGCCATCTTACTCCCCCTCTCCTTTTCATCTACCCTTTTCCTCCCTCCATTTGCTTCTCTCTCACCCTCTTCCTCACTCTCTTCACCCCTCCCCCCATCATTCACTCTTTTTTCTTCTGATTCCTTCATACTAAGTATTTTCGTTAGGTACTTTTTTATTACTTTAGATAATTTATTTCTTTTCCGATATTTAGTTCTATCTTCGCTCTTTTTGTGCCGTTTGCCGCTTTCAAACACTCAAACACTGTATGTTTCGGAGTAACCTTTATGTTCGGGCAGTGTTCGCAGTTTCTCAATATCGCCTTACCTATTTTCTTCTTGTATGCTGCAAAAGATCCATGACCTGTGAATGCTTGGGTCAGATGGTATTTGACCGTTCTCTTTTTTTTCTCCTACTCATCTTTTAATACTTGAAATTAGTTGCGCTGTCCACCTTACCTTAGTTGAGTTGTGCCGTCTGTCTTGCCACTCACTTATTGTGTCCCCTCCATAATTTTCCTTTGGACACTCTCTTGCTATTATCCATAGGCGTATTCGTTTTTGCTTTGATAAATTTTGGCTCCCTCTTTCACCGGCAGGTCAACTGGAAGCAGTTCCCCAATCACTAATGCCGCCTCCGTGGATCCTGTTTGGTATGCACTGCAGATTCGTTTTTGGCATCTCTTTAATTTATCTCTGCATCGTACGGCGTCTTAGTATAACAAAGCGGAGCTGCGTATAGAATAATTGATTTTAGTGTGCTATTGAAAACTTTTTGTTTCTTTTCTTTTGATCTTTTGATTTATTCACGACGCTTAAAGCTGTTGTAACTTTTGATGTTTTTTTGGGTTACTCTTTTGACATGTTTAGTGTATGACAGGCCGTAATCCACTGAAATCCAGAAGTAGTGGTTGACTTTGTCTTTATCTTGCTCTCACCTAGTTCGAAGTAAACATTTTTCACCAATCTCCCAAGGTTAAATACGATAGCCGTTGTTATTTCCGGTGCTATTTCTAGTAGGTGTTTTTTATCCATAAGTTAATAGTAGGGAGGCTATAGTTTTCTGCAAGCTTCAATTGTCTTAGGCTTCTGGTTGCCACTAGTACGGCTAGGTAGTGCATGTAACATTATTTTTACGCCTTCTGGGATCTCAAACCTCATGACATCATCATGAAGTATGTTTTACAGAATGGGTCCTAGAACTGACCCCTTGTTGAATCTCCTTCGCCATGTTTAAATATTGTGTCTCTGCGTATTAAAACATGACCATTTTCTAGGTATATTTCGATTATTTTGACCAAATGTTCCGCGATGCCCTTTTCTCTCAAGTTTTGGACTATATTACTCCAGGAAGCTCTGTTGGAAGGCGTTTTAACATCTATTAATATGAGTCCAGACCACGTCTCACCTCTCTTACAGAATTCATCAATTCAATTGTTAATTTGTTTAAAGGTATTAACGGTTCTTCTGCCTTTTCTGAAGTTGTACTATTACATGTGCAATCCTCCATCAATCTCTCATTGATAAGCATTTCGTAAACTTTCCCTAGTACGTCCAGGAGGCATAATGGTCTTTCTAGGGCTTCTGTATTAAGACTAGCTTGGCCCTATTCCACTCTTGTGGACAGGATGCTTAGGTAAAATTAGGATTTCCCTAGTACGTCCAGGAGGCATATTGGTCTTTCTAGGGCTTCTCTATTAAGACTAGCATGCCCCTTTTCCACTCTTGTGGAAAGGATGCTTAAGTAAAGTAATTACTAAACAGGTCAACAAAGTATTTATGTGCTTTTTACTTGTGCTCTTGCGGCTTCTGGTGTTAGACTATCACAACCGGGTGTGCTTTTCCCGTTTCTAAGCGCCTTAGGACATTTTCAACCTCCGCAAATGTAAAGAGTTGAAGGAAGCCGCGCATGCCGGTATAATGCGTTGTCGTATTTGTCATCATTTCGGACTCCTTTTTCATTATAAATAATTTTTTGAATGTTTTGATTTTATTTTCGATTACTATACTCTTTCAGGGAGTAGTTTCTTTTAATTGATGGCGCGTCATCTGGTACTCGTCATCAAATATATAGGAATGTAGCTATTTGCATTGCCCGTCACATTCTTTGCTTTTCCTGTTTATAACAGCATATTTTACTATTTTTTTTGTACGACTATATTCGGTTTTCCGATTTTCTCTTTCTCCGCTACTGAATTTAGCTTTTCGATACTTTCTTCTACTTCTACGACAATCTTCAATTTTTCTTCGATTGAGCCTTTTTACCCCTGACGTTTGCCGCTGTCCTTTTATATGCTTTCATCATCTTGGAAGTATAATCTGCGACTCTCTTTGGTTCATCCATTAGTGATTTACTGAAATAAACTGTTAGCTACTCAGCTACTCCCCATTAATCTTTCCAGGTCTACATATTGAAATCGTTTTTGTTTGTGTATCGATATGTCAGTTTGTATCTATGATAGGTGAATAATTCATCGTCGAGTGCTTCCCAGACTTTTTAGGAGCCTATTGTTGCACATAGATGTCAATAAATCAGTGACCCTTGCTTCTGATAAGTATAAGTCTTACCCTGTTGTCATGTTTAGTTTCAATCCACTGAAACATTCTAGTAGTATTGTTTTTTGAACATGATTTATTTCTCCACCCCAATAGTTATTTTTCGCATTAGAATCGCCTCCGTTGATTTGTTTTTTGGCCGCTTTTATTTCTTGTCCAAGCTCTTATAGTAATTCTTTATATTTTTCTAATCCACCGTTTGGGTTTATATATACGGAAAATAATAGACATGAACATGTATGTATTCATAGGATAGCAGGCGTCATATTTATATTCCATCACTTTATTTTATGGGAACGGATTTTTGTTGTTACTTGTGTAGCCGCTGATTTAATTACATTGCAATAAACCACACCTTATCACGTGTTAAGTGAATTAACCCGTATAGCATGCCTTTCATTTATCGGATATCTAAGTTTCTATTAAATCTATTATATTTTGGATAACAGTAAAAGCATTCCTTTTGTATCTAAACAATTTATAAATTACTAATTACACTGTAAGAGTATAATGATTTTAATATGCATCAATACGTTAAGATATCCCCTCGGGAATTTTTATCGCTTTCGGGGAATGTAATGTAAACGCGCGTTATTGATGTGACGGCGTTCTATGTTCTAATTAGTTTTAAGATATTCCACGATTTGAATAAACCAATCCTGTGAGGAACAAATACAGGCTATGGCAATTAGGTTAATTACGCAAACCATTTTAGTACCGGAATTCACGGAAGCGACTGCGTTTTTTGGAAGGTCGTTATTGGGTGTGTTTCAATGTAGTGCTTGAGTTTCTCGTCTCCTACCTTTTTACATTTTCCCTTTAGGGCACTATAGATATTATCGCAAGCAACAATGCCATCAAATTTACTGAAAATCGAACTACCAGGACCTGAGAAGCTGGTTCCGTTGCAGGAAGCCATGAACCATAAGCGATAATAGTTTTATAACTGATAGACAGAAATTTGTATGATTAAACCTTAATGATTGATCGAGTAAAAATCGGGAGACAGTAGTAACGTAGAAACATTTTGCTTGAGCTACCTAGGGTGTCCCTATATATTGCTTTCCCTATAATCAGAGTAGTGCACACGAATTGAGTGTTCGTTTTGGCCTGTTTTGGTTGCGCTCAACGAGCTCGTTTGAATGAGGTATATCATGAACGACGCGATCACTTCAATATTGCAGGAGGGTCCATCTTTTATTGGTACGGTCGGTGCAGAGACTCGTAGGTTTAAGCGGACAAAAGTGAACTAGTGCACGTGATTTCAATCTTGTGTCTATATAAACTTTTTTCTATTGGTCATGGGCTTTTAAATGATTAATTGTCATAACATACCGCCCGATGGTCCAGACCTTATTAAAAACTGATAACTTTTGAATTCTTGGCACTATCAAAATACAAATATTCTTAATGATGTCTATGACAATGAAAACGTACAGCTACAGTAGTATATCGCGTGCTCACCCAGATGGCGTAATAGTATTGCAGAGAATTTACAATCAATATTCCTTGATTTGCTCTACACAAATAGCATGCGAATTGACTATGGTCAGGCTTACCTTCTGTCCATTTAAATAATTAAGTCAGATTAAAGCCGATTAATGAATCCTTTGTATTGCAAAATTTGGCAAGGCTGAAATACCAATGATGTAGTTGTTTGTCTGCGTAATCTAGTGGATACAATCAAATTCTATAACAGGTTTATTTACAAGAAGCCGTTGTTTATCTAAAACATTTAGCGGGGACACATAAAATACGGAAATGCTAACCAATCCACGGCTCAGTCTGGAACCAACCAAAAACCTGGCACCTCTTAAACATTTACTTTCACTAAGACCTGCAGAGGCCAAGATGGGGAGTAGCATCAAAAAGACCAGATCTGACGACAGTTCATCCCAAAGTAGGCCGCAGAGGAGAGGCTGCAAGATCAGCACCACTTAAACTGTCGGTGGTAGCTATGGGGAGGCAGCCTCTAGAAACCTCCACGTCACCAAGGTTCAAAGAAAGTTCTTCCAATTAGACATCAAGAAATCGATAGACGACCATTCTCAATAACACCACTCTAACCTCTAGAAGGTGGGCGTACTTGGGCCTCCGAGAATGGGTGCAAAGACGATCACCCCCTAACGTGGATAACAGAGGTGGTTGGCAACCTTCCACGACCATAAGAGGCTACAATCGTCCAGGTGGAACTGCTGCCTAAACTCCTGAAGTCGGTACTATGAATTCCAGGGCTCCCAGAAAATAGGGATATTGTCAAAAGGCGTCTACGTATGCAGAATCCCTGGGTGGTGTGTTTTCCACACCACCATTAAAAGCCAACCTCAAGGGAGACTGGTAGTCCTTGGTGTTGGGGAGGATGCAAGGAATATCATTACTAGTATAGGAGGCAAGTTGCACTACCAGCTCACCTTGTTACGTTCTATTGCATCAGCATCATTAGGTCTTCAGTCTTGGAACTAATTAGACGCGTACCTTCATTGTTTTCTATTCTGAACTAACATACACATTTTCCTGAAATTTGCACAGTCTGCATCTATTAGTATCGGCGTGCGATAGTCTGATCTAGGTCTACCTTTACCTCTACATCTCTGCTTGTAATGTATCCCGTACTATTTCTCAAAAATTCCTTAGAAGGTATCTTGTCTAGGGCTAGCAAAATTCGAAAAAGTTGTATTCGATTAATCGAATTTTGCAGTATTTGCAAACCGATTAAACCGATTAATCGATTTTCTATCGAATATTCGGCTAATCGAATATTCGAGTAATCGATTATTCGATTAACTGATTAATGGAATAATCGGTTAATCAAATATTCGATTAACCGATTATTCGATTGTTAACAAATTTTTTAGTTAACTAATTGGCTAGTTAATTAATCGGTTAGTCAATCAATCGTATGGTTGTCTAGATAATCTATTAATCGACTAACCGTTTAATCGACTAATCAACTAGTCAAACAAATTATTTCTAACCAAATAATCGTTTGTCTGATTAATTTACTATCGTGCGGGGTAGTCAATTACAAAATCCATCAAGTCGTGTTTCATTTCATTTTCAAGTATCCTCCATCCAATAGCAAGATCTTGTCCTAAACTTGTACTATATATGGTTGTATTTTTGTCTTCCCTCACGTTATACCTTGCACACATAGGAAAAAGAGAACTTGGCCTCTATATACGTAATACAAATAATACGGCTATAATTTAGTTAGGTATTATACGTTCAAGTTAGAAACAAACTTACAAAATAATCTCACACGCAAAACCTACATTTTACCTCTCATCCGAATGAGGGCGTTTTTTTTTGTGAAAAATGCTCGCCTAGTATTTCTCAAACCGTTCGTGTCGGAAATCGAATGTAGGGCCTTAGGTTTAGTAGTCACACGCAAACCAACTAAGCCACAAAGCCGCCTGTTGCAGAGGCAGCCCAACTAACTACTGTGCAATAGCAAAGGAAACTGCTCAGAAGGCGAATCTCCTGAGCAGTTGTAGTGATCTTTTCTCCAGTAACGCCTCAGTTAGTTTAAGCAGGCGAAGCAAACTCCGACCATCTATTCTATGTAGACGTACGGCATACATCCGACTTCGAGGATCCAAGCTGGAGGATTTCAGGCTTTAGGAGGACAGAATCAGAGATACCCCAAAGCCCAACATTCTCAAATTCACTTGCAAAGTCGGGTGGATGGGCGAATAAGGAACGATTTAAGACAATAAGAGCAGCATAATGTACTAGAAAATCTGAGTACGTGTGACTTTTGCCACCCTTTCCAATTTAATCCAATTCAACCTAAAATACGGAAGGATTAAAGTAAGAAATCGACAAAAAAAAGCTCCACCACATTAAGGTCTTATTCCACAGTTCGTCAAGATCAGGAAGACACGTACAGAACCTCATGAACGTTTGTTCTAACACTTTATTTACACCATCTCTACTACAGTACGCATTCTGATTAGTCAGGACAATGACGAACTCTCTTCAATCGTGGGAAATCATAATTGACATTCTTTTCCCACAAAATATATAATGGTGGCTATTTCCTTCAAGCACTGTCAGGGAACTCAAGACCACAAATACATAATAATAAAGCTTGCTACGTACATTATGTAGCCTAAGAGCCAAAGAAGAAAAAGAAGAAACTGACTGAGCTCAATTGGTGAATGGGCGGGGTATTATACATACCAAAAGTAAATAGGAAGGCCTGAAATAAAAATAAATGCACCGATTCACACTCATAACAAAACATACAAAAAAGAAACCTATAATTAAATAAAATATGTACAAAACGTAGTATTCCCAAACCCAAAAAAATTCAATAACCCCCAATATACATATATCAAGAGAAACCCACAAAAAAATATCCCTTAAAATGGTGAGCTGTAGTTTTTAGGTCCCACCCCAAACTGACTTATCCAGAGAAAAATTACCAAAGTACAACGCTAAAAACCACAGATTTTAAATCATCAATGTAAATATCTTCTTCATTTCATAAACTTGCCGCAATAAATACAATATTATTAACAAAGAAACATCATCTCGCATAAAAGTAAGCATTTTAAATCAGTTATCCATTAGGCATTTTAACCCAGTTACACAGTAATAAGTAGTAGATCTATTTGTTTTATGTTTAGTTAAAATATATAGTACTACATTCTGAACATGGCAAAGAATTCCAAAATAGTTTCAAATTTTTTGTATAGACGAAGTAATTTTGTGCATGCATGAGTTTACACAGGGAAGTCCAAATAGATAGGGGCTCAACGTAAGCAGGAACGAAACACTCACCAGCGTGTTCAAGGTGTTGGATCTTTCGTTCGCTCCTAGGACCGGAGCGGGCCAGATGGACCTGAGACCACGTCACAGGTGCAGCCTTCTATACCTCAAGGAGCGGTAATTCAAGGACTATCGGTCCCCCGCAAGAAGTTAGAATGATTACGAAAAATATTAATTTATTTACGCCGACAAGTACGGGTTTATAAAACCATAAATACGCACCACGCTGTAAGGTGTGCGCGAAATTTTCATAAACAAAAAAACGGAACGAAAAATCTAGCAATTCCGACGAGTGCTTTTTAACATTTTCGAAAAGAAAGTGCACATAAATTAAATAACCAGAGCTCCAAGTTATATTGCTTTCAACACGCGACTGAGAAACTGGAAAACACGGTTTTATCGGATAGTGCGCAACCTTAGTTCGACGAATCTATAAACTAGAACAATTGAGAAAACAATTAGACGTTATCAGAATGTTTAACAAATTAAAGGATACCTAAAATTTTATCATAAACTTGTCGTCTCCAAGCAAATGGATTTGCTTTAAAAATTATTGTAAAGCGGGCTTCTTCTGAACAGGTAAAATATATAGATTGTTGTTGAAGAATTTAAGAATAGAACCGGAATTTATTCAAACGGGTGATGAATTAACAAGGGAAAAAGTATTTCATTTATCCCAAAAATAACCTTAACAACCCCCCCTCCCAGCAAAATTAACAGGTCCGGGTAGGGAAGCAAAAATAATGCAGCGGAGAGGACAGTACTTAGGAAAAAACAAAAAAAAATCATACAATAGTAGATAGAACTAACTAAAAACAAATTCACTTAACGAAAAAGAAGAAAAACAAAAGAGAACACTTTAAAAGCAAAAAAACGAATTCTCATCCCGCTCGAAGAACCACAGTACTAGACGAACAAAAAAAAATTGAAGGAAGACGGGTAATAAGCCATCAACGAGGACTAAGATGAAACGGCATCTACACTCCAAAGTCGTCATAGAACGGATGTTTATCAGAAAAAGCAGTAAAGTCTTCAACCTCAAGAGAAGAAATTGGTTTCTCGCGAAAAAAACAAAATAAGAAAAAGAACGTGAAAGAAAACCAACTTTACAAGCACAAACAGGACCCAAGGACCAAGCCTCAAGTAAGCAAAGGAACGACAAGGGTGGAAGAGAGAAAGAGAGGAAGGGCGCTATTAAAAGAAACGATGTGGTAACCAAAAATCGCAATAACCAAAGAACCAAAGAAAAGAAATCCTAACTAGTCCCAAAGTAGACCAAGTCGTGGTTTCCGAAGAAAAGAAAAACGGACTAGAAAATACCTACCACAGGAGCTGATGGACGAAACACAATCGGTATAGGAACCGACAGCAAAGAAGATCAGCATAAGGATAGGGAAAGGAAAGTGGATCCAAAGTAACAGGCAAGTAAACTAAAGCAAACAAAACCCATATTGTAACAGCATCAAAACTGCAAGAAGAGGACAAACTCCGTTTCCAAAACAGTACGAAAAGAAAATCAAATCAAATCCCAGTGTAGTTATGTATGAGTATGTGTGCGTGTGCACGCGTGTGTGCGTGTATGTATGTGTGTTGATGTATGAGTATGCGAGTGTGAATGTGTGTGCGCGCGTGGGTATGTATAAAAGTGTGTGTGTGTATGTATTGGACGTATGTGTATCTACATGCATGTGTGGGTGTATGTGTTAGACCGCTGTAGTCGCCTCTTACGACAGGCAGGTAGTACCATGAGGCTATTTTATTCCCGCACACACACGGGGTTAGGTACCAGAAGAAAACGGAAGAAAGGAGAACCAAACAATAATCTGTGTGTTTATGAAGCGTGTACGCGCGCGTGTGTGTGTTGGACCGCTATAGTCGGCTCTGACGACAGGCAAGTCGTACCGTGGGACTTTTCTATTCCCGGACCCACATGGGGTGAAGGAAAAAGAAAGAAAACCCACCAAACAAGGAAGTAAAATAAAAAGAAAACTTAAAGTCCAGAAATCAAGTCCTAAGGAAAGCAAAGTCGGCATAAGAATCGGGCGCGAGGCCCAGCTATTGGGCTTAAGACATTTGCGCCGGCAGCAGAAAAACGAAACGAGATTAAGGACATTAGGACTTTGCCGACATACATCTTCCGGTTTGAAAAGAGCATTGACTAATGTCTGCCTCTTTTGGACAGGTTTCTGCCAAACAGGAACAGCAGGGGTGTAGTAGTTGTAGCACGAGGTTTAAAAGGTGGCAAGGGTAGTTTAGGAAACTCACAACGCGTTATGGAAGAAAGTGGTTTGTTTTTAGGATTGGTTGTCAGAATATCAACGGTAGAAAGAGAAAAAGTATTGGCTGTACGAGAATCAACCTTATGAAAGGAAACGCAAGCAGAGCAAACGTCAGTTACGTTAGGTAAAGGGACAGAAACATAAAATTTCAACGACGTTAGATAGAGAATTAGAAGTATCACAGTTAGGAAAGAAAACAGCATTGGTTGTAAAAATATCAACCCTAGGAAAAGGAGCAGAATGCGATAACACTTCAACCATATTACATAAAGGAACAGAATCGCGTAGAACTTCATCAACTTTACAAGAACAAACAGTATCAAGTAGAACTTCACCAATTTTAGATAAAGGAGTCGAATGAAGTTTATCAACATGAAAGAAAGGAGCAGCAACAGACAGACTTTCATCAACTTTACAAGAACAAACAGCATCGGGAAGAACTTCATCCACAATAAATAAGGAAGCAGAATCAGGTTGACCTTCGTCAACATTAGATAACAGGACATCAGCTAGGATTTCACTAACCTTAGTTAAAAGAACAGAAACAAGTAGCATTTTGTAGGAACGTTTCATCAACGTTCAATAAAGGAGCAGAATCAAGCAAGACTATATCACTGTTAGACAACGGAGTAGGAACAGACAAAATTTGAGCCACAATAGGAATTGATTCCTTGACAATAGTAGCTAAAGAAACAGGGTCAGGTAGAACTTTGACGACAGCAGCAACAGGTATTTTAGCTACGGGTTCCCCAACTTCAGCAGGACCTTCTCTACCCGTATTAAAAGTCATCGTCACTTCAGCTACAGCTGTTATTGCAGACACGACAGAAATTTCTTGAGTAGAACCATTTAAGCAAGAACAAACTCTTGAGAAGCTAGCTGCAAGTCACTAATTCAAAGTATGGGTTGCAATGGTGGTGGAGGCACAGTTTGGGGTAGAAGTGAAGACGTCGGGTCTAGTTGGTCATTTTTTGAATCGCGAAGGACAGAAGGAATTTGGTTCTTATTAGTAGAGGTTCGGTAAGTAGGGGCGTGATAGCCGTAAAAATCAATATTACAGTTCAAAGTCACATATGGCTGAAAAGGGTACGAAATGATGGTAGTAAAGCGAGCAAAAGTATGTGTAGAAAAAGATGTAGAACTAGAAACGGAAGAAATTTTGTTCGAAGCTATATTTACCGAAGAAGAGTAGGTTTTGATAGTAGTAGCAGGATGAACTGGATGAGTTACAGAAGAGAACGTAGAATTAGAAGCAGAAGAAGTGTGGCTTCTATATCTGAGAGCAGAATTTGAAGGATTATTCCAAGACCTATTAGTAGTAGGATGACAGTTGGGACAATTGTGGCGAGTAACTTCCTTATATACACAACCATAACAGTGGAGTACTTTAAGACGAGTACAACGAAATGAAACATGACCAGGTTTGTCGCAATTGAAGCATACGACCTCACGAGTAGAAGCAGAATTAGGAAGAAGAACAGTAGAACGTACGGAAAAAGTATCGGATCTACCCGTAGGCGTAGGAGAAATCTTAACAACTCGGTCATATGAAGTAAAAGTATTTTTTTCAATAGTAGCGGACTTATAAGCAAGACTTGGTTCGGCATTAACAGGTGGGTCTGGACTAGGTAATACGACATTATCGACCTTACATGTGATTTTTTAATGCTCCACCCGAAGGTACTACATTGGCCAGGAAGCGAGTCTTTTTTTACCTGGAAAATTTGGTATTTTGCCGAACCCTTGCTGTTCCAAGCAAGGTAGGGATCTTTAACGTGCGTGACAACACTCACACACGGGACCTCCATTTTACCTCTCATCCGAATGAGGGTGTATTTTTGTGAAAAATGCTCGCCTAACATTCTTCAAGCGGACCATGTCGGGATTCGAAACCCGGACCTTGGGCGTATTAGTCACACACATACCACTACGCGACGGAGCCGCCGAATTTATCGACCAGAATCTTTGCCGGTTCTAATTTCAGACACTCGTCCTTTAACTCTTGTAAGGAACGGACGGTAGGCAAATAAGCTCTATAGAATGTAGCGAGGTTACGGAGTACAATAGATAATATATCATCTTGCTAAAAAGAACCGTACCACTCAAATAGGGCCGTCATATACGTGAAATAGTTAGTGGTACTTTCTGATGACTGCTGTTGTCTATTGCAGATACCATCATACAGTCTTGTCGCCATGTCATCCATCTTGAATACGAATAAGAAAAAGGAATTAGAAGAAAGTAACTAAATAAAGACTAACCATAACTCGATAGAAACCAAAAGAAATTATTGCAAATACAGGACAATTTAAATCATATCAGACGGATAACCTTCAGGAACACCAATAGGAGCAAAACAACAAAATAGAAATTAGAATAGGGCGGTAAAATAAAAGAAAAGTTGGAGGAAAACACTAACTCTACACTTGATGGGGAGAACAGAATGCACCAAGAGGGAAGAAAGAAAAAGAAAAATCTTGGGTGCCAGCCAATGGACTAGGATTATTGGCGAAAACACAAATCCAATAATCTGAAATTAACCAACCGATAATATTGAGCGATTAGGAAAGAAAACAAAACTAAAATTTAAGAAAATCGAACCGCATGTGGAGGACAGCAAACAGCCGAAAGAAAAAAGGAAATAACAGTTCGAACGTAAAGGAATGAAAGACAAGTAGCATCAGGCCGAGAAATGCGGGTAATGTAGAAACTTAGGCACTAACAACAAAAAAATCAGAGCAAAAATTAACTAAAACAAACTCGGAGCAGAAATTAATCAAAATCAAATCGAAGTAACTGTTACCTAAAACAAAATCGGGGCCAAAGTTACACGAAACAAAATCGGAGTACTGAAGCAAACTCGCAGCCCCACGCCAGGGTGTCAAAATTTATGCTACGTACCTAGACGTAGCCGGAAGAAAAGTAACTACCAGGCTAACTATCAAACGCGGAAAGGGAGATTCACCTAAATACCATGAAAAAAACAAAAAAAGTACATCGCCCACGATTATCTATTAACACATAAAAATAAATAAAGGATTCTGTACAAACAAGCAAAAAGAAAATAAATAAAGTGTTATTATTCCACAGCAAACAATTATATTGTACGGACAATTTAGGAATTTAGATACGAAGTGCGCATCTCGTATTTCAAGCAAAATAAAATTAATCAGTAGTAAATAAGCATGTGAGAGCCTTTGTCAAGCGTTTTTATAATTTTACCTAATACTTGTTGTAAAATAACTAATTAGTAGGAAAGAATTAACGTGTGAGAGCTTTTGTCAGATATCTTGTACATAGTACCTTTTGTAAAATAAACCAATCAGTATAAAAGAATAAGCGTGTGTCTGTCCAACATTTTCAACAATGGTACTGTTATCGTTTAAAGGGACGGCGTCTTAAAGCAAGTAGGCTTGGCTTAGTTAATCGTTTATTAACAGGAGTAAAATAATTATAAGTTCCAAGAAATATACATGAAAAGTAAATTAAGCTGGGCTGAGCTTGCTTCCTGGAGTAGTTCAACAGCTTTCGTTATCTTCGGAAGCCTGGGTTTGCTTGTGAACACCAAAAGTAAACTTGAACAATTGTATTCTGGATGTTTATAGGGTTGGAGGGCGGTGAAGACGGCTTCGCTGGTCTTCGGAACTCTTCGGGATGTTTCGTGTTGTCCCAAAGAGCGGTGTTCAGAAGTCTAAAGCTATTATTTACAATATTTACAAGTATGAAAGATTCGGTGAATCTTCGGTGGTCTTCGGAACCCCTGGGACGTCTTCGGAATTGAATAGTAAGATTCAATAATAGTGTAATTAGCAAATATTTAAAATTGACTACTATTAATATGCAATATTTACAGTTTAGGAGGGTTTGGAAGTCTTCGGTCGCCTTCGGAACTCCTCAGGAGACTTTTGAATTGAGTAGTAAGGCTCAATAATAATGTAACTAGCAAATATTTAAAATTGACTATTGTTAATATGCAATATTTACAAGGCTGGAGGGTTCGGAAGTTTTCGGTTGTTTTCGGAATTCTTCGGGCGGCTTCAGACTTGAGCCGTGAAGTCCAATCGTCAAGTCCAATCGTCTAGACGCCTTCGGTGATCTTCGGTATACTTCGGCAGACGTCGTGGACGTGGTGCCCCAAGCTTAGCAGGGCACGACTCCGTCGAACTCTACCGGGGTGATGTCCCGGAGATAGACTTGGCAGATGCAGTCGGTATCATTGCAATATTCTACTTCTCGCAATATTCTACTTCTCGGTGTGGTTTGCATAGCTGCCTTCGGTGACGGCGGTAACGGATATAGCAGGCTGGGGTGCGATCGCAGGGAAAGGATCGCACGCCGAAGAGCGTTTTGTTCGTTCTTGCGGGCCGCTTAATGTGCCGTACGAGGTTTGCTGCCCATACGTAGTTTTGTATTGATTTAATAACTGGTGATGACGGCTTCCAGGAGCGGCGGCGGATAGTAAAAATGTTAGGGCAGGACGCAGGCTATGGTGAGCGCTGCGCTAGGAGTAAGCGTGCTATGGCGAGCGACGCTTTGGAAAGGTTTTTACAGGCTATGTTGAGCGCTGTAGAGGAGAGGAGAATCCCAAGCTATGGTGAGCATCAGGATGTCTTCTGCAGAAATCGAATTTGTATTTTTAGTCTCCAGGTCGCTATCCATCGTGTGTTGAAAAACGTTTATCAGAGAATTAACCAATGAAATGCATTGTCGATTTTTGATTTCCAAACAAGATTATAAAAATGTTGATAATACAATTTTTAGTTGGAATTGTTTTGTGCTTAGCACGTGTACTCTGATATAGTCAGACTTATACGTTCGCAGTTCGTTCAGTCTATTGCATGCGATCATAGAGTTAACAGCACATCACACCTGTAGAGCGATATTATCGATTAGCAGCAACAAACAATAGTTCCACAATGTCACGTTTATTGTCACGTAACTGCATCAAACGTTGATATGGAATATGCCATTGACACACACAAAAGAAAACGAGTTTCATACCTGTAGGTGTTCGGATACTTAGCTTGCAATCCGTCGGGGGTGACTCTGCACAGAAACGGCGCGGTATCCAGCATCCATTCACTCTGCCATCGTAACTACAGCAGCGATCCACAGACAAAAGCATGTTACGTAATTTGTGGCAGTCCCTGTTCGGGCGCCGAAGTTATGCTACGTTGGCTCGTAGCCGTGCGCAACACAAAGAAAATCAAAGAAATGACCGGGCTCAATCGGAGATTAGGGGGGGTTGTAGAAAGCAGACCAACATATAATGTACGCGGCTGTAAGGAGTTAGGGACAATACCTGCAAGAAAAATAGTTAAGCAAACCTGAAAAAAAAAGAATAAGCATAGCAGCAATGATAAGTATAAATTATTCAGTACTTTGTAGAAAGTAAAAAAAAAAACTGTTTGGATAATCTATATAATATAACAACGGTAAAAGCAATACAAAAATTTAGTACAAAGTGAGGTAATATTGGGGAGTAGCCGAAACGTTTCCTCACACACCAATTAAACATAAATCAGACAAAATGTTAACAAAAGATAAATAAATAAGACACAATTGGTATGAGTAATTCAGTAGTATTGATTTTTCTTTCTTTCTTTTTTTTTTCTTATGTTTTAAAATAGCATGCAAGTCTATTGTAAAAGGTATCAGAACGACAAAGATATGGTAAAGCAACGGATAGATATTTAAAGTAAGAACAAGTAGGAAATAGTTCAACTTACAAAAGTCCTTCAGCAACGCTTCCTTGCAATTAAAGTGTGGGATTCACGATGTCCTGCACTAACGAATCACTTCACCCTTTACTGTGAGGGTGTTGATGGAACTTATCACACGTCACACTAATCACACCTACGCATTTCACTGGTGTTAGCAGCAGACATTATCACGCTGATGGAACTACGTAGCATTGATAAATTTCTTGGTAATTCTATTTCCTAAAGCACGTGTATCACTAAAGCAAGTCCGTCAACTGTTCCTTAAAACATTTATCTCACAAGAAAAACAACTAAAAACAATTAGTACGGCACGCGTAAGCAATAAAACCGTCCGTCAAATGTTCCTTAAAACACTTTCTAAAGTTAATATACAACTTTTATTTCACAAGACAAACAACTAAAATCGTGCCGTGTTTGTTCATGTACAATACGAGAATTAAAGCCGCATTAATTTTCACTATTCTCAAAGTAAAAAGAAGCAGTATTTTCAACGTACTTAATATATTGGAACCAAGAACAAAACTCCACAACTGCTCGTCTGTTTATATCAACTCCTCGCTATTACAACCGCTTATCGTCTCTTATCTAGACTTGTATACCCACATAAGAAACAAAATTTATATTTACGGCAAGACAAGAACGATGCAATCTATAATTAATTACAAGCTGTTTAACATTCATTCCTTGGAATTTATTTATTAATGAGAATCAAACTTCAATTTATCTATCTTTAATTAATACACACGAGTTAAATTGCATACAATTCTGAATTATTCTGAAGTATTTACTTGATACAAACAGCGATCCCAAAGAAACGATGTATTTTACGTATTTGGTATAGCGTAAAATGTTAAATTACCAAAAATGCACGTTACAAGCAGCTGGTCCACGGCAACGAACAGGTGGGCCTACACAAAGAAAGAACCCATTTGGCCTCCACCTAAAAACCAATACACGCAAGACACCTCCTAGTTGCCGAACAAACAAAAACAATTTTTGAAATACGGTGACGAATAATGTAGAAAATATTTCGACGCACAAGCTGCAGAATCAAATTCAACATTCGTTCAAATGACACGAATTCGAACTGCAAATTTTCGTTTATCAAAGCGGGATTAAAACTGGAAAACACGCTATCAAATAATACAAGAGAACAATTGTACGTTATCGGAAGGTTTAACAAACTAACGGATACCTAAAACATGATATAAATTATTTAATTGTGGCATAAACTTGTCGTTTTATATCAACTAGATTTAAATTGAAGAATTTAACAGTAGCAATGGAATTTATTCGAGCGGGTATTGAATTAACCAGAGAAATTTTAAAAGCAAAATTGGAACGTAACGCTCCTACAATTAATTAGTAACTAGAATCTTTCTGTAGCCATTTGAAGCGTAACATGTCTTTTCGCCAAACTCTCCTTTTAATTTTTTTTAAATTCAAAATACAACAAAATCATTGCTCCAAAACGTCCATGATTTAAATCCACGTTTCTTCAGATATCATTATCCCTAGAATTATGCCTCCTAAACATTCTTTTTTACGTTTATTAACTCAGCGTTGCCATATTACTAAATTTTTAGTTGTAGCTCCCGTATTAGCTCAAATAATTCAGGGCATTGAGTCGAGCCAGCTCCGAACAAGCGCAGCCATGAGATACGTTCTTTTTAAGTTTTTATTGAGCGCGCCTCTCGCTACTGTAGAACACATTCAGCCTTTTGTTTCGTATACGTATTGACAAGCTTCACATACACTAGGTCAATAGCTAAGCTTCATTGATTCAGTACAGTTTTATATTAACCTTTAAAGTTCAAATAGTGTAAAGATACAGAACAGTTTAACATCGGCTTTACGTACCTGCTTTGTTTGCCCAATTCCACGTGGTTATCTGATACGAGAGCTTTACATCGTACGTGTTGTACTTGTTACTTTTTACAAATAGATAATTGTGAGCTTTATGGAAGGGAAAGACTAATTAGTGCTTTCTTTTTCAGCTCCTCAGTTTAATACTTACGTTACGTTAAAACTACAAAATGTCAAATCAACTACTGTGACAGTGAAAGGAGCGACACCATGCTGGGAACAAGATTTTCTGTTGTAAGTATTACTTTATGTTTATTCTTAAAAAATGGCGTCTAGACATTCTGATTCCGAAAACCATCACGCTAGATTGACTCACCAAGTCACATCCTATAAATCGTACTCGAATACGCAAAGCTTTAAAAGGCCGGGGTATGCTCAAAATAAATATTTTTCTAGGACTAAACTAAACGGTTTTTGCAACTTATTGCGAAATGTCCTTAAACTTATGTTTCACACAGCAATTCGAGCGCTTAGAGCTTATTAAAAAGGAATTATAGAGCTTGTCATATGTGAGCTTACAACGAACAATAACAACTATACGAAAAATGCCTTAAACAAGCATGAAAAGCTTTCAGCAGTCGTGGGCCTACAATCACTTGTTTGCTGGTTTATAGCAATATACACTGTATGAGAACGCTGTTCTAATAGTAGGGTCTTCAGAACCAGCCATTTTTACAATAGCGCAGTGCTTCAATGTTGTAATGTACTTCTTTATTCGACTCAAAATAAGTCTACTTATTTGTTTATTAAAGTTGAAATATACAGTGCAAGCTTTAATTACATATTTCATATATAAACAAAGGCATTATTGCAGTTTATTGTTTCTGCACCTGTAGTACCAGGTTGCGTCTGGAATACAAAGTCTGATTAACCTTTAATTATAACCTTTATTTAATACAATGTAACATGTTATTACTAAGACATAATAAATGCGTTTAATTTTATATACATTTTAATATGGGGGATATGTAACTCCTCCCGACTTAGATGAAAATTAAGGGTTGTACTTTATTTTTAAAACTTATTGTCTCTAAAGTTTCATTTGTGGTGTCTTTGTTCACTTTTGTTTCTTTGATCTTATATCTAATATACATCTTGGACAATAAGTATACAACTAATAAAAATAATACAATAATCAATAAAATTGTCCAAGCACTAATATGTCATAGTGTTACTTTGTCACTTTTAATTTGTTTAAATGTTCTTTATAATTGTCCATTAATGTCAATGCGTGGTCGAGATCGTCGAGATCTAGGTGCTCTAGTTGCATTGGCGTCTAGATAGTTCCGCTGTCTTCGGTTTGCATCTTGAATTGTAGTTTGGGTAGATTTGCAAATTTCTTCGTCACTTCCGGGTTTTGATATACTCGAATAATTTCACTTTTTAATTTCGAACAACAATCTTCTTTTATGGTGATCACTTTGCTTCCAATTAGGGCTAAACTGTTTTCGTCTTTGTTGCAATTGGCGGTTGCTATCATTTCTTGATGAAATACAACAATCCATTTGTTGTCCGTACTTTTTGAATTTTCATGTCCGTAATTTGTACTGGTTTTGACACACAATCCTCATAATGATTAGAAAATCGTAATAATTGCACTTCACAAGGGCCATCTGTTTGAATAGCCGTTGTCGTTATCAATTGACATAAGTATTGGCTGGGTGCCACTTCTTTGCATTTTTTATTTGTGAATCCATACCTAAGTTCATTTAAGGAAAGAAACTTGGTCTTGGAGATAATAACTTGATATTGATTATTAATTTTCATAGGCAAAGTAAATAAATGATAATAATTGTAAGTGTTAATTTCTACAATTTGAATTTCTATTTAAAATGTAATTTCATCAACCTTTACATAACCTTTTACTATGGCTATTTTTTCAAATGCAAGTATGTTAGATTCTGCCTCTTCAAAAGGTGGTTTAGTATGAGTTACAAGTGATTTGATTCCTAATAATTAGTTTAGTAAATCAAGCGGTTCGATAATACTAGCATGTAAAGTATTTAATTTAGCATATGTTACAGCATTTTCTAATGTAGTTAAAATTTGTTGAATTACAGTGGGGGTTGCTATCATTTGATTAAATATTGTGTTAAATCTTATTAAAGCTCGCATTCCTAACATTGTGGTTTGCATGCTATTTTCAAGAGTTAGTATTCTGCTCAATGCGTCCGCATTTTTGTTATACATCCCTTTCTTGTATATGACCCCGTAGTCGTATTCCTCTAATCTAATCCTCCATCTCTGTTATTTTGAGTTTGGTTCTTTGAGTTTACATAACCATACTAATAGTCTGTCGCCTGTGTATATATAAAATTTTCTTCCATAAAGGTATGGCCTAAAATATTTTGTTGCTCAAATTATGGCTAATAGTTCTTTTTCAATGGTACTGTATTTTTGTTCAGTTTCGTTTAATGTTCGTGATGCGTAGCTGATTGATTTATCGCTACCTACTTTGCCTTGCCTCAATAGTGCGCCTAAAATAACATTGGACGCGTCTGTTGTTAATATAAACGAGTTTGAAAAGTCAGGGTACTCTAACAACCGGTGATTCGTACGAATACACTTAATTTTCTCTACTGGTTTAATAAAGTGCGGTGTGTGTTCGAATTTATTACCTTTCTTTAAACAATTGGTTAGTGGTTTGGTTATTTGGGCGTAACTTTTAATGAATTTTCTGTAATATCCACTGAGTCCTAAATCCGTTTATTTCTTTGTTTGTTTTTGGTTAAGGGTAGTTTAATACGGCATTTGTTTTATCTGGGTTTGGCATAACATCTTGTGGAGTTATTATGTGTCCTAAGAAGCTACTTCTTTTTGTAAAAATTCACTCTTTTCCAGTTATACTTACAAGTGAGCTTTTCTTAAACGTTCAAAAACTTCTCTAATCTCTCAATGTGTTCGTTGAGTGACGTTGAATATACAATTACGTCGTCAAGATACACAAGACATTTCTTATTATGTATTGTTGTACTATACGGGCATTTGTTATACTATTGCACAATTGTTATAGTTTTATGCGATATAATTCCCGCCATTTTATAACATATTACCGACCACGATTTAAGAGTGATGCAACCGCTTTTAAAGTCAAATTTGCAAGCACGATTTAAATAAAATCAAATTACTTACGTGGCGACATCTCGGAACTTAATCTCAGGTCACAACGATGATTTGCAGGTTGGGTTCAGTTACGCCATGTTGAATTAAATTACCGTCCGTTCTTCCTTTTACTGCACTCGTAAAAGAATGACAGGAGATAAGGTACCAGGTACAATAAATGGTAAGATACAGGGAACCTACATACCTGTTCCTAAAAGAAAAGACACACACCACTCAACATAGTTGTTGCTCCTTCGAGGGCTCGTGGCTTAGTCCCGCTTTTAAAACTTGCGCACTCCTACGTTCACTCTGCGCAGGCACGACTGCCCGGGACGACGGAAGTTGGCGTTTTTAATTAAAAAAATACGCGGGAATTACCTTATAAATTATAACTAAATCTAAAAATGTACACTGCCAATTTTGGCATGTAACAGTATCCCTCTCAAAATATTATCCATAACCCTCTGAAAAGTAGCGGGTGCGTTCTTTAAGCCAAACGTATTTATAGTGTCCTCTGGGTGTATTGAAAGCTGTTTTGGTTGTGTCTTTCTCGTCCATTTCTACTTGGTAGTAACCTGAGGCGAGGTCTAATGTCGAAAAGTATTGACATTTTCCTAGCTTGTCCAATACTTATGTGATATTTGGTAGTGGGTACTTGTCGTCAACAGTCTTTTCGATGAGTTTTCTGTAATCGATAACCATTCGGTATTTGCGTTTGCTTGAGACATCTAATTTCTTCGGTACAATTAGTACGGGGTTGCTCCATGGTGAATTCGAGTGTTGAATAATGGCTTGGTTTAGTAAGACTGCTACCTGTCCATCTGCTTCTTCCTGACTTGTTTGAGGTACACTACATCCTTTGGTGAAAATCGGTTTCTTGTCTGGTAATTGAATACTATGTTTGACTGTGTTGGTCAAAGTTAAAGGTATTCCTTCACAATAGAATACATCTCGGTATTCAAAACAAATCTTTTATTGCTCTTTCTTCTTCGGTGTTAATATTGTCGTTAAAACGAATGTTAATTAGATTTTCCTTTAATATCTTATCGTAATCTGAGTGGTTGGAATTACTTTCAGAGTCTTTATCGATTTCCATTTCACTAAAATTCACTTCGTCCACTTCTATTGGTGTCGTTAAAGATACTTCAATGGGGTAGTCGTTTGAGTTAAAAATTGTTGTAGTAGCGTAATTGTTTTTTATTGGTACTAACGCGGTGGATGTTTGAACCGTGTCAAATTTCTACGGTTCATTTCAATAAAATTTGTTATGCGTCCACGACCGCATATTCAATGGAAAACGCCACAATAAAGCACGCTGCAGAATGCAAAGGTGCTGCCAATGTTGCAGATAGCTTATACACCACTCATACAGGAAATAATGTTACCAGATTTACGTATTTTCAAGAACCTGCATTCCAGATGTTGTCACGATAAGAATAATTTCGTGCAAGAAAGCACAATGATTTTGTGTTTGGCGTGGGCAATGAGAATTGCTATTAAAATAATGGTGATGTGCTACTATAATATTATGTGTCGACGCACACATACCTTAGTTTAGAATTGGTTAGTATAAATTTTTTAAAACAAGAAAATTTATTTAAATTTGTTTTAGCGAGTTTTTTTTTGTTGTTTTGGTTTATGAGCTGATGCGAGTGTTTTTATGAGCTGATGTGAGCGTTGTTGCAAGTTTTGATGTCTTTTGGAATTTTATCCCACGAAGTTAAATATAATATATTGAGAAATCCTTCGTTCCTGTTAATTAATGCAGCTATTTGGTGAAATTCGATATATGTATTAAAATTGGTCGTTTTTACATCCAACAGAAGATATCCCATTCGTTAAAGTTATGTTGGAATTCAACCATATTGGTACAGTTTAATAAATTTTGCCGTATGGAGCACAAGGGAAACAGATGTTTTGATCCGCAAGCGTAACGACAAAGTATCAGGTCAAGGTCCGATTCTATCGGGACGTAGGCAATGTGTTTACACCTATACCCATTTAAAAGAGAGAATTCATGGTGAGTAGATTACTGTTTTTGGGCATGAATACGCCATCGTTTACATGATAGAGGGCAGGCATCCCCTTATGTTTAGAAATTACAATTTGTTTGAAGTTTGATTTTGAGATTTTAATTATTGCTAATCGAATAAATTTAAAGTTTATAATTTAATATGCATACAGTTTGTATATTTTACTAAAATTCTGCATTTTTAAAAGTAAGTAAATTCAAAAGCAAATTCGACTTTGGTCGATTTATAACTGTCAATTGAAAAACTTAATTTAAACTTATGCATAAAATGAATCTGTTTATGAAATAGCTTTAACAACATTTACATATATTGCGCTGCTTATATTTTTTTAGTTGTGTACACTCTTATCAAAGATCTTTGATCAGATAGGTCCAAAAACTTTTAGTATTTCAGTAATAAATTAGTGGAAAGCATTGCTAAATTTGCATCGCAAATCAATATAAAAAAAAGGGAATTATTTCAGTAGTAAAAGGATTTTTCCATTTGTCTATAACAATTTGAAACTTTGTGAAAAGTATCTGTAAATAACGAGAGAAACATTAAGCTAGCGTGTTTATTTCCTTATGGATTCACGTTTGAAATTAATGTTACAGAGGTTAAATAATTTTCTTATTGATGACATCATCTAATAGGAATCGTCTGTGTTTTGTTTGGAGACTCAAAGAGTGCTCCTATTATTATTTCTTTTTATAATTATAATCATGCAGTTAATACAGGTCTCGTGGTAATAGCAGCAGTGTTTTATTCATTGAGATATGAGGTTTTCGTATAAAAGGAAATATTTAAGGGTTTTCTGCGTCTTCCCTTAAATTATCACATATTTGGATCAGACGCAGAGGCGCCATATTAGTTTTATATCTATCAGGTCGGTTTGTTTAGTAAATTTTAGACCTCACCCTGCATGTTTCATGCCTCCGCAGGAATAGACCCCGAGTTAGTCCAGAAAAAAACCTCTTTTTAGCGACCTTCAGTCATAGAAAGAGGCGAGTGTAATTCAACCCAGGGTAACCGCCCCCTATAGGGGAGAATAATAGTTCATGTTTCTACTCCTTGTTGAAATGACATGTGATTTATTATTTCTATGTCGCTCTTTGAATTTACTAAGACGTTTACTAGTTTTTTGTCCTAGGTTCGATGGTATTCTTTTGATCGGTTTGGATTTGAATGGATTTGAATTGGTATTTGTCCGTGTTTTGTTCTTAACAATCAATTTTTTATATCAATATTAATCCTAATTTTCTTAAAAGATCCATGCCGATCAACTCGTCTTGTCTTTAAATTCAGAAATGCAAAATTTGTGTTTCATTTTTACATTAAAAGTTTTTGGTAAGGGTATATTCGCAATAAATTGGCGTAGTGTTGTTTTGTGTGCTGTTTTGATTTTAAAATGTTCTCTTTCTACAAAATTTATATAATGTTTGTGCACGGTTTTGGGGCTAGTTAAAGTTTTTGAAGATCCTGTATCGATTAATAATTTAATTTCAGCATGTGGTATTTCTATATAGGGTAAAATGTGTTGATTATATTATTTAAAGTTATTACGTCTGATCGTATATGGTTCTGTCCAACTGAAAATTTGAGTACGCGTTTCCTTCATCGTCCTTTTTGCAATTTTCGTAAGGGTTGTTACGTTCGTAGTTTTCTGAGTAATTTGCTTCATAGTCTCTATTGGGGTTCGTATAATTACTTGTGTCCTCGGATATGGCTGGATTATTAAAATCTTCTACTTCTTGGTGAAATAGCTTCTCGAAAGTAAAGTTTCGTTTTGTGTACAGTCGGGTCTAATTTAAGATATTTTGGTGTTCTGTCTGATGTTACCAGATGAAGTGTCCATGGGGGTTGCTTTGTAATAATTATTGGGGTTGTTATTATTATTCGGCAAGGGTGCGTTTTTATTAGAATTTACGCCTAATGTTTGCCATGTTCGATTTGCATTGTGTTAATTTGGGTGTAAATGTAGGTTTTGTAAAAGTCGAATTAAATGTCGGTTTGGGAAAATGTCGAAATTGATCTTTGAAATTTTGTATTATTAAAGTTTGGATTATTAATTCTCGATTGACTTATTGGTGTGGTAAATGATGCAAATTTGGGTTGTGTCGGTATTTGTCTCGCTGCTTGTATTGTTTTAATCCTTAGGTAGTTTTGTTCACGCTAGGATTGAAAACATGTTTTATAATACATTACGTTTTCTTCTTCTATAATTAAGTTCATTCCTTTTTCTAAGTTTTGGGGATTTCTAAATCTTATTTTGTCCGATAACCGCTCAGATAACGCGTTATATACGTATCGAAAGTTATTTCGTCGTACATTTTAGTTTGGTTAAAACTAAACTTTTTATGTCTTGACATCGTATACCAAATTGATATGGTAATTGATCGTATTTCATTCGTAAGTTTAATAAGTTTCGTATTAGGCATTTCAATTTGTGCTGGTCGACGAAATATACAATCAATATCTTTTTATAGTCTTCTCAGTCCGTTAGGTCATTCCTACGTATTAAGGTCAAAGCTCTGTCGGTTAGTATTCTCAGGATTAATCTTAAAAGCTACATGTGTCTTTAAAGGTCTGCTGTTTGTAAAAACTCTTCAGAAATGTTTTGCACGCGGTAATGAATATCCCTAATAAAGCTTGATTACCATCGTACATTGGAATCGAATCTAAATGTAACCTTAAGTTTTCAGAATTCATCTTTATAAATTATTTATTCTGTTACTTCAGTCAAGTTTGCACTAAAGCTATTTAAAGAATTACTTACTGTTACTTGTATTGCGTGTATTTATAAACCTCTGCTATAATTACATCAATTTCAGACTTTTGCTGAATAATTGTCTCATAAAATGCGTATAATTGTAAACCTTTGTTATAAACTCATCAAGTTCAGACTTTTGCTGAATAATTCTTTTAGTAATAATTGTAAGACTAAATTATACATAAAATGTGTATATAAAATTTTTTTTTTTTCAAATCCTACTTGCTAATATCAATATGCAATTGAAAAAAATGGTTAAGAAAATGAACTATAAATACTCACAAAAATTTGATTGCTAGTTCCATTAGTCTTCCTTGTGTGTTGGATTTGGTCAATTTTGTACTTCGTCCAACCTTTGTGTTATTGTTCTAGTTAAGAATTAAAATTCACGGGCACCAGTTCTTCGATTTTGGAATTGCTAGTGCCCTTCTGGAATCCGTTCCGGCTGCGCCAATAGAAAAAAAAGTTTTATTTCCTGAATTGACATATATTTCCAAGCTTTATTGTGCATTCTAGCATTTCTATTTGTTTTATTCGAAATAACGTAAAATAGTTCGCGGTCTATGATCAATATAAAAATATCGACAGGTTCCATCTTTGGAACAACATTTATTTGTCCTTTACCAACAAAAGTAAATTGGTTCAAAGATGACACATCAACTATTTTCCACGACTCGGCTACTTCTGGTTGCTTATCGCTATCATTTATTGTTAATACTCCCTCTATGTTCATTTCATTTATTGTATTTATTTGTTGTACATTGTCGTTATCATCCTCGGGTTTAGATTCACTGGAAATATTTGTATCTGTAGATTCTGATTCTAAACTTGGATTGTATTCAGACCCCGAAAAAGAATAGGGCTCTTCATCTTCAACACTACTACCAGCAAACTGAAATTCATCAGCTTCCCGCAATTCTTCATCAAAGGTTTAAGTAGCATTATTAGCTTGTGGAGCTTCTAGTTGTAAAAAATAATATTACCTACTTAGGTTGTAACATGAAATATTTCCGAATTCTTCTTACCTTTAGCTTCTAATTCGTCAAGCCACCGCATTAACTTTTTCTCTTCCTTAGAATCCATTTTTTTGCAAAGGAACACTCAATATAAATCGCTAAACAAAGAAAACAAACACGCCACTGAATAAGCTACACGTGCATTCTCATACTGGAATAACCTATGTACCCTGTGAATCACCGCTGATCAAATTCAAATAACGGGATAAACGATGAAAATGTGTAGATATATAACATCCCGCGGCATCTAGTGTGCTACTGAAATACTGTTGCACACATAGTATGTTTGGTCCATACAGTAACCTATATGCATTATATCAGTGGTATATTTGCCACTATGCCCAAGGCGAGCATTTTTCACAAAAATACGCCCTCATTTGGATGAGAGGTTAAAATGGAGGTCCCGTATGTGAGTGTTTTCACGCACGTGTGATAAAATTGACTTGTGAACCACAATCCAACAAAATGCGAATAGGTACTGACACATTACCTGCACTTAATACATTCACAATCGCTGTACCTAATAGAACCGTAGGATTCAACTGGGCCATCCCTGAAAATGGGGTCATCCCAGGAGGATAGGATACTCCACTATCTTCTGATGAAGCCAATGGCTCTGATAAAGTGGAAGAATTATTCATCTCGGGCACAGATAACTTTCTGAAATGCAGCAGAGTATTATGACGGCCAGAACATATCGTGCACGACTTCTGGTCCTTACAAACTTTCACGGTATGTGTATCTTTTAAACAAACAAAACAGCGATTCCGATTTCTAATCTTTGAATACATGGCAAGACGAGATATCGTGCTCCTTTGAACATAAAGGACAACCAGTAGCTGGAACAGTGCTTGGAACAGCAAGGGTTCGGCAAAATTGTAGGAGTATATTTGCCACCACCTTTTATGCATCACCGGTGATGCATATGGTAGTCAACGTGTTAAAAGACAGCTAAGTTTTATGCGGTTCCAATATAACGACCTTTTGCAAGGATTATTGGATTATACTCCCACTAGCAAATGAAAGAAGATAATATGTATGTCAAATGCCACCTCCGTGTTTTCTGAAGCTTTATCATATCGCTTTTTTCAGATATTTGCTTGATAGTGTTGTTTGCCTATTAAATATACATATTCCATGGGTATACTAAAGAATTTACCTACAAATCTAGGAATTTGATACTGCTGCAGATGACACAAATGTCTGTTAAACTTAAACCTTCTTAATTTAAATTTAAATTTAGAAGTCTAATAAGTGAAATTTATTAGTAGAACTCATGCGAAATTTTGTAGGACGATTACACATTCAAACGATCAATTTGGTTTCAAACCTATCACTAACTGAAAAATGCCTCTAACTAATATTTTCAAGTGTGAGCTTTAAGAAACCCATATAACATCCAGTAAATGGTAATATTGTGAAAAATCGAAGACGAGTTGGGATGTCAAATTTAAATGTATATACAATTCAACTTGCACTAACACGCGTGTTCTTTATAACTCTAACTTATTTCACTTCCTGAAAATGTTCAGAATATGGAGGAATATAAATAAATGAAATAATCCTAATGGCACTTTTTGCTTGAAGTTGAAGCTGCTTCGTTGTTCTACAAGCAGCTACACTGTTTATGAAATAGCTTTAACAACATTTACATATATTGCGCTGCTTATATTTTTTTAGTTGTGTACACTCTTATCAAAGATCTTTGATCAGATAGGTCCAAAAACTTTTAGTATTTCAGTAATAAATTAGTGGAAAGCATTGCTAAATTTGCATCGCAAATCAATATAAAAAAAAGGGAATTATTTCAGTAGTAAAAGGATTTTTCCATTTGTCTATAACAATTTGAAACTTTGTGAAAAGTATCTGTAAATAACGAGAGAAACATTAAGCTAGCGTGTTTATTTCCTTATGGATTCACGTTTGAAATTAATGTTACAGAGGTTAAATAATTTTCTTATTGATGACATCATCTAATAGGAATCGTCTGTGTTTTGTTTGGAGACTCAAAGAGTGCTCCTATTATTATTTCTTTTTATAATTATAATCATGCAGTTAATACAGGTCTCGTGGTAATAGCAGCAGTGTTTTATTCATTGAGATATGAGGTTTTCGTATAAAAGGAAATATTTAAGGGTTTTCTGCGTCTTCCCTTAAATTATCACATATTTGGATCAGACGCAGAGGCGCCATATTAGTTTTATATCTATCAGGTCGGTTTGTTTAGTAAATTTTAGACCTCACCCTGCATGTTTCATGCCTCCGCAGGAATAGACCCCGAGTTAGTCCAGAAAAAAACCTCTTTTTAGCGACCTTCAGTCATAGAAAGAGGCGAGTGTAATTCAACCCAGGGTAACCGCCCCCTATAGGGGAGAATAATAGTTCATGTTTCTACTCCTTGTTGAAATGACATGTGATTTATTATTTCTATGTCGCTCTTTGAATTTACTAAGACGTTTACTAGTTTTTGTCCTAGGTTCGATGGTATTCTTTTGATCGGTTTGGATTTGAATGGATTTGAATTGGTATTTGTCCGTGTTTTGTTCTTAACAATCAATTTTTTATATCAATATTAATCCTAATTTTCTTAAAAGATCCATGCCGATCAACTCGTCTTGTCTTTAAATTCAGAAATGCAAAATTTGTGTTTCATTTTTACATTAAAAGTTTTTGGTAAGGGTATATTCGCAATAAATTGGCGTAGTGTTGTTTTGTGTGCTGTTTTGATTTTAAAATGTTCTCTTTCTACAAAATTTATATAATGTTTGTGCACGGTTTTGGGGCTAGTTAAAGTTTTTGAAGATCCTGTATCGATTAATAATTTAATTTCAGCATGTGGTATTTCTATATAGGGTAAAATGTGTTGATTATATTATTTAAAGTTATTACGTCTGATCGTATATGGTTCTGTCCAACTGAAAATTTGAGTACGCGTTTCCTTCATCGTCCTTTTTGCAATTTTCGTAAGGGTTGTTACGTTCGTAGTTTTCTGAGTAATTTGCTTCATAGTCTCTATTGGGGTTCGTATAATTACTTGTGTCCTCGGATATGGCTGGATTATTAAAATCTTCTACTTCTTGGTGAAATAGCTTCTCGAAAGTAAAGTTTCGTTTTTGTGTACAGTCGGGTCTAATTTAAGATATTTTGGTGTTCTGTCTGATGTTACCAGATGAAGTGTCCATGGGGGTTGCTTTGTAATAATTATTGGGGTTGTTATTATTATTCGGCAAGGGTGCGTTTTTATTAGAATTTACGCCTAATGTTTGCCATGTTCGATTTGCATTGTGTTAATTTGGGTGTAAATGTAGGTTTTGTAAAAGTCGAATTAAATGTCGGTTTGGGAAAATGTCGAAATTGATCTTTGAAATTTTGTATTATTAAAGTTTGGATTATTAATTCTCGATTGACTTATTGGTGTGGTAAATGATGCAAATTTGGGTTGTGTCGGTATTTGTCTCGCTGCTTGTATTGTTTTAATCCTTAGGTAGTTTTGTTCACGCTAGGATTGAAAACATGTTTTTATAATACATTACGTTTTCTTCTTCTATAATTAAGTTCATTCCTTTTTCTAAGTTTTGGGGATTTCTAAATCTTATTTTGTCCGATAACCGCTCAGATAACGCGTTATATACGTATCGAAAGTTATTTCGTCGTACATTTTAGTTTGGTTAAAACTAAACTTTTTATGTCTTGACATCGTATACCAAATTGATATGGTAATTGATCGTATTTCATTCGTAAGTTTAATAAGTTTCGTATTAGGCATTTCAATTTGTGCTGGTCGACGAAATATACAATCAATATCTTTTTATAGTCTTCTCAGTCCGTTAGGTCATTCCTACGTATTAAGGTCAAAGCTCTGTCGGTTAGTATTCTCAGGATTAATCTTAAAAGCTACATGTGTCTTTAAAGGTCTGCTGTTTGTAAAAACTCTTCAGAAATGTTTTGCACGCGGTAATGAATATCCCTAATAAAGCTTGATTACCATCGTACATTGGAATCGAATCTAAATGTAACCTTAAGTTTTCAGAATTCATCTTTATAAATTATTTATTCTGTTACTTCAGTCAAGTTTGCACTAAAGCTATTTAAAAAATTACTTACTGTTACTTGTATTGCGTGTATTTATAAACCTCTGCTATAATTACATCAATTTCAGACTTTTGCTGAATAATTGTCTCATAAAATGCGTATAATTGTAAACCTTTGTTATAAACTCATCAAGTTCAGACTTTTGCTGAATAATTCTTTTAGTAATAATTGTAAGACTAAATTATACATAAAATGTGTATATAAAATTTTTTTTTCAAATCCTACTTGCTAATATCAATATGCAATTGAAAAAAATGGTTAAGAAAATGAACTATAAATACTCACAAAAATTTGATTGCTAGTTCCATTAGTCTTCCTTGTGTGTTGGATTTGGTCAATTTTGTACTTCGTCCAACCTTTGTGTTATTGTTCTAGTTAAGAATTAAAATTCACGGGCACCAGTTCTTCGATTTTGGAATTGCTAGTGCCCTTCTGGAATCCGTTCCGGCTGCGCCAATAGAAAAAAAAGTTTTATTTCCTGAATTGACATATATTTCCAAGCTTTATTGTGCATTCTAGCATTTCTATTTGTTTTATTCGAAATAACGTAAAATAGTTCGCGGTCTATGATCAATATAAAATATCGACAGGTTCCATCTTTGGAACAACATTTATTTGTCCTTTACCAACAAAAGTAAATTGGTTCAAAGATGACACATCAACTATTTTCCACGACTCGGCTACTTCTGGTTGCTTATCGCTATCATTTATTGTTAATACTCCCTCTATGTTCATTTCATTTATTGTATTTATTTGTTGTACATTGTCGTTATCATCCTCGGGTTTAGATTCACTGGAAATATTTGTATCTGTAGATTCTGATTCTAAACTTGGATTGTATTCAGACCCCGAAAAAGAATAGGGCTCTTCATCTTCAACACTACTACCAGCAAACTGAAATTCATCAGCTTCCCGCAATTCTTCATCAAAGGTTTAAGTAGCATTATTAGCTTGTGGAGCTTCTAGTTGTAAAAAATAATATTACCTACTTAGGTTGTAACATGAAATATTTCCGAATTCTTCTTACCTTTAGCTTCTAATTCGTCAAGCCACCGCATTAACTTTTTCTCTTCCTTAGAATCCATTTTTTTGCAAAGGAACACTCAATATAAATCGCTAAACAAAGAAAACAAACACGCCACTGAATAAGCTACACGTGCATTCTCATACTGGAATAACCTATGTACCCTGTGAATCACCGCTGATCAAATTCAAATAACGGGATAAACGATGAAAATGTGTAGATATATAACATCCGCGGCATCTAGTGTGCTACTGAAATACTGTTGCACACATAGTATGTTTGGTCCATACAGTAACCTATATGCATTATATCAGTGGTATATTTGCCACTATGCCCAAGGCGAGCATTTTTCACAAAAATACGCCCTCATTTGGATGAGAGGTTAAAATGGAGGTCCCGTATGTGAGTGTTTTCACGCACGTGTGATAAAATTGACTTGTGAACCACAATCCAACAAAATGCGAATAGGTACTGACACATTACCTGCACTTAATACATTCACAATCGCTGTACCTAATAGAACCGTAGGATTCAACTGGGCCATCCCTGAAAATGGGGTCATCCCAGGAGGATAGGATACTCCACTATCTTCTGATGAAGCCAATGGCTCTGATAAAGTGGAAGAATTATTCATCTCGGCACAGATAACTTTCTGAAATGCAGCAGAGTATTATGACGGCCAGAACATATCGTGCACGACTTCTGGTCCTTACAAACTTTCACGGTATGTGTATCTTTTAAACAAACAAAACAGCGATTCCGATTTCTAATCTTTGAATACATGGCAAGACGAGATATCGTGCTCCTTTGAACATAAAGGACAACCAGTAGCTGGAACAGTGCTTGGAACAGCAAGGGTTCGGCAAAATTGTAGGAGTATATTTGCCACCACCTTTTATGCATCACCGGTGATGCATATGGTAGTCAACGTGTTAAAAGACAGCTAAGTTTTATGCGGTTCCAATATAACGACCTTTTGCAAGGATTATTGGATTATACTCCCACTAGCAAATGAAAGAAGATAATATGTATGTCAAATGCCACCTCCGTGTTTTCTGAAGCTTTATCATATCGCTTTTTTCAGATATTTGCTTGATAGTGTTGTTTGCCTATTAAATATACATATTCCATGGGTATACTAAAGAATTTACCTACAAATCTAGGAATTTGATACTGCTGCAGATGACACAAATGTCTGTTAAACTTAAACCTTCTTAATTTAAATTTAAATTTAGAAGTCTAATAAGTGAAATTTATTAGTAGAACTCATGCGAAATTTTGTAGGACGATTACACATTCAAACGATCAATTTGGTTTCAAACCTATCACTAACTGAAAATGCCTCTAACTAATATTTTCAAGTGTGAGCTTTAAGAAACCCATATAACATCCAGTAAATGGTAATATTGTGAAAAATCGAAGACGAGTTGGGATGTCAAATTTAAATGTATATACAATTCAACTTGCACTAACACGCGTGTTCTTTATAACTCTAACTTATTTCACTTCCTGAAAATGTTCAGAATATGGAGGAATATAAATAAATGAAATAATCCTAATGGCACTTTTTGCTTGAAGTTGAAGCTGCTTCGTTGTTCTACAAGCAGCTACACTTCACGATATAGATCAACTGTGCTTATTGTTCAAGTTCTTTTGGTAAAATCTACGCAAACAAAGAAACCTTTATTTTACTTTAGAAAATAAGATTCACTCACACGTAAGAACCGAGAATATGAAAATTTGTCAAAACTTGAAGCTTCAAAGTTTACCTCAATTAACCTTTTATTACTTCACAACAAAACATACCACAGTAAGTAAACACAAACAAATTTATATTATATTTATAAAATACAACTTTGGTCTTCCGAAGATTAAACATAAACAACCTGTATAGGATTAACTCAAAAATAAAAGGACTATGATACAAGAGACGAAACTCATCGTTAAGGATAGAATTGAAATTTTCCAGGACTTCAAAGACACTTTTAATAGAACTGCTTATGGGAGCTGGTGTGGAATAGGTTTAGAAATCAATTTGTTTAGAAGAAATAACTATTTATTGCTGTTATTGCTATAAGGGCGTTTTAAAACAAAATTTAGTACAAAGGTCTAATCCCACAATACTACACGAGCTCAACCTAGTTATACCTAACTCACTGTTGTAGAAATCACTTATTCGCACGAGCGAAAGGGTGTTTTCTTTACATGTATTTTTTCACAAAAGTTTAAGGTCCGAAAAGACCGTTTTGCAAGTCCCAAAGATTATTAACCCCACTTGATACCAAAGGTCGGACGTTAGGGGCAGCCGGCATGTCAAGTTGAGCGAATGACGTTCTAGAAGCTACCGGAATATGTCGATGTTTTCCTATTGCATTTATACGATCACGCTCTTTAAATATCTTCTTGTAGTTGTGAACCATGGCTGTTTTTGCTTAACAAAGTTTAATTCTTATTTTAAAGAATTCTTAAACCGATCTGCGTCCGTGTAACAATACGTAACACTTATATTCCTATCTAGAAGTGAGTTCCCTCCGTCTGTAATTTGAATATTTACCTACCGCGTGAGGGTATCCAATTAACAATAAATAATAAATGGGAAGGACCTCTAACACTATAGTACCCTCACGTTTCGGGACATTGCCTCGCAAGCTGCTGCAGTCGGTGAGAAGGGCAGGTTCATTAAACAACAACACACTAAGACAAAATTCCAATTGTTTTATTAAATGGGCTACTAACTAACTTAACCTAATTACATATGCATTCAAAATTATACAGTAATTAACATTATTTACAATAGGGCGCCACCATGGGAATTAAACGGCCCATGGACCGATCGCGGTAATAGCTCTCGTCGCACTTTGTTCGTGGCGATGAACCAAGATTGCAGGACAGAAAATACGTCACTTCACAGGGGCAAATGTTATAAAGTCTCCGGCTAGCACAAACACAACTTAACTAAACAATTCTAAAGTCCTTATTTTATGAATATTAACAACAGTTCTGGGTGCAAACACCCCAATACATATAATTAATTAACGCTACCGTAGTCTACTTAGCTTGCATACTGAAACGACCTTCCTTTAATCACGGGGTCATCAATAACAGGAAAACACGACCTTCACACGGGTCAAATAGTACAGTAACGGAATTCGTGGCTTAGTTATTACAAGCCTCGGACAACGTCGAAACACAATAAAATAAGAAACCCTTCAAAAGATGCGGTCTTTAACAATAACCCAACGGGATTAAATTACTGGAACGGAGCTTTAACCCGAAGTTGTATGTTATGAAAGCCGACAGATATTGTATTTAAACAAATAAATGACTTATGATGCATAACACAGCCTTGAGTTTATAGTAATACCATATATAATAATTACTTACTCAGAGAAATAAACTAACTTTGAACATAACGGCACGCACTTGAATTCAGAGAAATAAAACACTTACTCAATCTTGCAACATGAGCTTTAGACTCTAACGCGTCTGGAAATAAACAACCCCGATTACCACCGGCTGGCATCCTTATATACATTTAAGTTAATTGAAAAATAACCTCTTTCTTGGCTCTCGTACTCGGCTTAGGCTACGCCGGTCGTAAATCTTTAAGATTAATTAAACTGCCAATTGCCCTAAGATAGCCACACAAGTAGATCTCGGAACTAATTTTAGTTGAGTACTCCGCTAATTGAAAAATTGCTTCCGACCACCCTGACATAAATAGGATTCTAAAACATGATTGACATCTAATCATAGATAGCAACTAATCTGACATGTGTAGTGCCTTTGAAGTAAAGTGCCTTTAGAAAAATTGATTAACTCTTGGATTAGACCTTCCTGGAAACTTCGCTAGGACGCTACTTGGGTAGTCTTGCAACCGTTACAATTACAGACATATTTATGCTACCAGACCTTCATTCTAATAATTAAAATGCTAAAATTAAACTAGAAAATAACTATTTTTAGAAATCATAGAACTAATTAGAGCGTATTAAAACAGTATGTTACACGTCATAATCCCAAAATTAGTTTGACATTGCTCTACACTGCTACTTATCCTGAGCTTCTCACATACTTGGAATTTGATAGAGAAAAACATAAAATATATCAGTTAAAAAAAGATATATAAAGACAAAGAAATGGAGGTATTTAAATGTAATTAGTGTCTACTTACAATAACTCCGAGTTCTTCACAGCAATCTCAAGGGGTGTCGTGATCTATGGTTGACAGATCGACCCGCAAAAGGAACCCCAGATATAATGTAGAGGAAGAAGGCCTCTTTTGCACATCTCACACATAAAAGCACCGGTAAAAGTGTTTATTTCACTACCGGGACCTTGACAGAGACAATATTCAACTCTCAATCCTGTAAAATAAGTCATCTCTCATTAGGTGGCGAACATCTGACGCATCGACTCTGAGGAACCACATTTTACTAAAAAGCTTATAAAAATTAAAAATTTGAGCTAAAGAATATGCTGATAAGGGCCACTTCATCGAACTTAGATCAGGCTTGTATTTATGATATAAAATGATAGCAATAATACCACTCCTGTTTTCTATAAAACCATGTCGCATAAAACTTTATATTCAATTCTAATCTAAACAGAATAACAAACGTTCGACTTGTTGAATAATACGTCACATCCCTAACAAATACTAACAATAAATCCGAGCAGACTATATAATATTAAATTGATGCGGACATTTACATATTTATTGTTTAACTACAATCAAGAACAACTTGAATTATATTTAAGAGTATTATGATCGTCATTTATCCAGGTATATATATATATATATATATATATATATATATATATATATATAACTGCGATGTCCTTCTGCTACTACAAAAGCCTAACGTTCTTGGTGACAAAAATTGCTGCGAGCCTCTGTTTCCTTTCTCTTCTGTTAAAACTCTACTACTCGAGCGCCACGATTGGGTGTCTATTAATTGCTACGAGCTCTACCCCCTATTAAATACCTCTGCTTATGAAGTTTGCCACGACTGCTCAGCTGCTTTCTGAAAATATAAAAAAAATGCTACTCCGGTAAATTGCCTACCTTTATCAGCATATCAGGAAAAATGTACATGCTAAAATCAAAATTAAACTCCTCTTTCATACATTATTTACATATTCTATACAGCCCCTCCCTAATATTTTCCTAACAACATATTTTGATATCAAAATTTATTCCAGATAAATTTTGCCAATTAATACAATCAGAGAAATTAATAAGGCTTTACCACATTTCTTACTTTAACCTTGGTTCCTTATGAGCTCATAGTAAACCTTAACCTTTCGTGCTAATTTTTGCACATCAATAATAAAAAAAATCTTTTACCTTGTACATAAATTAAATATTATAAATCACTCTTTACCGTAAATTTCCCACATAAACTACAGTAAAAATAACTAAACTTGAAAAATTCACTCCGTGACTTTTCCCGTGTTTGTCCTTTTAGTTCATAATATTATACACCTCAATGCACAAATCATTAAGCACCTGTTTACACACATATACAATGAAAAAACATCAGCTACCTGGATTCCATAACTGCACACGGACTTGCCATTATTCCATCATTGACTGTGGCATTCAGAAACATTCCAATCTGGATTTAATCGCCTTAACTGCAAGGCTGCAACCATTTCACCAAGACGTCATCTCGTTCACTAATTTGATAGGGCTTTCAAACTCCCAAACCTCCTCTATTAATATCATAAATTTGTTGGTAATCCACCAAACCGACTAAACACTGACATCTACTTCATTTCAAAGTGCATACTTTGCACGCTTGGCGCAAATTAAAAGCAAACTGGGCGACCAATCCATCTCAGGCGGTTTATCTTCCCTTTTTCCACCCTTCAAATCTTCCAAATTCTTAAAACTTTCTACAATACAAACATTCGTACACAACAATTCTTCGTAAAACTTTCGACGGCCACTCGCTTCTACAAACACCTCCCTAACGTACACAATAATTTCAAGTATTTCATTTAACCTACACTCATTTCTTTGAAAATCATTTGAAGCTAACAAACACTCCCACGTTAATAAATGAACTCCTCGTATTTTGACACCCTACCAAATAACTTTACAAACCCCAATCAACGAACGCTATGGTTTTAAGTACGCCCCTCAATGTAATACGTGTTATATCTATCTCACTTAAATATACGCGCTAAAATCAACTATCTCTTACTTTGTTTTCCATGTCTGTGGTATAACTAACAATTGCTACTCACTCCACTGATCTTGTATTCACTCAAATCAACGAACACTAACGTTTTAAAACTGCGCCTCTCAATATAACACGTGTTATATCTATATCCATGTCTTACTTTGTTTCCTCATTTGCAAGCTTCTTTTGTAACGGTCAACAGTTACCCGTACAACTTAAGTTTTACATCTTTTTAAGAGGCTATAAATTTATTGTAATTGACGTCGAAACTTAAACCACCTGGAATTTCTGTTGTTTGTGCAACGTTTCACGCTATTAAGTACACGGAAAAATACGACGGTTACATCTGTTTATAGTTTAACGATACTTGAAACGTTTCTTCAAAACACTTCCAAATGCTTTTACTTAATACTATAACTGCCCCTTTGCTTGTAAACTAAACGGTTTTAAATCTTAGGAATAAAGCTAAAGCTTTTCAGAAATTATTCCTACAATTTACACTTATTAAATGCGAAGATTAAAACATATACTTTTAAATGCTATTTTACACACGGAATGTTTCTAATATGACACATGCTATACTCTATGAGTATTTATATCTGCAGGGTTATGAAAATTAACTTTTAGCTTACTGAAATTTATCAGTAAAATTATTAATTTTTCAACTAATGATTTTGAAAAGTGTTTCAAAACATACTTAATTACGAAATGAATTACCAATTGAAAAATAATGCCCTTTTCACCCCTAAATATCGCAGTAATATATATATATATATATATATATTACTCATATTTAGACCAGGGTAGAAAATTAAATAATCACATCAAATAATTTTAATCACCGGGTAGAAGCTTTGGGAAGAGGTACGCTTTATTAAAACCGTGAAGCATAAAAGGTTATTTGTTTCATTAAACATAAGAGATTTAAATCATGTACAAGACGCTTTATATCAAAAGAAACAGTATTAACAAGCTCTACGGGTAATGTAATTATTCCTAAACAAATGGAAATTACGTGCAAAATTTATATTAATTAACCCTATTTTAAGTAACCGGTAGTAAAACAAAGTGTACACATAATAATTAATAGTTAACTTGTATTCGCTAAAATGAAAGGATAGAAGTCAATTTTAATTGGAGTTAATTAAACCATTATTAATAATAAGCATAAAAGTGTGAAAATCCAAGATTATAATACCAGAAAATAAAGCTCTGAGAATTAATATTATTTTGAACACCTGCGTAGTTTAAATATCACGTACGGCGAAAATTGTGTAGATAACAAATGGTTTCAAAGAATCTTGAAGAAACCGTGGCTTAATATTCACGAGAAGGTGCGATACGGGGTTATTTAACCCAGATAGTCCACATGGACTAAAATATAATCGATAATAAAGAATATCAATTTGCACCAATACGAACAGGTTAGAAAAGGAAAGAGAAAATGCGTCAAGCAAAGACACATATAGTAAAAGGCGTGATTTAAGCAACGTCACGAGGGTCACAATTGGTTGAAAATAGGATGCAAATATCAGAGGTAGAAACAACGATTTCTGTACAAAATTAATTAGCTTTTCTCGGACATGTTTGCGTGCCGTGTGAGAATTTCTGAGTTTTAAATGGGGCGAGTGAAAAATTCGTAAAAACCGACGCGCGAGCGACGGACTGGGAACATGGCATGAGAAATTCTTTAGAATTACCCGTTTTGGGAACAGACCGACAGACAGGCTTTTGCTATATATACCGAGGTGAATATAAACAAGGTCTCTTAGACTTTTGACTATTCGATGCGTTAAAAGCTCTTACATCCGCGACTTGATTGAAGATGTTAAACAGTGCATTTTAGTTTGATAAAATAATTTAAAGTTTGCTCGTATATTTTAGTGATTCAAAATAGTTTGTTATTTACGTGCTAACATGAATGTACTTCAGTGCACTTAGATACAAGGTAATAAAATTTAGTATCACTGTACCAATTAGCAAAATTTACAACGACAAATGTATACACAAAAGTAGGCAGTTTTGGCGTATATTGGTGAAAGACGCATGAATTTCTTTGCTATTTTCGGGGTGTTAATAATTAAATGGTTCAAATACGTGTCTGGATCCACGAAACAAGGGTCAGATATACACAGATGAGTTCCGGAAAAGCCCCGAAACAACTTTAAATAAATGGTGATGGAGAAAATTTTAAAAGCGTTGAGAATTAGAAGCCGTAAATATAATCCTGTTGGAATGGTGTGATTAACTAAAGGGACGATGTACATTAAAGCTACGAGGACAGTAACCTTCAGGTAAATTATACTATTTTGTTTGACATTTTGGTGTGTGTTGAATAACTTTATTATACTATTTTGTTTGACATTTTTGTGTGTGTTGAATTACTTGATAATTGATTTACTTTAAATGGACATTAGTGAAATTGTACTAACCATAAAATTTTAATGTTAAGATGAAATTTGCTTGTTTAAGTAGAAAGGGGTATTTAGTATTGATGTTCTGGATTATGATGAAATTTTAGGTATGTCTTTGAGCTCAATTAGACGAACCTGGTTAATTAACGTAAAGGGGTGGTAGATGCTCCCTTTTTACTCTGCATATATTGTTATATTAATTAGTAGGCATCCTACAAGGACTTTAATTCTGGATGCACGTTAAAATGATAATAAAATTAATCTTGAAATTCTTTTTAAAACTGAAATTTATGCTGAATTTTAATCTTGAAATTTTAATGTATTGTGAATATTGATGTAAATAGAGTTGACGTTGATGTTTGTGGTAGGAATGTGTTGTTTAATTTTATGAATGAGGAGGTTTATAAAATTAGGTGAGCAGCCGAGGTGAAAACAGGATCACAGCAGTTTATGACGCCCAATCGGTGGGACTAGAATTTTTTTGTAGAAAGGACCCAGTTCCCGCATTCAAAGAAGTATATCACAGCAGTTTATGGCGACCACAACGTGAGGGCTCGAGTTCCAAATAAAATTTTTGTGATTTTATTCCAGGAAACTGGCGATCTGAGAGAGAGTTTCGGTGTGTGTATAAATTTAAGAGTATTTTAGAGTGTGTGAGAGTGATTAGAACGTATGCAGAGAAAGGAGTGGTTAAGGAGTCAAGGAGTGGAAATTGGAAGTGACGATAGTGCATTGTGTGGGAAAATTTCGAAAATGGAAGAAGCAGGAGGCAGTAGAGATCAGTCGAGGACGGAATCAGGGATCAAGGAAATGAGTTAATGATGAGAATGTTAGAGGAAATGCGATTAGCTAGAGGGTCCAACAGAAAATTAGAACTGCTAAGCGAAGAATCTAATAGAGCGAGGGAGGAGTCCAACCAAAATTAGAGCAGATAAGCGGGAAAATTGAACAAAATACTAAAGAATTTACAGAATTTAAAGATAGTCTTACCGTGAAACTGGGGAAGTAGAAAATAGGGTTGAAAAAATGAGCGTGATATTGCAGGTCTTCGACAGGAAATGGGACATTTAAAGTCCGAAGTACGCATTTTTGTGAAGAAGAGATTAATGTAAAATGACTGAAGTAACGGACTCATGTAGGGATCAGTTAGGCAGGGTAGAACGCGAAGTTAGTAGTATCAAATACAACATGTCAAATTTAACGGGGGATGGTCCCAGATTTTCTACAGGTGGAGTATCATTGGACCAACACATGAAGTTTTATGGCGATAACAGGGTAAATCCACAAATTTTTATTAACAGTGTAAGAAATCTAGTGGGAAATTTATTTGACGAACAGACTAAACTAAATACGATAAAGGCTTTATTAAAGGACAATGCGGAAGCGTGGTACAATTTAGTAGGACAGGACATAGACACATATCAGGACTTTGAAAACAAATTTTTAAAGCACTACTGGAGTGACCACAGACAAGACCAGGTACGAGACGACTTAATCAAAGGGAAATTTAAGGGAGAATTTTCAAGAAGTAGGGAGCAATATGCTATACGCAAGTATAGCATAGCAAAGCAACTGAACCCACCGCTGACGGACCGACAAATTATTAAGTATTTATCACGACACTTCGAGGCAGAAATAAGACAGCACGTAGCGCTACAGAACATAGTGGACAGAGAAATGTTTTTGGAATACCTGCAGAGGTACGACGACGTAAGTAGTGGACGACCTCGGGATAATAGGGAAACACAGATCAACACTGTTAGGTTTGACAATAGACGGGACAACTACGCTAGACGGGGGAATAGTTACGGATACCAGCGACAGAATTGGGAACAGAGACGACCATACGTTAGGAGTAATAGTTTAGGAAGGGGACCTGCACAGAGACCGGGACCTACCAGAATGAATAGTTCACCAGACATGAGCGGGACTGCTAATACAGACACGGAACGAGTGGAAACGCCTAGGACGTACGCTGAGGTGACGGCTAGACCAGGACCAAGTAGGGAAAACAGACCTGGACAGGATTTTTAGAACGCGACAGACCACTAGATTTCAGTGTAAATGTATATGAACATCCACGTGAACTTTTCAAAATTGAGGAGGAAGTAGAGCCAGAAACTGAGGAAAAATTATGTTTGCCAATTATTAATTTAGAAATTTTTGAGAATAATGTAGAAGTATTACTTGATACAGGGGCAGAGGCGAGTTTAATATCGGAGGAATTCGTCAGCAAAATTAGGGATAAGGTTTGTGATAGAATTATGCCTATAAAGCGTAGCCATTTAGTAGCTCCAAATAAAAGAAGTTTGCTGTAGTAAATAGTGTTGTGATGCTTAGGATAGATATAGGAGGTTTAAGCTGTGAACAGGAGTTTGTAATTGTACCTGGACTGAAGTTTCAGAGCATTTTAGGTGTTGACTGTATGATGAAGTTAGGGGTTTTGATAGATATGGAAAGGAAGGTAGTAAGGATTAAGGATAGGGTAGTGCCATGGAAGGGCAGTTATGAAGTCACAGAGGATGACACGGGGTTGAATATTAATGTAGTAGAGGTAGAGGATGATGAAGGTAAACAGATCAACACAATAAGATGTCCAGAGGATAGGAAAGTAGAGGTTCAAGCTTTAATACAAAAACATGCAGAAGTAGTGGGGGTAAAAGCAGCATATCAGGAGCAGGTGAAGGCGAAATTAAGTAAAGATGGCAAGTTTGTTTTTAATCAAGTAGATTTAAGGGATTCATTCTGGCGGATTCCATTACATAAGAATTCTAGAAGGTACATAGGATATTCCATAGAGGGAAAAATCGATAATTTTAAAGTAGTATCGTTTGGTTTGTCGACAGAAAAGAAAATAATAATAAATAAGAAACAGAGTGTAGGGCATGAAGAAGGAGCAATATTTAAGAGTCAGGATAATAGGGATGATAAGTTTATTGTATGTGAGATAACAGGGATGTTAAGTATAGATATAGAAGGGGAAGAAATAGGGATGAAGAGTATTAGGATGGTGAGAAGAAAGACTTGGAGGGTCAAGAAGAGAGTTAGATTTAAATAAGATAGGGATAGCATAGGTGTATATAAAAGAGTAGAAGTAAGTGGTTATAGAAAATAAAGCTAGGTATAGGATAAATATGGGAGATAATTAGGAATAGGTTTAGGATGCGAATAAAGAGTAAATGTAGGAAGAAAATAAGATAGGTTAAGTGTAGATATTTCATAGAAGATTAGTGGAGAGTTAGGAATAGAGTAAGAGTAGGATAGGCATATAGGATTAGGTAGGGGGAAGTAAAGTATAGTGAAGATTAGTTAAAAGTTAGGAATAGGATAGGTATATAGGATGTATATAGGATTAGATGGATGAGTAGGATGAAGTTAGGGATAATTTCAGTTTATAGAATTAGGTGAGAGTTAGGAATAGGATAGGGATATAGGATAGGTGAAAATTTTTTTTGGATTGGAGACAAAGTAGGTAAGTTAGATAGATAAAAGTAGAGAGAGATAGGCAATTTTTTTTGTAATTTTTTTGTATAAATGCTTTATATTTGCATTCAAATAAGTGGGATTATTTGTATTCAAATAGGGGGAAAATACTCATATTTAGACCAGGGTAGAAAATTAAATAATCACATCAAATAATTTTAATCACCGGGTAGAAGCTTTGGGAAGAGGTACGCTTTATTAAAACCGTGAAGCATAAAAGGTTATTAGTTTCATTAAACATAAGAGGTTTAAATCATGTACAAGACGCTTTATATCAAAAGAAACAGTATTAACAAGCTCTACGGGTAATGTAATTATTCCTAAACAAATGGAAATTACGTGCAAAATTTATATTAATTAACCCTATTTTAAGTAACCGGTAGTAAAACAAAGTGTACACATAATAATTAATAGTTAACTTGTATTCGCTAAAAATGAAAGGAAAGAAGTCAATTTTAATTGGAGTTAATTAAACCATTATTAATAATAAGCATAAAAGTGTGAAAATCCAAGATTATAATACCAGAAAATAAAGCTCTGAGAATTAATATTATTTTGAACACCTGCGTAGTTTAAATATCACGTACGGCGAAAATTGTGTAGATAACAAATGGTTTCAAAGAATCTTGAAGAAACCGTGGCTTAATATTCACGAGAAGGTGCGATACGGGGTTATTTAACCCAGATAGTCCACATGGACTAAAATATAATCGATAATAAAAAATATCAATTTGCACCAATACGAACAGGTTAGAAAAGGAAAGAGAAAATGCGTCAAGCAAAGACACATATAGTAAAAGGCGTGATTTAAGCAACGTCACGAGGGTCACAATTGGTTGAAAATAGGATGCAAATATCAGAGGTAGAAACAACGATTTCTGTACAAAATTAATTAGCTTTTCTCGGACATGTTTGCGTGCCGTGTGAGAATTTCTGAGTTTTAAATGGGGCGAGTGAAAATTTGTAAAACCGACGCGCGAGCGACGGACTGGGAACATGGCATGAGAAATTCTTTAGAATTACCCGTTTTGGGGAACAGACCGACAGACAGGCTTTTTGCTATATATACCGAGGTGAATATAAACAAGGTCTCTTAGACTTTTGACTATTCGATGCGTTAAAAGCTCTTACATCCGCGACTTGATTGAAGATGTTAAACAGTGCATTTTAGTTTGATAAAATAATTTAAAGTTTGCTCGTATATTTTAGTGATTCAAAATAGTTTGTTATTTACGTGCTAACATGAATGTACTTCAGTGCACTTAGATACAAGGTAATAAAATTTAGTATCACTGTACCAATTAGCAAAATTTACAACGACAAATGTATACACAAAAGTAGGCAGTTTTGGCGTATATTGGTGAAAGACGCATGAATTTCTTTGCTATTTTTCGGGGTGTTAATAATTAAATGGTTCAAATACGTGTCTGGATCCACGAAACAAGGGTCAGATATACACAGATGAGTTCCGGAAAAGCCCCTGAAACAACTTTAAATAAATGGTGATGGAGAAAATTTTAAAAGCGTTGAGAATTAGAAGCCGTAAATATAATCCTGTTGGAATGGTGTGATTAACTAAAGGGACGATGTACATTAAAGCTACGAGGACAGTAACCTTCAGATAAATTATACTATTTTGTTTGACATTTTGTGTGTGTTGAATTACTTGATAATTGATTTACTTTAAATGGACATTAGTGAAATTGTACTAACCATAAAATTTTAATGTTAAGATGAAATTTGCTTGTTTAAGTAGAAAGGGTATTTAGTATTGATGTTCTAGATTATGATGAAATTTTAGGTATGTCTTTGAGCTCAATTAGACGAACCTGGTTAATTAACGTAAAGGGTGGTAGATGCTCCTTTTACTCTGCATATATTGTTATATTAATTAGTAGGCATCCTACAAGGACTTTAATTCTGGATGCACGTTAAAATGATAATAAAATTAATCTTGAAATTCTTTTTAAAACTGAAATTTATGCTGAATTTTAATCTTGAAATTTTAATGTATTGTGAATATTGATGTAAATAGAGTTGACGTTGATGTTTGTGGTAGGAATGTGTTGTTTAATTTTATGAATGAGGAGGTTTATAAAATTAGGTGAGCAGCCGAGGCGAAAACAGGATCACAGCAGTTTATGACGCCCAATCGGTGGAACTAGAATTTTTTTGTTGAAAGGACCCAGTTCCCGCATTCAAAGGAGTATATCACAGCAATATATATATTCTACAAATAAGAACCAAAATAATGATGTTGTACTTGTTATGCTAAAGAAAAAGGTCCCCTCTATAATACAACGCTTCTCATTGGCTAAACACGACAACCAACATTCCATACGGCATAGGAAACCGCTTGCTTAAACAAATACCTACAACAAATTAGGAGTTCTTTACCTCTGGTATGTAGGAAGTATTAACCACAAAACTTACACGCAATAACTAAATTAAACTAAGGATGGGTAAAAGCTTAACTTTTTGAATTCAAAACTCCAAGTTCTAATATTAATTCTAATATTAATAAAAGAAAGATAAAACTACACATAAAAGAGAAGCTAGAAACCCTTATGCACACGTAACTAAAACAAATACCCCCATGACACTCAATAACGGTTCGTTCCCACATGAAGAGACTGCGTCAAAAAGGAATGTTACAGTTAGTACACACAATGAATTCACTATTTGTGATCCAAGATAAAACAATAATAGTATTTAAAAGATTAAAACTTACTAATTTTTAGTATTTTTGTGCGACAATCCAAAATAATATGAGAACTATCCAATAAGTATTTATATGTCTCAAATTTGCAATTTTTAGTTACAGATTGTAAACAACAATATTTACATAGTCAAGCCTAAAGTTAAAATAATTGGATTGTTAGATAGTAAATTTTAATGAACAAAATTAATAAGGCACATCGCATTTGTATGAGCCTTATCAGTTTACATATTTGAATATTTTGCAAAAAGTTATTAAAATACTTATGGTCAACATGGTTTGCTTTGTTAAAACAAAAAACGGTAATAATTTACGTGTTCAACCTTTCATTTGGCATAAATCTAGTAACAAAAGTAAACAATCACAACATCGCATCCCTAAATATTTATACGTATTTTTAACTTAAATAGATATTTAATTGAACCAACAACTTAGTCATCTCAAAGAATTTTTTTAAAAGAATAGATAGTTCTACAATATGTAATAATGTCTTCAAAAGTAAACTTTCCGAAGGATTAACTAATTAATTCATTAAAGCAACTTATATAAACTACTCTGTATGCATTTCTAATACATCTAATACCTAATTTATTTAATACTTCAACTGTACTTCAACTAAACGTACACCAACACACGTTGGAAACAATTCAGATCATAAACAAGAAATTAGCAGACATAAAAAACGGAGTTTACTTTACTAATCGAACTTAACCATAGTCGTTGAATCTACTTTAGCAAACACCAATGATGAAAGATAAAATTCAAATCCTGTGCGATGGATGATATTCACAACCAATATCTTCATGTTTTCAATTAATAACCAAACGTGTACTTATATTCCATATTAATTTAGAATGATAACAACCAGCAGCTATTCCAGCATAAACAAAATATTTCATGTTCGCTGAGAGTTAACGCTGCAAATGAAAAGGATTACATATTATTAAAAACAAACCGCATACAAACCAGCGACCAAAACCTCACTTAGAAATCTTAACAAACCCTACTAATAAGGCAATTCTCAAGTTGTACGCCCTTGGAAAATGTTTAAACATGTCATCGGAATGTTATAGGGCCACATAATTTCTACTTCACATTAGCTACGGAAAGCGTTTGTTACCCGAACCGGTGTGGAAGGACACCCATGAGACTGTATTTAGAGCAACACACAAATGTTTGTAATAAAGACGTTTAACTCCTGAATATAACACGACCCACAATAAGTGTAATTATAACTGGAAAGCTTTTTAATTTATTCAATTCTAATAATGGGATCTTAAAAATTATAAGGTAATGCTCTTGAGGATTTAGACAAAAAATACAGCAAACTAAAAAGCGTGGCATTTTTATGTGCTACAGTAGAATGAGATTATAAGAAATACGTGTATTAGTTGTGCAGTGCGGGTTTCAATGAGAATCTCAGTAGCAATCTAACACCCAAGTGATGCCTCTTGACAACGACCTGTGTGTTGGTATTGCGGAGACGGTCTTTCGGCGTATGACAGCGGTGCTATATTAGGGTTCAGGTCCCTGTCCGCGCGACTTTTTTTTTTCAGATCCCGACACGGCCGACTGCTTGAAAAATGACAGATGAGCATTTTTCACAAAAATTACGCCCTCGTTCGGATGAGAGGTTAAATGGAGGTCCCGTGTGTGAGTGTTGTCACGCACGTTAAAGATCCCTACCTTGCCTGGAACGGCAAGGGTTCGGCAAAATTCTAAATTTCCAGGCAACAAAAAAACTCGCCTCCTGGCCAATGTAGTACCTTCTGGTGGAGCATTGGAAATATAAATGAACGGTGCTATTACAACAGTTTGGATCACAGTAGCTGCTGGTTTGTTGTCGGTAGCGTTAGGTACTAAAAGATGTTACTCCTTGAGGATTTAAGGACTAAAATTAAAGATATTTATTTGAGTAGCAAAAACTTTTAAGTGCTAAATAATTTTTTAATTTTAAGTAATGAAATCAACTAGGACTTTTGAAATTTTATCAGTTTTAAAATCGCTTAAAATAAATGTTTATTGACAGGATCAGCATTTGTTTGATGATTCTGTTTCCACATTTTTGTTTTATTTTGGGAAACGCTTATCGCTGTCTACGGTTCACGATGTGGCTTACCCAAATTAATTAGCATATTGGATACGTGAAATATTTATTGGCACTTATCTAGGGTTATGCATAGTTTGACATCTTTCCTACTTCCTGTAAAACAAGTAAGAAAATTTGGGTACAGTAGTAGACCAAGGAGACGTTTTATGTAACCCTTACATCCTTCCGCCAGATTCTTTAACTAGGATTAAATCTGAATGTTTATCAAAAATTTTTGTTTTTAAAAATCCCGGATGAACTGTCATTAAAAGACATTTTATTTTTTTAACGGCGATTCTACGCCAAGAGTAACCCATCACGCTAAGAAACTAAGTTTTATGCGGTTTCAATAAAACGACCTCTTGCAAGGATTATACTCCCACTAGCAAATGAAAAGACATCATATGTATGTGAAAAGCCACCGTGTTTTCCGAAGCTTTATCACGTCGCTTTTTGCAGATTGCTTGATAGTGTTGTTTGGCTATTAAAAATACACATTTCATGAGCATACTAAAGAGCTTAGCTATAAATAACCGAATTGATACTTCTGAATATGACCTAGATGTCAGTTAAAAGTTGTATTCGCGTGTGACTTAAACCTTCCTAATATAATTTTAAATTTAAAAAGCTAATAAAAGAAATTTATTAGTAGAACTCATGCGAAATTTTGTAGGACAATTGCACAATAAATTCATCAATTGGGTTTCAAACCCATTTACTACCTTAAAAATGCCTCTAACAAATATTTCCAAGTTTGAACTTTTGGAAATCCATATAAAATCTAGTGTGAAAAATCGAAGTGTTGGGATGTCAAATTTTAGTGCATTTACAACTCAACTTGCACTAATACGCGTGTTCTTTATAACTTAATTCACTCCCTGAGTATAATCAGAATATGGAAGAATATAAATAAATCAAGTAATTTTAAAGAAGCTTTTTCTTGAAGTAAAAGCTGCTTCGTTGTTCTGTAAGCAGCTACACTTAACGGCAAAGCTCAATTGTAGTTGTTGTTCAAGTTCTCTTGATAATATCTACCCCAACAAAGAAACCTCCATTGTACTTTAGAAAATAAGAATCAGTCACACGTAAAGATCGAGAATATGAACATTTGTTAAACCCAAATATTCAAATTCAGCTCAATTAACCTTTTATTACGTCACAACAAAGTATGCCACAGTAAGTAAACACAAGCAAATTTATAGTATATTTGCAAAATACAACTTCGGCCTTAGGTAGATTAAAAATAAATAACCAGTATAAAATTAATTCAAAAATAAAAGGACAATGATAAAAGAGACGAAACTCATCGTTCTGGAAAGTTAAATTGGAATTTTCCAGGACTTTAAACGGCACTTTTAATGGAACTGCTTATGGGAGATGGAGTGAAATAGGTGTAGAACTCAATTTGTTTAGAAGAAATAAATATATATTGCTGTTAATGCTATAAGGGCGTTTTAAAACATAAAATTTGATTCAAGGGACCGATCCCACAATACTACACGGGCACTACCTAATTATATCCAACTCACTGTTCGCACGAGCGAAATGGTGTTTTCTTTACATGTATTTTTCCACTAAAGTTTAAGGTCCGAAAAGACCGTTTTTGAGAGTTGCAAAGATTATTAATCCCACTTGACAAAAAAAAGTTCGGATGTTATGAGCAGTCGGCATGTCAAATTGGGCGAATGCCTTTTAAAAACCTACACAATTAAACATTTTGCAGTTGTAAAATGCGGTAACAAAACTACGATAGCTAATTAGGAGAGAAAAGTGGACTGTATATAAAATTAAGTAATAATTAACAAACAACATATAATTAATGTTTTTAATCAAATCAAGCGTTTACTAAAAGCACTCACCTGGTGTTTATGAAGCCGTGCCAACGAAAAAAACTATGTAACATCTACTCTGCTTTTGCGGGTGTAGTGAAGCACATTTCTGACGATGGCGGTTCTGAAGAAAAACAGTTGATAATTAGGAGTTTTACGTAAACATGTAAACCAGCGATACGGACTGTTTGAACGACAAATCGATTCTCTCCTGCTTCGTGGATTTTCCAGTCAATACTGTTCTTGCACATGCGGAATAACACAGAGTTTTATCACTTGCGGCACTTGTTGGCGTATGCTTGAAGTAAACATGGAAATTTTCTCTAACAAATTTAAATATACCGCGGCGAACGTAAATAATTAACAAACTCAATAGACAATAAAATTTAGCTTTAAATTGTTTACAATATAAACGGAACAGCAGTATTCCTAAGATATTTTTTTGTTAGTTAGCCGAACCCGGTGGAGTGGAAAGCTTTTATAGCCAAAGTGTGGGACTCTCCTTGCGGAATACCCACTAAAACCACTCCTTCTGGCTAGTGTGTCTGCCAAACGGCTCCGCCGCACTGCAGCTTAAAAGACTTGTTGTGCTGACCCTGGTTAACTATCATATCCAGTCTCTAAAACCTGCACCCCGGATGATAGCATACAGGTTCCTCGATGAAAGGGTATCTACTTCCTTAGGGTCTAACTTTGGTCGCCCGAATAGGCGCTGTCTCGTTCTACCCAACGCCTCGCATCTGCATAATACATGCATTGCAGTCTCCGGTTTCTCTTAGCAAAGTCTGCATCCTGTGGAGGTGAACCTTGACAGAAGTGTGTCCTGTTAGAAACCCCATAGTGAGTTTGAGCTGTTCCCAGCTTAAACAAAGTAATTTCTGGGTTTTGTTTTTGCTAGGTCTCTTTACCAACGCCTTGCTATGTGTTAGTCCTGGTCTCTTAGGTGTTGGTTGCACATTCATTTGCTAATATAGCTACGGATAGCAGCTTTTGTGACTTCTATGGCAGGTTTGGCACCGATAAATGGTTCTTGCGCCCCCTGTCTTGCGATCTGCAATTTCACATTCCTTGAGTCCTTGATGGCCTGGCACTCACTATAAAATAACAGGGTTCTGCTGTGCCAGTCCATTAAGTGTCTCAATACAATTTCCATACCAGTCTTGATTACACTTTCTGACTTGTTAGAGCCTTAAGTGCGTCTGGCTGTCAGATACAATATAGATATGTATTTTAATAAAGGCACCTCTTATACTTTCCCGCACACTTTGCAGTATGGCGTGTATTTTCGTTTGAAAAACGGTAGCGTTTGCTCCTAGGGGAACGCTTAAACGTACATCCGGCCTCTCCCTAAAGAGTCCAGATTCGGACCCCGTCTCGCCCTTAGAGCTAACCGTGTACCAGAACATGCTGCCCGGAGGTAATCTATTTTTCATTTTTTCCTACTCCACATCCTGGATAACAGTATTAAAGAGTGTATCCGGCGGATGCTGCGGAGTCAATTGGTCCGAACACATTTCAAACAGATACCACCAATTTCTCCAATGCAATTTCGTATGCTTCGTCCCTTCAATAATCCTAGACTAAAAGTTCTTCAGTCTGTATAGTCCGAGCTTTACCTCCCCCACCACCACCAAGTGTAGCGGGGGAAGACCAAGGAGTGGGTCCATAGCAACAGTGTGCGTGGAACACATCACCCCTGTAATACTTAGACAGGCCAATCTCTGGATCCAGCCCAACTTTATTTTGGTGTTTGATTGTTCAGCCATGGGGCACCATACCAAAGCTGCATATGTTATTGTTGGTCAGACCACCCCAGTGTACGGCCAGTGTACGATGTTTGGTCTTAGCCCCCAGGATTTTCCGCAAATGCGTCTAACTATTACTAAAGAAGTTTCCGCCTTGCGTACGATCTTATAAATCTGCTGGTTCTATGTGAGTTTGGACTCCAGAGTGACTCCGAAGTACACCACTTCGCCTGACAGATCGATTTTGTCACCGTTAAGGACGATGGGTGTATTATCCGCAATCTTTCTTTTCCAGGTAAAGGATACTAAATTGGACTTTTGGGGGTTGACCTTAAGGCCTTCCCCAGTTGCCCACATCGCTACTATTTTCAGGGCTTTTTGAATTCGGTCCCTGATAACACTATTGTATTTACCCTCCACTAATAAAACAGCCAAATCATCAGCATATCCTAGCGGTGTAAACCCTTTTTTGCTCAGTTCCCACAACAGTCTGTCTATGACTAAGTTCCACAATAGGGGAGACAAGACTCCCCCTGCGGACATCCGCTTGCCAGCCGGACCGCCATGGTATCTCCAAGCAGTTCTGTGACTGCCACCCTTCCACTTAACATGCAGTCTATTCACCTACAGTAAGTTTTCTCCATCCCAACTGATTGTCTCATTTCCATTCCTGGTAAAAGTACAGTCTCCCATGGACAGTGATCCAATTGACCTCTGGGTGTCCTTAGAGAGAATTCTTTAAGGTCTGGCACATTCAGAATATCTTTCGATATCTTCGCAGTATCTCCTCCATGATTCTCTCTTGGTCTTTCTCAGATCTTTGTTATACTCAGTCAGAGTCCGCTTGTACACCTGGTTGTAGAAGTTATTTCATATTCGTACATAATAACCTAAATATTGTTCTAGAGGCTACAGAAATATCCCGTGTTTTCCCATTCGTAAACACTTTGATCGGTCAAAAATTCACTTTATATCAATTGAGCGTACCTACAAGTGCGGGCTCAAGGTTTCAGGGTAGTTCGGGTTAATAGTGTGGACCTGTAACGCTACTCTGAATATGAAACTATGCTTAACCATTTACCAATAAAATTATTAATATTAAACATACAATAACAAAAACGGTAAATTTTATCATGATATAACCCCCTTTAATGCTAGTGTCCTTAGATCCTAAATAAATAAACATGCGAGAATTATAATTCCGCGAGACTTATGAACTAACACACATGTGTTTCCAATTTTCCGGTATTGCCGACCTTGCACTAAACCGCCGCTTTGTCCCGCCTAAGACAACAAGCGTTAAATATAAGAACGAATTACGTTCTTTACGCTATTTTTATGTAACCGTATGCATTCATACCTCTCATTATAATTATATTTGCATCAATAAATTACTAAACCTTGAAGTGGGTTTACATACCGACATTCCAATCCAATTGAGGGGTGCGTTAAAAGCGTATGCTACGGTATTCCGCGCAAACGCGAAAGAAAACAGTAAGAGTCAGTAAAGAAATTGTTTACACCGAATACCGCAACAAAACAGGGACAGAATAGTAGAATTGAATTAGAATTCGGGATAGCTCAAGAACGTCGTAAAGTGGCGTGGGGAAACAGAAAGAACCTATTGGAAACCTCAGTAAACTATATTGTCAACACACAATCTCAAAAGGCTATTTACAAAACAACAAAGAAACCAATAATTTGCGTAATCGTTTGTTACAACGTGATGTTAAACAAAGCGTCATAACATAAAAATATAAAATTGGTAAGCAAATATAACATCTTAGAATCTAGATACTTACTTAGTGTATCACCTTAAATGTATACAAAAGATAATTAAACATAAACTTGACAGTAATTCTAGGAAAAGAAATATACATAATTTATACAATTTGCATTGTGAAGTGCACCTCCTTAAGAAATAGTGTAACATTAAACTTATACACCCTAACTTAAATTAATCAAGTGTTAACTACTTTTAAATCGATGCGGCAAGTTCTTTACATTAATATCTATGTAAAAAACAAACGAATCAGTAAAACGGGCTCTAACACAAACTTTGATTGACTAATTTTTAACTTGAAGAATGATTACATAGTCGTCGTTCGTGCATTGTGAACGTGAGTTTTGTCGTGTTCACAATTTACTGGATAATCATGCTGTTACTTGTGACGCGGATAGTTTGTAGAAAATTTTGAGGTCGAGGTTCAAAGTATTTTAACCTTTATTCAAATATCTGTAAAGTGTTTTTAACCAACCGCTCTCACAAGCGTGGTAATAAGAGCTAGGCAAATTAACCAGTTATTACTTAAAGAGGATTTTGTACTTTTTAACAAAGATTATGTAAGGAATATTTTAATAATTACGTAACACGTACGAATTATTTTCTGTATAAATTTAAACTGTAAATTGTTTTATAAATTCTTTTGTATGAAAGAAACATATTTTGAATGTATAGATGTTTCTTGAGATTACTTCGATTCATTTCGTTTTGTAAATTCCGCAGCATAATTTTCTTTAAGCTAGCCAGGCAAAGAGAAGGAGTAGAAGGTAAGATAGTAATTTCAAATTTCGCTGTACCTAAATCACAGCAGTAGTTTGGGAAACCCCCTACTCACAGTGGTTGTCAGAGCAATATATATATATATATATATAAATATATATATATATTGCTGTGATACGGGTTGTTTAGGGGTGTACTGAGTAGTAGTCGCGTAGTAACTGTAAATAGCAATGGGAATCAGAAAACTGCATTTATTTAGCAGGAAAATAAATAATTCACACATTATGTTAATAGGAAGCATTTAACACCCTGTATATGGACCGTAATTAACTTTAACCAATGCCAGAAAGCATATCTTCCAATAATAGAACGCGTATTCAGCAGAGAAATAATCATACATGTAATTAAATTACGTTGTGTTCAACAAGTTATAAAATAAAGACGCAGATGATAAAACAAAACCTATTAAATCCTCATACAATTACGCTTGTAAGAAAGAAGGAACAATAAGCGCTTTGATAAGTAAACGCACTTTCAAAGATGAGTTTAGATAAATCATAAACGAAAACAGCACTAGTATTACATTATTTATTTTGTACAATTTTCCAGAAGCTTTATATACACAAGTTAAAAGTCCAGTAACGATAACAATAATAAGGCGATCAATGATCGGAAAGCAATAGTAAATAATAGCATGATACGGAACTCCAAAAGAGTTTCATCAGAAATCAGCTTGAAAATATACTAGGAATGCCCAGAACAAATATGGTTGGTTGCAAGGCTGTTTGGAAAGCCAATCCAAATGTAGAGAGCAAAAGCTATATAACGCCCAGAGGTGATAAGAAACAGTCAGTCTCAATTTGAAGCAAGTCAAATCCACAATACTCTTAATCAAATATTTACGCGTCAGATAAATAAATTTTATATTATTGTGAAAAATAGTGCTGTGTAAAAATTGCGTTAAGAATATATGAAGAACTTTTGCCGTTTTTGCAGAAAACGTGAGTAGAAATTGGGTAATTAATTTAAATTAAATGTTTATAATGATATAGAGCCTCCAATCCGCTTCCAATACAATGCAGGTCCATTCTAGTCCAATGCTAGTCCACTTTTAATACACTTCTAGTCCACTTCTAATCTAATTCTAATTCACGACGATACGTGGAATAATTCTAAATTCATAATACTAAGAAACCTACGAATTTCAAGCGGTATTTAAATGAAGAGGCCCAAGGCGTATCCAGAGAAACATAGAATAAAGCACGAGGTGAATCTTGAAAATAGGGAGCAACAAAAATATTGGTTAAACGTACGTTAAGGAGTACAAAGCAGAGCATTGAGTTTCGATTGAAGATAATGAGGGGGTGTTGATCCACAACACGAAACAACTCATCAGAAGATCACAGATCAGGGCTACCTAGTTTTAAGAAATCTTTTCAAATTTAAATTATAACACTGAATGTATTAATTTTCTCACAAGTTTGTAAGGAGCCAACAAGAACATTGAATACGTTGAAACTTACGTAAAAATCAAAAAAGGTCTTGAACGTTACAGATTTTTTTGTAAAAGGTATCGTTTTTGGTGACTAAATTAAATTAAAAGGATATAAATTTTGGGATAAATAATCCATATAATATTAATTAATTGAAGGGTGTATTTAAAGAATTACATAAATTGTGAAGTGTAAATATTATTTCTTTTCATTATATGAATATTGATTGACTTTGTTTTATCAACTCAAACAGGTAACCATAAAGGGGTAAATAAAAATTGATCATCGTAACGTTGTGCACTCTGTGTAAATTAAAAAGGGCTAGACGTGGCATAATGAAATTAGAAGATTAGAGAAAAACACAGAGCGGTGGCGTTTAGCTGGACGTTTATTACATCCGGCTGCTCAAGCGTGGGGGAGTACTACAGCTATTTTAACGAAAGGCAAGGTTATTACAGCAATATATATATATATATATATATATATATAGCCCCACGATTGGATGTCGTATTATATATTTTTGCTGTTATTTCTGCCCACGATTATTTCGTTACACAACTTTGCTGTCACAGTCCCTAACGTTGCTGTCGCCTTTTAAAACTTTACTGTTGTGCTCGTACTCAGTCTTTTTCTTTTGCGTTTCTAAATCCTATAATTCCTTGAATTTGTATACCTCGGCTAGCTCAATCTACTAACACAGAGTGTCCTACGTCACAACAATAAAGATTGTTTAACCACTTTTCTTTCTATTACCTATCTGTTAAAATAATGTAAATAAGAATGAAAATGAAGCAATCCAAAAATATACAATATAATAATCGATAATATGTACACTTTTATGTTAATAACTTATTAATTTGTTTAATATTCAAAGATTAGTCCCAGAATAAAATATTGACATTTATCTGATTCCACCAAAATTTATGTTCCCTGAAAGCCAGCAAAAATACCACTGTAATTACTTTTAAGTACCTTTGGAACGTTCAAAACAATCCTCTTTCTATTTTCCAAATTCTCAAATGATTTTTTATGACCCTTACAGATATTTGATATAGCAAATATTAAATGTTGAAAATTGAAAAACAATCTTATACTAATAATGAATAAAATCTCTGACCTGTGTTTTACCTGCATGGTTCTAGGAACTGCCTCTGAATATCGATGGTCAGCACCTCTGCATTGTTACAGCTTGACTTGTTAGCGTAGTTTCTTTACTTGTTGACCAGAATGATTAATTAATTGGTGCTCGAATTCTCCCTTCGGATTTTGGAATGACTTAGAATTTACTTGTAGTATAATTTGAGTATCTTTACGTTTATTTTATATTTCCTTGTAAGCTTATTTAGAAGTATTTTTAAAATATTCTCGAAGTTTGTTTAGACATTTACCTAGACGTGTATTTAGAAGTATGTTTGGAGGTACATTCAGACGTTTATTTAGAAGTATGTTTGGAGGTACATTCAAACGTTTATTTAGAGGTAGGTTTGGAGGTACATTCAGAGACCTAAATGCTTACATAATAAAATAAAATTCAATTTTACGTTTTAAGAGCAAAACGCCTACTACTTGTTGTATAAATTGGCATTTTTAGTTTTCACTATTTTAATAAATTTGTAATTTTCAATAAGTTTACTTTTACGTAATAGTTCACTTTCAATTAATGTGGTTAGTGCCTTGGTCGAAAAGATACTAAATGTTCTTCTCTTGTTATTCATCATGTGTTTGTTGATGAAAGCGTCGTACCTTGCGCTTATCTCTGTAGAACTTGGTATTTCTAAAAATTCCCTGTTCCGATTCTTGGTCAGACATTCTATTTCACACGTAGACGTTCAATTTTTTGTGGCATATATCATAGAAATTCCAAATTTTTACTGCATTTTGTCACGTTCTCATGTTTGTGTCGACTATATTTCAAACTTTATCATTTCACGGACCGCCTGTTACTTATTGTTTGTTACTCTAAATATGTTGGATTTTATCAAAACACAATGTCTTTAGTCACGTATTCATATTCCTATTATGACGTATTTGAACGCGTATAAAAGATTATTTAATGAACAAAATGTGAAATTTTGTTAGGCACTAACATAATCAAACGATGATAAAAAGTGTTTTACTTTTACTTTGGTTTTCAAAACTATCGCAGTTTCAAATATTCCACTAAAAATATTTCCAAATTTGAGTTTCTGGAGATCCATATTAAAATCTACAAAATTATAATTTAGTAAAAATGGAAGAGGAGTTGGTATGCCAAATTTTAATGCATGTACAGCGCAACTTGAACTAATACGTCTGCCCTTTATAGTTTCAACTTTAATTCACTCCCTGAAGATAATCAGAATATGGAAAATGCAGATAAATCAAGTAATTCTAATCAAGAGGCCCTTTTTAATTGAAGGAGATGTTGCTTCGTTGTTTTGCAAGCAGCTGCACCTACTACAAAGCTCAATTGTACTTATTGTTCAAGTTTCTTTGGTAATGTCTACGCCAACAAAGAAAGCTTTATTTCACTTCAGAAAATGAGGTTCACTTAGGCGTGAAGGGGAAAGAATATGAAAATTCGTCAAAACCCGAATATCCAAAGTTCAGCCCAATTAACCTTTTATTACTTCACAGCCAAGCGTACCACAGTAAATAAACACAAGCAATTTATATTATATTCGCAGAATACAACTTCGTTCTTCAATAGATTTAACATAAACACCTTGTAATAACTTTACTTCAAGTAAAGTACTGTAATATATCAGTAGTAAGTGGTTGAAGCTTGAGCGGTGCGGTTGCTAAAGCTTTACGTTCTTGCGGTAGGCGTTTTTGATTGCTTAAGATAGATAAATACAGTACGATATAGAATAAACAATTGTGTTTGCATATTGATTTGTTTCTAGACCATGTATATCAGGTTAGTGTTTTAATTATAAACTCAGTTTGTTTCCTGCACAAGCACATTAAAGCTCGCAGACATGGGGTAAGCAATCGCTACGTATATATTCATTAGTACGGCGGCCAACAAAATATTAATTAATATTAATTATTTGGTTAATGTACATTTGGCGTCCAACGTGGTATCGTGACGTAATTAGCGAAAACAAAAACCAAAACAAACATTGTAAAAATGACAAGCACCGCTCTATAGAGTTTGTTTAGATGCTAGCTATTTGAACGAACCCGTGGCAAGATACTATGTTATGCAGAATATTGCGTCAGAATTAATTTATAATTCCTCACAAAGCCAAATTTTATCCACGGTCAATTTAGCCAGATCGTATTGGCAAATACCAATCAAGGAAGAGCACCAACATTACACTAGATTATAACGATGGGAAAACTTATGTTTTTCGTGTGCTATCTTTTGGTTTTAGCTCGGCTGTAGGATAATTTCTAAGAGCTTTATAAAAGATTTTGAGCTGTGAGGTAGAAGACTTCACGATCGCCTATGCCTACGATATATTAATTTTTTCGAGTCACCGGCAATTCATTTGAGACACCTTGAGCAGATTTTCCTCAAATTTAAGGAAATATGTGTTACTATTAAGCTAAGGAGTCACAAGTTAAATTAACCGAGGCATACACATCGGGAGACGGTGGTCGCATAACTGTTAAAGGCGTTTTAAGATGTAATTAATTACGACATTATACTGATAAGGCATATCCTTGAAATAGGTTTTTGTGGAAAATGAGTTTTGGTACTGGGGGTTGAAGAAAACAGAGCGTTTGATGAAATAAAGGGCGCGTTTTTGAGAGTTGCGTTTTTGAAGAATCTCAATTTTAAATCTATGTTTCATATACAATCAGACACGTCTGGATATGCGTGTAAATTAAAAATGGGGAAAAACTTACAATAGCTTTTGTTAGTAGGATTGTAAAGGGCGCGTAACTTTATTATTCAGTTACGAAAAAGGAAACTGCAGCTGTGGTTTTCGCTGCAAGAAAATTCAAAGTGTATGTCTTGGGTCAAAAGTTAACAATTGTCACTGATGATAAAGTATTATCCTTTATTAGTTCTTGTAGACTGTTATCTGCTTGTTTAACTAGGTGGATGCCTGTATAAAATTGTTTATTGTAAGAATAATTGGTTGATGCGTTGTCACGCTATCCAATTAAAAAGGCGGGAGACGGTAATTTCTATATTTGCTCTGCCGCAAACTAAATTATATAAAAGTTGTTGCGTTTTATGCGAATTTATGTAATGGGTTACCATTACATACTTTTTGTGTATGGAATATCCAAGTTTCCATTTCTTATATTAAATCTATAGTATTTTTGTATAAAACTAAAAAATTTCCCCTGGTTGCTGAATCCGGTCCTTGGTGTTTTATAAATTATTGTTTATATTGTAAGAATAAAATAATTTTAATATGTAAAAATACGTTAAACTACCCTCAGGGATTTTTATCGCTCTCGAAGAATATAATGTGAACACGAGTTATTGAAGTGACGGTGTTCTCTGTTCCAATTGGTTCTAATACATCCGCCGATTTAAATTGAGGGGCGAATAAGTGCTGGAACAATGGAGATAATTACATGAACCACTTCAGTACCGGAATTTACTAAAGCGATCTTCCGATTCGTTCGATTCGTTCGATTCGTTCGATTCGTTTGATTCGTTCGATTAGTTCGATTCGTTCGATTCGTTCGATTCGTTCGATTTGTTCGATTCGTTCGATTCGTTCGATTCGTTCGATTCGTTCGATTCGTTCGATTCGTTCGATTCGTTCGATTCGTTCGATTCGTTCGATTCGTTCGATTCGTTCGATTCGTTCGATTCGTTCGATTAGTTCGATTCGTTCGATTCGTTCGATTCGTTCGATTCGTTCGATTCGTTCGATTCGTTCGATTCGTTCGATTCGTTCGATTCGTTCGATTCGTTCGATTCGTTCGATTCGTTCGATTCGTTCGATTCGTTCGATTCGTTCGATTCGTTCGATTCGTTCGATTCGTTCGATTCGTTCGATTCGTTCGATTCGTTCGATTCGTTCGATTCGTTCGATTCGTTCGATTCGTTCGATTCGTTCGATTCGTTCGATTCGTTCGATTCGTTCGATTCGTTCGATTCGTTCGATTCGTTCGATTCGTTCGATTCGTTGGATTTGTTCGATTCGTTCGATTCGTTCGATTCGTTCGATTCGTTCGATTCGTTCGATTCGTTCGATTCGTTCGTTTCGTTCGATTCGTTCGATTAAATCGATTCGTTCGATTCGTTCGATTTGTTCGATTCGTTGGATTCGTTCGATTCGTTCGATTTGTTTGATTCGTTCGATTTGTTTTTCGTGTTCCGACCGCTTCTCGGAATAAATGTTTCATTATATATTTACGTAGTCCTAAATACTGAGGACTCATCTCTTTATATTCCTAATATTCTAGAAAATTCGTTATTTAAAATAGGTTTCTGCAATCCACAGGGTCATTAATTTAAACTTTAAATGTGTTTTTAATACACCCATTAAAGTTAGAATTAGTGCTTTTTAAAAAGATTGTAGGTTTTATACTAAATGTGTAAAACTAGTACTATTTTATGCTATTTACAGCAAATCAAAAGCATTTTAATCAAAAAAGTATTGATAATTAATAAGTGAAAATAAATAGCTTGGTATTTATCTTAAAACGATTGATTTGCGTTCGCATTTAAATGCATTTTGCGGTATTTTACAATTAATTATTTTTATATATACAGCTTACGTTACTTGCTAATTATTTACAATACGCTTGTATAGAACAGGGTGATTATTTATACACTGGCAATTGCATTTTTCGCTTGTACATCAATAAATAAAAGTATGTTTGTTTTATACAAAGCGTAACAATGGATTTACAAAAATTATTGTTTTTTCAAGATTCTTTTATATTTTGGTGGAGTTTATTTGTAGGATTTGGGTTTCAATGACCTCTCGTGAACCCTCATCACGTCAATATATATATATATTGCTGTGACAAGGGGTTGTTTAAGGGTGTACTTTATAGGAAAGGTCATTTAGAAAAGGGAAATTACCATAGGCAGCAGAAAACGGCACTTATTTAGTGAAGAATTGAGAAATAGACATAGTTTGTAAATAGTAGGCAGTCAACACCCTGTATATAAAGTATAAATAGTTTTAAGCGTCGCAGATAAACATAGGAAGACGCATAGTTAGCGTAGAAACCAGGAAGACATTCATTAGGTAAATAGAAAATATTGAATACCCTGTAGATAAAGTTTACTTAATTTAGGTGTAGCAAGTAATAATATTTTTCAGTGGAAGCACGCGTATATTTATAAATAAACGATAAAGTGTAATTAGACACGCATTCAAAAGGAGTTCCAGACGATTAGATTAATACGGAAATAGAAATAGAGCTTCAGGTAGCATAGGTAAATGCGTACAAATAGCTAACCATTTTTGATAAGAAAAATGATTAAAAATTGCGTGAACAACATGTAAATATGAAAATTCAAAGTCGAGTTGCATCAGTTGTTTATGGAAAAGCAATTAGATCTATCAAAACACAGCATGTTGATAACGAAAGACAGCTGCATGCAGGTTACGATTATTGGGAATCGTAGAGCATTACATCAGAAACTGCTTTAAATGTAATTATTTGATTGGTCACAAATAAGCGACGAGTTCTAGACCATACCCATTGATGGAGTGGGAACGGGATAATATATTAGCAGGCACCGTAATAACGAAGACAGTTTTGAACTCAACAAAGGCCGAAGTGCGTCGCTATGAAATAAAGTAACACGTAAATTTTAAAAGTGAAAGATAAAACAAGTGCTAATATGAAGATTATAATTGCCGATTAAACGTAAGTACGTTTTTAATGAATTTATTTTAAACTAAAACTTAAAAATAATAGGGCTTTGATGTCCGGGGGAAAATCCAATGATAAAACTCTGATGTCCGGGGTGAAATAAACTACAATTTTGATGTCCGGGGGAAAAGAAGAGTAATACAATTTTGAATTTGAGGAAATTAATTGATAAGAAGTAATAAGTCTAATATGAAACGACAATAAATTGGGGTGCATAAAGGAATATTGGTAGTCCATAGTGTAATGGCAATAATTTAAATGTAATCCTGAATTGGGGAAGATAATTTTTATTTCAAATGGAAGCGTCGATGTGAAGAAAATAAACCAGGTCAGATTTTTAGTTATAAGACATTTTATTTTTCTATATATTTTTTATTTTGAATATTGAATTTCCTTAATATAATATGCTTGTAAAAAAGTCAACAAAAGAAGTTGCATACGTATAAAAGGAGTAATATGATAACAGGTTTAGAATATTCTACACTTCGTTGATAAAGATAATAGATTTTTTTGGTGACTTTGCGTTTTGAGTAAATAGTAGATGATTGTTAATAAATGAGATTTATAACGTTAACTAATTGAAAAGTGTATTTCAAATAATTTACAAAAGCTGTACATAATATATTGGTTTCATTATATAAAATCGAAATTAACTGAATTTTATAATTCCAAATAAATGCTAGCCGAGGTCATAAGATTTAAATAGGAGGAGCTACAAGTTGAATAGCAAATTGATAACACGCAAGGCGGTAACGTATCGAATTTTGCTATTGGCAGACAAGGTTGCTTCAAGATAAAATCCAGTTAAGTTGATAGCAATATTAATAAGACAGCCGGAGGAGAAGATAATTACAATCTTGTTTATTCATAGTAAATATTAAAATGGCCGTCCAAATGATGGAGCGCGAATAATTTAGAGTACATAGAAAAATAAATATTAACAGCACAACGAAGGGGCTCGAGAAATACAGTACCATAGCAATATATATACACACACATATATATTGCTGTGATAAGGGGTTGTTTAAGGGCGTACTTTATAGGAAAGGTCATTTAGAAATGAGAAATTACCATAGGCAGCAGAAAACTGCACTTATTTAGTGAAGAATTGAGAAATATAGATAGTTTGTAGATAGTAAGCAGTCAACACCCTGTATATAAAGTATAAATAGTTTTAAGCGACGCAGATAAACATAGGAAGACGCATAGTTAGCGTAGAAACCAGGAAGACATTCATTAAGTAAATAGTAAATATTAAATACCCTGTAGATAAAGTTTTAGTTAATTTAGGTAAAGCAAGTAATGATATTTTTCAGTGGAAGCACGCGTATATTTATAAGTAAACGATAAAGTGTAATTAGACACGCATTCAAAAGAGTACCAAACAATTAGATTGATACGGAGGTAGAAATAGAGCTTCAGGTAGCATAGGTACATGCGTGCAAATAGCTAACCATTTTTGATAAGAAAGAAGATTAAAAATTGCGTGAATCACATGTAAATAAAAAAATTAATAGTCGAATTGCATCAGTTGTTTATGGAAAAGCAATTAGATCCATCAAAACACAGCATGTTGATAACGAAAGACAGCTGCAAGCAGGTTACAATTATTGGGAATCGTGGAGAATTACATTAGAAACTACTTTGAATGTAATTATTTGATTGGTCAGAAATAAGCGACGAGTTCTAGACCATACCCACGGATGGAGTGGGAACGGAATAATATATTAGCAGGCACAGTGATAACGAGGTCGGTTTGCAACTCAACAAAGGCCGAAGTGCGTCGATATGAAATAAAGTAATACGTAATAATTTTAAAAGTGAAAGTTAAAATAAGTGCCAAGATGAAAACTATAATTGCCGATTAAACGGCTTTGAAGTCAAGGGGGAAAATAAACTACAATTTCTATGTCCGGGGTAAAACGAACGACGATTTTGAAGTCCGGGGAAACAAACGACAATTTTGAGGTCCGGGGGAACAGTAATACAATTTTGAAGTCTGGGGGAAGAATAATACAATTCGAAGTTGGAAAAAATTGATTGATAAGAAGGAATAAGTCTGATATGAAACGACAACAAATTGGGGGTGCATAAATTAATAATGGTAGTCCATAGTGTAATGGCAATAATTTAAATGTAATCCTGAATTGGGGAAGATAATTTTTATTCAAATGGAAGCGTCGATGTGAAGAAGATAGACCAGGTCAGATTTTTTATTTATAAGACATTTTGTTTTACTATATATTTTTTATTTTGAACATTGAATTTGCTTAATATAATGTGAATGTGAAAAAGTCAAGAAAAGAAGTTGCATAAGTATAAAATGAGTAATATGATAACAGGTTTAGAACGTTCTACGCTTCGTTGATAAGGATAATAGGTTTTTTTGGTGACTTGGGTTTTGAGTAAATAGTAGATGATTGTTAATAAATGAGATTTATAACATTAACTAATTGAAAAGTGTATTTCAAATAATTTACAAAAGCTGTACATAATATATTGGTTTCATTAGATAAAATCGAAATTAACTGAATTTTATAATTCCAAATAAATGCTAGCCGAGGTCATAAGATTTAAATAGTTCAAGGAGGAGCTACAAATTGAATAGGAAATTGATAACACGCAAGGCGGTAACGTATCGCATTTTGCTATTGGCAGACAAGGTTGCTTCAAGATAAAATCCAGTTAAGTTTCTGGAGGGAATTGATAGCAATATTAATAAGACAGTTCAACGTCGGAGGAGTTAATTACAATCTTGTTTATTCATGGTAATATTAAAATGGTCGTCCAAATGATGGAGCGCGAATAATTTAGAGTACATAGCAAAATTAATAAGGCGCACAACGAAGGGGCATGATAATTTAGAGAGTATCATAGCAATATATATGTGTGTATATATGTATATGTATATATACCTAAAGGTTTCTTTTAAATTTTTTAGCACAACACATAACTGCGATCATCAATTTTGTCTACTACTGAGTTAAAGAATCCGTAAGTCTTTTTATAAATGTTCACAGACAATAAACAAAGGAAAGTGTTTAATCTCAATTAGGCCAGCACCAAAATTAGATACTTAACTTATCCGATTGAGTTCTTCAAAACAAATACCTGCATGACGTCAGGCAACTTACTAATAACAGGTGTAGACCTAATCAGCAACTTCCATTGCATTATAACGCACTACTCTTATAAATTAATTATTATGCGGGCTGACTAACCAAGCAATTTCTTCATGCACTACGTGCCACTGTATCTATCAAACTTCAAGCGGTCAACCATACTTGAACCTTCAATAATCAAGAATAAATATTTCTAATTATTGGGAACCTACATTGTGTTTGACCAAGGCCTAAAAGCTTATTGTAATCCGGCGACACCAGGTCATCCGGATTAAGGCCACTTTTATTAAGTTATTATCACACCAACATCATAGGCAAAAATGAATAAACAAATCTGCCTATCCGCGTAAAACAACTTACAATTTCTCCTACGTCAAATGTAGTAATAAAGTATGGGTAACCGTATGTAAATATACCTAGAGTTACACTTAAAGAATATTGTCATTTAAGACAATAAAGGTTGGTGGTTTTGTACAGTGTTGTCAAAAGTGTTGTAGTTAAAGCTAACAAAATATAATAGCCCTTACTATATAAAATCAATAATTGTCAAATTTAGAAAATATCAAAATTGTCAAATTTATAAATAACATGATTACGTTGATCAAAATTATTAATATAATACATTTAGCAGGAAACAAGAGGTAAATCTACTATCAAATTGAGTCTTAAAAACTAATAGGTTGGAAGGTTGGAAATTTTTAACGATGGGCATTACATTTGAAGTGGTTTAAACTGTATTGAGTAGAATAAAATGTATGTGAGTCGTCTATATGTTGTTTATTGTTCAAACATTGTTGTTCTTTGTTAATGTGGTAAGATTCTAGAAAGAGCCTGGTTTTGTAATTGGACTCTGTCTAATACTTTAGTTTCTTCAATTGTGGGGTATGTTTGGTTACATAAACATGTTTAGCTAGTACATATTTGTTGGAATTGATCCTGCAGTCACTTCTATGTTGTGTAAGGCGACTTTTCAACCATTGGGACGTTTGGCCAATGTAAGATGCCTGGCAGCTACAGACGATTTTGTAAATCAAGTTACTCTCCAATAATTTAGGGTTAGGGTCATTTAGTTTAGTAAATAGGTTCTTAAATGTTCTATTGTACTCGAAAGAAATTGTAATACCAGGCTGTTTAAGTATCCTTACTAATAGAGGAGATAAACTTTGAATAAATGGTAGTTTATATATATATATATATATATATATATATATATATGTATATATAAATATTGCTATGATAATAGGGTAATTTAGGGGTAGGTTAAGTCATGGGGGTTGTAGAATAAATAAAAACAACTTCCACATTAAGAAAGGCACACAATTTGTTACGTGACAAATTTGGCACTAGACATCTTTTTAGTATAGTTTTGATGTGCGGGAGTTCGCGCCATAAATTTGAAAGGCTTGTCGCGTGTATTTCTGTCACGTCAGAGTGCGTTTGCGCCAGATCGCGCTGACGCGAGTGACGGGAGAACAAAAGTGGGAAGTTTCCGAGAGACGCTGAAACGTGGCTTTTTGCCTTTGAACTTCGAATAGAGTGGTCGTGCCTGGTATCGTATCGTATCGTATCTTTATCTTTTTTTGTAGATTTCCTTGCTTTTACCTTTTTGATTATCGCTTCTCAAACCCCGTTCCTGTCATTACCTCTACAAGAAGCAGATAATTTGAAGCAACCTGGCCGAACCGCAGTCCACGACCCTAGAACGAACGAGTCCAGGGAGCCCTGTAGAAGCTAGCCGGAGCAATCCCGAAGGACGCTATGCTCTCCACCTGTAAATGACCCGAAAGGGGTCCCAGCAACCCCGAAGGAAGCTATCCTGTGAGACGCTTATATTTTCACGTAAGTTCCCCGTGTGTGGGGTTTTTTATACTTCATTTCTAACATTATATATATTTCGTCATTTACGCGTTTTAATTTGCATATTGTGTGACGTCATTGACAGATGGGCGCGCTAAAATCTGTATAACGATTAGAGCTACCAACTGCCGTTGCGTCACTTATACCGCGCTTGCGGGATTGTAAGAATCACTTTTAAACGTAAGGAATTTTAGAAATTATAAGAGTAAATCGGTCATCTTACATATTGTTAATTGAGAGCGCACTGTATATAAAATACACGGGATTAAATGCATGAGAACATAAAGAGGTCTAAGAGTAGTTTACAAGTAAAGATAAGATTTTAAAACGCAACAAATTGCATCAAAATTAAATCACCGAAAAAACTAGATAAATTGGTATTGCAAAGATGTAACAATTGCGTTAAAAATATCATCGTACACGCTTTCTAAATAATTCATTATTAGAAAATCGCTACGTAACTGGAAGAAATCACATTTGTTCAAAAATCCAATATTCTGTAGAAATGAACAAGCACCAGGCGATTCAATTTAGACGATAAAATTTAACAGACATCCGAATACGTAAGTTAATAGAAGGCAAAAGTTGGAATTTCTCAAATAATACCACGATATGCGGGAGGAGTACGTGACAGTCAAGGCATGCATTGAAAGATTTAAACTAAATAATTGGTAAAAATCCCAAGGTATGCAAGGTAAGCAGAAGTATCGTCCCAGAATGTAAATAAGCCAATGAAATCAGGTGGAGGTAGGCCTTATATATACGATAGTGACGGAGCGACAGTTTAGTCTATATTTAAACTGAGCAACGACTATATTCAAAAGTGTTATGAATTTATGTAACCAGTGAAGCAAAAATCAAAGTAAATCAAAATTAAAAAGTGCGAGAATTTATGCAACGAAAGTAAGCCGATTTATAAATAGACGTAAATAAAACGACTTAATTAAAATTCATTTTTAATATTAATAAAACAGGGCTTTCAATCTGGACTTTAATTTTGTCATTTAATATCGACTTTTAATTTTGACATTCAATTGGAGACATATTTTGATTGAGATGGCTCTAATTTGGGATATTTAAGACGACTTTAATTTGGGACTCCGAAATTTGAACATACTCAAATTTTGGAGATAGTTTAAAAATGAAAGTATTCTAATTTGGAAATATTCTGACTTGGTACGATTTTAATTGGAAACAATTTATGGGACAGGCACATTAATAAGAAAAGCCGACACAGAAAGGGAATGCAGATCATGAACTAGGATGGAACTACAGAACCCATTCCAGATCAGCAATCTTAATACACTTTATTATTGAAAACTGTTTTTAATTTACTATTTATCACATTGTGTATTTGTAAGAGTCATCAAAAAGGGTAACTTAACAATTTATGACAAGGAAATAGGTATCTTGGAACGTTCGAAGGTCCCTGAATAAGTAAAAGATATTTTTGCTGACTTTCAGAAAACCATAAATCTGTTATATGTAGATATTCTGTAAAAAGGAAAATCTTGAGAGTTGTAAATATTATCAACGATTATATTGTGTATTATAGAATTGCTTTATTTGATTCAATAAGATCTATTCAGGGTATAAGCCCAATTTAACATTTCATAACATAAGGGCTTAGATTAATAAAGGAATCAGACAGGTAATATCACAGGAAATTTATGACGCCCATTTAAAATAAAGTCACCTTTACAAAAAATCTGGAACGTTCGAGACCTCTTTATGCTTTATTACGTAAGTTTAAACGTATGCAATGTTCTTGTTGACTCTTTACAAGTTTTGGATAAATTGAATAAATTCAGTATTAAAATTTAAATTGAAAAATATCTCAAAACTGAGTAGATCTGACCTGTGATCTTCTGATATGTTGTTTCGTGTTGTGAATCAACACCCACCTTGTTTTCTTCAATCGTATACCAATGCTCTGCTTAGTTGAACCAATATTTGAGTACAGTTACCCCTTGGTTTCCAAAAATCACCTCGTGCTTCTTTATTTTATATTTCTCTGCATATGCTTTGAGTCTCTTCCCTTAAATACTTTCGACGCAAATTAAAATTCTTTTCGACGCAGATTAGAATTGTACCAGAATTGTACCAGAATTGTACCAGAAGCCAATTAGAATTTGATTGGAAGTCAATTAGAATCCAATTAGAATTTTACCAGAATCCGATTAGAAGCCTTATATGATTATAAATATTTAATTTAAATTAATTACCCAATTTCTACTCACGTTTTCTGAAAAAAACGGCAAAACCTTTTCATATATTCTTAACACAATTTTTTTTATGTAGCACTATATTCACTATAACATAAATTTGATATATTCTAAACTTTATTTATTTGACGCGTAGATTTCTGGTTAAAAGTGTTGTGGCTTTAACGTGCATCAAGTGTGGACTGACTTGTCTTATCACCGGTGGCTGTTAAATAGCCTTTTCCCACTACATCTGGGTTGGGTTTCCAAGCAATTTTACAAATTGTTTCAACCAACCAGCTTTTGTCTTTAATATTCCCTGTATTTTTAAGCTGTTTCTGATGAAATTATGCTTGTTATTTGCTATTGTTTGATGCTTTATTGTTTGTTATCGTGGCCCGACTTTCAACTCACGTCTGTTGTTTTGTATAGATAATGCTTTTGGATAATTGTACAAAAATAAATGATGTAAACTTAGTGCTGTTTTCGTTTATGTATTTATTTATTTGAAAGTTGCGTTTTCTTATCAAAGCGCTCATGGTTCCAGCGTAATTGCATGAAGATTTGTTAGGTTTTGGCTTATTCTTTTGCGTATTTTATTTTATAAACTTGTAAAACACTTCTCAACGTCGTTTAAATTACATGTACGATTATTTCTCTGCTGAATACGCGTTCTATTGTTGAAAGATATGCTCATTTGCATTGTTTAAAGTTAATTACGGTCTATATACAGGGTGTTAAATGCTTGCTATTTACATATTGTACGAATTACTTATTTTTCTGCTAAATAACTGCAATTTTCTAATTCCTATCGCTATTTACAGTTACTACACGACCCTTACTACTCAATACACCCCTAAACAACCCCTTATCACAGCCATATATATATATATATATATATACTCGAATATTTGCAAATTTGATAAGCATAAGTAAACTAAACAGTTTAATTAAAAGTTATGTGTTTTAGCGGGTCGTATCAGCATTAAATATTAGTATAGGTACTGTAAACAGCATTGGGGCTAGGTCCAATAAGGGTAAAACGCTTACAGACCCAACAAAAATACGTCCACGCAAGAAACCTGCCGTTGATATAGATGACTTCGACAAAGACGCAATTAGATATGTAATCTACCAGATGTACAAGAACAGTTAGTAATTTTCAAACATCTTGAAAAGCAAATGATTTTTTGTATTTCAGAGGAACATTACTGTAGTAATGCTACAAGAAAACCTTTGCGAACGAGACATAATTATAGGAGGTAGACCTTCTTTGTGGACAATTTTAAAGAATATCAAATTTTAATATAACAAGATGGTCCTCGTCGTGAATTAATGGAAGTGCATAATGCCGTTTTAAAAATACGTCAGAATCTTTAAACTAACTTATGGTTTGGTTATCAAAACGAGACATAAATTATGCAGTTATAAATGCACAGCTAAAACTGAAATTTACATTTACATAATCTTCACAAGTTATTAGAACATTGCAAACAAATTATAAAATATGCTTGTAACAAATTCTACAGAAACAATACGAGCTCAGATGCAGGCGCTAAACCTTTATATAAATGCATGTTAATTAAATGCACTCGATCTAGTAAGCAGTTAAGAATTATTCAGTATGATTGCATCGGCTAAAATGTGCTTTTAGAAATTAAACACATCGTGTCATTAAATTTACAAACAAAAAATATATATATATTAACTTTGTGGTTAATTCAATTACTATCTTAGGACATTACAAACTAACATTAAAAAATTAATCAAGCTTAGATGCACTCAAATAATTTCAAAATAACATAATTAAAAACATTGCTTTGAATAAAACCGCCAGTGAAACTTTTTCAACCTTCCATTTTAAAATCTGAAGTAAAATCTAAAGACGCGTGTAAGATTTGTAAAAACAATATCCATCGCCCCTACAACGGGTAAATTTTGACGTCACGGAGTGTGTTCGGAAACCTGGGAGTGGTTACCGTGCTGTTCAAAAAATAATCTCCAATAACGAAATATACACTATGATATTTGCAATAATTATCAACCAATGAGAATTGACTTAAAGAAATAGTATGGATCAGTACAATGTATTAATTAAATTAGTATCTTCCTCCTAAAGGCTTTGTTACAAGTTTCAAAGTTGTATGCAGAACATCAGTTCGACTAAAATTTAAACTTTGTGTAGATTTTATATGGAACGTATTTACATACCTGATAAAGTTAATAAACTACTCCCAAAGATTTTGTTTAAAACCATCAACTGTTCATGGACTATACCAGAACAACTTATGCTTCAATAAGCACGTACCAACCTCGAAAACAACCTCTAAATGAGCGTTTACATAAATTTAAAGTTACATCTACAATAACGATAATTCACTTCTCAAACAAATATTTGGGCATTCGTGATTGGTTTATAAAGGAAAAGTTAATATATATTCAACAATTTTGCTTTTAAATAGCTTAGTGAACGAAAATGCTACGACACATTTTAGTACGCTCCGACTACCTACTTTGTTCAAAGTTTAACGTTAGAGGAGACTGGGGGCAGAGAGCTCGATGGGTCGACATCACCTTTAGTTTCCCACTCACAGTTCAAGCAGAACTCCAGCAAATAATTGTGGAAGGAGTTGAAGTTTTTCCATTCTTGCTCTGTACCGAAATATGGCACGGTAAGGTCAACTAGAACAAAACCTCCTCACAACCAAATGTGAAAGTTTAATATTGTAACGCGCTACTGCTACCGCGTTTCTTTAATTTAAAACAAGTAATAATAATGGTCTTTATTACTCACTGTTCACAAGTCTAATTAACAGTATATGCCTTATTTATAGATGGTTCCAGTCCACTCAACAATGAAGCACTATTACAATAATGAATTTACAAGCACTAATATCTTCTTAAATTAACTCCTTTACCATAGGTTCATTAACAACACTAACACAATTATTTGTTTATACACTTCTATTTATTTATGTATACTCAAGCTGCATGTACATTGGACACAGCATATCACGTTTATATATACTTCTAAAGCTCAAAACTACTATTACTTTACACGATATAATTTATATTAGACATTCAAGAATAGACTAACTCTTACATTCATAAGCGGCCTTATATATACCCTGCATTAAGATATGACTCATTATCTAGAACTTTGTAGAAGGATTCTCGAATGCTGAAGAATACGCTGTGCCCCGGGCGTTTGTATGTTTGACGGGTTGCCTAATAGTGGATCGCAACACTGCCCCCTCTTTAAAACCGTTACGTCTCGTAACTGTAAATCCATCTTGACGCCAATTCGATGACTGGTGACGGTATCGGCAGCTATCTCCTCTGGTGCATCCACCGCGTCGTTGGAAGTAACAGTCAACACTCTTTTCCTGGTCTTGGTAGGCAACCGGTTGATAACAACAAACAAGAACCTGGACGTTGGTTCCCTGGAAAACTACTTCTAGCATATTTCGGACTATCCTCCAGTCTAAGCGATCCAGTCCACAGCCCAGCTTGGGCACCGCTAGTCTCGTTACTCCATTTTCCATCATCTGCGCCTTAAGATTTAGCAAAGCCTCCCATAGATGTCCATAACTAGGTCTCTGCCATGAAGAATTTTTGGTGACCAGATAGTAAACATAACGATTTTTATCTTGAAGGACCAAAGATTTTCCTACAGTTGGCTGCTGTTGTACTAATTCATCCACACATCCAAACTTTTTTTTGAAAACAACAGCTATTCCCCTTGACATTGCCAAATCTTGAGCTACGCAATGTGCAAGGAATACTCTTCTGGTGCTCTAAACAGATCTTGCTGTTTTCAACAACAACGCCAAATCTCGCTTTAGCGGAACCACCATACGCCGCCATAAAGCTCTCAAAATCTACATTTGGCTCATGATTAATAACTTGCCGAACACCATTATCATTATTCGAGTCTTCCTGGTTGTTGCCAGCGTAGGATGTTAAACGGTCAAAGTGTACCACTTTCGGTTTACCACGAGGGGATCTTCTGATCCGGTACACTACATCATTAATTCTATTCATCACTTCGTACGGCCCTTCCCATTGTCTTTGTAGTTTTGGCGACAATCCACGTTTTCTTTGTGGATTGTACAACCACACTAAATCTCCAGGTTGATAACCACCTTCTTGTGCTCTCGTGTCATATTGTGATTTCATTCGATCGCTTGCTGCCTGTATATTCTTTCGGACGTTTTCGTGAATACTATTTGATCTTTCACGAAGCTTACTAACGTAATCTTCACCTGCGATCTCTTCTCCAGGTTTAAATCCAAACTGAAGATCACATGGTAGCCGCAATTCACGTCCTAGCATTACGCAAGCGGGAGAGTACCCTGTGCTGTCATGTACCGAAGATCGGTACGCCAGTAGGAACAAATGCAGGTATTGGTCCCAGTCTCGTTGATGTTCAGAGACAACTTTGGCCAGGTACTTCCCTAACGTCCTGTTCATTCTTTCAACCATTCCATCCGATTGGGGATGAAGTGGCGTGGTTCTAGTCTTCCTGATTCCAAGATGCTTGCAGACATTTTGAAACAATACTGATTCGAAGTTTCGACCTTGATCGGAGTGTAATTCCAACGGAACTCCAAAACGACAAAACAACTCCTGACTAGTACATCTGCAACCGTCTCGGCTTCTTGGTTAGGTATAGCATATGCCTCCGGCCATTTGGTAAAATAATCCATTGCAACCAAGATGTATTTATTTCCTTTCTCTGATTCAGGAAATGGACCAGCTATATCAATGGCTACCCTCTCAAAAGGATTCCCACGTTATACTGTCTCATTGGGGCTTTCCGTTTTGAGACCGGGCCATTTGCAGAGGCACACAATTCACATTTCCGGCACCACTCCTTCACATCATCTTTGCAGTTCAGCCAATAGAATCTTTCTCTCACTCTCTCGAGAGTTCTTTTCACGCCAAAGTGCCCTCCGGAAATACCATCGTGCAAGTGCTGCAACACTTCCGGCACTCTGCTTCTCGGCACTATCACTTGAAGTCTCTCAGTGCCCTCTTCAAATTCCAGGCGTCGTTTCAAGATTCTATTTTCTATCATCAAGGAGTCCCACTGTGCCCAGTATGCCTTCAGGCTCCTACTTAAAATACTAATTTCTTCCCAAGCTGGCCGTTGTCCTCTATTTTTCCACTCAATAATACGTCCCAATTCGGCGTCATTCTCCTGGTCTTCTCGTATTCTTTCGAGTTGCCAAGTATCATCGGTTACCGTCATTCTATGGATGACACTTATTTTCTCTTCCATCTTGGAGCAATGATTGCAGTCCATCGGACAAGGTCTCCTTGATAGAGCGTCTGCATTCCGATGGCTAGTTCCTACACGATGTTCTGTATCAAAGTCATATTCCTGCAGCCGCTCTATCCACCTTGCCACTTGCCCTTCAGGATTTCGAAACTGCAGCAACCATTTCAGTGCAGCATGGTCTGTTCTCAACGGGAATTTACGGCCGCATAAGTACTTATAAAAGTGCTCTACGGATTTGACGACGGCCAACAGCTCCTTTCTTGTCACACAATAGTTCCTTTCTGGCCGCGACAAGACCTTGCTGAAATACCCAATAACTTTTTCTTGTCCGTCCTGCACTTGAGAAAGAACGCTTCCTATAGCTGAGTTACTGGCATAGGTACCCAACACAAATTTCCCCTCCATCCGTGGATAACTCAAAATTGGTGCGGTAACTAGTAGCCGTTTCAGTTGTTCAAATGCACTGTGGCAGTCGTCATTCCAATCATTCTCGTCCATCTTCGGTTAATTTTGTTAACGGTTTGGCAATGTTCGCAAACCCAAGTATAAAACGTCGGTAATATGTGCACAATCGTAGAAAACTGCGTAGTTGGTGTATATCTGCTGGTGTAGGCCACTCTTGTACCGTTTTTATTTTGTCAGCGTCAACTCTTATTCCGGTCTCCGAAACGACATGTCCTAGGTATTTCACCTCTTTTCCAAATAGGTGACACTTCTTGGGGCTCAATGTAAGGTTTGCCCGCGTAATCTTTGGAATATCTCCTCTAAGTTTTTAAGGTGTTCTTCAAAAGACCGGCCTAACACTATCACGTCGTCTAGGTACACCAGACATGTTTTCCAGGACAGTCCACGCAGTATCGACTCTATCAATCGTTCAAAAGTAGCAGGAGCATTGCATAATCCAAATGGCATGACCTTGAACTGCCATAATCCAGTTCCAATTGTAAACGCAGTCTTTTCTTTATCGTTTGGCTCCAAGCCTACCTGCCAGTATCCGCTTTTCAAGTCCAAGGTCGAAAACCATTTAGATCCGGATAGAGTATCTAAGGTGTCATCAATTCTGGGCAAAGGATAGCTGTCTTTCTTTGTCACATTGTTAAGCCGCCGGTAGTCTACACAAAACCTTGTCGACCCGTCCTTTTTCTTGACAAGCACTACCGGGGATGCCCATGGACTATTCGAGGGTTCAATCACTCCCTGTTCTTCCATATCGGTGATAATTTGCTCAGCTTCCTTACGTTTTGCCAAAGGAAGCCGCCTGGGTGTTGTCTTATCGGTTGCGCATCTCCAGTATTGATCTTGTGTTGCACAACATTCGTCCTTCCTTCTCACTATCATCCAGTGCAAACACACCTCGATATCGTCCGACCAGTTCTTTTACCTTGCCCAGTTGATCGCCATTTAATCCTTGACACGAGGGTATCAACATATCCAGCAATTTCTGTGAGCAACCGTTGGTTGGTTTATTTTTCGTGTCGTCAATGCAACGTTTAATATGACATACTGGAATGCAACTTCCCACAATCATGCCTTTCTTCAGGGTCACTGTATGAGGGTTAATGTTCAGCACCCTTACTGGTACCATATTTCGAGACTTTACCAGCGTTCTGCCAATCAGAAGTCCCTCCTGACCCATCCCCGATTCAGTTGCTTCCATCATGCATACTTGTCCTTCCCGGAGCGTACCATCCGGGCGTCCCATTACTATCATCTCCGCCTTCTCGGGTATTTTCATATCGCAAATCATTCGAACTTGCATCGTCTGGTTACTCGTCCCTTGAAATGGAATCTCATCATCATCTATCCGAAGCACATTTTCTTTCATGTTTACATGAAACCCATATTCTCTCATGAGATCCATTCCCAAGATCACTTCTTCTGTAATTTCAGCCACCAACACTCGATGATTAATTAATTTGTCCCCAATTGTCAACATAACGGCAGTCTCTCCATGAGTACCAATCTTCTCACCACTTGCCGTTCGGAGACACACCGATACAGGTAGCACTTTTCCACGACCAACCAAATCTGGTCTCACAATAGTTCTTGTCGCTCCACAAGTAATCGGACAACCCTACCATTAATTCTACCATCGATATAAATGCTGTCCAGACTTTCCACCGACGATGCAGCACGGATGATAATCTCCGGGGCACTACGCTGTGCTGTCGAAGTTCGCCCTCTTACATGGACCAGCTTTGGCACAACCGGTTGTTTCTTTGGTTGAGTACAGCGTCTCTGCATATGGCCAACTTCACCGCAGCTCCAGCATCGTAGACGCCATCTCCGCGGTCGTAGTCTTTTCAGCCTTTCCGCCTTTCGCTTTTCAAACACACGGTTGATTATTTCATCTATGCTGTTCTGAGCTTGACCAGGTTCCTCTAAGGCAGACCGAACTTTGTGACTCACCCTATGTGATGTCTGCTTAGCTGCTTCAAATTCAAGCGCATGGGCCAGTGCATCATCTAACATTTTGGTCGTGCTAGTCTTAGCGCTTGCTGTATTTCGCCATCCTTAACGCCATCCACAAATGTTTGGACAGCAAGTTGTTCAAGGAAGCTGTCTGGTGCCGTTGGGTATGCCAATCTAACTAACCTGGCAATGTCAGCTTCGAATTCTTGCAGGCTTTCACTTGTCTTTTGCGAGCGGTTCTTAACTTGTGCGTGGTAAACCTGTTGAAGGTGAGCATCTCCATATCTCATCTCAAGCTTTGATGTTAAGAGGCCGTAATCATTCTGCTGGTGATCGGGAATCGTTTGTAAGATGTTAAGAGCCTCCCCGTAGGGCCACTATTAGAGATAGCCTTCTCTTTGTTGCACCAACCGTTGGCTATTGCAGCAGCTTCAAATTGTTTCAAATATGTGGGCCAAGGTGTTTTACCATCGAATGTAGGTGGTTTTACTTTAAATTTAGACGGAATTGACTCGCTTCTTTCCGTGGTTCTTATTTCTGGAATGTTCTGATTAACAACTTGGCTTGGCAATTCAAGTGGCCGCGTTGTTAGTGAAATTACTTGTTCTTGCAGCCTCATCACATCTTCTTCCATTTTTATCAATTTACTGTCCAACTTTTGCTCAACTGGTTTTACCTGTTCAGTGACATCTTCTTTCAATGCAATGGAGCTTTCCATTAATCTTTGTTCTAACGTGGCTGTTTTTTCATTCAACTTTTCTTCTAACTTCGCAGCATTTTCGCTTAACTTTTCTTCTATTTTCTCAGCATTCTCACTAAACTTTATTTCTATTTTCGCAGCATTTTCACTCAACTTTTCCTCTATTTTCTCAGCATTTTCACTGAGTGTCACTTCTAGTTTAGCCGACCTCTCCTCCATACCGGATTTAAAATCCTTGAGGAAATTCATTAAACCTTCTGCGTCCATCTTATTTTGGCTTCTTGTAACTGGCATATATAAACTACTTAAACGGCTTTAGACTTGTGTGCTTTCCTTTTAATTAATCACTATATACCCCACAAATGCCTGACACCAGTGTAACGCGCTACTGCTACCGCGTTTCTTTAATTTAAAACAAGTAATAATAATGGTCTTTATTACTCACTGTTCACAAGTCTAATTAACAGTATATGCCTTATTTATAGATGGTTCCAGTCCACTCAACAATGAAGCACTATTACACTAATGAATTTACAAGCACTAATATCTTCTTAAATTAACTCCTTTACCATAGGTTCATTAACAACACTAACACAATTATTTGTTTATACACTTCTATTTATTTATGTATACTCAAGCTGCATGTACATTGGACACAGCATATCACGTTTATATATACTTCTAAAGCTCAAAACTACTATTACTTTACACGATATAATTTATATTAGACATTCAAGAATAGACTAACTCTTACATTCATAAGCGGCCTTATATATACCCTGCATTAAGATATGACTCATTATCTAGAACTTTGTAGAAGGATTCTCGAATGCTGAAGAATACGCTGTGCCCCGGGCGTTTGTATGTTTGACGGGTTGCCTAATAGTGGATCGCAACAATATACTAGAAGTGGCTAAAATAAAGCAAGTTAAGCTATGTGTTCCTAACAGACAAATATCCTTAAAAATGCAGACTTACGATGAAGTGAAAGGAATTATTTTTAACATCGAAGACTCGGGGCAAACAAACTGCAGGAAAAAGATCGATGGTGCAAATTTTAAACTTTATGAGTTAGGTTAAATAAGCAGGTTAAGGAAGTTAGGTTAAGGGAAGTAGGATTAAGGAATTTTAATACGTTTTAGGTTTTTGTGAATAAAATGTGATGAACTGCGAATACAGCGAAACTGTTATTGGTTATACAAATTGCCAACGAAACACCGTTTAATATTGTACTGCAGTAGAACAGATTCATGTGCGAGTTAAAGATGGTGGTGGTTATTGAGTGACGCGTACCACAAAGCACAAAGTAAAACAGTTTACTCCATGTGTTATATAACAAAGGCGCTATTTTAAATAAAAGCATCCTGGCAATTTACACCAATCTTTTCCAAAAGTCTGCTGCTAAGAAAGCGTTTTATAGTCAATTGCGCTCTGTTTTACTACGTCTTAAAGAAACGGAACTTTCGAAACTGGTTCAATATAACTTTAGTGGCATCATCAATCTAAACTCTGTAATTACGGACCGTATCGTGAGCAGCTTACGACTTAGGAAACATACTTCGAAATACGCGTCCAACAAACTTCTTAAAGTTTTCTGAACCATAACACTCGTTTTCTGGAATATTTTGGCAGCTGCAGCGTGTTTAATTAGCAGGTAATTGGACTCTTTGATTCCCTAAGGATTTAGGTAACCACAAGCCAGACCTGCAAGTACGAAGGGATTATAAGCATATGTAATTTGTGTACTAGCAATGAATCGTTAAAACGTTGCATTTTTTCGACCGTCATTGACGGTAGTAAAAAGCATCTTAGGCGCTTGCGTAGATTTTGCCATTGCAACGCCTCAATACGACATGCTTGCCTTCTCTTGAAGGATTCGGACAGTTTTATGTGATTCGTTTTAATAGTTAATAAGTATTTTTACTTATAAACTTAGATCTCGTACGTAACCTGTGATCCCTATAGTAGGGGACAAAGAATACTACTATAGTAAGCCTGCTTATCGTTAAAAGCGACTAAAAGGCGCAGCAAGGGGCAGTAGTCTTGCTGGCTAAAGGATATTGGAGGAAAGTCGGTTGGTCTCGGGCGATCCACAATAATTTACAAGGTTGTTGGGGGTTGGCCGTAACAGATACGATTTGCTAAAATCTTTAAAAACTGCGTTGTGGAAAGATATGAGAACCTACTACAATATTTCCCAGGTATGCGTGGCCTAAAACACGAACTATGTATGATAGAGAGCTCACAAGTAAAGTTCTTGTCCGGAGGTAAATTACCCCCACATTTGGATCTCCGGGAGGGGGTACTTCGGCCTCGCCATCGTAAGAAGAACAACGGTTCGATTTAGTGATAGGGACTTGGAATGTAAGGTCATTACTTAGAGTGGATAAGTTAACAAATGTATTAGTAGAAATGAGAAAAAGGAAAGCTGAACATTTTTGGTATTAGTGGGGTGAGATGGCCAGATAGTAATGACTTTTGGAAAGACAATTATAAAATATTTACAACTTCTTCAACTAATGGACAGGCAGGGGAAGGAATAGTGTTAGGTAAAAGATTAGGACGTAAAGTTAAAGAGTACTTAAAATTTAGTAATAGAATAATTATGGTTAGATTGAGTACGAAACCCACGGACACTGTTTTAGTACAGGTTCACATGCCAACAACTCAATACGAGGATGAGGAAGTAGAAAAGGTATACGAGTATATAAATAGTATAGTGTGAAAAGTAAAGGGAGATGAGAATTTAATACTTATGGGCAATTTCAATGCGTCAGTTGCGTATGGTAGACGAAATGATAGAGGAGAAAGATTAGCTGAGTTTTGCCAACAACATAGATCAGTAACTGTAAACACCCTATTCGAACAACATGTTAGAAGAAGATATACCTAGAAAGCGCCAGGTGATAGGACTAGATACCAAATAGATTATATTTTAGTTAAACAAAGACTTAGAAACCAAGTTAGAAACTGTCGTTGTTATCTAGGGACTGACATAGATAGCGATCATAACTTATTTAAAATGAAGTGTAATCTAAAATTCAAAAAATTAAGAAAGACTAAAAGAGAGGGATGGGATCTAGGTAAGCTTAATGATAGAGAGGTAAAAGAGGAATATCAACAAGTATTAGATAAGATCAAAAAGATAGCTATAGAAGGGAACGTAGAAAATAGATGGAAAGAAATATAAAGGGCTGTACATGATACAGTAACATTATTATTTGCATTGGTGTATTTGTAATAGGGTTTGCCCTGAATGCCGGTCTTTATTGGTTCATGCTTTGGTTGAATCTTGGTTGAAATGCGGGTTTTGTAAAATTTAAGTTAAACGTTGGTCTCGGGAATTGTTTGAAATGATTATTAAAATTTGTGTTATTAAAATTTGAGTTATTACTTCGCGATTTGTTCATTTGTGCGTTAAATGGTGTGAATTTTGGTTGAGTGGTTATTTGTCTTGCGGCTTGTATAGTTTTTATTGGTGAATAGCATTTGTAATATTTGAGTTATGTTCAAGGTAAAAGGGTCTTTTGATTATTGATGTGAAAAAATTAGCACGAGAGGATAAGGTTACTATGAGCTCGTATTAAACTTGGATTAAAATAACTAATGTAGTAAAGCCCTATTGCTTTTTTTTAATTTAATTAATTGGAAATATTTATCAGGAATAAAATTTGATATCGAATTTGAAATGTACTGTTAAGGGAGTATTTTTTAGGGCATGTATAAAAATGTAAATAATGTGAGACAGAGGTGCTAAATTCTGATTTTTAACGTATACATTGTTTTCTGGTATCTTAATAAATGTAGACTATTTACCGTCTCAGCGCTTTTGTCTTTGAGTAGTTAGTGTTATTTTCAGCAGCTGAGCAGCGGTGGCAAACTACACCAACGCAGAGGTGGTATTTAATAACAACAGTGGGTCGTAACAATTAATGGCACCCAAGTCGTAGAGACTCGTAGATCGCAGTATTAATAATACTCAGAAAGCGGGGGTTTTTGTATTATTGAATGACGCCCAGCAACGGACGTCGTAGCAATTAATAGCACACAGAAAGTGGGGTTTTTTGTATTATTGAATGACGCCCAGCAGCCTGAGATCGTAGCAATTAATAGACGACCAGAACGTGGGGCTTTGTGTATTTCAAGGGGAGATTGAGGTAATTATTTTATGACGTTAGTTTATTATAAAATATAATTAGTGGGTTTTAGGTCTGATGGATGATCAATAAAACTCTTTTTTATTACCTAAATTTTCAAATATATTTATATTCTTCTTCAGAGGTACTATAAAATATACAAACGCATTAACAATAAATAATTACACTCAAGATATACTCGCTAAATTAAGGTTTAAAGTATATGAAATGGCACCAAATATATAAATAAAATAATGTAAAAAGTTGTTGAAACTTATAATGAAACTATTTTGTATAAGTTTGGCCTACTCGCCACTCCTCTGTGCATTTAAAATAATTTAAATTTAACACAATTAATTTTTACGCCCCGACTAGCTCAGTGATATCCCGCACAGAGTGAATGACGATATGATGACAGAGAATATTTACCCACTCCCCTCTAACACCTCATATACCAGACTAACACAAACGAGATTCACCTAAATTTGTATAAGCTATGAAAATTTACCATTTACAACTTTACGTCTTTTGTAATATCATTTGCTATTTACAAAACTTTTGATTCAAAATTAATATTAATATTCCTATTAAATTTAGTTATTACCAAAAATATAACCCTTTTTAAGCAATTAAAGCCAGCAACATTTTTTTATATTTTTACCTTGAATATTTCGTTGAACGTTCAAAGAACTATTGCCTTTTTAAGACGTACTTTTACCAATCAAAGCTTTGTTGACTCTTTACACAAATTATCTAAATTACATGTAAGTTTCAAATATTCAAAATATAATTTATACTATAAATTGTAAAATAAATTTTAACCTGGTATTCTTTCTTTTGGTATCCACGGTTGCTAGTTTAGTGTTTTCTAAGTGGTTGACCCTCAGCTTGGCATGCACCCCAGTACTTCAAAAATGTTTATTAGCTATTTGGAGTTGTTTTTAAAGTACTAACCCTGTACTTCGACTCGATTTAGTCTTGATTTTAATTTGCCTACTTAGATTCAATTTCTATTAACTTTCTTGGTTCATTACTTAGTTAGTTCCCTAGTGCCGTTTTTACACTAACGGCAGAGTTTTATTCATACGTATTCAGCGCGCACTTCTACTGTGTACTTTACTTGAATTCTTTAATTTGTGCTATTTTATTTTATGTCACTTCTAACTTCACTCAATTCAAGTTTTACGTAATAAATTAGTTTTGACTGTTACAGTCGCATATCCTTTAATGAAATAAATAAATCTTATCGGTTTAGGTTCATTATATTGACAAACTCGTCCTTCCTATTTATCTTTACCTATTGAGTTTTACTCGATATGGCATGCTTATTCAGACGCTCTAAAAGTCACGTATCTTGCACTCTCGGAGCTTTATTATAGAACTTGCCAACAAATCTTTTGTCATTTACATTCAACTTGCACATAGCCTTGATTTAGTCTTTATATTTTGTTTACTTATGTTGGGTTTTATAAAATTTTGGCAATTTCTACATTTCTCATGTCACGTATGCCTTTTCCTTACAATCTATTCCTTATAGCGTTATTAAATATGTTTGTTTTCACGAATCTGTTTATTACAAACCAGTACAAATTACATGCGTTCCATTGACCTCCATTCCTCACGCAAATGCTTTGAGTTTGAAAGAGATTTCGTTTTCCGTTTGTTTTACTTTAAATATGCCTAATTTGTATTTATTTTGAGATTATAAATGTTTTAAGTGTTTTAAAATGGATTGGGTTGCGCCCGGAATTATTTATTTACTAAATGTGATTAAGTTATTACAAAATGGTACGACTTGTACGGAAAGATATTAAGATACTAGCAAAAGACATACGCCCAGCACGCACTAGATCTCCACTACCACGCATTGGCCTAGCTGCACAACAAATTTCAGCGGAGGAAATGTTTCCCTATATCAAAGTACATGTGCTGGTAATAAAACAACTTACGAATAATACCTGAAATACCCTACAAAAAAACTAACCCAGTATTCCCATTGCTTAACGTCTTATAGACTTTTTCTACATACCAACATTAAACGCTGCACTCTCGTTGGTTAACGACGTATATACTTTTTCTACATACCAAATATAGAGAGAAAATTTTCTTTTTCTATTATCGTATTCATGGCTTCATCTAAATTTTGAGAATGTTGGAATCTGATTTTATTTGATAGTCGTTCTGGTTGTAAATTTATGTAGGTGTTCAGTGCCATTTCGTAATACATTTTTGTATTTAGAAGGCGGTTATTTTGGTCGGGTTCTTCGATTTTTAATTTTGTTAAGATTAGACTTTTTACGTCCTGGCATTTTATTCCGAATTGGCACGAAGATTGGTTACTTTCCATTCTAAAGTTTATTAAGTCGCGAATTAGATATTTTATGTTTCTTTGGTCTCCAAAATATGCTATTAATATGCGTGTAAATTCCCCCACCGTTCTAAGTCATCTCGGCTGGCTATTAGCGTTAGTGCCCGTCCGATCAGTTTACTTATTATCAGGCGTAAAACTAATACATTGCTTTCGTTGTATCCGCGTTTGTAAAAGGTTTTCAAAAATATTTCGCTTGCTGTAATAAAGTTTCCTAACAAAGCTTGATCTCCGTTGAACTGAGGTTTACTCTCGAGATAAATTTACATATCTTTCGGTTTTAATTATTATTTATTTTCGGTTTTATTAATTTAAAATTTTTGTATAAATTGGGACTTATTTTACAATTTGTATTGTTACTATTTAGTTTGGTTTTTAATTTTCAGTTTGGATTGCGTTGGCTTATTTAAAAAATTGTAGTTGTATGATTTTATAATTAAATTGCGGGATTTGCGCTTGGTAATGTTTGGTTAATTGCTGTAGCCTTGAATTGGTATTTTTATACTTCGCGGATGTGATCGTCGTCGTGGGGTTTAATTTTCTGGAAGGTTTCTATGTAGATTAATATTCTTGCAATAACGTGCGTTATACTTTGTATGTTTATGCGCCAGTTATAATTTTATTTTAGTTTTGTTGATTTAATTAAGTGTCTTGTTATAGTCAGTTGCTATTTCCGTCTCCGTGGGTGTTAATTGAAATGCATAAGATGCTTCCTTTCAAGTGTATTGTCTCGTTACCTTGGATGTTTAAATATAGACTTGCAGATTCCAGACCACCAGTTCTTCGAATTTAGGTTCCATAGTGACCTTCTGACATACGTACGACTGCGCCAGTTACTTTTCGGGCCTTGGGAGCGGTTTTTTATAAACTTCATCCAAAAACTTCGTAACAAATTTATTTATTGAACAGATATTAATGTGGAATTTTACAAACTTGATTTAAAATTACACTAAGTCGAAAAATAATTAATAATTGAACTAACATTGTGAGCAGCCTAAGCAAACTGAACTGTTAAAGCTGAAATACTGTAGACTGACTGACTGATCTGGCACTCCCGGGCTATTTATGTTGTCCCTGTCCTTCACATGTCTGTGGGAACTTGCAAAGCTCATGTCCGTTTATTTCTTAATACTTTTTATTATACAATGTAGCAATCTTACTTTCTAAGTAATCAAGAGTATGTAGACCTTTTTAGACTAACTCAGAATAGAAAGGAATTTAGAGCTGTGTCAAACAGACCTTAAGTAAGTTGGAAAACAAAACAAAAACAAAACGTAACCTGTATGTACTTTTAACCTTAAAAAAGTGCAGCACCCCGCGCGTTTCTACTTAGAGAATATTGCACGCTTGGAGAAAACTTAACCTCTGAGTGCTGCGCAATAACAAACTACTTACGCTAACTTGAGCTTGTCGAGGTTATCTAATTATCTCTCATTGCGTCTACTTTCTGTGGCTCTGTGCCTATCGAAGTTAAACCACTTGCTTTATGCATTCTAAAACAATTTTAGAAGTAGCATTTTTGTAGTAACTATCTTGGTTTATCAATACCAACCAACCAACCGCATACTGGCGGTAGATTAAACAAAGGCTTCCAGCATTGTTTTTGTTCAATATATAACAAAATTTAAGCGCAAAATGGTATGATACTGTTGTACACAAAGGCTTAAAGTACTGACAACTAAGTGCGAATCATGGAGTGAAACAACTAACTTTTTGCTATCGAAATGGTATCTTACTACCCATATATGTAAACGCAAAGCATTGCCAGAGAACAACAAAATCTTTTATATGCCATAATTTTTGAAATTTACGATTAAAATCGCGTAATTTATAAGTTAATGGAGGTACTATGTGATATAATTCACATAAAGTATAATTAGAAGTTAGTTTTTGAGGTAAATTATTAATGGTATTAGACAGGAAATAATTTGGTTGCATTTTCAGTTTTAAAATAGCAAAAGTGATTTTTTACAAGTTCAAATACATATAATTCATAACTGTATGCTAAATGAGAAAGGAAATTATGTTACAAATAGGTACTGAGGTTGATAAACACAGTTTGCTATGTTTATTTATCAATTAAACGAGATTAGAACTATTACTTTTATTTCTTAGCTACGATTTTTAGTTAACAATTTATTTAATTAAAATAGATCGACATTGTGAGTAGAAAAAGTAGAATATTTATTATAAAAGTGATTTTTGAATAGAGTGAGGATTACTAAAGACGTAGGTAAATTTGGAATTATTGCTAAAGCTAAATTTAATAAGATTTGACAAAATGTAGAAATAAATATTTTTCTGCACGGCAAATTGCAGGTGCTACTTATATAAAAAATTTTTTTAAATATTTCCGTTGACACTCCCTGAACCAGAATTTTAATAGAACTATATTGCAATAATTATTATAAAAAAACACCCATCCACTAAAAAGAAGCCGGCATGTTATTATTTTAAGGTATTATGCATTAGGTTAGGTAAGGTATACAAATAAATCGCTAGTGGTCGCCAGCAGTATGTTCTACAATGTCAGAATTCTAAGAGGTAGTAAGTAGAGGTATGTTATTGAAGTGCAAATTTGATAGATGCTTTTAGTTTAGACGACAGAATTGTATTTTTAATCTAGACAATAACTTCAAAACGAACGTAAAATATGGATGGCATAATTACATTATTATAAAAAAAACCCAACGTTTAAAACATTTTCTTTTAATTTAACATTAAACATTTTATGTGTAGGAACTATCCCTTTGTTAGAGTGCCACATATTAAGTTTTAGTCGCCACGTCAATTATTACGTAACCCCAAGCGTAATTTATTACGTCTAAAATTTGGTTGCAATTATTGCCGTCAGACGGTAAAGCTAACAATGTATAAAAAAGCCAGGTGCTTACTTGCTTATTAGGTGGAGCCAAAGGCACCCGCCGCTCGTCTTCAAGAGGTGAGTAGGGTGTGGGGTTAACTTTTTTGTTTAATCAAATGCTAGCGTCGAAGTGAGTGAACCTACACTTTCACTGAAACGAGGTAATTAAAGGAAAGGTAGAAGGATGCGAAAGGAGCACTTCCCTCGGGATTAACGCACACCTGCGTTTGATATTGTTCGATAGACGATAGTCACGTTCTTTGTTTTAAAATGAATCGTTCTCACGAGCTTGTTGATGTTCTCTCCATACTACGCTTTCCATAGCTAGGCATTATAAACACACTTTGTTCACGACGTGAGAAAATGTATGTTTATGCAAAATATAGGCAACAAATTTGGGGTTCTTCACCTTTAGTTTGTGGGAAATTATAACAATAAACTTTAAACGTAATAACTTAATTGCATTAAGTAGGAGCAAAAAGAATTTCCTTACTGCATTCAAAAATGCACCAATTCTAATATTAAAACAAAACTTAATAGAGCCAAAAGACGCAACAAGGGTTACCTACAATCTGTACAGAAAGTATATAAAAGTCGTAGGGTTGCAGTGTATCTCCTATGTTGCTTAACTTGTAGATAGAACAAGCAATGAAAGATATCAAGGACAAAATTCGGAAAGGTGTTAAAGTTTAAGGATAATTAATTAAGAGATTAGGTTCCCAGATGACGTCGTTTATTAGTCAGCAGGGGTTCTATAGGATTTGTTGAATGGTATGAGATCTATTTTGAAAAATGATTATATAATGAACGTTAATAAAAGTTAAACAAAGATGATAGCGTGCAGTTTTGTAAGATCAGGTGAAAGAGCGAACGTTATATTAAGAGATAAAATATTAAAGATAAAAGAGGAATTCTGTTATTTAGTTAGTAAAATATTGAGGAACGGTAGAAGTAAAGAGGACGTAAAGTGTAAGTTAACAAAGCCATGGAAAACATTCTAAAAGATAGTAATATGATGACACCAAAAAGTTTATTTAAGTATTTACTTAAAAAATATTTCTGAAGGTTTTTGTATAGAGCATAGCTTTGTTTTGAAGTATCACATGGTCGATAAACAACACTGAAAGAAAAAGAATAGACACCTTTGAAATGTGGTGTTACAGAAAAATTTGAAGATTAGGTGGGTAGATCGATGAAGAGGTATTGAGGAGGTGCATTGGTGAGAAGAGAGCACTGTAGCAAAATATAATGAAAAAAAGGGATGTAATGATAAAGCTTTTTAACGTTCCATCAGAACGTGAAATTTTTGTGAAGAGTACATGGCTTTGTTTTTTAATTCTTTATAAGAGTATTTCAAAGTAAAAGGGCATACATTATGCATAATTAGCTGGGTTATCATGAGCTCACCCTACCCCAGAGTTTACTTAGATTAACAAACAAAATAAATTATTAAGAAGGAATTTTAGAGAAGGTATTATTCAAGGCCCATTTACTCCGGGTACATTTTATGTGTTTGATGATTTTAAAATAAAATACAGGACATTACAAAATAAGATATACTGAAGTGTAACGTGATCAATGAAATATGGACACTATTGAATTTCATTTGTAAATAGTAATAAATAAAAGATTGTATGTTGGTTGTATTTTGTGATTTTATTGCGAGTGTGTGTGTACGATTGAGAATATGCGAGTGAATCTAAATACCCAAGAGGAGGTTTAAATGAGCTAGCCGGAAGCAGGTGCAGAAAATTGGCAATTCAACCGAGGAAGAGAGGAAAACGGGTAAGAAATATTTTTTTGAATTATTTAATTTTTGAAAACTTTTCTATTTTCGAATTTGAAAATTTAATAAAATTTTCAAATATATTTGTGTTGGTGAGGATTTTACTCGAGTTCCACGACAATTTTATGACGGCCCAATGTTGGGGCTCGAATGTTTTGAGAGAGTACTAATTTTATAAGACTTCCACGGCAATATATATATATATATATATATATATATATATTGCTGTGATATTCTCCTTTGAATACGGGAACTGGGTCCTTTCAACAAAAAAATTCTAGTCCCACAGATTGGGCGTCATAAACGGCTGTGATCTTCTTTTCGCCTCGGCTGCTCACCTAATGTTATAAACCTCCTCATTCATAAAAAAAACAACACATTCCTACCAAAAACATCAACGTTAACTCTATTTACATCAATATTCAGAATACATTAAAATTTCAAAATTAAAACTCAGCATAAATTTCAGTTTTAAAAAGAATTTCAAGATTAATTTTATTATCATTTTAATGTGCATCCAAAATTAAAGTCCTTGTTGGATGCCTACTAATTAATATAACAATATAAGCAGACCGGAGTCTGAGTATAAAGGGAGCATCTACCACCCCTTTACGTTAATTAACCAGGTTTGTCTAATTGAGCTCAAAGACATACCCAAATTTTCATCATATTACCGAACATCAAAACTAAATACCCCTTTCTACTTCAACAAGCAAATTTCATCTTAAAATTAAAATTTTATGGTTAGTACAATTTCACTAATGTCCATTTAAAGTAAATCAATTATAAAGTTATTCAACACACACAAAAATGTCAAACAAAATAGTATAATTTACCTGAAGGTTACTGTCCTCGTAGCTTCAAAGTACATCGTCCCTTTAGTTAATCACACCATTCCAACAGGATTATATTTACGGCTTCTAATTCTCAACGCTTTTAAAATTTTCTCCATCACCAGTTGTTTCTGGGCTTTTCCGGAACTCATCTATGTATATCTGACCCTTGTTTCGTGGATCCAGACACGTATTTGAACCATTTAATTATTAACACCCCCGAAAAATAGCAAATAACTTCATACTTCTTTCACCAATATACGCCAAAACTGCCTACTTTTGTGTATACATTTGTCGTTGTAAATTTTGCTAATTGGTACAGTGAAACTAAATTTTATTACCTTGTATCTAAGTGCACTGAAGTACATTCATGTTAGCACGTAAATAACCAACTATTTTGAATCACTAAAATATACGAGCAAAATTTTAAATTATTTTCTCAAACTAAAATGCACTGTTTAACATCTTCAATCAAGTCGCGGATGTAAGAGCTTTTAACGCATCGAATAGTCAAAAGTCTCAGAGGGCTTGTTTATATTCATCTCGGTATATATAGCAAAAAGCCGGCACGTCGCTTTTGTCCTCAAAACGGGTAATTCTAAAGAATTCCTCATTCTATGTTCCCAGTCTGTCGCTCGCGCGTCGATTTTTACGAATTTTCACTCGTCCCATTTAAATCTCAGAAATTTCAACACACGGCACGCAAGCATGTCCGAGAAATAACTAATTGACTTTTATACCGAAATTGTTGTTTCTACCTCTGATATTTGCATCCTATTTTCAACCAATTGTGACCCTCGTGACGTTGCTTAAATCCCGCCTTTTACTATATGTGTCTTTGCTTGACGCATTTCTCTTTCCTTTTCTAACCTGTTCGTATTGGTGCAAATTGATATTCTTTATTATCGATTATATTTTAGTCCATGTGGACTGTTATCTGGGTTTAATAACCCCGTATCGCACATTCTCGTGAATATTAAGCCCCGGTTTCTCCAAGATTCTTTGAAACTATTAATTATCTACAAAATTTACGCCGTATGTGATATTTAAACTACGCAGGTGTTCAAAATAATATTAATTCTAAGAGCTTTATTTTCTGGTATTATAATCTTGGGTTTTTACAAGTTTCTATAGATATTATCTGTTACTAACGGTTCAATTAACTTCAATTAAAATTAATACTCTTTAATTTTTAGTGAATCCTAATTAAATATTCAATTATTATCTGTACGTTTCGTTTAATACTCGTTGCCCAAACTTGAATCAATTGCACGTAATTTCCATTTGATTCTTTACTTTGGAATAATTAAATTACACGTTGAGCATTTTAAAACTGCTTATTTTTATATGAAGCGTCTTGTACATGATTTTAAATCTCTTATTTTTACTGAAACGACCGAATTTATTTATGCTTCAAGGTTTTAATAAAGCGTATTATTTAATAAACTTCCTTATACACGGTGATTAAAATTATTTGATGTAATCCATTAATTTTCTACCCTGGTCTAAATATGAGTATATATATATATATATATATATATATATATATATATATATACAGTTCAAAGAGACCCAGAAGTCTTCGGAACTCTTCGGAAGGCTTCGGGATTTACTTGTGAGGCTGAGTAAGAACTTAAATAATGATTAGATGGAAAATATATACAGTTTTGAGAGGTCCATACGTCTTCGGCGGTCTTCGAAACTCTTCTGAGAGTTTCGTGATTTACTTGTGAGACAACTATAAATTGAAGATATATACAGTGTTAAGAGGTTCAGAAGTCTTCGGAACTCTTCGGATGGCTTTGGAATTTACCTGTGATACCAAGTAGGAACTTGAATAACGATAGATGGAAATATATACAGCTTGAAGAGGTCCAGACGTCTTCGGCGGTCTCCGGAACTCTTCGGACAGCTTCGTGATTTACTTGTGGGACAAAGTAAGAATGTAAAGAATTATGGTTTTGGCATATGTACCATAAATTGAACATGTACAGGTACAGAAGTCTTCGGCGGTCTTCGGAATTCTTCGGAAGACCGTCATTTACTTGTGCGACAAAGTGAGAATGTAAAGAGTTACAATATGGATGCCTGGGCGACAGGAGCTTCCTGCCTATACGTGGTTTACGGTACTGAACTATAGCGACGTGCCCCAGGTGCGGTAGTGAGCGGCCGGCCCTTGGGTAGCATTGCCGGCAGAGAATAAGCAGGCTATGGAGAGCACTGCTGAAGTGTTTGCAGTCTATGGTGAGCACTGCTAGTTGAGTTTTTTAGGATGTGGTGAGCACTAAGTGTACTAATTTCTGCTGGATTTGCAATTGTATTTATATGCCTTCTTCTCTATGCAGGGTATGTTGAAGAAACGTTAGTGGGGTGGGCATCCAATAGGTTTGCTAGTTTTAGTGTAGCACAAAAATGAGTAAAAGCCTTTAGTTTTGCATTAGTTTGTTCTTTGTTCAACACGTGTACTTTGATATAGGGTACTATAGGAAGAATACACATCTTACTACTACCAGTCCCAATCTTCAATACAGGAGGAGGGACCTATTTCTTTTGCTCTACTTTGTTTCCTTTGTACTCCCTTATACCAATCTTTGAGTGGAGTCTGTTTACTCTTCGGTCCTGATTGGCTATTAGAGAGCGGGCGGTCCATTTCCTTTCTACTATAATATAATAAAAAGAAATAGATTGGTTGACGATGATGACCTGGCCATCACATGAAACCTTACCTAAATATAAGAGAAACAATTAAAAATAAGAAGTTTGCGGTGCAGGCGGCTTTGGATCCCCCAGTACCGATAGGAGGTCTTGGTGCACCTGTTAGCTAACTCCAATTCTTATCCGACGATAAGAGGCAAACCAATCCTTCAGTAGGTAACCAGGCTGAATGGCAAGGTGATCTACTACTAATAAAAAAACCGGGCCGAAGCTCAAAATGAAAATGAGTCGTCAAGTGAAGAGCGTGGCTGTGAAAGAAGTAAAAAAGCCGCGACACCCTGGAGACGACACTATAAAGTAACTCCACTGGAGATATGATCGTGGTAAGAAAATACAATCTCAAGCAAGGAAAATGCAATTAAAGAGTGAAAGGTCCTGATGGCGACAAGAAAGAATGAAGAAAGAAAGAGCAAAGTTGTAGAGTAAATGACGGTGAATCTAACACCTAACTTTCTATTGATGGAATTCAAATACATGAAGGAGGCAATCCCCTTTGTCAAGGAGAATAAAAATGACGATATCCCCCAAAGGAACCTAATAAAGGATATCAAAAGCGCTGCAGTATAATCATCATTAAAATACTTGGACCAAAACCAGAAGAATAAGGAAATGGAATTCATACTTTGTAGAGAACTCTCAAGAAACATCTATGAACAATTTTCTATACATTCAAATACATCTTTCTTTTATACACATACGCAGATATAAATAACGCTTATAGATACAATTTACAGCTTAAGTGTAGACAGAAAATTAACTTTATGACTTCCTACGTATTAAAATAGTCTTTACTTAGTCCTCGTTAATTATTTCAAACTCCAAAACATTTCAAACACAAGATTTTCATTAAAAATTTTTGGTTAATTTAAATATTTTTTATTATTACTATTACCCGGATCACCGTAGTTGATCAACGATGCTGTACCGATATCTTTTTAAAGATCAAAACGCCTCGGAATCTGACTCAAAGTTTCTGAAATCAAATTATCTATTTCCAAATAAGTTTTTTACATATAAAATTATTAAAAACTTATTCTAGCTTAATCTACTTAATAATAGAGCAATTGAGATTCTAGGTTTGAAAGAAATGTGTTCTTGCGGTTCGAATCATCAAATTTCTTTTGGTTATTTGTCTTCGCTAATAATTACTATTTAAAATCAGGTTTTCATCAGAATCAACGGCATTCAAAAGCTCCTGGTTTCATTTCAAATTTCTACTTTCTGGCATAGAAGCATCAATTAGTTTGCAAAGTAAAATTATTTTTAATAGATTAAAATTAGCGCGTAACTTAGCATTTATTTTGAAGCAATAAATTATGCATTGTATTCAAAGTTGTTTATTACATGTGAAGTGCCGACAGAATGGATTAATGAATAAATTACAACTTTTAAAATTACATGTTCTGTGTTGGAGAAATGAATGACTTTCTCTCATTAAAGTCCTGTTTATATAATAAATAATCTTAATTCGTCATCGTTCGATTTCCTTCTAGATTATGTTCCCGAAAATTAGTCAACAGCATGATGCAATATGCCACTTCCTTATCTGTTTCATTGCGATTGTAAAAAGTCTTCCATTTTTTGTTAATGCATTCAAAACAACCGTCTCTCTTACGACTTCTGTAATGTAATTAAAGCTATTAAACGCTTCTTTGAATCGACGTATATTACTAAAACGTAACTAATTTATTGATTTCACAGTTTTGAGAACGTCCCGCGAAAAAAGAAGCATTGTTTTATTTAGTTAACGTAAATATTCGAAAATTTTGGAATTAACTTCTTTGAAATAAAGCATTATTCTATGTAATTTACCTTTCAGTAAATGCAGCGCATTAGGTTTTCAATAAATAACGCTTATTGTTGTATTCTTAAAGACTGATCTCATTCTAGCAAAGTACGGATTTTAGCTTCGTATATCTTAAAGAAAACAGCTGAAAATCGAAGTTATTTAAAGTGAAGGTGTTTCGGCCTACAAACACGCAAGGAAACTATGATTATTTAGAAAAATAATATTTACACGCGGATTTTAATTACACAATTAATGAGGGCTTAATTCTTATGATTTGTAAATGCCGTAAGACATATTTTCAAAAAAAAATTTACACACGGATTTTAATTACGCAATTAATGAATGCTACTTGAATGCTACTTGGCTTCGTTCTCATGCTTTATAAATGTAATAAGCTATCTGATCGAGACTTTCTCAAATTCTTGTGATGGGGAAACGGCGACTCGAACAAGTTGATTGTGTACCGCCACCAAAGGGTTTGATTTGAATTGTAGTCAATTTTTGTTAATAGCGGTCATTGCCTTTCATTGGGAAAGGAACAGAGAACACTTCATTATCATCACTCAACTTCCGAAATCCCTTTACATCGACAATTGCGTCACATCAGTGTCGAATAAAGAGGAGTTGAATAATTTAATTGAAGATGCTACCGCAGTGTTGAACTTGTGGGAGAGTTTTGTTTTTGGAGGTTCTGGAGTCGGTTCACTGTCAAGAGGTGAATGTGGACTGGAAACAGTCACAATGGTACTTGGCATGCGGTGGAATAAGTTGACAGACAACTTGTTCGTTGAAATTTCAAGAATCGACGTTTTGGAGATTTATTGCAAAAAAAAGTTGCTCTCAGTTGTACAGTCCATTTTTGATCCGATGTGATTCTTGTCTGCAATTACTCCCATCCCCAAGATATTACTCCCAGAGGCGTGGAGAGTAAAAAGCGGATGGGATGATATTTTACCCACTTGTATCTCGGAGGAATTTGTTGATTGGACAGGGGAAATGCTTAATGTCAATTCCATTCGCATACATCGAGCATAAGAGGAACCTGAAGAAAAGAAAAACGAATAAGTTACATTGCTTTTGTGACGCTTCTAAATCGTCATATGCGACGGTAATATACGTCAGAGTCTTAGGTGACAAAGCAGTCAACGTCGGTATTTTGTTAGCGAAATCACGACCAAACCACTCAGCATTTCTCGTGATTGTATATCGATTGTTAACTGTTGTTAAAAGTGCGGTTCGGAAACGGTTTCGAGTCATGCTTGGAGTGATTCAATCGTGCATTTACATTTTTAATGCTCCATCCGAAGGCACTACATTGGTCAGGAGACGAGTTTTTTATTGCCTAAAAAGGTAGGGATCTTTAACGTGCTTGACAACACTCACACACGGGACCTCCATTTAACCCCTCATCCGAACGGGGACGTAATTTTTGTGAAAAATGCACACCTGCCATTTTTCAAGCAGTCGGGCGTGTCGGGATTCGAACCCAGGACTTTGGGATCCGTAGTCTTCAGCTTATTACATTGATCCACGGCGACGTCTCGAGTGATTCAACCACTGCCCTTGCTTGGGTAAAGCGACAGGTCAGATGGGGAAATTTTGTCGGAGACAAAGTGAAGGAAATCGGGAATTGACAGTGGGAGTGACCTTGCATCACGTACCAGATAAGTTGAATCCGGCTGATCTTCCATTGTGAGGTTGTACAATTCGAGAATTGTACGACAATAAATGGTGGATGGGACAGTCTTGGTTGATGAGTGAATGTGAATGGCCAAAATCTGAAGACGTAACTGATGAAAGTGGATTCAATCGGGAGTTGTTGAAGACAGGTGCAGTTCACACAGTAATTACGAAGACATTTCGTCCATGGGCTTTGGAGAGAACCAACAGCTGCTGTAAAATCATTCGAACCACAGGGTGGATTTTATTTGTAGTACAAAACATCCGTATGAAGAATAAGAAAAGAGAGTGCTGCAGAAGGATTTCAATAAGGTACAAGAACTGTCAGTTGAAGAGACTAAGAGGGCTGAACCATGCATCATCAAATTGGTTTAAATAAATTAGTTTAAATAAACTACATAATCTAAAAATCTGCGAGTTGGAAAGTGACGTGTTGTTGGGTGTGCGTACCACAATTGTAAGGAGAGAAGACACTTATAGTTCTACGTATTTTAAACTTCTCTCATCGTAGACGTACTCGCTGGAACGTCATCATCATGAAGGAACTGTCATGCAAGCGTACAGACGATGGTGGCAAGCCTTCGAGAACAGTTTTGGACAGCACAAAGTAGAAAGAGGATTAGGAGGATTATCTACACCTACATCCCGTGTAATCATCTACAGCAAAAATAGTCTTACCGTGTCAATGAATAAGAATGCATTTGGACTGACCGGAATAGACTTTGCGAGGATGGCACATAAGCTTGGATCGAATTGTTTACCTGTGCATCCTATAGAGATATTCATTTGCAGCTAGCTCGTCTTTGAGAAGAATCCGCTTCATACAGGCTTTGCAACGGGATTTCAAAGTGTGTGGTCGTACAAAGATAATTTGTAGTGACACGAGACAAATTTTGAAAGAACTAAGAATGAGTTTAGAGCGCTGGACTGGAAGAAGATAGCGTCCGAAACCACCATCGAGAAAACTGAGTAGCGTTTTAACGTACCGACTGAAGCTTGGTGGGGTGGTTGATGGTAGGTCGTAGGTGCTGTTAATCCGAATGATGGGTAAGGTTTGAGTCAACTTTAAAGATACGATAACGTTGTTGTGTCGTGCAGCGGCAGTAGTTAATGCGAGACCACTCACGTATATTTCGGATGGAAATTACCTGACGCCGTTGACTCCAGCGCATTTCACTAGTGGGTTAAAAAACAGTGAAATGCCGGATGTGGACGCTTTGAAGAAAGTGACATTATGTGAAGAGTACAAACACATGCAGCGTATTAAAGAAGCTTAGGATACACGTTTTTGGAAGAAGTACCTCGACCAACTTGTGCAGCGGAAGAAAACAAAGAAAGGAGTTTCGGTAAAAGTTGGAGACATTTATCTCAATAGGAAGAGATGACAGGAAGAGAATACAATAGCAAATGGGTTGTGTAGAGCTTTTCCCGGGGATAGATGGAGTGGTAAGAACAATTCGTTTAAAGGTTCAGGGAAAAAATCGGTGCGACCTGTCGAACGATTGTATCCGTTAAAGGTTGGAATAGTTTCGGAAGAACACTTGAATAGTCAACCTGAAAGTGAAACTGCGATGAAAGATATTATGACTCGGTTTGGATGGGCAGTAAAACCTCCCGTCAAGTTAACAGCTTGATTTTGTTCTATTGAGTTAGTAAATTGTGTATCATGTTTTGGAAGTAATATGATTGAATGGGAGGAAAATGATATGTAGGAGGATGTTAGAAAAGTGAAGAGGTAGGCTAAATAAAATAAATACATATACGTCCGTTTTTGATAAATGTCAAAATGAAAAAATTCTCTGAACCCTGACTTTAGATTTGTTTTGTCTCGTTTAGAAAAATTAGTAACGAAGTTAATTGTATGAGCCACGTTAAAAAAAGGCGGTTAGACCATCTGATAGCGCCGTAGCTTTTCCAACAGAATGACTAAACCCATACAAAATTTGTATACATATGGGTTAAAATAAATTATTATCCCTTCGTTTGATTGAACAATTTTGTGTAATAATGTTGATAATTTCCTAACTTGGATTAGAGATATTTAACTTTTACTTAAGTTGCGCTAACTTTAATAACCTTTATACGGACTAGCGTGTTGTTTAACTTATATTTACAGAACAAAATTCCTTTTTAGGCGTTCTGTGCCCCTATTTATATGATTTTTAGACTTGGGATTTTGTGAAATATCTATTGCATTAAAGCTTTTCCCAGCATGTGTGATACTTAAAACGAATAATGAAATCTAATAAAGCTTTTAAAGATCAGTGTTGATTATGGTTTTCAATCATTTTCACCTTTATTGGCCTTATATCAGAATAACAAAGTTACTGCAGACTTGCACTACACATGGCTTAAAATATCAGAATATCTAAAATTTTGCGTTATATATCCAGGTTAAATAAAATATGCGTTTCACTTTTTATATAACAACAAAAACAAGCTGCTTTGTACAGTAATTTCCTCTGGGAATTTTAGATCATTACAATGTTTAGTAGTGAAACTAAATATAAAAATTCGTCAAGGGAACTTAATCTTATAACCATATTTTATTTATTTTAATTCATTGCTAAAACGAAACGTGGTTCTTACTGTAACGAAATTAAAACGCTTTAAACATGATAATAAAAATTTTCTGTAAAATTTTTAGAAAAGTACGGTGCTTTTTGTCGTTATATTTTATTTTGAGAATTAATTTGATATTGCCTAAATTTGTAAACTTTATTTATAGTATTATACGTGCTATATTTTGCATTACTCCAGTACTGGTTACGACTTTATCTAGCATAAAAGTCATCCATTAAATTATGCTCGTCTTAAAAATAAGTAAATAAAACTCAGCAGTATAAGCAATTTCTACATTTACAAATTTTTTATTTCATTTTCTGTTAATAAAATGTCTATATTTGCAAAAATTCTGCTATGAGCTTTAACATGGTTTTGTATATCACGTTTTATCCAAAGCGACGACTTCCCTATGCCGAAAACGCAATATCTAATAGAGAACCCTTGCCATAAAGTTAATTGAATTTTAATTTCAGCGAAACCAACAACGTCAATACTGGATTACTGATAGAAGTCTGGAGCAAGGGAATGATTTGGGATCGTGCAATGGGCTACCAATGGATTCCTCTGCAAACAATACAATACGCCAACGAGGTAACGTATTTAGCGGCTCAATTAAGCTTTATATAGTTAATTGGATCTGAACTCAAACTAGTAGCCGATAGATCGCATTTCAAATAGGGAGATTGCATGTATTATAATTAGGGTTGGCTGATTCAGAGCAAGTATAAATTTTATGCACCGCGATATTGGTTTATTGAATTAATATGAAAAAATGTATTAAATCCTTTATTGCTGACTGTCGTAACGATGTGAAAATTTTTCACGCTTTTTACATATTCTGTCACAACAAAAAAACAAACTACCAGCTTTCAGTTGCTATATTTATTACTACTCGGGCGCCATTTCTTCTTTTAACTAAAATTTCACGAATAAAAACTGCTGTGTATTTTTAGAAAATTGAGGTCTGTTTGAAGGGTTGCAATAAAGTGAGCACAACACGATTTTGCCAAGCTTTGCCTATTTAATCATGTGAATGTATAGAATTTATTTGTTAATCAGAAGAACTAACAAACTAGTCAGAACGTTTGGTATGACTTCGAACACTTTGTCAGCGGTTAATCATGAGTAGACCATTTTCAGGCATCCTGCCACCTCATTTCCTCCCAAAACCCTCATTTCCTCCCAAATTTACATGTAAATTCCCATAAGGAGGAAATGGGAGGATGACTCCCTTGTGGACCGCCTTGTGGAAACGAGGAGAATCCCTCATTTCCTCCACATCTGGACCAAATAGTTTTCTTCGACTAACCATTTTTCATCTTTCGAGATAAACCTATAAACCTATCTTGTTTGGTATCAATTAATATTAGAATTTTCTTAGCTACCCGAATTTCTAGGAATTTCTTAGATTGCATCATCCTCAGGAAACTACCCTCATTTTAAGATTTTTACGGCTAACATTCTGAACCAAATACTTTTCTTACACTAGCCATTGCATCTTTCGAAATAAACCTATCTTGTTTGGTATCAATTAATATTAGAATTTTCTCAGCTACCCGAATCTCTATGAATTTCTTAGATTGCATCCATCTCCAAGGAGCTACCCCAATTTTAAGATTTCTTACCTGTAGCGACTTTTGAGCGTTCTTATAAATTTTTTAGTCATGTGATACATCTTGTTGGTCTAGAATTTTATGCAGAATCCGAATCTGCAAACAGATTTGAAATCGGACCACGCCCTGCAAAGTTATACCCTTTAAAGTCCTGATCTTCTAAATTTTGCTCTTTGCTCTATAAGCAAACCTAACAAATAGTTTTCTTCGTCTAGCCATGCATCTTTTGAGATAAACCTATCTTGTTTGGTATTAATTAACATTAGATTTTCTCAGCTACCCGAATCTCTAGGAATTTTTCAGATGGCATTATCCCTAAGGAGCTACCCCAATTTTAAGATTTCTTTACCGTAGCGATTTCTAACAAGTCTTAAAATTTTTTATACATATACATCTTGTTAGTCTAGAATTTTACACGAATTCGAATCTGCAAACAGATTTAAAATCGGACCAGGCCCTGCAAAGTTACACATATACCCTCTGCATGATAAATTCCTCTGATTTTGTTCGCATGGTTTCGCTTAAGACCTCGTACGTATTTTCCAGATTACTAGAAGACGTTATAACCACATTTTTTGTGTTAAAGGATTTCACATCGGACTTCTCTTCCCCATTTTGATGTAAACGCCGTAGAGTTCGCAGTAGACTTTTACTGCTGTATGTTGTATTCTTTTTCATTAAGTAATCGAATAAATCGCTCTTTCTGCTTCCAAAGAAACTCGGACACTCCATCGTCGACGCTGGCGTTATTTATGCGATAGCTAGCCATACGTTGTTAAACGCTGGCTAACATTTCTACGCCATCTTCGCCAGTAGGACGAGCTTTATGTCTGTTGCTCCAAACGTCGGCATTGATCTTCATCGAATGCAACTACCTATGTGTTTCGTCAAGTCGCTTTAATCAGCAGACCGAAATTTAGGCAATGACATACCTGTGTTTCCTGTGTCGTGTAAGTTAACATTCTTAAAAGCATACCCAAGTCCCACGTTAGACTTTCAGCCGTGAGATAACAACCTGGATTTTACACCCCACATTTTTCTGGTCGCCATCATCCTTTAAAGACGTCAACTCAATTTAAACGTTTAACCTTTTAGTAAACCAAATCCCACTTAAATTACTTTCGCAACTTCTAAACAAGAGTTTACTCTGCACACCTTTTGACCCCAATGACCCGATTTCAAGAACCGAACGAAGTGGTCGCGGACAATTCGTCATAATCCTTCTGTGCCGTCCAATACTTTAGCGCCAATCATGCACCGGTTCCCGTGGTGCACGCCGTCACAGCAACACCGCAAACCGTCTTCCATCGTACCGACGTGCATATTAAAATCCACTGTGACACCAACCAATTTGTGCAATCACTGAACTGCACTTACCAAAAACCTTTAAACCTACAAAACCAACTTGCGCACAGGACTACACAACTTTAACTTTAAAATCTACGCATTTACGCAATCGTGGTTTGGAACTCCATTATCACAATCGAAAACTTACACAAATTCCCATTAACCCATTTCGCCTGCTAATGAAACACTCGCACCTCACTTCGCTCACTACCGTAAATACTGAACATCAATCTCTCTTAACCCTCACCATCACCCCCCTTACTTTCCCATCTCTATGGGACCCCAAATTAACTCAACGCTTCAATTTACCCTAATCAACCCTTTTAACCCTTTCTTTCAAACCCACAAACCACTCATAAACCAATCTCCAATTAACCGAAGCTTCACCAAAAAACACTTCCAACACCAATTAGACCCCCCGGACCCCATTCTTTCCAACCCTCCGACCCACCACCCACCCGGGCCCACTTCCAACACTTCCCAACCAAAAAATTAATTATCAACCACCATGCCACGTCTTATTTAACAAACCTTTCTTCCCAACCGAAAGCCAACTCACATCTAATTAAGGGTTCTCCCAATTTTACCTCCCCTTTTTTCCCATTTACCCCCCTTTTGCACTTCAGCTCCAGGAAAAACCTTTCATTCCCCCACCAGCCCAGCCCAAACACGGACATTTCCCACTTAATCCGTAACCCACGATTCCCCTTTTTTAATTCCGTTGTTACCAACGTTCCCAAAATCCAGGGTTTTTTTCCCAAAACCACATTATTGTCATTCCTACCAATTCCCATTGCAAGTCGTGCTGTAGAAGATGCAGTGCTACTATAACCAAAAACACTTTAAACCATTACTAAGAAATACCAACTTGTTGTCCAGGATACTTACAAAAATTTAATTTTAAATAACTTCTACGTCATATTTAGGAAATGGTGGGCTTGAATATTTTCAAATGAATCACCAAGCAAAGTATATGCTTAGCGTATTAAAATTACCCATTAATTTCCCATTTTACGACCGTGGTTAATTATAGATTAAAATTTAATTTGTGCACTTCGAGCTTCTCGAAACTAACAATTTTATAGCAACAATGCGCTGTATAATACAGCATACCCTTGCCCGTTATTTCTCTATCTTAAAGTCACCTCCATTATTACCTATCAAAGCCCATTTTTATACTTTAGCATAATGCCATTTTCTTGTATTAAAGTTTCTTGACTCACGTTCGAACGTTCGTCCAACTGATTTCTAAACCGGAAGTACCAATCTCCAATAAATAGACCGATTGTCAACCGATCCTGTAAGGAAAAATTGGTCAATCATCCATATACTTCGACCCGCCAGTTCTTATTCCAACGTTTCAAACACAATGGCTAGCTTCAAACCCCGCACGGTCTTTAAGCTAACCACGATCGAACTAACATTTTGACACTGTATAAACATATCCCCTTCGCACTTATTCTTGTTGCCCTTGAAAAGCATTCAGCCTTTTCTAGCGTACAAACCTTCCAATTAATTTAACTAGCACACGCACTTTGTCGCACATTTTCTCTTTCATTTTGCTATTTAAACTCCCCTGTTGTTAACCACGTCGTTACCTTCAACGGAAACCTACTACCACATTTTCAACAACGACTCTTGCTACCTGATGACTCCTACTTCGCTTAAGCCAAGCCGGATCCTTATCGCGTAAACGATATTTGGATGTCGGGTATCGTAACCTCATTCGTTAACCGTATCTAGGCGCACCTTTCAAACCACATTAACCTATTTATGTCCACTCACCATTTACCATCGTGCTACTCAATCAACGCTATTTACGAGATCTTCTCCACACCAAGACGCTTTTCCCAATTTTAATTGCGGCCAATGCCCCCGTTTTCTTCTCTCCCAATTTAAATTTAAATCCGGCCCAATTATTCCATTCAGGCCCCTATCTCAATGCCCCAACATTTCAGTTAAACTTTCCACTCAGCTCACGCAATTTGCCAAGCAATTTTTTCCCCCCAAAACCACAGCCACAGCAACCCTTACCCCAAAACCTTTACGCCCAATTCCGTTTCCACCTTTCCACACAAAATTTCACCAGACACCACAATTCCCGCAAATTACCACGGTCCCCAACACCCCCACCTACATACCATATTCGCCAACCCCAATTTACTACTTCAACCCTTACCATTCCAATTTCAAAAACCTCAAGTTTCCCACCTTCCAATCATCAATTTCCCTGCCGTCTTACCAAAAAAACTTCCACCACCACCACCCCAGCAACAACCCCAGACGCCAAATTACTTCCCCAACCAGTTCTCACAACACCAAATTCCACCCCGGACCCCGAGGACACCCAGACAGCGTCCGTCCAATCAATGCCACCCCGACACATACAGGTGAAGCCCACGTTAATGTCACAGCACAGGCAACCTTGCGGAACGTACGCTGGTCATGAACCGCATACCTGTTCATATCGTCATGTACATTTTAAACACTTTAGCTACGGATTTACATCATCTTTCGCAAAAACCAAAGAGTCTTTCAACCGCAACACAGCTTAACCCGGATCGCGTCATCGACACTATTCACCTCATTCCATTCAACAGTTCAGATTTCACACAGTGCGCAGTCCCGCTTCCAGCATCCATCTTCCATGTCGCACGTCTTTCCTTCCAACACGATGCATTTCCTTGCTAACGGACGCCATATTGCGCACCACGGACGACGCGCACAATTGTCATCTCCGAAATGACTCTTTGAATAAACACAGAGATCAGTAAACTGCAAGATTGTGTAAGATTTTATTTTATAGTCTTCCTCCATCATCTCAACAGCTAATCAACACGTCACAACGTATCATCCCTTTTGCGACACCATGTACCCAGTCATTCTACACGTCAGCAGGTTAACTAACAGCACAGTTTTGTCCGACACATTTCATGCAACTAGTCGTTTAGCACATACCGCGCATCTATTCTCGCAATCAGACAAGTCACGCATCACCATTAGTCGCCTTCAACGCTACCATTTTATCAACGTCCCAATTTGCGACAACGTAAATTGCATTGCTCGTTTTCACTCAGACATAGCGCATCCACTTGATTTCGCAGCCGATAGCCAAACAGATTCGCAGCTATGTCGTCAACATCCATTCCTCAAGTAGAAAAACTCGTCAACACCATTATCTCGTTCGCTCCTTCGAATTTCAAACTTTCAAACGACAAGGCAAATTTAACCTCGAGTCTTTAGTCGTGATCAATTCAATCCGAGCTATAAACTAACTATTTTCCAGCAACTGTATCAATATTTGAACCTTTCCGCTCTCGAGGTTCTTCGATAGCATTCCCTTCTTCGCGGAGCCCTAAAGCACTTCCATACTCTATAGTGACAACGGCATTTGTCGAATTAAATTTCTTTTTAGAGCCTTAACATCTCTGTTTAACATCATCGATTGTACAGTTTCGCAATCTAACAACACCATCACGCGACTCTTTAACCAGTGGGCTTCGCACAACACCACAGTCTTCCACTATTTGTTAAACAAAAATACCGGTATCGCCATTGGACGTAAACAGAGTTTGGGAATCGAGTATGAACCTACAGACGTCAGTTCTACTATTTAATCCAAAAACTCATTTCAACCCACTAATCGCTTTAAGGTCCACATTGCCATTTCCCAGACGGCACGACTGGAAACTATTTCTATAGATTCTATTTCCACGCACTGACAGTTGCACCCATTCCTTGAGGATAGCCGTTAAGTTGACCCCGGTTAAACACGATGACCACTGACATTTTATGCTTTACTACGCTTACATACAGGCATTATTACACCAATTTTTCATTGACCCCAGTAACAGCGTTAATCACAATTTTTTGGTTACAGCCGTCGGCGTCTGACCCAACCTATTAATTTTCCTTTTATCTAACCTAGGTCCACACTTGTTTTTAATGGAAAAACTCATTAAATGCAATTAGTGTTAATGGGTTTTTAATGAGAAAACTCATTAAAAGCAATTAGGTCATATGGTCATTGGTCATATTGGTATGGGTCATTGGTCATTGGTCATTGGTCATGTGGTCATAGGCATATGGTCCATGTGGGGAATTTCACCCCATGGGGCAATTTCACTAACTTAACATCCTCATATATCCGGATATATGTCGATGCGCATCCCTGTCGGCTTAGGTTGGATAACAACATATTCGACTATCTTCGGCAATATACGTCCTCACTCTGTAGAATACGTAAGAGAACAATTTTTCGTATTCAATTTAGTATTCGATAGTAGCTAGAACGGTAAACATGAGCGTCTCCAAGGTGATTAACGTTTCTCAACTTCTTGGGAATAAAGTGAAACCGACAAATGAGCGATTTGGATTATGGCTGTTGACAGAAAATATGTGCAACAATAATCTGGTAAAAGATATTGGTAATATTTGTTATGTCGAAGGCGAACAGATGCTGACTGGTGGACTACACACACCAATTACAGAACCATTTTGTGACAATATAATGTTGGTTAAAATTTGCGACCTTTCTGACACCGAACAAGCATCTGCAAACAAAAGGATGTTTATCCTAAAAAGAAATTTGTGGTGCATTTAACAGCTATCTACGAAGAAAGTTCAACCGATTTGTTTCGCTAGGCATGGTGTTAAAGCTAAGCTTCCGTTTTCTCTGGAAAGCACTAACAAGATGGGCCAGAGAGTAAAAGAAATTATCGGAAAAGAAGACCTCGAATGCATTAATAAAAATTCCAAAATCCTATATGTGTTCCATACAAAGTGGAACTAGCAGATGTTAAGTTGGAAACTTTATTGGAGGAACTACCAGATATATTAGACGAAGTCGAAAAGATTATTTCTATCTTTTGACATGGATGTAACCCAAGATTTTGCAGGTATATTTAGCAAGATGGAGATGTGTAATTATTTAACTACAAAGCATAACTTTTGCTATAAGGGAGAATACGAAGAAAAGTGTAATATTATAGTTGACAACGATAAAACTGGGATTGATTGTTTAACATGGCTAACAACCAATGCAAGAATTAAGATTTACAACAAATTTGTGTGCCAGATAACAAGTCCTGGTGTTAATAAACAACTTGGCAATCATATACTAGATTTTTACGTTGTCCAGATGTACGTTTAAGGGAAACATTTGCGTCTACTTTGGCCAAAGAACATGGTATTACGCGATTGGAAGCGACAATATACAACTGTGCAATTGGAAGCTATGTCAGTGCGGAACGGGTGTATAAACCCTTAAAAGACTGTTTAACCTTATTGGAAGATAGTGTTATACTTCCTAAAGGCGCCAATGTACTCGGTACCACTTGCCAAAATGTGGAGTAAGTTATCGGACAAGCTACAAAATAGCTGCTGTTTAGCGAATAATAACCTGCTACAGTACGTGTATTGGGGAATGGCAATACAAAGAAATTGACGGGCTTGCAAATTGTTGTCCGAAAACCAAAAGAAAGGGAAACATTGATAAAGTATGTCTTGGCTTTTAGTTTTAACTATTTACCTGTAAATTATTTGGAGATAGTAGAGGAGCAAGGCAGCCAAGATAAAATAAAATCTTACACAAGTGCTACATTAAAGCAGGTAGTACATATTTTACACAATCTGCAACACCATATTCTACAATTCCAAAAGAAATAGTCATTTCGGAATTGGGATTGATAAATACACCCTAACATTCGTCCAGAGGTTGTACGACAACGCACAAATATTGGTAGTAAACTCATCCGTTTACGCTAAAGGAAATTGCCCCATTATGTATGCCATACGCTGTAAGTGGAAGGAAAAGACAACTGGAATTAGAGGAAATGGATGCAAAAAGGCGAAAATTGACTACATGGAAAACACTGCGACAATACGCGAACAATACAAAGATGTGTTAGACAAAGAACATCTTATTAGAGAAAATGAGGAAGAATTAAAAGATTATTTTATGTGTCGATGGACTGACTTAGATACATCCGGTTGTACAAGCTGTATGCATTTGCGGTTAGTAAGAAAGACTCTTTAGTTATGTAGGTGTTCTTGCAGAAAAGGATGGTACTAAATCCGTATACTTTTTAAAAGGTTATTCTAAAACGTATTTATCAAAATGGCAGATAACAAAGACGAACTTAAGGAATGCGGGTTTCGTAACCTTGGCGTACACCACACGCAAAGGGGTTCCGCTAAACATTGTATATTTACCTAGTAAAAAACCTTTCGGATCATTTAAAACCGAGGGTCTTACAACCTATAACAACCATATATTCCCAAAAGTGGTGGACATGCAACTACGCAACAGTGTGTGGAGAAAAGGATTTCTCCAATACCGACAAGAAGAAGTCGATCAAGCTAACAAGATACGTATGCAGGATATAGTGGGAAAGCTGCGATTAAAAGATTGTCACAAGCTGCAAGAATTACACGAAGGAATGGATCTGGTTGTCGGCGGAATCAAAGACTTTAAATATAGAGGCAAACTTCGGTACATTTTACAATTCGAAAACCTAGACGGTCTTTATGTATCAAACTATTGGTTAGAAAAGGAGATAGAAGACTTGGGTGTCGATTTAAATTTTAAGCTGCGAATAAAATTAGATAAAATTAAAACCACTGCAAACAAACATAAAGAAAGGACTGTCTTCTGTGTATAACTTTGTATTAAAATTAAGTTTAAATGACTCCATGTTTGGCATTAAATATTTTTAAATTTGTTATGTATAATGTCAGAATAAACATTTTATAATAGTATATAACATTGTTCTTTATTTATAAAAGGCTGTGACGTTACCCCGAAATAGCAGTCGCACAGAAGGGTGCCGGGCAGCGGCATGGGCAGGGTGCGTACGCGCAGGGTGCGCATGGGCAGGGGTGTGCATGCGCAGGAGTGCTCATGGGCTGGGATGTGTCTGGGCGTACACGAAGGGAAGCGGATGTTAACAGTCACCAAGCATCCAATTTTTATTTGATGGTATCGAGTACTTGCCTGCGTATGTATCCGGAGTAAAAAACGATTTGTACAACGCAGATTAATTAATAAAATTAGTTTATCGAGGAAGATGACAAAGGTACATCATTCCTAATAGTACAACAATCTACGCATGGGGCGTAAAGATATAAGATAGTTGTTTATATTTGTAAGGATTTTGTAAATTGTATATATTAGTTTTAAGATTCCATAATTTTTAAGTTCTTCTCCACCTTCCAAATCCTTCCGGCTTCTATCCTGGTTGACAGAGTATACGTGTTATCTCCACGTGGTATTCGCGGGACACGGCGGTTTTAGATTTCTCGGGAGATGGTTGGCTAAAGGCATATGTCTTGGGTAGCGAAAAAGGTTTTAAAGATGGTGTTAAATAAAGATGAGCAAAAAATTTGCTTTAAAACGCATAACTTTGTATGGGTGGTCCTATTTAAAATCTATTTACAGATTTGGGGTCCCTAGAAAATTTAATATTAGTTGATACCTAGCAAAATATATTTATCTTAAAAGAGTGACTACCCCGCGTATAATAAATAAATATAACACTTGTCAACAAAAAGTTGTAGGAAAATTAAAGACGTATTTAATGGGGGTCCAGTATTAGAATTTGTTGGTAGTAATGTTAAGTCCTACTGTATTGTAGGCGAGAAAGATACGATTAAAAAGATTAAAGGGTCTCACGAATTGTAGTTAATAAAACCGAGGGTCTTACAACCTATAACGAGCATATACCTCAAAAGGAATGGGCATGCAACTACGCAGCAGTGCGTGGGAGAATAAGAATTCTAATAAGAAATTAAAGTTTCCATGTACGTAGCACCAGTCATTGGGAAATGGTCGAAATGTTAACCTATAAAGACGATTATTAATTGTGGTTTAGAAAATAGTAGTTTTCGTGGACCAAATAAAATAGCTTAGACTGGTTAATGTATATGGTTACATACCTCGTACACATCCACAAACATCTGTTTACGTCCACAATGGCGATACCGGTAGTTTTTGTTTAACAAATAGTAGGAAAGATACGTCAGGTGTTAGGTGGAAGCCCATAGGATTCAAAAAGAACGGTGCGGCGGGTGTATGGTGGTCTCGTTAGAATAATCGAAAGTGGTTAATCAATCGTATTAGATGTTTAAATAAGCAAAAGTGTAAAGGCCTACATAAACAAAAATTTAATTATCCGACAAAAAGTGCGCGATGTGCTACACTTATAAAGAAAGTATGGAATGGTGCTTTATAGCGGCCCTAGCAGTAAAAAGGGCGACTGACTTTTCCAAGCAACTACAAGAATAGCAGTAGCGCAGAGAAGGGGTATGCATGTATTATACAGTTGCTACAAAATATGTTAGTTTACGCGTAGCTCGGATGTGTAATTGATCACGACTTAAAGATCCTCGGAGGTTTAAAATTTCAGCCCATTGTCGTTTGAAAATGTTTGTAAATTATCAGAACAGGAGCGGGTCGAAGTATAATGGATGATTGACCGAGTTTTTCTACCTTTACGAGGGAATTGGAAGTTGACAGACATCGAGCATCTAATTTCTATTTGGACGATATCGAGTACTTACCGGTTCTAGAAATCATTACGTGCGATCGACCGCTATGCGAAAGTGTAAAAGCCTACAGAAGCAAAATTTAATTATCAGACGAAAAGCGCGATGTGCTATAGAAAGTATAAAAAATTGGTGCTTTGCATCGGTCCTAACAGTAAAAAGGAGAGTGACTTTTCTAGCAATTACAAGAATAGCAGTAGCGCGGCGAAGGGTATGCATGTATTATACAGCGCATTGTTGCTATAAAATATGTTAGTTTACGAGAAGCTCGAACGTGCACAAATTAAATTTTAATCTATAATTAACCACGGTCGTAAAATGGAAATTAATGGGTAATTTTAATACGCTAGCATATACTTCTTGGTGATTCATTTGAAAATATTCAAGCCCACCATTTCCTAAAATATGACGTAGAAGTTATTTAAAATTAAATTGTTGTAAGTATCCTGTAGACAACAAGTTGGTATTTTCTTAGTAATGGTTTAAAGTGTTTTTGGTTATAGTAGCACTGCATCTTCTACAGCACGACTTGCACACAATTTGTGTGCGTGTGCTACACCCTTTGGATTTTTAATATGCACGCGATCCGTATAACATGGAAGACGTTTTCCGGTGTTTCTACTAACGGCATTCGCACCATCGACGAAGCGAACCAGGTGCATGCATTGGCGCTAAATGTATTGGACGAGCAGCGAGGATTATGACGTCATTTAGTTCCTCGCTGAATCCTCAACTTCGTTCGGTGTCTTCGGAAACCTTCGGTTTGCATTCTATAGGGTACATAAAGCAGGTGCGCAAGAGTAAACTCTTTAGTTATAAGTTAGTTCGCTGTACAAGTCAAGTCTTATAGTGCGGATTTTGTTTTGTCTAAAATGGTACCTGCAAACGTTTTAAATGTCAACGTGCGTGTACTTTCGGAAAGTGCTCTCAAGGACCGAACAAATGTCGTGGTGTAAATCGTCCAAGGTTGCTTATACATCCGTCCGAGCAAAGTATTAAACTGTGGGATTCGGTTCGCTTTACGAGAATGGAATTCGCAGCGACACAAGGAAAACAGCCGGTATGTCATTAAGCCGTAAACGTTCAGCTCCGCTCAGCTGTTAAAGGACCTTGTACGAAACAACCACGAATTATGTGTAAAGTATGCGATTTCGAAATGGAAGATCTATGCCGCACATTTGAGGAGCAACAGACATAAAATGCATCAGTTACCGCTACTGCGATGATGGTGTAGAAATGGTTAGCACAGCGTTTAACAACGTATGGCTAGCTATCGCATAAAGAACGCCATGTCGACGATGGAGTGTCCGAGTTTCTTGGAAGCAGAAAGAGCGATTTATTCGATTAATAAATGAAAAAGAATACAACATACAGCAGTAAGAAGTCTACTGCGAACTCTACGGCGTTTACATCAAAATGGGGAAGAGAAGTCCGATGTGAAATCCTTTAACACAAAAATGTGGTTTATAACGTCTTCGTAGTAATCTGGAAAATATGTATCGAGGTCTGGTAAGCTCGAAGTTACCATGAACAAAATCAGGAGTGAATTTGTAAACATGCGAGCTCCGGTTAAGCCGTCTTTGGAAAAGTGCTCTATTTAGAAATAGAGATATTGAATAAGGTATTGACCTCTTCGATCATGACAAGTTCTAGGTTGAAACATAAAAATTGTGAATATGTATTTAGAAATGTGGTTTACAAATTTAAACTGTATTAGTAAAAATTGTTTGTAATAAAAGTTTTAAGAATGGTTTTAGATTTTCTTTAGGTATAAGCTGCAGGAAATTTATAATTTAGAGGGTGTGTTAAAATGGTAAGGGTGGTTCGATTTTAAATCTATTTACAGATTCGGATTCTACATAAAATTTAGACTAACAAGATGTGCTACATGTATAAAAATTTATAAGACGCTCAAAGTCGCTACAGGTAAGAAATCTTAAAATTGGGGTAGCCTTGGGGATGGTGTATCTAAAATTTAAAGAGATGGGTAGCTAGAAAATTCTAATATTAATTGATACCAAACAAGGTAGGTTTATCTCGTGGGTGGAAATGTGGAGAAAGATTTATCTCGCAGAGGGTATATGTGTAATTTGCAGGGCCTGGTCCGATTTTAAATCTGTTTGCAGATTCGAATTTGTAAAATTTAGACTAAAAGATGTATTGCATGTATAAAAAATTTTAAACTGTTAGAAATCGCTACAGGTAAGAAATCTTAAAATTGGGGTAGCTCCTTTGGGGATAATGCAATCTAAAAATTCCTAGAGATTCGGGTAGCTGAGAAAATCTAATATTAATTAATACCAAACAAGATAGGTTTATCTCGAAAGATGCATTGGCTAGACGAAGAAAACTATTTGTTAGGTTTGCTTATAGAGCAAAGAGCAAAATTTAGAAGATCAGGACTTTAAAGGGGTATAACTTTGCAGGGCGTGGTCCGATTTCAAATCTGTTTGCAGATTCGGATTCTGCATAAAATTTAGACCAACAAGATGTATCGCATGACTAAAAAATTTATAAGAACGCTCAAAAGTCGCTACAGGTAAGAAATCTTAAAATTGGGGTAGCTCCTTGGGATGGTGCAATCTAAAAATTCTAGAGATTCGGGTAGCTGAGAAAATTCTAATATTAATTGATACCAAACAAGATAGGTTTATTTCGAAAGATGCAATGGCTAGTGTAAGAAAAGTATTTGGTTCAGAATGTTAGCCGTAAAAATCTTAAAATGAAGGGGTAGTTTCTGAGGAGTGCTGCAATCTAAGAAGATTCCTAGAAATTCGGGTAGCTAAGAAAATTTAATATTAAATTGATACCAGAACAAGATAGGTTGTATAGGTTTATCTGAAAGTAAAATGGTTAGTCGAAGAGATAACTATTATGGTCCAGATGTGGGAGGAAATGAGGATTCCTCGTTTCCAAAGGTCCACAAGGGATTTCTCCATTTCCCTTATGGAATTTACATGTAAATTTGGGAGGAAATGAGGGTTTTGGGAAAGGAAATGTGTGGGCAGGATGCCTGAAAATGGTCTACTATCATGACGTCAAGAATTAAAGAATTTAACGCAAAACTTCTCTACACATTTTTCAAATTTTGTTAATTTCGGAAAGAATTGAGGGTCAAATTTTAATAGTGGAAGAGATAGTAGAGTGATTCGTAGATGACTCGAGCAGTGGAGTTTTTCAAAGAAAACGAAGGCGTGCGTGGTGTTATTGTGAAACTATATTGGCGTAATTTTCTCGGTTGGTACTACTTCGTTTAGTTTACTTCAACTTAAACAAATCATTTACGGTAGTGATTTTGCTCAAATCACTTCTCTGCTACCCTACAAAGCCGTTTTAGGCAGGTAATCGCGACGAACTTAAGCAAAGTCGAGAGACCATTGGACGTAGTGGTTTTCTGCAACTTACTCTTCGATCAACACACAAACCCCTGGAGTACGTACCGTAAACTGATCAAACCTCCCTCCACACACATCCTCACAGTCATTTCAACTACAATCTTTTCCACATTTAAGCAAACAATGTTTACCCTCCTAGACACAGCAATACCTTCAGCTCCTCTTGACGTACCAACCCAACCGCAACAACGCATAATCGACAACACTCTAACCCAACCAGATACTGACCCAGACGCAGACATTTAACTTTCCCTTTTAGATTCCTTCGTTACCAAACTAAACCCCCATAAAGCCCCCGCCCCAGACCTCATCAACAACCTGATCCTACAAAAATTCTGGCGCCTCATTAGAGAATCCACTCACCTACTATTCCAAAAATGCCTGTCTCTTCTGGGATTTTCCTTAACTCATTTAAATATACTTCCATCTCCATTATACTCAAACCCAATAAGCCTCCCAAGGACCCTAAATCATGCAGGCCTATTGCACTCCTTCCAACACTTGGAAATTTTCTTGACCACACCATCCTATACAAACTAAAATCATACACAGAACGTCATTTCTTACTCTTACCTAACTAACACGGCTTTCGCTCGGGGCATATCGCTGAACGTACAATCCGCTCCCTAATCCAAACGGTCCAAACATCCCCTTATACGAGAGTGGTTTGAAAAGTTCGCCAAATGGAGCACAGATGGCAGCATCAATTCGGATAAAATATATGCAATTGATGGATCCAACTATCTAGTGCGCAGATGTTAAATTTGACATTATTCTGTCAAGTAGTATTAATTTGGTGCTGTATGAAGTAAAGTTAGTTTTGTGAGTTTTCAAAATGGATAAAACTGAAACGCGCGCTGTTATCAAATATTTTGTAAAAAAAGGGTTGGAAAGCAACAGAAATACATAAAGATATGCAGGATATATTACGAGACTCCGCTCCATCATTTAAAACTGTGCACAAGTGGGTGACGGAATTTAAATGTGGTCGTGAGAGCTTAGAAGGTGACCTGCGCAGTGGACGACCAAAAACTGTCACCACGCCTGAAATCGTCCAAAAAGTTAATGATATGGTTACGCAGGATCGTCGATTAAAGGTCTCCGAAATTGTTAAGGATGCAGGTATCTCAGATGAAAGAGCATTTCATATCTTAACTGTGGAATTAGGTATGAAAAGCTATCGGTAAAATGGGTGCCGCGCATATTGACAATCGATCAAAACTTTCAGAGGAAGAGAATTTGCTAAACAGCGTTTAGACCGCTTTAACTCCAATAAAACCGATTTCGTCCAACGATTTGTTACGACAGATGAAACTTGGGTTCACTATTATACCCGTGAAACCAAGCAACAATCTAAACAATGGAGACATAGAGGTTCACCACCACCAAAAAAAGCAATGTCCGTGAAGTCGGCTGGAAAAGTAATGGCATCAGTTTTTTGGGATGCTAAAGGTGTCCTACTATCCAAGAGCCAAACAATAAACGGTGAATATTGCGTTAAACTTCTAGGCCAACTGGATAAAAATATTCGTGAAAAAAGACCTGCATTGCGTAAGAAGAAGATCATTTTTCATCAGGATAATGCACGTCCACACACAAGTGCAGTAGCAATGCAAAAATTGAATTCCTGAAGTACGATCTGTTGCAACATCCACCTTATTCGCCTGATTTGACTCCTTCTGACTTCACCTATTTCCACGACTAAAGGTTTTCCATGGAGGAAAACAATTTTCCACGGACGAAGAAGTAAAAGCAGCTGTTGACGACTATTTTGGAGGCCTTAAAGAATCGCACTTTCGTGATGGCATAATGGGCTTGGAACAGCGCTGGATGAAATGTATTCAACTTGACGGAGATTGTGTTGAAAAATAAACTATATTTTATAAACAAATTTTTTCATTTTCCCCTTCGTTTCGCGAACTATTCAAACCACCCTCGTACATACGCAGTCTCCTTATTCCTTCTGTGGTGGCACAATCTTGTTAATCAACTTAAACAAGCCAATTTCCCTTCCAACCTCTACCTCTTAATAAAATCTTTCCTCTCATCCCGAACAGCCACCTTAACCACCAATTTCAACTTGATTACTAAAGCTCTCACCCAACGATGTCCACAAGATTCCTGTTTATCACCTACCCTATGGAACCTCACAATCAATCCTCTCTTAGACCTTATATCCCAAACACCTCCACCATCGCTTACGTCGATGGCGTAGCTTTCCCTATCCACGGCAACTCCCTTGCCTCTATAGATTCCACAGCTGCCGTCAATTAAATTTTGGTCCTTTTTAAACAGACAACCGCTTTCCCCATCTAAAACAAAAATGCTCCTGCTGAAAGGCTACTTCAGCCCAAATCAAAATCCTAAGATTCACATTCTTGACACACCTATTTCCCTCTCAAAAATAGCTCTCTACCTTGGACTCCACATTGACACGCGCCTAAAAATGAACTCCCATCTCTCCAAACTTTGAACCAAAACACAAATCATACTCCATAATCTACTTCACGCTCTCCCAAAGACAGTCCTCTTCACCAATTCAACACGAAGACTAATCATTAACCACATCATAATCCCGATCATCAGATACGCAGTAGATTCTTGGTTCTTGCTTACACTCCCTCCCCCTCCTCCAGACGTACGCTCAACACCTCAAGAGCATACAGAACCACTCCCACAGCGTCCTTGTAAACTCTGCTTTAAATTCCTCCGATCGAAATCCAACTAAACTTCTCACTCGAAATCCGAAACCTCAAGCATAACCTACCAATCATCTTACACGACAGAACAATTCACTATGACGAATATTGTACTCTCCCTAAAGCTAACATAAAATCCCGAATACCTAACTCTCTACTCCATTCTTGGCAAGATCTTTCGTCCCACTCCACCACCGACAGATATACATTTGATATCTTCTCTGATATTGCAAACATTCCTCCACATATTCCTTTCTCTAATCCTCCTACAATGCAATTTCTGTCCGGCCATGGTAACTTCCGTAATAAACTTTATCAATTCCATTTAACTCCTTCCCCTCACTGTCCTTGAAACAATTAATTTTTAGAAACTCCACAACAACTGATATAATCCTCTCCCCCTAACCTCTCTACTACAAATCAACCTCAAGCAATCTATAAACCTTGGCCCGGTCTCCCCACTTCCTAACATAAACTTCCTAGTCACTAACTACCCTCAAGAATTCAACCATCTCCTAAATTAAATCTCTTAACCAAACCTACCACCCACAACCAGCGGCACTAACACACTTAATATACACTCTTGCAATTCACTACCACATCACACTTATACTCGCACTATGTACACAATCAGCACCACTCTACGTGCACAGTCGACGACTAAAGTAGGGGCACAAATCCCCTTCATCAGAACTTCATGAACCCCAATCGTTTTTGAATTATTTATTGTAAGTTCTTCAAATAGGTATAAATACTTGTAATGTACGGCTAGTATGCGCTGTAGCCTAGGTATAGTCCACAACAATAAATTAAATTTATCTATCTATCTATCTTACTCTTCGAATTGTACCTTTAAATCTGTATTTTTCTCCAGATACATGCAACTATAAAAGTTTCGAGAACAAATCTTGATTAAGAAATTGAACAGCGGTCTCTTGAACTATCTGTCCATAACCTAACGCATTTCGAATACATTTTACAGAAAGTCCATTATCTCTTTAAAAAATTAATGATAAGCATTGACAAATGACAAACGTCTGGAGATCAGGAATCACAACTTACACTCCTACTTTGATACGAATATGTTACGGATAAAGGAAGTATTAAGTTATTAACTTTGAAATTTCCCAGAAGAGAGTGGGAATCGCGTCAGAAATTGAGGGTGCATCGGCCAACTACAATGATGCAGGAATGTTCTAAAAGAAGCACTGAAGGAAAATGGACAAATTTAAAACTTAAAAATTCAATAGGTGCAATATCAAGCCACGTTACCAATAACACTTATCTTGAAAAGCTTTCAATGCCGTCTTAAATTTCTAGGCGCCAACTCGTCTAGTTTAGTCATAATCCTCTAGATGACGAGTGCTCCTAGGTATCCCAAATAAGTCGGTTTCTTGGCGGAATGAAGTTTTGTTTGCACCCCAACTCCCTCTTACAGTAAAGAATACATCCACTTTCAGCTTACTGCGTCACCTAAACTCATTTGAACATGAACATCACAACATTATTCCTGCAAACAGGTACGCATATAAAATTTTAAGTTACATAAATTGATTTGACACCAGAAACAACACTATTCCTGTAAACAGGCACACGCGCAGAATTATAACACCCAAAACAATTTAAATACAAGCTGCATAACAAGATCTTATAGACAAGTACACAAACAGAATTTTATAGGTACCTAAATTAATTTAACACACGTCCTTAACCTTTCAAATAAAAGTGCAATATCCAACTACTATACATTTAATAAAATTTAGAATTTTGCTGAATCCTTGCTATTCTAAGCAAGATAAAGATCTTTAACGTGAGTGACAACACACACGGGACATCTATTTTACCTTTCTTCCAAATCAACGTGTATTTTTGTAAAAAATGACGATATCCCCCAAAAGAACCAAATAAAGGATATTAAAAGCGGTGCTGTAGAATCATCATTAAAATACTTCGACCAAAACCAGAGGAATAAAGAAAGGAAGTACATACTTTGTAGAGAAATCTCAAGAAACATCTATGAACAATCTTCTATTCATACAAACACATCTTCCTTATTATACACATACGCAGATATAAATAACGCTTATTGATGCAATTTACAGCTTAAGTGTAGACAGAAGATTTACCTTATGACTTCTTACGTATTAAAATAATCTTTACTTAGTCCTCGTTAATTATTTCAAACTCCTAAACATTTCAGACACAATATTTTTATTAAAAATCTTTGGTTAATTCAAATATTTTTTATTATTGTTATTACCTGGATGACCATAGTTAATCAACGACGCTGTACCGATATCTTTGTAAGGATCAAACGCCTCGCGTCTGACTCAAAGTTGCCGAAATCAAATTATCCATTTCCAAATAAGTTTTGTACATAAAAAGTTAATAGAAACTTATTCTAGCTTAATCTACATAGTAATATACCAATTGCGTTTCTAGGTTTGAAACAAATTTGTTCTTGCGGTTTGGATCTTCAAATTTTTCTTTTGGTTATCTGTCTTCGCTTATAATTACTATTTAAAATCTGGTGTCCATCAGAATCAACTGCGTTCAAAAGCTCTTGGATCCATTTCAAATTTCTATTTTCAGGCATAGAAGTATCAATTAGTTTGCAAAGTACAATTATTTTTAATAGATTAATGTTAGTGCGTAATTTGTCATTTATTTTGAAGCAGTAAATTATGCATTGTATTCAAAGTTCTTTATTACGTGTGAAACGCCGACAAAATAAATTAATGAATGGATTACAGCTTTTGAAATCACATGTTCTATATTGGAGAAATGAATGACTGATGATCATTAAAATCCTGTCTACATTGTTATACTCTACGCGCGGTATTATTTCCGCCATATTGTTACTTCTACCGGCCACGTTTTTAGGGTGATGCAATCGCTATATAAAATAAATTTGCATGCACAAATTAGATCAAAACAAATTACTCAAAGGTGGGTATCTCGTAGGTTAATCTCAGGATCCCTCGGCACTTGTGAGGTTGGGTTACGTCATTGTTGACATCAAATTTCCACTCGTAGGGGATGAAGGAACACCAGGTAAAGGAACGACACAAGGCACGATAAAAAGGAACCTACATACCTGAGATACACAAAGGAATCCTACTAGATAGCTGTTGCTTCGTTCATCTCTCGTAACTTAATGGCGTCTTTCTACACCACGCACGCACTCCGCATTACTTTTGCGCAGACGCGACTGTCAGTGACGACGAAAGTTGGCGTATTCATTTAAAAATACGCGGCAATTTATTTACAAATTAAATTTAACGTCATACATGCCAGTTGGCATGTAAAAATATAATAAATAATCTTAATTCGATATTTTTCGATTTTTTCTAGATTATATTCCCGAAGAATAGTCACCCGCTTAATACAATACTCTACCTTGATTTTACTTTCTTATCTGTTTAATTGCTATTGTAAAAAGTCTTTCATTCTTTGTTAATGCATTAAAATCAGCCATGGTTATCTCTCTTTTGCGATTTTGTAATGTAATTAAAGCTATTAAACGCTTTTTTGAATCGATGCATATTCACAAAAGGTAACTAATTTGTTAATTTAATAGTTTTTAGAACGTCCCTTGAAAACAATTAAGCATTGTTTTATTTAGTTAACGTAAACATTCGAAAATTTTGGAATTGACTTCTTTAAAATAAAGCTAATAAAAATGATATTTCAACGAGGATGCATTACTCTATGTAATTTACCTTTCAGTAAATGCAGCGTAATACGTTTTTAATAAATAATGCTTATTGTGGTGTTCTTAAAGACTGATTCCCATTCTAGCAAGGTACAGATTTTAGTTTCGTATGTCTTAAAGAAGACAGCTTAAAATGGTTTAAAGTTTAGGTTTTTTGATCTACAAACACGCAATAAAACTACGATTATTTAAAGGAATAATATTCACACGCGACTTTTAATTACACAATTAATGAGGGCTTCGTTCTTATGATTTGTAAATGCCGTAAGACATATTTTCAGGAAAAAATTTACACACGGATTTTAATTACGCAATTAATAAGTGCTACTTGAAATTGGGCTTCGTTCTTATGCATTATAAATGCAGTAAGACTTGTTTTAAAGGTATTTTTCTAGAAAATAATTATTTACTCACGGACTAAGGTTGCGTTCGTTCTTAAATGGTATTTCAACATTGTATGTACTTAAAACGGTTTTTTTTAATTTTGCTTGAGAATACATTTATCTTGCTGAGGGAATACGCTAAGTTTAGAAGTGCCACAATAAAGTATGAATGCTAGCAAAATATAAATCAGAATAAATCTCTAACGTTTATTTGATATTCGTGCTGCAATCAACTGTTGTCTTTAATACGCGTCGCTTAGAAAAATTAAGCTTTAATTTGAATTACGTTTCGTATGCAACAAGTATATTGGCATTGGTAGCTTCGTCTTTCTATTGATGAGATTTCAAAGTTGTTAATTAGAGGTGAACTAGAATCTAACACGACCCAAATTAAAAAAATTGTTCTAAAGCAAAGGTAAGATTAGTTATGACTGTAGATGGTATGTATTAGATAAGTGAAAAGAAATAGGCTAGATCAGAAAGAAAAATTTGTCTGTTTTTGATAGATGTCAAAATAAAAATATTACCGAACCCTGATCTTAGGTTTGTCTTGTATCGTTTAGAGAAATTAGTAACAAGTTAATTGTGTAGGTCACGTTCAAGGAAAGACGGTTAGACAACCTGATAGGGCCGTAGCTTTTCCAACATTTTGTGGTGACCCCGACGTGATTTAGTAGTCAGTGACTGGAGAAACTACCTTAATAAGCGCATTTCATCAACGAATGCCAAAATGACGCGATCAGGAAAAAGCTCCAATATGTATGCAGATCACCAGGTGGGCAGCTGAGACCAAGATGATTTGTGAGTGAACAGCGCTAGATCTAGAATGCTTACAGGAATTGCTAGAGCTGGTCAATAAAACCCACACCCCTCTTCAAATTCAGGATGAGAAAATACTGAAGCAGATGGTGGAGGACAATATAGCGGATTAAGTTCATGAAAAAGAATGCTCTGATATATCTGAGTATGAAATCAAAGTCATTTGAGTTAGAAAAATGATAGCAAAGGTGTTCGACAAACACCTCACTTGTCCACCATCCCCAGCTGGTAGTGTTGCAAGTTTACCAACCGTAATCGAAAATCAGAAGCGGTACAAACTGCCAAAAGTCAAGTTCAAAAAATTTGACGGTGAGATTAAAGAATGGATTCAATGTTGGAACCAGTTTTCTAAGATTCATGAGGATGACAACTTGAGTAAAATTGATAAATTTCTATGCAAAGTATGACTAAAAGTTCCAGAGCCGAAAAAGTTGTCAACATTTACCCACAATCTAAAGAGAACTATGAATAGACAAACAAAGCGTTGCGACGCAGGTTTGGAAGGGAATTATTACTAGTGGAAGTTTATGTCAGGGAGTTGCTCAAGATTGTTATTAAGATATCTAGTGAGAAAGGAAAAGTATCATTAACTGGTATCTACGATAAACCTAAATCACATTAGCAAGCGTTAGAAAATATTAAGGTAACCACAGACAAGTGCACTGCTATTCTAATTTCACTGGTTGAGTCACGCCTGCCGGAGGAAGCTTAAAGCTTAGCATCGAAATAGTCACGCTAAGAAGGAAGCCACAGAATCAGACACGTCACGCTTACGCTTTCTAATGGATTTTTTGAGAGAAGAGGTAGAAGGAAAAGAAAGAGTACATCTGGCACGTCAAGGGTTTGACTTCAATATGTCTGAAACAAAACTTCACCAGTCGGTTGACAAGTTCGAAGAAAATATACCTACTGTTCACGACTTAATTGTCGAAGAAATTAAAAGGAAAAGTATTTTCTGTAAAAGTAAACACAAGTCAGTACAATGCGTCAAATTTCTAAAAATGCCGTTGAAACACAGTGTACGTACGTCGCAAGAATTTTAGTCAATTAGCTAAAAATGAGCCCTTCTGGATCATATGAAATTTAACACGTTGTTTTCGGCGGGAGCAATACAGGCGTTGTTCATCAAAATCGATTCCAAATGCCTCTATGTAGCATCGATGACACCAATTCGGTTACAGTTGAGACTGTGGATCAAGAAACAATTTGCGGAAGTGTTCCAAAGTTGACACAAGGTTAAGGGTTGAAGGAACTTGCTGAAATGAGAGTGTGTGTTAGTGATTACGGCGATGATCTCCCGATGTCGATGTTCTGATTGGAGGCGATTGTTATACTAAGGTGATGACTAGTAGGGCTTACTCTTCAAATTGTACTTTTAACTATCTGGTCTATATGTAATACCGAAACCAATTCACTCGGTTACCCATCAATAAAAAGCAAAATCACACCAAAAACCTACACTAACAGTATTAAATAAGCAAAAATAGTTTACTCAACAATTTCTTAATATTTATATGATACAAGTAAATACACGTACTATAAATAAGCAGAGCTATTCGTTAACTGTTGCTTTTGGTGACTTTCGCTTACGTAGACGGTTAAGGGTTATGGGTAACTGCAGTTGAAAGCGATCTCAACGTAACTAGATTTACATACAAACGTCAGTCAGACGTAATATGTTGTAGCGACAAAGCAAGACTTGCTGTGTCAAGGTCAAATAAGCATTGGTTCAAAAAATTTAGAATGTGGGGTAAAATAATTAATAGAATATAGGCTACAACTCGGGGATAAAAATATTAATGTTTCTATTAAAGAATCATTGCCTTTCAATTACCTACTAGTTACATAAAAAGGTGCAAGTTTCTATCATAAGGATTTTGTAACTACTCTAATGGGTTTATACTATTTTATCACGGAAGAAACCACGCGAACCAATACTTAGAATACAGAGAACTCGTTCCACAAACGTATTTATAAAATTGTTTTCTAAATAGCACTTTAGGGAAAGCACATTATAGAACCACAGCAACTTCTGCACATATTTCTAGCATTCAAAGATAACACAACCTCTTTATCTAATTATGCTTCAACAAGGTTATGTATCAACAATAAATATCAAGGACTAACGTATAATATTCCGCTCGTATAAATGAGTAATCTACTAATTGTAAAAGCAAATATCTTTTTAAAATAGGGCACGGGAGTGTAAAATGCAGATAGTATTCAAGCTATAAAATGGAACGTATCAAGCCATTGAGAGCCAATCCGCCTGAAGAAAAACCCCAAATAAAGCCTACACGGAAGGGGAGTTTTCCTAGAGACGGTTTAAGAGATTCGACTGCAGTTAGAGGTTGATTAAGCCTTGATTACGGTTATCTTATCTCCAACTATTTTAAAATAAACAAAGAAAGAAAACCCGACTTTGTATACATCTATCCTATATTGTACAACTTAAAAAAACAGTAAATAACAACCAAAAAAGAAAGAAATCGAAAACATCATCTACCTAATTTGAGCAAATATGCGTTTAGCTACTAAACTTAACAACACCAATAATATTACTTTGTCGAAATTTAATCTAGGTAATTTTTACTTGCTCATTTTTCTCTTAACTTAACGCGCTCTGAAGTATGAAAACTCGATGCAATGCGCTTTTAATTTACTGTAGCGTACACTAACATTAATAGGTCTTATTAACAATAAGCTTCACCCATTCATAAATGTTAATGATCAATTACAATTCTTAAATGCAACAAACACCATATGAGAGTTATAATTCAATTAACTTACAATTTTAGTTTCATTTCTTTAAAACTTCGTACACATCAACGAACAGGACTCGTCGCATGTACAATTCCAACATGTTGTGGTTGACAAAAGCGTCCAACTGATGATTACTTTTAACGAGACCTGTATGAATTGTCCGCGTTTAGTTGCCTTTTCTTTGACAACCTCGATATTGGAATACCATCCCGTAACCTATTGTACCTGTCTTTCAACCATCGTCTTGCACCGAGATCGTGCTTCGAGAGGTTGCTCGTTGGTGTCTAATGATATGACCAGAACTGACCCTTTTCTACTAATACCAAGGGGTTTTATAAGCTATAACGTCGCATTGTTGCTTAATCCGATGGTCTTGTGTACACGGATGGTGCGTTTTAAGTTGTCTTATGGTCGAGTTCAATGTCATTCTATCCGTGTGAAAAGTAATCCTTTTCCCCAAATTTTTTAATTTATTACCCGAAATTGCATTATTTGTTATTAATTTTATGACCGTGTTTTATAAGTGTATGGCTATTTGGAGCATGCTTTTATGGTACAGTTTTCTTAACCCGTGTGAATGTTTACCAATAACTTTAATATGCCGACTATTTCCCTAGCGACTATCTTCAATTTTTCCAAATTTAATACGAAAAATCTAAAGTCTCGATCTTTATTAGCGTTTGTCTAAAATGTACTAGATGCTTCACCATTTTGTTTTCCATCAAATTTATTATGTTAGAATAGCAACGCTATTAAAGCTTCTAAATTTTACAGGCTACTTTTGTACTAATAGCTCATTTAATCAACTAAATTGTATAAATACATTTCTAGTACATAATTAAATAACGCACTCGCGTTACAAAGTATCACATATAAATACATGTAGTAAAGAACGTCAAAACACAGCTAACAATTTGAAAACAAAATAATAATTGCAACAAATTGCCGAGTTAAAATAAAAATGACCACACGCAACGTGTTTCTAATTTGTAACGGTATTCCGTGCGGACGGGAAAGAGAGTATGTTACATGCCAACTGGCATGCATCATGTTTAGATTTCATTTGTAAATAAATTGCCGCGTATTTTTAAATAAATACGCCAACTTCCGTCGTCCCTGACAGTCGCGTCTGCACAAAAGTGATGCGGAGTGCGCGAGCGGTGTAGAGACGCCATTAAGCCACGAGCCCTCGATGAAGCAACAACTATCTTCAGTGGTGTGTGTCTTTTCTTTTTAGGTATGTAGGTTCTTTCTACCTTATCTTTTGTTGTACCTGGTACCTTAATTCCTGTCATTCCCTTACGAGTACAGAAGTTACAGAAAGGATGGATGGTAATTTGATTCAACATGGGAAACTGAACCATACCTCCAATTCACCGTTGTGCCCTGAGATTAAGTTCCGAGATGACACCACGTAAGTATTTTGTTTTGATTTAAATTGTGCTTGTAAATTGACTTAAAAAGCGGTTGCATCTTCCTAAAACGTGGTCGGTATCAGTTACAATATGGCGGGAATTATACCGCGTAAAACTTTAACAATTGCGCAATAGTATAACAAATGCCTCAAAGTATAACAAGTAACAAAAGCGAAAGCAACGTAAATAATGCGTACCGATTACCATGACAATAAAAATAAACTAAAAAATTGCGAGATCGCTGAAAAATCGGGAGAGGGAGGGGTCCTAAACACAAGAAAAAAAAAGAAGAATTTAAGAATTTAAGATAGATTTGTTCTGAAGGATTATACACCGTAGTTCAAGTTGAAGTTAGTCACACTTTTTATCTCTGAATATTTACTTTAATGCCCAACATTATTAATCATAGTATTTTGCGGTTGGGCCGATCTTCAATGCGGTCTTCCGTTAAAAGGATACGTTTAAAAAGAAAAGCCCAAATACCTTCATTGGTTGTTATAAGATAAATGTTATGCATATAAACGTAAACAAAACAAACACTTTTTTACCGTAAATACCCATCATTTTAAACGTTATCATTCACTTTATGTTCCGTCTGTTATTGTAGGAGTGAAAAGTGTTTGGTATCACTTGCCATTAGTCTTATTTTACTTAAAGTTGTTTTTATGTTTAAAACAGAATTAAGCACGTGTAGGTCCGTGAACTTGGCACTCCCAAATGGGAAATTTTTGAAAATGTACATAGAATTTGTTTGCTCATGATTTGCCCACGTTTGCCCAACACAAATTTTTGTTTGCCCACCTCCCAATAAAAAGTAATGAGCAAAACAAAAATGGAGCAAAATTTTAATCCAGCACTCCAATGCAAAAAATTCTTCAATTCGTTAGTAGCACTTGATGGTCCACGATTTTCCCATGTTTTCCCAACACAAATTTTTATTTGCCCACCTTTTAAAAAAAAGTTATGGCCAAATAAAAAATTGGTAAACCGTGAAGTTAGCACCCCAATTACGAAATGTTTCAAAATGCACGATTTTTCCACGTTTGCCCAATACAAATTTCTATTTACGCACCTTTTCAAAAAAAGTTATAGCCAAATAAAAATATTGGGAAACCGCAAAGTTAGCACCCCAATTACGAATAGTTTCAAAATGCACATACAATTTGTTTGCCTATGATTTGCTCACGTTTGCCCAACATAAATTTTCGTTTGCCCACATCCCAATAATAAGTTATGAGCAAAACAAAAAACGAAGCAAATTTTTAACCCGGTACCCCATCCAAAGAATTCTTGAGAAGAATTTGGTTGTTTACGATTTGTCTACGTTTGCCCAATCAAAATTTTTATTTGTCCATCCTTTAAAAAACTTATAGTTAAATAAAAAAGTTTGCAAAATTTTTCAAAATGCACATACAATTCGGTTGTGAATCCTAGGGACGAATAATCTGAATTTTTTAAGTTTTACTTGTTAATTCCGCGAGGTGTGTAAAGGACACTGACGCATGGACAAACGAAAAAAATGAGTGGACAAGCGAAAAGAACGAGTAGGCAAACGATTCCAGCTCTCAATGCGTAAAAAATGCTTCAGAATTGCTCAAACCAGATGATTGTCCGTATTATTTTATTTATAACTATCCTTTGCGAGGTGGTCAAACAATATTAACGCATGGGCAGACGAAAAGAACGAGTGTGCAAACGATTCCAGCCCTCAATGCGTAAAAAATGCTTCAGAATTGCTCATACTAAATGATTGTTCGTATTATTTTATTTATAACTATCCTTTGCGAGGTAGTCAAACCACATTAACGCATGGGCAAACGAAAAGAACGATTGGGCAAACGATTCCAGTCTTCAATGCGTAAAAAATGCTTCAGAATTGCTCATACTAAATGATTGTTCGTATTATTTTATTTATAACTATCCGTTGCGAGGTAGTCAAACCACATTAAAGCATGGGCAAACGAAAAGAACGAATGGGCAAACGATTCCAGCCCTCAATGCGGAAAAAATGCTTTCGTATTGCTTATACTAAATGATTGTTCGTATTATTTTATTTATGACTATCCTTTGCGAGGTGGTTAACTAACATTAACGCATGGGCAAACGAAAAGAACGAGTGGGCAAACGATTCCAGTCCTCAGTGCGGAAAAAATGTTTTCGTATTGCTCATACTAGATGATTGTTCGTATTATTTTATTTATGATTATCTTTTGCGAGGTGGTCAAACAACATTAACGCATGGGCAAACAAAAAGAACAAGTGGGCAAACGATTTCAGCCCTCAATGCGTAAAAAATGCTTCAGAATTGCTCATACTAGATGATTGTCCGTATTATTTTATTTATAACTATCCTTTGCGAGATGGGCAAACAACATTAACGCATGGGCAAATGAAAAGAACGAGTGGGCAAACGATTCCAGCCCTCAATGCGTAAAAATGCTTCAGAGTTGCTCAAACCAGATGATTGTCCGTATTATTTTATTTATAACTATCCTTTGCGAGGTGCTCAAACAACATTAACGCATGGGCAAACGAAAAGAACGAGTGGGCAAACGATTCCAGTCCTCAGTGCGGAAAAAATGTTTTCGTATTGCTCATACTAGATGATTGTTCGTATTATTTTATTTATGATTATCTTTTGCGAGGTGGTCAAACAACATTAACGCATGGGCAAACAAAAAGAACAAGTGGGCAAACGATTTCAGCCCTCAATGCGTAAAAAATGCTTCAGAATTGCTCAAACCAGATGATTGTCCGTATTATTTTATTTATAACTATCCTTTGCGAGGTGGTCAAACAACATTAACGCATGGGGGACGAAAAGAACGAGTGGGCAAACGATTCCAGCCCTCAATGCGTAAAAAATGCTTCAGAGTTGCTCAAACCAGATGATTGTCCGTATTATTCTATTTATAACTATCCTTTGCAAGGTGCTCAAACAACATTAAAGCATGGGTAAACGAAAAGAACGAATGGGCAAACGATTCCTGCCTTCAATGCGGAAAAAATGCTTTCGTATTGCTTATACTAAATGATTGTTCGTATTATTTTATTTATGACTATCCTTTGCGAGGTGGTCAAACAACATTAACGCATGGGCAAACGAAAAGAACGAGTAGGCAAACGATTCCAGTCCCCAATGCGTAAAAAATGTTTTCGTATTGCTCATACTAGATGATTGTTCGTATTATTTTATTTATGACTATCGTTTGCGAGGTGGTCAAACAACATTAACGCATGGGCGGACGAAAAAAACGAGTGGGCAAACGATTCCAGCCCTCAATGCGTAAAAAATGCTTCAGAGTTGCTCAAACCAGATGATTGTCCGTATTATTCTATTTATAACTATCCTTTACGAGGTGCTCAAACAACATTAAAGCATGGGTAAACGAAAAGAGCGAATGGGCAAACGATTCCAGCCCTCAATGCGTAAAAATGCTTCAGATTGCTCAACCAGATGATTGTTCGTATTATTTTATTTATGACTATCCTTTGCGAGGTGGTCAAACAACATTAACGCATGGGCAAACGAAAAGAACGAGTAGGCAAACGATTCCAGTCCTCAATGCGGAAAAATGTTTTCGTATTGCTCATACTAGATGATGGTTCGTATTATTTTATTTATGATTATCTTTTGCGAGGTGGTCAAACAACATTAACGCATGGGCAAACGAAAAGAACGAGTGGGCAAACGATTCCAGCCCCCAATGCGTAAAAAATGCTTCAGAATTGCTCATACTAGATGATTGTCCGTATTATTTTATTTGTAGCTATCCTTTGCAAGGTGGTTAAACAACATTAACGTATGGGTAAACGAAAAGAACGAGTGGGCAAACGATTCCATTCCTCAATGCGTAATACATGCTTCAGAGTTGCTCAAACCAGATGATAGTCCGTATTATTTTATTTATAACTATCCTTTGCGAGGTGCTCAAACAACATTAACGCATGGGCAAACGAATAGAACGAGTGGGCAAACGATTCCAGTCCTCAATGCGGAAAAAATGTTTTCGTATTGCTCATACTAGATGATTGTTCGTATTATTTTATTTATGACTATCCTTTGCGAGGTGGTCAAACAACATTAACGCATGGGCGGACGAAAAGATCGAGTGGGCAAACGATTCCAGCCCTCAATGCGTAAAAAAATGCTTTAGAATTGCTCATACCAGATGATTGTCCGTATTATTCTATTTATAACTATCCTTTGCGAGGTGCTCAAACAACATTAAAGCATGGGCAAACGAAAAGAACGAATGGGCAAACGATTCCAGCCCTCAATGCGGAAAAATGCTTTCGTATTGCTCATACTAGATGATTGTTCGTATTATTTTATTTATGATTATCTTTTGCGAGGTGGTCAAACAACATTAACGCATGGGCGGACGAAAAGAACGAGTGGGCAAACGATTCCAGCCCTCAATGCGTAAAAAATGCTTCAGAATTGCTCATACTAGACGATTGTTCGTATTATTTTATTTATGACTATCTTTTGCGAGGTGGTCAAACAACATTAACGCATGGGCGGACGAAAAGAACGATTGGGCAAACGATTCCAGCCCTCAATGCGTAAAAAATGCTTTAGAATTGCTCATACTAGATGATTGTCCGTATTATTTTATTTATAACTATCCTTTGCGAGGTGCTCAAACTACATTAACGCATGGGCAAACGAAAAGAACGAGTGGGCAAACGATTCCAGTCCTCAATGCGGAAAAAATGTTTTCGTATTGCTCATACTAGATGATTGTTTGTATTATTTTATTTATGACTATCCTTTGCGAGGTGGTCAAGCAACATTAACGCATGGGCGGACGAAAAGAACGAATGGGCAAACGATTCCAGCCCTCAATGCGTAAAAAATGCTTCAGAATTGCTCATACTAAATGATTGTTCGTATTATTTTATTTATAACTATCCTTTGCAAGGTGCTCAAACAACATTAACGCATGGGTAAACAAAAAGAACGAATGGGCAAACGATTCCAGCCCTCAATGCGGAGAAAATGCTTTCGTATTGCTCATACTGGATGATCGTTCGTATTATTTTATTTATGACTATCCTTTGCGAGGTGGTCAAACAACATTAACGCATGGGCGGACGAAAAGAACGAATGGGCAAACGATTCCAGCCCTCAATGCGTAAAAAATGCTTTAGAATTGCTCATACTAGATGATTGTTTGTATTATTTTATTTATGACTATCCTTTGCGAGGTGGTCAAACAACATTAACGCATGGACGTACGAAAAGAACAAATGGGCAAACGAGATCAGCCCTCAATGCGCAAAAAATGCTTCAGAATTGCTCATACTAGATGCTTGTCCGTATTGTTTTATCTCTTGCGAGGTGGGCAAACAAAAATTTGTGCCGGGCAAACGTGGGCAAACGAATTCTATGTGCATTTTAAAAAATTTGACAATTTTTTTTTATTCAACTATAAGTTTTTTAAAGGATGGGCAAATAAAAATTTTTGTTGGGTAAACGTGGACAAATCGTGGACAATCAAATGCTTCTCACGAATTGAAGAATTTTTTGGATGGGGGACTGGATTAAAAATTTGCTTCGTTTTGTGTTTTGCCCATAAATTTTTATTGGGAGGTGGGCAAACGAAAATTTATGTTGGGTAAGCGTGGGCAAATCATAGGCAAACAAATTGTATGTGCATTTTAAAAAATTTGGCAATTGGGGTGCTAACTTCACGATTTCCCAATTTTTTTATTTGGCTATGCCTTTTTTTTAAAAGGTGGGCAAATAAAAATTTGTGTTAGCAAACGTGGGCAAATCGTGGACAATCAAATTCTACTAACGAATTGAAGAATCTCTGCATGGGGGTGTTGGATTAAAATTTTACTTTATTTTTTGTTTTGCTCATAACTTTTTATTGGGAGGTGGGCAAACGAAAATTTGTATTGGACAAACGTGGGAAAAACGTGGGCAAACGAATACTATGTACATTTCCAAAAATTTCCCATTTGTGGGTGCCAACTTCACGGACTTCACGTGTTCATTGAAAATTCACTAACACTGTCGGTGTATCATAAGTTAAATAACGATGGAGAAAAATACAACTCTAGTTTTATAAAGTAAACTGCAATTTTTAACTAAAAATGCACGAATTCTATCTCACCCTACAAAACTTATTCGTACAAATTTAATTTTAATTATTTACGAAATTCCACAAGTGTTGGACACTTAAATTACCAAAAGAAAACCGAATTACATTTTCTATTCCAAACTTGTTTAAAATTTCACATTATAAGAATGCCAGGAAAACCATTTCTCACTCGAAGGACGCGTACTTAAGGAGGAACCAGAGCATCAACATAAACGTGCAGACTTTGAATTAAATAAAGAACGAAGATAGTTGGTTGCCTATCTACGCGGGTTGAATTTATGTAAATGTAAATTAAACTAAGTAGGAACTGAAAGCGTTTTCAAAAAACTTTTGACTATGAAATAGAACGTAACAAACTAATCCTGATTCCTAAGCACTGAAACTTGCTATTACCTGAATTAATCATTACACTGAGTCTATGGCCGCATTCAAGTCAAGTTAAGGTAGATTTCAAAAAATACATATACGTGTATTTCGGTTTGGTGAATCAGTTCAAAATACAAATAATATGCAGTATGAGATTATATTCGTGTCAAACTCATCCGTTTCGATCTACATTAAAATCCTACCCAAAAATTAAAGGTAGCAGTTGTATTCCACGAAAAACTTTCCAAATATAACTTTTGTAAGTGACCTACCTGTTTCGCGTCTCAGATTTTTGCAGAATCTACTTGACACTTTTCAAAACCCCGGTTGTAATTGACTCAAAATTTCAAATCACGATTGGATTATCATTATGCGAGATGGGACCTATCTTGCACGGTTACAGTTAACAGGTAAACATCAATCTTATAATTATAATAGTGAGGGAAATAGCAAGTAGCTGAAATATACGTAAAAATCGTGCAATCAGGGCGCGTTGTGAGCGTTAGAGTACCTCCTAGTTTAGTTGCTTTAATAGTGGAATTTTATTCAATCTTAGGGATTTAGAAACTAATGCAATAGATCAGAAAGTATGTACTCGATGAAATAGCACCCAACTGTATTATAGCAAGTCGCGTAGCTGAAAAGGCTAGTGAGCACTTCATATTGAAAAATATTATTGCGAGTTTCTTGCTCTTCGTAATACGAATACAAAACTAGGTTCTAGTAAATCGCAAATTCGATAAAGCCTTGAAGTGTGTGAAGCGCTTTTGAGAAAGGTTAGATCGGATGAGTTGAGAGAGTTCTGTAACCAATCATAACAAAATTTGTATAATAGTATTTTGGTAGGTCAATCTGCTTTATCTCCTCACTAAAACCACCCAGTCACAAACTTTCAGTTTCTGCATATTTTACATAGCACAAAGCATGTTTTTGTTGGCATCTCTTGCTCAAGTAGAAATTCCAAAGTTTGTACACGTTACTTAGAGCATATACAAATTTATATGGGGTTTTCTCTGGGATAAAAACTCACCCACTAGCATTTTAATGCTCAACTTCTTATGTAACTAAGGTAGTTCTTTCTGACATTTAGTTAGAAAATACACGCCACTCGCATAAGTTTGCGATCTGCTTTATGTTTCATAAAGATCAATTCCCTAAAGGCCCTTGGAACTATGTGTGTATAGTTAAATTTATCTTCCTTTATTTATTATTACATGTCGTGAACGGCTTGACGCGAGATAGGTTTTGGGCCTCTTGAAGCTTCTTTTTAAAAAGATTTCTTACAAAAAACACTTCTATCAAATTTATTTAAACAGTAATTACAATGGTTTTGACAAATTGTACGTTATAGTCATTAACGTTTCAGTTTTAAAAATAATCAAAGTTCAATGTTACTAATTAATAATTAAAATTACGGTGAGTAGCTTGACCAACCAACAATGTTAAAGTTGCGAAGCTTGAGACTGACTGGCCATCATGAGCTCTCCAGGATATTTATGCTATCCCTGCTCTTACAGCATTTGTAGGAAATGCAGATCTAATGTCTGCTATTTCTTGAAACAATACAATGTATTACATTTTAATAATCTTAATACTAACAATTGGTTTCTTATAGTCTATAGTGACCTGCACCTGCAGTATCATGTTACGTCTGGAATTCAAAGTAGTTGCTTCCTTTTTTTACTTCCATTAACCTTTTATAACGTGTCTTTCAATTATACAATGTAACAATTTATTTCTTGAAACTTAATAGTTTTATTTAAATATACATATATATATCAATTTGGGGATATGTAACTAGCGCACTGATAAAAAGCTACGTCATCAGCAGAGCATATAGGTACATTATGAATGTACAACGATATGAAGAACCATTTTTCGTCAGCGACTGCATTCTTAATAAACTTCGCAACACTGTCTATGACCGTACAAAGTTATAGTAAAGTTAAATCTATATGCATTTTTATAAACGTTTAAGACCTCGCGTTGAAATTTTACCCAAAAAAAAAAATGAACGCAGCAGATCCATTCAACAAAAATATTTTGACAATCCTTGTAACAACGCTTTGTATTTTCTAGTTTAGTTCCATTGCAAAGTCAATCTCCTCATTTTTTACCATAATAATATTGGAAATACTTCAGGTGTTTAGAAATCTTCGTTAGAATTTTTAAAATAGCATTCTTATCATTAAAAGTCAGAGTAAATAACTTATTGTTCGAGACTTTCAGCTTCTTTTATAAACACGGCGCGTGTCGGCCAAGCATTTGTTTTGATAAGAATAAAATCCCGAAAAGATAAAATTTCCCCAGTTCGAATTGTCTTTATAAATTGTTTTCCTATTCCCATCAGTCCAATGTTATTCTTCGAGTAAAGCGAGATGAGAGTCGTTGTTGCGTAAAAGTCTTCCAGTCAATAACACCACAATTTAAAATCAATCTGGAGTCTTCTGCATTCGATACCTGCAAGTGAACAGCATAACATGAACTGTTACCTGATCATATCCGGCGCAAGGATAGTAGTCGGTGACCTGTGGATTAAAGGCGAGTACATTACTTTTACTGAAACCTTCACCGGATTTATTAAGCAACCCCCTTTTTCATGGATGATCAATTTACTTGCCGTAAAAACGCGTTTCAGTTCACGGGATCTGTTCCTTTGAAAGCCGTATTACCAATTTTTCAGTACTACATATATTTTGTGAAAGAAAAGTCACATGCTGAATTTTGGTAATACTTGAAGCTGTCTCACTTAAGAGAAGCCTAAGCGAGATTGTTTTATTAGTAACAAAACAAGATTTATATTAAGATTGCTTAAAATTACAGTTTTTTAAATTAAATTGTGACTGCTAGATCTGACATGCATTTATAAAGACAACTAATATGTAAGGAAATTTTGTTCAAGTATTTTAAAATTAAAGAATCTGTGATACAATTTAACTGTTGAATATAGTTGTTATATGATTTTATTATTTGTTATGAAGTAGACGCGTTATCGAGCAAGTGTCTCTTTTTGTAAAAACACATTCTATTTGAAGACGTCTGATATTATGCTATAAGTTAATCCAAGAATTTAAATAGAAAAATTTGCTAACATTGCCCCCTTTAAAGTATGTTCCTTGGGACTGCACACAGCGCCTCCAGCGGTTTTGCCCTTCGTTGTAGTAATTCTAGAAGTGTTGTTCTATGACACTGTTTAGAAGTTGGGTCGTGACACGTTGGCTGTTGTCTATTGTTTCATAATGATAACTTTTCAACTTCCGCCTAAGCATTCTAAACAGAAAATAAACACACGATGCCATATCTTGACTATAGGGCGGATGTGGGGGTACTCAAATCTTTCTTCTGTCAAAAATTCTCCTACCAACAAGGAGGTATGTATTATCGTGATGCAGTATCTAAGTGCTGGAAATTTCAGATCGCACACGCAACACCTTTTTTCGCAACCTTCAAGAACCTCACGGTAAAAGATTTGATTTACTATTTGGCCCTGTAGAACAAATTCTTTACGAATAATTCCACGATAATAAAAAAAAACGATTAGCGTGGGCTTAATTCGCGTATTGTTCATGCGAGCTTACTTCAGATTCGATGATGATAGCATGTACCACTCTGTACTTTGTCGTTTTGTTTCAGGGTCGTATTCAAACACCTATGATTCGTAACTTGTGATCACACTGTGCATGAAATTGAGTTTGGTGGTTAAGCGATTTAGCAGTTCTTGGCTAATGGATAACCTAAACAACCAACAATGTAAAAGTTGAGAGGCTCAAAACTGACTGACTGATTTGGGGCTCCCGGGGTATTTATGTTGTCCCTGCCTCCCACATTGCTTGTGGGAAATGCAGAGCTCATGTCTGCTTATTTTTTTATTCAATTCATTATACAATGTAACGATCTTAATTTCTAATAATTGCGGTTTAATAACCTACTGTGACCTGCACCTGCAGTATCACTTACGTCTGGAATACTATGTATTCACATCCGTTCTCACAACTTGTTTGTGAACTTTCATTAACGTTTTCTTTATTTATCCTTGAACTACAATGTTGCATCCAACTTAAGTTTCTTAATAATTTCTATTTAATTATACATATATGGATTGGGGGATATGTAACTCGCGCCCCCTTTAAAAACTCTGTGCCGTCTGAAAACTTGTGCTAAAGCCAAAGCAAAATCTCCATAGGATGTTTTCAACATTTAAAGTGTTTCCGAACAAGTTTTTTTTCTAATTTAACACAAAATTTAATTGCCTAACGCTGTTCAAAATTTATATTTTAAACTCTTACTCCCTTCCTAAAAATTACTTTGCGTGCAACTTCAAGAGATCTGATTTCACCAGAATCTTACAGTTCACACCTTCTACAACCCGATCTTAACCGGGTAAAAATTCGGAATCACGTTAGCATTCTTGTTATTGAAGAAGAAATTTAAATTGCATGATAGCATGTTACGTGCTGAGTTGACGTTAAGCTACTGAGCTAATTTTACCCTACAAGAGTGGAGTGATATAGCAGTTAAGTAGTGCACCGGCCAGTATAGTCGTGTTCTGTAGGTTCTATAAGAGTAAATATACCACTTTTAGAGGTATACAAATTTTAACACTTTTACTTTTACTTTGAAAGGTCTGTAAACTCTCTGTGTCTATTAAAGTCTTTAAGAGACAACCCAACTGAAGAAAACCCCCAAATAAAGTCTACCCGGAAGGTGCGTGTTCCGAGAGACGGTTTAACGGCGAAGCTCACTTACTATTTATTTAAATTGAATCATACGTATAATACACCATGCGTGCTTTATTCGTTATTAATTATTAATATCATACATAATGGAACGCTTCACTTTAAAAGTTCTTCTGTTGCAGAATATCTCTGTCATACAAATGTATTTTGTTGAGCATCTCTAGGAATTTTGTTGCGCTTGTACTTTCCACTTTCTAAAGGCGAGTCCTTGGAGCGTCGTCGACGTTCGTTTAGTCAGCCGCAGCCACGTTATCAAGCCCTTGAGATGTTTTTGAAATTAGAGGCTTGTGACGTTTGATTAGGGATTTGTGTTTGAATGGTTCAAGTCATGGTAGACTTAAAAAATGTTCAGTAACTTCTATTAATACGCAAAGAAAAAAAAACAGGTAGGAACGTAAAGCAACAAAGAATGCAGGAGCAATTTTGCTTAATAAGTTGTGTTATTATACAAGATTTGAAAAATAACGAACATGTGGACGTATTTGCTGTTATCCAGAGAATTTGTTACAGCTCTTTAAATTTGGAATGGCTAACGGTGTTGTTTACAGCTGATGAAATTTCTGATGGAATTTGTCAACGGAAATCAGATGCAGTTTGGTTCTTTATTTAGTTTAAGGTTAAATTTTTGCATATCCTTAAAATATCGTTAGTCTTTCTTAAACAGATGGTCATAAACACACGTTGTTTGCTATCGCGTTTATGACCTGTTTCACTTTCGATGAATTATAAACGGGTATGCTACAAACCGTAGTTGTATTTTTACTTAATTTAAAAATTTAAAGGTGTAAATAGACCTATGTTTAGAGAGCGGTCTTTTGCTTTAAAAGGGCAAAATTTTAATTTCATTATAAATATCATTTTCGTGAATTTATATGTTAAAAACTATGACTATTGGAAAGAAAGTTTGCTACATTATACAATAAGTTAAAACATTTAGGCTCTTATTTTGGTCAAACGCGATCAAATCTGGTAATATAAAAGTAGAACTTCTGATTAACAATTTTTGTGCCAAAAAGCAATAACTACTTGATTATATATTGTCATTTATTTTAAAGGACACAAACGGTGTCCTATATTTTTTTTGATTAACCTTTGTAATTTTTTTCAGGATCTGCGTAAGACAGGTTTCTGTTGACGAAGGCGATTTTTTTATCTCTTGGTTTCCACACCTGCCCTTAGAATATTGCTTTGCCCTTAACTTGTTTATCTTAGGACTGTGTGGCGCCTATTTAAATTTGTTTAGTTTTTGTTTAGAAACAAAAATCGACTGACCCCTCCATTTCTCATTGCCCTATCCAGGAATAAATCTCTAGCTATGTCGGAAGATGTTCCTTTCTTCGATTATCTGTAAAGAAAAAGGAAGGCTTTTAGCGCGCTGGTTCGAATTATTAGAATCGTTTCTCACGTGTCCAACGTGCTAGAGCGAGAGAACTGTTTCAGCGGCTTCCACCGGTATTAGAGATTGATGGACCCTTGATTAAACCTTCCTTACCTCCTACTAATTTTAAATAAAAAAGAGAGAAAACTTAATTTCGTGTACATCTAATCTACATTGTGCAACATACTAGAACAGTAAATAACAACCAAAACATTTGGGCAAATCCGAACTTATGATTATCAATAATATTACATCATCGAAATTTAATCCAGGTACATTTTCCACTAAACTAACGAGCTTTGATGTATGAAAATTGGACCAATACTCTTTTAATTTACTGGAGTGTGCACCGGCATTAATAGTTCTTATTAATAATAAGCTCCACATATTTATAAATGCTAACGTTCAATTACAGTCAATAGATATAAAATATAGCACGCGATGGTTATAATTCAATTAACTTTCAATCTTTTGTTTTATTTATTCAAAACTCCATCCACATCAACAGGTAGGACTCAAAGGTAAAAATTCAACTTTTAGTAGTTGACAAAAACGTCCAACCACTGGTCACTTTTTTACAAAACCGGTATGTATTACCCTAGTTTAGTCGCCTCTGAGGGCCTAACTAGTCTCCGAGATTCGCAATATATAATTACGGTCACGCAACTTAACGTACCTGTCTTTCACTCATCGTCGTGCAACGCGGTCTAGTTTCGAGAGGTTTCGCGCTTGTGTCTAATAATGTGAGCACTCCTGCAATTATCCGGGGATTTTATAAGGAATCGCGTCGCAGGGTTATTACCTGATCCCCTCGTACTAACGTATGATGTGTTTGAAACTGTCTTTTGATCGAATTTAATGTCATTCTAACCGTATGAACGGTCATCCTTTTTCCGCATTTTTTCATTTAATACCAAAAGCTGCGTAATTCGTTAGTAACTTTATGGCTGTATTTTATGAGTGTATAGTTATTGGGATATGTTTTTGCGGTTGCGGTTTTTTAATCCATTTGGATTTGTAAAAATAACTTTAATATGCCGCTTATTTTCCGAGTGTCTACTATAATTTTTCTAAACCCAATACCAAGGGGTTTAAAATTCCGATTTTTTTAGTCTGTATATAATGAACAAGGTGCTTTACTGTTTATCTTAATTTAATATTTATCGAAATAGCAAAGCCTATAACATTTCAGGGTGCTTACTTGCTATAAAAGCCCATTTAACTAATTTAATTTTATAAATTCTTTCCTACTAATTTATGTTTCATTTAGTAACAAAAACAATCAAGAAACAAAGCACTAATTTTTTAATTATTATAGCGTGCGCGTGCGCGTGCGCGCGCGTGTGTGGGGGGGGATACCAACAACCGGTTTTTTGTTGCGAAAAAGCGGATACTGCTTGGGAAATAAAGGTTTACTGGGATATATCCAATTTGCTGCAACGCGTCAGCATACGTGTTAAAAAAGTAAAGTTCTCATAAATTTTTCCGAACAACGAGCCCGAACGCGCTGTGCAACAAAGCCAACAACATGTCGAATGGCATTGATGCGGAGCGAAGGACAATCGAGTTGGTTTCCAAATTTGTATTCGGTCCTTAAAAAATGCATAACATATATCAAACAACGCGATCGTTATCATAAAACCTGACTTTTGTACAAACTTTAATTGAAATTTGTATAATTAATTCAAAAAATGTCAAAAGCACATTATGAAGACCGGCGTAGTCGTACGAGGTGGTACCATCAAAACTTTTGGTGACACAATTATTTTCAAAATTAGTAGTGATGTAAGGCCGGTCTGACTTCAAAACGGTGCACGCGTATGTTTTTCCATTGAAAATTTCAATGTAACATACTTGTGGACACGTTTTAAAGTCAGACCGGCCTTATATTACTTTCAATGTAACATACGTGTGGAAACGTTTTAAAGTCAGACCGGCTTTATATTACTTTCAATGAAACATACGTATGTGACTTCAAAACACACGTATCCTACGTTGAAAAAACTGTTAGAGTAATGTTTAATACAACAAAAATACAATATCGAAGGAATAACATTAAATAATTATGATGTATATAACAGCATTTTTCTAGATATTAATCTCCGTAGAGCTATCCCCGATAATACGTAACAATAAAAAAAATCACCCGTCAATGTCCATAGAAATACCCAATATAAATGCAGACCTAAACATAACTAGATTATTACCTACTTATATCTACGTTGACAATGATGAGCTCGCCTCCAATAGAATCTATTGAACCCAAGAAATAAAGTACGTATTTACAATAATAGGTTTAGGCGCAATCAACCCCAACAGCTAATTAAATGCAATAGCTGATGGATAATTATCAGGTCTATATATAATACTGAAACCAATTCACTCGGTTACCCATCAATAAAAAGCAATATCACACCAAAATATACACTAGCAGTATTGAATAAGCAAAAAGAGTTTGGTCACCAATTTTTTAATATTTCTATGACACACGCAAAACACACATACTATAAATAAGCAAAGCTATTCGTTTGCTGTTGCTTTTGATGACGTTCTCTCACGTAGGTGGCTAAGGGTTATGGGTAACTACAGTGGGAAGCGATCTCATCGTAACTAGATTTACATATAAACAAACGGTAGTCAGACGTAATATGTTGTAGCGACAAATCGAGACGTTCTGCGTCAAGGTCAAGTAAGCATTGGTTCAAAAAATTTAGAATGTGGGGTAAAATAATTCATAGAATATAGGGTACAACTCGGAGGTGAAAATATTAAGGTTTCTATAAAGAACCATCGCTCTTCAATTACCTACTAGTTACACATAAAGGTGCAAGCTTCTACCATTCTGCCCGAATGAGTTTATAATATTTTATCACGGAAAAACGACGCGAATCGATACTTAGAATACAGAGAACTCGTTCCACGAACGTATTTATAAAATTGTTTCCTAAATAGCATTTTACGGAAAACACATTATAAAACCATAACAACTTGTGCACATATTTCTAGCATTCAAAGATAACATAGCCTGTTTATCTAATTATAATTAAACAAGGTTATGTAACTACAATAGATATCAAGGACTAACGTATAATACTCCGCTCGTATAAGTGAGCAATTTATTAAACGTGAAAGCAAATATTTTTAAAAATAGGACTCGAGAATGTAAAATGCAGAAAGCGTTCAAGCTACAAAATGGAACGTATCAAACCCTTGAGTGAAAATCCGCCTGAAGATAAATCCCAAATGAAACCTACCCGGATGGTGAGTTTTCCTAGAGACGGTTTAAGAGCTTCAACTACAGTTAGAGGTTTATCGAGCATTGATTACAGTTTTCTTATATTCCACTAATTTAAAACAAAACAAAAACAGTAAATAACAAAGAAAAAGCAAAACAAGAACTATCATCTACCTTAACTTGCCCAAACCTACGTTTAGCTTCAAAACTTAAAACTATCAATAACATTACTTTGTGGAAATTTAACCTAGGGAACTTGTGCTTGCTGTTTTCTTCTAAATTAACCATCTTTGATGTATGAAAACTCAATGTAATATTTTAATTTAATGAAATGTGCACCAACATTAGTAATTCTTTAGGGATAAGTTCCATGCTTTGTAAATGCTGACGATCAATTACAATTCTTAGACACAATAAGCAGTATGTACTAGTTATATTTCAATTAAACTTACAGTTTTGTTATTTCATTCTTATCCACATCAACAGGCAGGAATCCTCGCAGGTAAAATTGCAACCTGTTGTTGTGGACAAAAGCTCCAAACCACTGGTGACTTTTTCTTGAGAACAGTATATAATGTCTGTGTTTAGTCGCATCCAAGAGCATATCTAATCACGGCACTCTCTATATTTGAATACCGTTTTGCAGTTTTACCTATCTGTCTTTCAACTGTGGTCTTGCACTGGGATTAGATTTCGAGAGGTTGCTCGCTGGTGATTAATAATCTGTTCCAAACTGATCCCCCTACTATTTTTCGGGAGTTATAACGTCGCAATGTTATTACCCAATGTCCCTTTTTATGAATGGTGCGTTTTAAGCTGCTCTATGGTCGAGTTCAATGTCATTGTATCCGTGTAAACGGTAGTTTTTTCTCCATACACTTTTATTAAACTGCATCATTCGTTATTAATTTTATGACCGTATTTTGTAAATATATGATAATTGGGGTATGCTCTTAGGGTTGCGGGTATTAACGCGTGTGAATATTTACAAATAACTTTAATATGCCGATTATTTTCCGAATATCTACCTGTAATATTTTCGAATTTAATATGAAGAGTATAAACTCTCTATCTTTATTGCTGTTTGTATAAAATGCACTAGGTGATTTACTGTTTTAATTCATTATCCTAATTTAATATCGTATTGGAATAGCAATGCTATCAAAGCTTCTGTATTTTACAGGCTGCTTTCGTGCTAAAAACTCATTTAACTTACCAAACTTTATAGATTCATTTCTACTACCTAATGTTTCATTAAATAACGCACTCGCTTACAAAGTATCACATATAAGTGCATGTAGTAAAAACGTCAAAACACAGCAATCAATTTAAAAACAAAATAATGATGGCAACAAATTGCCGAGTTAAAATAAAAATAACCGCAGGCAACGTCCTCCTAATTTGTAATGGTATTCCGTGCGGACGAGGAAGAGAGTAACGAAAGCAACGTATGTAGTCCGCATCGACTATCATAACAAAACAAAAGGAATCGAAGAATGTCGTGTTAGCTAGTCGTAGGGGAGAGGGGAGTTTGTAGAAAAAGGTGGAAAAAAGAAAACAACTCCAAAAATCGATTTGTCGCGGAAGAGATTTTAACAGTTGTTAAAGTTGAAGTTTGTCATACTTTTCATCTCCTAATTTTTACCTTAAAGCCAAAGCTTATTAATCATGGTATTTTGCTGTTGAACCAATCTTTAATACAGCTTTCCGTTAAAAAGATGTTTATAAAAAAGGAAAAATCACAGTACCTTTTTTCGTCGTTATAAGATAAATGTCATGTATATAAACGTAAACAAAACAAACACTTTCTTACCGTAGTTATACATCATTTTAAATATTGTCATTCCCTTCATGTTTCGTCTGTAATTGTAGGATCAAAAACTGTTTGGTAACATTTGCCATAAGCCTTATCTCACTTAAAGTTGTTTTTAGTTTAAAACAGGATCGAGTACGTATTCATAGGAAGTTCACCAACACTGTCGGTGTAATATAAGATAAATAACGATGAGGAAAAATACAACTTTTCTTTGATAAAGTGAATCACAATTTTTAACTAAAAATGCACCAATTTTATCTCACCCAACAAAACTTTTTCGTACATATTTAATTTTAATTATTTGCAAAATTCCACATATTGCACACTTAAATTACCACAAGAAAACCGAATTACATTTTCTATTCAAACTGTGTTTAAAATTCTGCATAATAGGAATTCCAAGTAAACCATTTCTCACTCGAAGCACGCGTAATCAGATTTTCGTGTCTTGTGAGGACCCAGAACATCAACATAAACGTGCAGACTTTGAATTAAATAAAGAACGAGAATAGTTGGTTGCCTATCTACGCTGGTTGAAATTATGTAAATGTAAATTAAACTAAGTAGGAACTAAAAGGGTTTTTAAAGATTATGGAATAGAACGTAACAAACTAATTTAGATTCCTAAACACTGAAACATGCTACTATCTGAATTAATTATTACACTGAGTCTATGGCCGCATTCAAGTCAGGTTAAGGTAGATTCCAAAAAATACATATACGTGTATTTCGCTTTGGTGAATCAGTTTAAAATACAAAAAAAAATGCAGTATGAGGTTATATACGTGTCAAACTCATCCGTTTGAAAAAGTTTAGATCTACGTTAAAATCCTACCAAAAATTAAAGGTAGCAGTTGTATTCCACGAAAAACTTTCCAAATATAACTTTTACAGGCGACCTTCCGGTTTCGCGTCTGTAATTTTCGCAGAATCTACTTGATACCTTTCAAAACCCGGTAGTAATTGACTCAAAATTCCAAATCACGATTGGATTATCATTAAGCGAGATTGAATCTAGCTTGCACGGTTACAGTTAACAAGAAAAAATCAACCTTATAATTGTAATAGTAAGGGAAATAGCAAGTAGGTGTAATATACGTAAAAATCGTGCAATGAGGGCGCGTTATGCGCGTTAGAATACCTCCTAGTTTAGTTGCTTTAATAGTGGAATTTTCTTCAGGGTTAGGGATTTAAAAACTAATGCAATAGATCAGAAAGTATGTACTCGATGAAATAGCACCCAACTGTAATATAGCAAGTCGCGTAGCTGAGTTGGCTAGTGAGCACTTCATATTAAACAATATTATTGCTAGTTTCTTGCTCTTCGTAATACGAATACAAAACTAGGTTATAGTAAATCGCAAATTCGATAAAGCCTTGAAGTGTGTGAGGCGCTTTTAAGAAAGATTACGTGGGATGAGTTGTGAGAGTTCTGTAACCAATCATAACTAAATTTGTATAATAGTATTTTGGTAGGTCAATCTGCTTTATCTCCTCACTAAAACCACCCAGACATAAACTTTCAGTTTCTGCATATTTTACATAGCACAAAGCATGTTTTTGTTGGCATCTCTTGCTCAAGAAGAAATTCTAAGATTTGTACACGTTACTCAGAGCATATACAAATTTATATAGGGTTTTCTCTGGGATAAAAACTCACCCACTAGCATTTTAATGCTCAACTTCTTATGTAACTAACGTCGTTCTTTCAGACATTTAGTCAGAAAGTACATGCCACTCGCATAAGTTTGCGATCTGCTTTATGTTTCATAAAGATCAATTCCCTAAAGGCCTTTGGAACTATGTGTATATAGTTAAATTTATCTTCTTTTGTTTTATTATTACATGTCGTGAACGACTTGACGCGAGATAGGTTTTGGGCCTCTTGGAGCGTCTTTTTAAAAAGATTTCTTCCAAAAAACACTTCTATCAAATTTATTTAAACAGTAATTACAATGCTTTTGACAAATTGTACGTTATATTCATTAATGTTTTAGTTTCAAAAATAATCAAAGTTAAATGTTACTAATTATTAATTGAAATTACGGTGATTTTAATAATGTTAATACTAACAATTGGTTTCTTATAGTCTATGTTAACCTGCACCTGCAGTATCATTATAATGTGTCTTTCAATTATACAATGTACCAATCTATTTCTTAAAACTTAATAGTTTTATTTAAATATACATATATATCAATTTGAGGATATATAACTAGCGCACTGATAAAAAGCTACGTCATCAGCCGAGCATGTAGGTACATTATGAATGTACAACGATATGAAAAACCATTTTTCGTCAGCGACTACATTCTAAATAAACTTCGCAACACTGTCTATAACCGTACAAAGTTATTCTAAGGTTAAATCTATATGCATTTTTATAAATGTTTAGGACCTCGCGTTGAAATCTTAACCAAAAAAAAAAAAAATGAAGGCAGCAGATCCATTCAACAAAAGTATTTTGACAATCCTTGTAACAACGCTTTGTATTTTCTAGTTTAATTCCATTGCAATGTTAATCTCTTCATTTTTTACCATAATAATATTGGAAATACTTCAGATGTTTAGAAATCTTCGTTAGAATTTTTAAAATAGCATTCTTAGCATTAAAAGTCAGAGTAAATAGCTTATTGTTCGAGACTTTCAGCTTCTTTTATAAACACGGCGCGGGTCGGCCAAGCATTTGTTTTGATTAGAATAAAATTCTGGAGAGAGAAAATTCCCCAGATCGAATTGTCTTTATAAATTGTTTTCCCATTCCCATCAGTCCGATGTTATTCTTTGAGTAAAGCGGGATGAGAGTCGTTGTTGTGCAAAAGTCTTCCAGTCAATAATACCACAATTTAAAATCAATCTGGAGTCTTTTGTATTCGATACCTGCAAGTGAACAGCATAACATGAACTGAAACCTGATCATATCCAGTGCAAGGGTAGCAGTCGGTGACCTGGGGATTAAGAGTGTGTCCACTACTTTTACTGAAACCTTTACCGGATTTATTAAACAACCCTCTTCTTCATGTATGATCAAATTACTTGCCGTAAAGACGCGTTTTAGTTCACGAGATCCGTTTCTTTGAAAGCCGTAACAACACCTAATATTAACAATTTTTTAGTGCTACATATATTTTGTGAAAGAAAAGTAACATGTTAAATTTTCGTAATATTTGAAGCTGTCTCAAGAGAAGCCTGAGCGAGATTATTTTATTAGTATCAAAGTAAGATTTATATTAAGATTGCTTAAAATTACAGTTGTTTAAATTAAATTTGTGACTGCTAGATCTGACATTCATTCATAAAGACAACTAACATGTATTGAAATTTTGTTCAAGTATTTTAAGAATTTGTGATAGAATTTAGTTGAATATGGTTGTTATGTGATTTTATTATTTGTTATGAAATAGACGAGTTATCGAACAAGTGTCTCTTTTTTGTAAAAACGCATCTGTTAAAAATGTTTCTATTTGAAGACGTCTGATATTATGCTGTAAGTCAATCCAAGAATTTAAATAGAAAAGTTTACTAACATCGCCCTCTTCAAAGTATGTTCCTTGAGACTGCACGCAGCGCCTCCAGCGGTTTTGCCCTTCATTGTAGCAATTCTTGAAGCGTTGTTTTGCGATACTGTTTAGAAGTTGCGTCGTGGCACGTTGGCTGTTGTCAATTTTTTTTAATGATGACTTTTCAACTTCCGCGTAAGCATTCGAAACAGAAAATATACACACAATGCCATATCTTGATTGTAGAGCGGATGTGGGGGTACTCAAATCTTTCTTCTGCCAAAAATTCTCCTACCAACAATGAGCATTATGATGCATTATCCTGATGCAGTATCCAATTGCTGGAAATTTTAGGTCGCACACGCAACACCCTTTTTCGCAAACGTTCAAGAACCTCACTGTAAAAGATTTGATTTACTCTTTGGCCCTGTGGAACAAATTCTTTGGAACAATTCCACGATACTAAAAAAAAAACTATTAGAATGGACTTAATACGCAATTTGTTCATGCGAGCTTAATTCAGACTCGATGATGATGACGTGTGCCACTTTACACTTTGTCGTTTCGTTTCAGGGTCGTATTCCAACACCTATGATTCGTAACCTGTAATCACACTGAGTATGAAGTTGGGTTCTGTGGTTAAGCGATTTATCAGTTTTTGGCTAATGGATAAACAATTCTCTTTTTGTTCATCGGACAAGTTCTTGGGCACCAGCTTTGCACAAATACTTCTTATGCTTAGTTCCTCTGTCAGAATTTGATGAACAGTATTTTTACTCATGCCTACCTCATGTGCGATCATCCTAATTGTTAACCACCTATTTCACGCCAACATGGAACGCACACTAGACTTGTTATCGGCTGTTCTCTATGCGGACGGCTGCCCGAAGCGATGCTCATTTTCAAAGTTTACGCGAGTTACGTTTTGGGCCCTGGGAGCTGCCTTTTTAAAAAGTCTTCTTCCAAAAACTCTTGTAACAAATATTTATGTAACAGAAATTATATTTGGAATTTTGACAAACTATATAAAATTATACTAAGTCGAAATTAATAATAATTGAAGTTAAATTAGAGCGAGTAGTAGAAGCATCCAACAATGTAAAAGCTGAGAGGCTCAAGACTGACTGATTTGGGGCTCCCGGGGTATTTATGTTGTCCTTGCCCCTCACTTTTCTGTGGGAACTGCAGATCTCATGTTTGCTTATTTCTTTATTCAATTCATTATACAATGTAACAATCTTAATTCTAATAATTGCAGTTTCTTAACCATCTGTGACCTGCACCTGCAGTATCACTGACGTCTGAAATATAATGTATTCACATCCGTTTTCATAACTTGCTTGTAAACTTTCATTAACTTTTTCTTTATTTATCCTTGAACTACAATGTTGCATCCAACTTAAGTTTCTTAATAATTTCTATTTAATTATACATATATGGATTGGGGGATATGTAATTCGCGGCCCCCTTTATAAGCCCTGTGCCATCTGACAACTTGTGCTAAACACAAAGCAAAATTTTTATAGGCTGTTTTCAACATATAAAGTGTTTCCGAACAATTTTTTTTCTAATTTAACATAAAATTTAATTGCTTAACGCTGTTCGATATTTATATTTTAAAACTCTTACACCCTTCTTAAAAATTACTTTGCGTGCAACTTCAGAGATCGGATTTCTCCAGAATCTTACAGCTGACACCTTTTACAATCAGGTCTTAACTGAGTAAAAATTCGGAATCACGTTAGCATTCTTTTTATTGAAAAAGAAATTTAAATTGTATGGTAGCATGTTACGTGCTGAGTTGACGGTAAGCTACTGAGTTAATTTTACCCCACAAGAGTGGAGTGATATAGCAGTTAAGTAGTGCGCCCGCCTTCATAGTCGTGTTTGATGGGTCCTATAAAAGTAAATATACCTCTTTTGGAGGTATACAAATTCTATCACTTTTACTTTAAAGTCTTTAAGCGGCAACCCAACTGAAGAAAACCCTAAATAAAGCTTACCCGGAAGGTGCGTGTTCCGAGAGACGGTTTAGCGGCGAAGCATGTTAATTTGAACACTATTTATTTAAATTGAATCATACCTATAATACACCAAGCGTGCTTTATTCGTTATTAATGATTAATATCATACATAATGGAACGCTTCATTTTAATAGTTCTTCTATTGTAGAATATCTGTGTCATACAAATTTATTTTGTTGAGCATCTCTAGGAATTTTGTTGCGCTTGTACTTTCCGCTCTCTAACGGCGAGTCCTTGGAGCATCGTCGACGTTCGTTTAGTCAGTCGCAGGCAAGCTATCAAGCCCTCGAGATGTTTTCGAAATTAGAGGCTTGCGACGTTCGATTAGGGATTTGTGTTTGAGTGGTTCAAGTCATGATGGACTTGAAAAATTTTTAGTAACTTCTATTAATGCGCAAAGAAAGAAACAAGTAGGAACGTAAAGCAAGAAAGAATTCAGGAGCAATTTTGCTTGATAAGTCGTGTCATTATTCATGATTTAAAAATTACGAACATGTGGTCGTATTTGCTGTTATCCGGAAAATTTGTTACAGCTCCTTAAGTTTGGAATGGCTACGGACATGTGAAATGTCAACGGAAATCAGATACTGCTTGGTTCGTTATTTAAATTAAGTTTAAATTTTTGCATGTCCTTAAAATATCGTTAGTCTTTGTTAAACAGATGGACATAAAAACACGTTGTTTGCTATTGTGTTTATGACCTGTTTCACTTTTGATAATTTGTAAACCGGTATGTTACAAACCGTAGTTGTATTTTTGTTTGGTTAGGTTTATACTTGCTCGCATTCAAACTTCAGATAAATTTGAAATACTTACCGTTAATTTCAGAAAATATCCCTTTCTTCGATTATCTGTGAAAGAAGCGGAAGGCTTTTAGTGCGCTGGTTTGAATTATTAGAATCGTTTCTCACGTATTCAATGTGCTAGAGCGAGACAACCGTTTCAGTGGCTTTCACTGGTATTAGAGATTGATGGAGCCCTGATTAAACCCTCCTTACTTCCTACTAATTTATAATAAAAAAAAACGAAAACCTAATTTCGTGTATATTTAACCTCCATTGTACAACATAATAAAAGAGTAAATAACAACGAAAAAATTTGGACAAATCCATATACTAAACTTATGATTATCAATAATATTACTTCGTCGAAATTTAATTCAGGCACATTTTTTACTAAACTAACGAGCTTTGATGTATAAAAATTGAATGCAATGCCCTTTTAATTTACCGGAGGTGCACTAGTATCAATAGTTCTTATTAAGATTAAGCTTGAGATATTTATAAATGTAAACGATCAATTACAATCATTAGATATAGTATATAGCATGTGAAGTTTTTAATTCAATTAGCTTTTAGACTTTCGTTTTATTCATTCAAAACTCCACTCACGTCAACGAACAGGTCTCGATGGTACAATTCCAATTTATTATGGTTGACAAAAGCTTTCGACCACTGGTCACTCTTACGAGACCGGTATATAATACCCGAGTTTAGTCGCCTCCGAAGACCTGCCTAGTCCCTGTGAGCCTCAATATTTGAATACCGTCCTGTAACTTAATGTACCTGTCTTTCAACTTTCGTTGTGCAACGCGATTGAATTTCGAGAGGTTTCGCGATTGTGTCTAATAATATTATCCAAACCGATCAGTTATACTGTTGCAGGGTTATTATCCGATGTCCTCGTACTCACAGATAGTGCGTTTCAAGCTGCCCTATGTACGAGTTCAACGTCATTCTATTCGTGTGAGTGGTCATACTTGTTCCACATCTTTACATTTAATATCAAAAGCTGCGTAATTCGTTAGTAACTTTATGGCTGTATTTTATGAGTGTATAGCTATTGGGGTATGTTTTTGCGGTTGCGGTTTTTTAATCCATTTGGATTTGTAAAAATAACTTTAATATGCCGTTTATTTTCCGAGTGTCTATCTATAATTTTTCTAAACCTAATACCAAGGGGTTTAAAATTCCTATTTTTTACTCTGTATATAAAGAAGTAGGTGCTTTAATGTTTATCTTAATTTAATATTGTATCGAAATAGCAAAGCCTATAACATTTCAGGGTGCTTCCTTGCTATAAAAGCCCATTTAACTAATTCAATTTTATAAATTCTTTTCTACTGATTTATATTTCATTACGTAACGCAAAAAATCAAAAAATGAAGCATCAATTTGTAATTATTATAGTGTGTGTGTCAGGAGGGGGCGGAAAACCAGCGTCTTGTTTTTGTAACAAGAAAAGCGTATACCACTGGAAAAATAAAGGTTTTCGGAAATTTTTTCAACTTGCTAGAGCGCGTCAGCATACGCGTTAAAAAAGTTAAATTCGCTTAAATTTTTCCGCACAAAGAGCTCGAACGCGCTGTGCAACAAGCCAACAACGTATCAAATAGCGTTGGTGTAAGAGAAAAGGACAATTGAGTTGGTTTCTAAAATTCGTATACGGTCCCTAAAAATACATAATATATACCAAACAACACTGTCGCTATCGTAAAACTTGACTTTTAAACCGTTTGCCCGCAGGTACTATCTTTTTTTTACAAACTTTAATTGAAATTTGAATAATTAATTCGGGAAATGTTTAAAGCAGGTTACGAAAACCGGCGTAGTCGTACGAGGTGATACCATCAAAACCTTTGGTGACACATTTGTTTTCAAATTTTTTTTACTTAAAGCTTATAAAATGGCTAAAATATATTTATAGTGTTATAAATTGATTAGTAATTGAGAAAGGTGTCGCTTTTTAATATACGCTGTCTAATTCTTTAAGAAAACATTAAATAAATAATTTGACGCAAACGAACGAGTCCGGCCGAACAATTACAATCGTACGTGAATTATTTACAAAAAACTATATTTTTTATGTGGCGCGAGCAAAGCCAAGTATATATCGAACGACATTTCGATAAATGTCAGCCGCGGTGGTGCAAGGCTAAGTACTCCAATTGCATGCACGCCGTCCGAGGTTCGATGCCCTGTTCAATTTCTTTTTTTATATTGCATCTTTTACAACTAACAGCATCAAATATACGTAAGAGTATCCAATCAAACTTTAGTGCGGTCTATAATACCTCAATTATATGTTATTTTTAGTGAAAAATTATTTACAACGCTTTGGCTTATTTCACTGTTTTAATTAGATTTTTTTTATTTCATTTGTCCTAGCGTACAAGACGAACACACTGTGCGAGAGAGCCAGCATGGTGTTGAATCGTAAAAGTAAGGTGGAGAAGACAAAACCAGTTGTTTTCCAAAATTAGCTGTAAGCCGTTATAAAATACCTACTACGTGCAGAAAGACCCAGTCATAACTAAAAAACGTAACTTCAATACCGTATATTCACAGGTATTATAGGCTTTTACAAATTAAAATTTCTATAATTAATTTCAGAGCAGTCAAAAGCAAGCGTCGCAGTTCAGCTCAGGCACACAAACCCGTGTCATTACAATGTACACTATCAGAATTAAAATACAATCAAATATAACCCTAAGAATATTCCCAAGTACATTCGTTGCATTTGAATTAACCATAGCACTCAATTGTTTGTATAGCGTACGTTCAGAAACATGGCTAGAGTTGTGGTACGCAGTTTATCAAGCTCTGCTGCTATCGGCTGCTCTCAGCTGCTCTCGGTTGCGATCGGCTGCGTTCGGCTGCTCTCGCGGCTGCTCTCGCGGCTACTCTCGCAGCTGCTCTCGGAGCTGCTCTCGTGGTTTCTATCGCGGATGCTCTCGCAGCTGCTCTTGCGGATGCTCTCGTGACTGTTCTCGCAGCTGCTCTTACGGCTGCTTTCTCGGCTGCTTTCTCGGCTGCTCTCTCGTCTGGTCTCTCGACTGCTCTCAATTGTTCTCGAGTTTTTTCCGTTATTTTCGAATTATCTTGCGTGTTCTCGTGTTTTCGCAATTGTTTTCAGGTTTTCTCGATTATCCTCGGCTTTTCTTCCCGAATGTCCTCGCTTGTCTTCGATCGTTCACAATTGTTCTAGATTGTTCTCGATTGTTCTCAATTGTTCTCGATTGTTCTCGATTGTTCTCGATTGTTCTCGATTGTTCTCAATTGTTCTCGGTTGTTCTGGATTGCTCTCGATAGTTCTCGATTGTTCTCGATTGTTCTTGATTGTTTTCGATTGTTCCCGATTGTTTTCAATTGTTCTCGATTGTTCTGGATTGTTCTAGATTGTTCTAAATTGCTCTCAATTTTCTCGATTGATCTAGATTGCTCTAGATTGTTCTAAATTGCTTTCGATTTTTTCGATTGTTCTCGATTGTTTTCGATTATCTTCGATTGTTTTCGATTGTTTTCGATTGTTTTCGATTGTTTTTAATTGTTTTTGATTGCTTTCAATTGATTTCGATTGATCTAGATTGTTCCCATGTTTTATCGGTTTTTCTTGAATTATCTCAAATTTTTTCGAATTATCCTGATTTTTCTCGATATTTCTCGAGTTTTCTTGATTGATCAGCTCCCCTAAGTTTTTTCGATTGAGTAACTGCCAGATGTTTTATCGACAAACTCTACTAGGGTGAAGTATTTATGATCCCACCAACTCTCTACAGTTGTTTCAACGAAAGCGAAATGATTTTGATCTGGTCAACCCTCGAAATCATTTCAACGAGATGTACTGGGACGAAATCTACTAGGACGAAGTGGTCTTGTTCTGATCAACTTTCCGAAGTTGTTTTGACGAAGTCTGTTAGGACGAAGTGGTCTTGCCGTAATCTACTCTGCCAAGTGATCTTAACGACATATATTGTAGGGTTCTTGGGCGGAGTGGGTATTTGGCGTCCAACCTAGTCCCAAAGGGATTACAAGCCGTTCCTAGTCATATCACAAAACATGCATAACGATGTTTTTAATAGATCAAAGCGTTTTATCTCTGTCTAAAACTACCCAATCACAAACTTCGGTTGCTGCATATTTTACATAGCGCAAAGCCTGCTTTTGTTGGCATATTGCTCAAGAAGAAATTCTAAAGTTTGTACACGTTATACAAAACATTTACAAATTTACATGGTGTTTGTCCTGAGACAAAAACCCACCCACTAGCATTTTAATGCTCAATTTCTTATGTAGCCAAGGTCATTATTTCGGACATTTGGTTTGACAGCATAGCACTCGCAGTTTGTAATCTGCTTTATTTTGCATAAACATCAAATCCCTAAAGAAATTTGAAACTATGTGTGTATAGTTGAATTAATCTTCCTTTGTTTTATTATTACAAGAACGACTTGGCACGCAAGTGATAAGAAGCCACGTCATCAACAGAGCATGTAGGTACATTATGGATGTATAGCCACATAAAAACTGTTTTTGGTCAAAGCGACTACATTGTTGATGAACTTAGCAACGCCATTCATTGTTTCTGCTACTAGTCTCCAGTATTAGTATTGTAAGTGAAACACCTTTCGCCAAGTATGATGATAGTGTTAGAAGCTAAATATAACTGTACTATACTTCTTGTTACGTATGGAAGAGTCGCTACAATGTTAAGCTTTAAAATGCTAGGAAGGGGCCGAAGACCCGTAAAAAATTAAAGGTGCATTTGCTAAGTACAGTAGTGTGCGCATGGATTCCTATAACGTAATAACGTGCTAAAAAGTAATGAGGAAGTGAAAACTATAAAACTACATTAGCATAAATAGTTACTTTGAAAGGTTTTTTCTGTTAATAAATGGGCGCTAGCACTATGATCCTCTGAAAGATGTTTTTCTAGTAGATCCTGATATGTCGACCTTCTGGTGGAATAGAGTTCTTTTTACCATTAATTTATAATCTAACCAAACAAACAAATACTCTCGTCTCATTGCGTCACCTAATTCTATTTCACCACAATAGTTATAACACACATGATTTAATACGTGATTATTGTTATTTATATACTTAACGGTCTGTATATGGGTTCAATGTAGTATTTAACACTGTGTTTTATTGTTGTTTGGTTAGATCACTCATATCGTAACATTTGCAAATTTCACTGTCGTCGGCTGGATGTGAATGATTAAACTACATTGGAATGATAGTACTTTTATCTTGTCTGGAGTTATGTGTCATGTAACTGTAACGTTAATTTTATTCTTTTTACCTAAAAATTAAAAGAAACGCTTTCTCATTTATGAGGTAATTATTGTATAAAACAGGAATATTTACAATTCCACTATTATTTATCCATAAATTATTCTAGAAGCTTTCTTAAAGTAACATGATTACGTTATAAAAATTTACTATTGCAATTGGTATGTTTACCCAAATTAACTACGGTAATTACCCATTTGGATCTTTGTATTTAAATACGTAACGCAAAACATTGAAATCTGTTTTCCTTTTTGCAGTGTTGACCTGTTATTGACTTGAGTTACTTTCAACTATGCATTGTACAAAAAATTACTTTCTTGTGTCGTGGTTTAAGTTTATTGCTTTAATTCTTTTATAGAACTAAAAGTTATTGAAGTACCATGCTTAATTAGTACTACTATTCATAAAATCATTACACATTACACATCGTATTTTCGCTTTCCTATTTGGTTTCTATGTAAGGTACAGAAAATTCGTTTATCAAGGATACAAGTTACGTAAGCTAGTGGGAGACTAATAAATTATTATAAAACCTTTGTGCTAATTTCTGACATCTTGGTGTCTACAGTACATTTGTATTTGCTGCTATTATTCGAGTACAATATTGCAGTTTATGCAAAAGAAAAAAAATAGGTATAATGTATATTCTGTATAGAGGAGTTACATAATTTTTGCTTAATGAGGCAAGCTTTAAAGAAAAGGACGAATTCAAATTCTTCAAACATATTGCTACTTAAAATTCCCACTGACTACCGACTATCTCAACTATAATACTACGGCAAACATCGAGTCTGTGGTCGTATAAAGTTACACTAAGGTCAAACTCATATGCTTATTAAAACGTTAGAATTCGTACGTTGAAATCCTACTCAAAAATTGAAAGTACAAAATCCATTCGACGAAATCACTTTACGCACAACTTCCCCAAAGCTTACATTTGACACTTTCTTTGTTTATTTAACCCTTTGAGCGCCAACCCACTTGAAGAAAACCAAAAATAAAGCATACCTGCAAAGCGGGTATTTCGAGAAATGGTTTGGCGGCTTCCACCGCAGTTAGAAGTTAATGGAGCCTTGCGTACACCTTTCTTACTTCCTACTAATGTAAAATAAACAAAGAAAAAAATACTTTGTATACATCTATCCTATACGGCACAACATAATAAAAAAGCAAATAACGAAAAGAAGAAAACAAGAACTGTGAATTACTTTAATTTGGACAAATCCGCGGTTGGCTATAAAATTTAAGATTATTAGTAATATTACCGTGTAGAAATTTAATCTAAGTAATTTTTACTTGCTGATTTTCCTCTAAATTAACTAGCTTTGACGTACGAAAACACGATTTAATACGTTTTTAATTTAATGAAGTGTGCACCACCTTAATAGTTTTTATTAAGAATAAGTTTCACAAATCTATAAATGTTAACGATCAATTACAGTTCTTAGACACAATAAACAACACGTGATATTATAATTCAATTCATTTATAGTCTTCTATAATTACTTTAAAACTCCATCCACATTAACCGACAAGACTTGTTACAGGTAAAATTTTAACATGTTGTGGTAGACAAAAGCTTCCAACCACGGGACCCGTATATAATGTTCGCGTTTAGCCGCGTTTAAGGGTCTGTCGCATCATAAACAGCCTCGTTATTCGAGTGCAGTTCCGTAACTTTACGTGCCTGTCTATCCTCTTATACCGCGATCAAGTGTCGATAGGTTGCTGACTGATCCAAACTGATACCCTCCTACTATTATCAGGAGGTTTTATAGTTATAAAGTGGCTGTGTTATTTTACCCGATGGAGTCGTTGGCACGGATGGTGCGTCTTATGCTCGAGTTCAATGTCATTCTATCCGTGTGAACGGTAATCTTCCTCCCCAAATTTTTTCATTTAATACCATAACCTGCATCATTGGTTAGTAATTTTATGACTATCTTATGATTGTAAGGCTATTAGGAGTATGTTTCTATGGTTGCAATTCTTTTAACCTGTGTAAATGTTTATAAATAACTTTCATATGCCGGTTATTTCCCAAGCGTTTATCTATAATTATTCTAAATTTAATACAAAGAGTCGAAAGTCCCGATCTTTATTAGTTTTTGTATAAAATGTACTAGGCGCTTTACAACTTTAATATCAAATTTACTGGAACGTGCACTAGCATTAATAGTCTTTATTATAAATAAACTCTGCACATTTATAAACGTTTACGATCAATTACAATTCTTAAAAGCAACAAACCCCATTTGATGATGGTTAATAAATTAATTAATTTACAGTTTCTTGTTTGAATTATTCAAAACCACATTCACATCGGCGGGCAAGACTCTTCATAGATAAATTTTTAACCTGTTGTGGTTGACAAAAGCTTTAAATCTGAAAAATTTTTATACGAAACCGGGCTAGTCGTGTTCGAGAGAATGTCTAATCCCTGGAAGCTTCGATATTTAAATACCGTACCGTAATTTAAATTGCCTGTTTTTCAACCATCGTCTTGCAGCGCGATCAAGTTTCGAGGGGTTGCGCGCTGGTGTTTAATAATCTGATCCGAACTGATCCCTCTTACATTAACCGGGAGTTTTATAAGTTATAGTGTTACAGGGATATTACACGATGTACTCGTTCCCACGGATCGTGCGTTGATGTCGAGTTCAATGTCATTCTATCCGTGTAAACGGTCATTTTCTCCTACACTTTTAATGCGTCATTCTTTATTAATTTTGTCATACTATTTTATGGTTGAGTGGTTACAATACTCCCTGTATGTTTGTTGTGGTTTGTTTAGTATTCTTCTTAATCTTCTTTGGGGATTAAACCACTCATAGTTTTTAAAATTATTTTTATTAACGTTTCGATCCATGACCTAGGATAGTTTTCAAAATAATAAAAACTTCAAGTTTGACATTTATGACATAAATTGAAGGTGACTTTTATTTATTGATGTTTGAAATATTTGGTTTGAGTACACTAAGCAAAAATTTTTAAAGTTTAAAAGAATGATTGCCTTCAATTTGTGTTACGGCCTGGGACCGACTTTTTTTAGGTAGCCAATACGCTTAACGTGAAATCAGCTGATTAATTTCTATTGGTGAATTCTATATAAATTCTATAACTTGGAAATTGAAAAACATTTTTTAACATGTTTCTATACAATTGAGAGGATGGTTATTAAAGAAGTGTGCGATTGCATTATTAAAAGGCTTAAGTAGTCGTTTTTTTATATTTATTTTGAAGGGAAAAATTATTATGATTTAGGCTACCTTTTTGGTAGATTTTAACATGGTTTTGAGGCGACCTTATGGCGGGTTTACACTTGTCAGATACCAATGTTGTTCTATGAAGGTTGTATATGGATCTGAGGCGACCCTATGGCGGGTTTACACTTGTCAGATACCAATACTGTTTAACGGAGATTGTATATGGTTGTGAGGTAACCCTATTGCGGGTTTACACTTGTCAGATACCAATGCTGTTTTATAGGGGTTGTTAATATGCTTCATCATCATCATGATTGGATCTTTATCTCAAAACTGGTTGGACACGTACCTGCACTTATTTATATTCTGAGTTAGCTTTCCTTCTATTGTTTTCTAATTTTATGTCTTATTTCACCGAGTGTAAACCCGCCATAGGGTCGCCTCAGATCTATATACAACCTTCATAGAACAACATTGGTATCTGACAAGTGTAAACCCGCCATAAGGTCGCTTCAGAACCATGTTAAAATTAGAAAACAATAGAAGGGAAGCTAACTCAGAATATAAATAAGTGCAGGTACGTGTCCAACCAGTTTTGAGATGAAGATCCAATCATGATGATGATGAAGCATATTAACAACCCCTATAAAACAGCATTGGTATCTGACAAGTGTAAACCCGCAATAGGGTTACCTCACAACCATATACAATCTCCGTTAAACAGTATTGGTATCTGACAAGTGTAAACCCGCCATAGGGTCGCCTCAGATCCATATACAACCTTCATAGAACAACATTGGTATCTGACAAGTGTAAACCCGCCATAAGGTCGCCTCAGAACCATGTTAAAATCTACCAAAGAGGCAGCCTAAATCATAATGATTTTTCCCTTCAAAATAAATATAGAAAAGCGACTACTTAAGCCTTTTAATAATGCAATCGCACACTTCTTTAATAACCATCCTCTCAATTGTATAAATAGAAACATGTTTAAAAATGTTTTCCAATTTCCAAGTTATAGAATTTATATAGAATTCACCAATAAAAATTAATCAGCTGATTTCACGATAAGCGTATTGGCTATCTAAAAAAAGTCGGTCCCAGGCCGTAACACAAATTATAGGCAATCATTTTTTTAAACTTTAAAAATTTTTGCTTAGTGTACTCAAACCAAATATTTCAAACATCAATAAATCAAAGTCACCTTCAATTTATGTCATAAATGTCAAACTTGAAGTTTTTATTATTTTAAAAACGATCCTAGGTCATGGATCGAAACGTTAATAAAGATAATTTTAAAAACTATGAGTGGTTTAATCCCCAAAGAAGATTAAGAAGAATGAGTGGTTACAACTTAGTTACCAACTACATAGTAAAGTACTTTATACCAGTGCGGGCATTAAGTGCACCGTATGGCTTACGCAAGCTAAGGACACAAAAATTTGATTTTCTAAGTTTAACAACTAACAAAATTTGTTTACGATTAATAAGTACGGCAGTGGTCGCTGTGATAAAATAAACACCAAATTAGATTTTAAAATTTTTCTCAATATTATTTATATTCTAGATGGAATAACGAATGAATATGATATAAAAAATTGTATGCATCGCATTTATGGATAGATATTTATGATCTCGCGCGACTTGCAAATTCACAAACCTGAAACCCCAGTTTGTAATATCGTTCCCCCAGGGCATAAATATCTACTTGATACCCTTAATATGAAATTAATTATTATGGCTATATTTTATAAGTGTATTGTTACTTGGCTGCGGTTTCTTTTAACCCGTGTGTCTTTGTACAAATAACCTTAATATGCCGGTTATTTCTCGTGTTTAAATTTAATTATTCTAAATTTAATACGAAGGGGTGTAAAGTCCCAGTGTTTATTACTGTTTGTATATAATGTAGTAAGTGCTTTGCTATTTATCCTAATTTAATATTATAATAAAATAGCAACGTTGTTAAATGTAAACAACCAAAGACTATAACGTTTAAGGTGAGTCCTTGCTATAAAGGCTTATTTAACTGATTAACCTTCATATATTTTTCTACTACCTAATGTTTAATTATATAACGCACAAATCTTATAATTATAATGTGAAAGAGCGCAACTAACTAATCTATGCAAATCATGCAAACAGAACGTGTCGGATGCCATTAGAGTACTGATTATATTATTAGTGCAATTGCTTTGATAGTGAAATTTTAGTGAAGTTTTAAGATTTGAAGACTAATGCAATAACTACAAAGTAAACACTCGATAATCAAAGGTTACAATTAGGAAAGAACCCTCTGTACTATGCCAATTTGTGTGACTGCGAAGTAGCGAGTGGCTACTGCACATTTAAATATATCGTTGGGAGTTCTTTGCTGTCTGATAATACTAACTAGATTCTGGTAAATTTGATAAACCGGTAAAGTGTGTGAAGCGTTTTTGAAAATGCTTACACGTCAGATGAGTTATGGGAGTTCTGTAACTAATCATAACATAAAATTTGCATAATGGTGTTTTTAATAGATCAAAGTGCTTTATCTCTGTCTAAAACCACCCATCCACAAACTTTCGGTGTCTGCATATTTTACCTAGCTCAAAGCGTGTTTTGGTTAGTATCTCTTGCTCAAGCAGAAATTCCACCTTACGTAGAACATATACAAATTTAAATGGAGTATTTCTCGGGATAAAACTCCCCCACTAGCATTTTAATGTTTAACTTCTTGTATAACTAACGTGCTTCGTTCTGACATTTAGTTTGAAAGCATGTGCTACTCACATAAATTTGCGATCTGCTTTATATTGCATAAAAATCAATCCCATAAAAGGCTTTGCAACAATGTCTGTAGTTGAATTAATCTTCCTTTGTTTTATGATTACATGTCGTGAACGACATTGCACGCTGGTGATTAGGAGACACGTCATCAGCAGAATATATACATTATGAATGTACAGCGATATGAAAAACAGTCTTTTGTCAAAACGACTACATTGTTTATGAACTTCGCAACACCATTGTTTCGGCTACGAATTTCGTGATTAAGCGAACAACTTTCGCTAAAGTAAGATGATAATATTAAAGACAACTCTACTAGACACAACTAGCTTTGGATAGTTCTAGACCATCCTGAACCACCAATATCCTCATTTTGAAAGTTGCTAGCGAATTTTTTAACCTAGGTACAAACTTTTTCGCTTCACTCTCTAAAATAAAAAAATCACCCCCAAAAATTTTAAAGCTTGCGGCATTTCGCTTCTTAAAATCGACTACCTAGGTTTCTTTTCTAAGGGAATTTTTAACCTGGGAACAAGTCAAAGGGTATTTCATTCTAGAAACTAACTTCTTACACCGAAAATCGAAAAAAAATATAGAGTTTTCCATAGAAAGCACATACACTTTAATCTTCTAAAATCAGAAAACCTCTCCCCAAAATTTTTCATACTTGCAGCGTATCATTCTTTAAGATTCAGAATCTAGATCTGATGTCTAAAAAAATTTTAAAAAAGAAATCATGTCAAAGGGAATTTTATTCAAGGACCAATTTTTCACCCCAAAAATCGGAAAAACTTTCATATAATTTTTTATATAACGCACGTTCACACACACACACACGCGCGCCTACACACACACACACGCACACAGACACACACACACACACGTCATCCTCCTACAGTCGGAAAAACACTTGCCCAGAAATTTTCAAGCTTGAGGCATTCCATTTCTTAAAATTAAGAATGCAAATCTCATTTCTGAAGGAATTTTTAACTGAGGTCAGGTCAGATGAAATTTTATTCTAGGACTATTGTTTGACCCCGAAAATCGTAAAAACCTCCATTCAATTTTTGATGGAACGCTTGTGTACAAACATTTCTCCCAAAAATCTGAGAAACCGAGATTATCTAGCCTGCGGCTTACCATTTTTCAAAATTAAAAATCTAAACCTCACTTCTAAAAGAACTTATAACCCGGTTAGAGTTCAGAAGGAATTTTATTCTAGGACTATTCCTTCACCTCGAAAATAAGGGAAAACCTCCGTGGCATTTCTGATACAACGCACGTGCACAAACACTACATCATCCAAAAATCAGAAAAACCCTCTCTAGTAACCTTAAAACTTGCAGAATATCATTTGTTACAATGAAGAATTTAGGTCTTATTTCTAAGTCCGGGAGCATGTCATAAATACTTTATTCTATGACTAAGTCTTCACCTCGAAAATCGGAAAAGACCTCAGTGGAATTTTCGACAAAACGCACGAGCACGAATACTTCAATCGCTAAAATTGGGAAAAACCTTTTCCAGAAATCTTCAAGCTGGCAGCATACTATTTCTTAAAATTAAGAATCTAAATCTTCTTATTTCGAGGACAATTTTTAACCCGGCAACAAGTTAAAGGGAATTTTATTCTAGGACCAACGCTTCACCCCAAAAATTAAAAACACCTCCATGGAATTTTTAATGGAGCGTACGTGCACAAACAACTCATCCTCTTAAGATCGGAGAAGTCCATCTCTAGAAATTTTCGAGCCTGCGCATATTATTTCTTAAAATTAAATATGTAAACCTTACTTATGGGAGAAGTTTTAGCCCGAAAACAGATCAAACGGAACTTTATTCTATAACCAAATTTTCACCCCAAAAATCAGAAAAACCTTCATGAAATTTTTTTATGTAACGCACATCATCAGACACTTCATACTCCTAAAATCGAAAAAACACTTGCCCAGAAATTTTGCAATTTTACCTATCGTTCGACCCTGAAAATCAGAAAAACCTCCATTCAATTTTTGATGAAACGCTCGTGCACAAACATTTCTTCCAAAAATATGAGAAACCGAGATTTTCAAGCTTGCGGCTTACCATTTTTCAAAATTAAGAATTTAAATCTCACTTCTAAAAAAACTTTTAACCCGGTAACAGGTCAGAAGAAATTTTATTCCAGGACTATGCCTTCACCTCGAAAATAAGAAAAAACCTCCGTGGTAGTTCCGATACAACGCACATGCACAAACACTACATCCCCCAAAAATAAAAAAAACGCCTCTCTAGTAACCCTAAAACTTGCAGAATATCATTTGTTACAAAGAAGAATCTAGATCTTATTCTAAATAAATTTTTAGTCCGGGAGCATGTCCTAAAATACTTTATTCTATGACTAAGTCTTCACCCGAAAATTGGAAAAGAGCTCAATGGAATTTTCGACGAAACGCATGTGCACGATTACTTCAATCCCTAAAATTGGGAAAAGCTTTCCCCAGAAATCTTCAAGTTCGTAGCATATTATTTCTTAAAATTAAGAATCTAAATCTTCTTACTTCGAGGACAATTTTTAACCCGGCAACAAGTTATAGAGAATTTTATTCTAGGACCAACGCTTCACCACTAAAATCTAAAAAAACCTCCATGGAACTTTTTGTGGGAAGTACGTGCACAAACAACTAATCCTCTTAAGATCGAAAAAGTCCATTTCCAAAAATTTTCGAGCTTGCGCAAATCACTTTTTAAAATTAAGTATATAAATTTCTCTTATGGGAGAACTTTTAGCGCGAAAACAGATCGCAGGAAACTTTATTCTAAGATAAAATTTTCACCCCGAAAATCGGAAAAACCATCATGAAATTTTTTATGTAACGCACGTTCACACACACTTCGTGCTCCTAAAATCGGAAAAATGCTTTCCCAGAGATTTTCAAGCTAGAGTTATGCCATTTCTTAAAATTGAGAACTTGAATCTCATTTCCGGGAGAATTTCTAGCCGAGGACAGATCAGATGGAATTTCATTCTAGGACTATCATTTGATCCAAAAAATCGGGTAAAACCATTCGATGGAACGCTCGTTCACAAACACTCCTCCCAAAATTCGAAAATACGGAGATTTTTAAGCTTGCGGCTTACCATTTTTCAAAATTAAGAATTTAAATCTCACGTCTGTAAAACTTTTAACCCGGTAACAGGTCAGAAGGAATTTTATTCTAGGACTATCCCTTCACCTCGAAAATAGGAAAAACCCGCGCGGTATTTTCGATACGGCGCACGTGCACAAACACTACATCTCCCAAAAATCAAAAAGCTCTCTCAGGAACCTTAAAACTTACGGAATATTATTTGTTACACTGAAGAATCTAGATCTTATTCTAAATAAATTTTTAGTCCGGGAGCATGCTATAAAATACTTTATTCTAGGACTGTCTTCACATCGAAAATCGGAAAAGATCTCAATGGAATTTTCGACGAAACGCACGTGCAGGAATAGTTCAATCCCTAAAATTGGGAAAAACTTTCCTCAGAAATCTTCATGCTCGTAGCATATTATTTCTTAAAATTAAGAATCTAAATCTTCTTATTTCGAGGACAATTTTTAACCCGGCAACAAGTTAAAGGGAATTTTATTCTAGGCCAACGCTTCACCCGAAAATCAAAAAAGACCGCCATGGAATTTTTAATGGAACATACGTGCATAAACAACTCATCCTCTTAAGATCGGAGATGTCCATCTCTAGAAATTTTCGAGCTTGCGCATATCATTTTTTAAAATTAAACATGTAAATTTCACATAAGGGAGAACTTTTAGCCCGAAAACAGATAAAAGGGAACTTTATTCTAGGATCAAATTTTCACCCCAAAAATCAGAAAAACCGTCATGAAATTTTTTTATGTAGCGCACGTTATCAGACACTTCATACTCCAAAAACCGGAAAAATATTTGCCCAGAAATTTTCAAGCTAGTCATGCCATTTTTTAAAATTAAGAACTCAAATCTTATGTCCGGGAGAATTTCTAGCCGAGGATTCTAGGACTATCATTTGATCCCAAAAATCGGAAAAAACCTTCATCTAATTCTCGATGGAACGCTCGTGCACAAACACTTCGAAAAATTGAAAATACCGAGACTTTCAAGCTTGGGGCATATCATTTTTCAAAATTAAGAAATTAAATCTCACTTATGATAGAACCTTTAACCCGGAAGGAACTTTATTTAAGTACTATCCTTTTACGTCGAAAATAGGGAAAAACGCTCCGTGGAATTTTTGATAGGACGCACGTGCAGAAACACTTAAACTTAATTCCTCAAATATGAGAAAAACTCCTCTCGGTAATCTTATAGCTAGCGGAATATGTAAAATCTATATCTTATTTCTAAGAGAGTTTTTAGTCCGAGAGCATGTCAGAAAGAATTTTATTCTAGGACCAAACAAAAATTGAAAGTAGCAATTCCATTCGACTAAAGCACTTTGACAATTCATCCTAAAAATTCCTTTACGTGCAACTTCCCCAAATCTTACATTTGACATTCTTTTTGTTTATTTAAGCCTTTGAGCGCCAACCCACCTAAAGAAAACCAAATATGAAGCCTACTTTCAAAGCGAGTATTTTGAGAAATGGTACAGTTAGAGGTTAATGGAGCCTTGCTTACACATTGCTTACTTCCTACTAATGTAAAATAAGCAAGGAAAAAAGTTACTTTGTATACATCTAACCTACACTGCATAACATAACAGAAAAGTAAATAATGAAAAGAAGAAAACAAGAAATGTGATCTACTTTAATTTGAACCAATCCGAGTTTAGCTACAAAATTTAAGATTATTAGTAATATTACTGTGTAGAAATTTAATCTAGGGAATTTTTACTTGCTAATTTTCCTTTAAATTAACTATCTTTGACGTACGAAAACACCATTCAATACGCTTTTAATTTAAAGGAGTGTGCACCAACCTTAGTAGTTTTTATTAAGAATAAGCTCCATAAATTTATAAATGTTAACGATCAATTCATTTCTTAGACACACTAAACGACACGTGATGCTTTAATTCAATTCACATACAGTTTTTTTTTCGTTCCTTTAAAATTCTACCCACATTAACCGACCAGACTTGTCACAGGTAAAATTCCAACATGTGGTAAACAAAAGCTCCCAACCACTGCTCACTTCTTTACGGGACCCGTATATAATATCCGCCTTAGTCGCTTTTGAGGGTCTGTTTCACCATGAACAGACTTGCTATTTTAGAGCGGTCGCGTAACTTTAGGTACATGTTTTTTTGCACCGCGTTCAAGTGTCAGGAGGTTGCTTACTGGTATCTAATAATCTGAACCGAACTGATACCCTCCTACTATTATCCAAAGGTTTTATGAGTTATAACGTCGCAGTGTTATTTTACCCGAAGGCACCGTTCGCACGGATGGTAAGTCTTATGCTCGAGTTTAATGTCTTTCTATCCGTGTGAACGGTAATCTTTCTCTCCATATTTTTTCATTTAATACCATAAACTGCATCATTCGTTATTAATTTTATGGCTGTATTCTATGATTGCGTGCTTATTGGAGTATGTTTTTATGGTTACAATTCTTTTAACCTGTGTAAATGTTTATAAATAACTTTAATATGCCGGTTATTTCCCAAGCGTTTATCTTCTATTATTCTAAATGTAATACGAAGGATCGAAAGTTCTTATCTTTATTAGTTTTTGTATAAAATGTACTAGGTGATTTACTATTTTAATATCATAGCTTTGATGTATGAAAACTCGATGCAGTACGTTTTTAATTTACTGGAACGTGCACCAACATTAATAGTTTTTATTAAGAATAAACTCCGTACATTTATAAACGTTTACGATTAATTACACTTCTTTAAAACAACAAACAGCATTTAATTTTATTTTTAGATTCTTGTTTGAATCATTCAAAACTATATTCACATTGGCGGGCAGGACTCCTCATAGATGAATTGCCAAGCTGTTGTGGTTGAAAAAAGCTCCAAACCATAGAAATTTTTTATACAAAACCGGTTTAGTCGCGTTCGAGAAAATGTCTAATCCCTGACAGCTTCGATATTTAAATAGCGTACCGTAATTTAACTTACCTGTTTTTCAACCATAGTTTTGCAGCGCAATCAAGTTTCGAGGAGTTGCGCGCTAGTGTCTAACAATCTAATCATCCTACTATTAACCGGGAGTTTTGTAGGTTATAGTGTTGCAGGGATATTACCCGATGTACTCGTTACCACGGATTGTGCGTCGATGTCGAGTTCAATGTCATTCTATTCGTGTAAACGATCATTTTCTACCACACTTCTTATGCGTTATTCGTTATTAATTCTGTCATTCTAGGTCATGGTTGAGTTTTTACAGCTTAGTTATCAATTACATAGTATAGTACTTTATACCAGTGCAGGCATTAAGCGCACCGTATGGCTTGCGCAATCTAAAAACACAAAATTTTGAATTTTTAAGTTTAACAACTAATAAAATTCGTTTACGACTAATAAGTACGGTTGTGGTCGCTAACATAAAATAAACACCAAATTAGATTTTAGAATTTTTTTCAATATTATTTATATTCTAGATGCAAATTATGTTTATCACTCTCAAAAACGGTTTTTTAAAAAAATTTTTATTAGCGTGAGAACATTACAACACTGATGTCATACTTGATCTAATCTCTAAGCCTAGCGTTACCTCTATTTATACTACTTCCTTATCTAATTCATTTGAAATACATAACTCCTCCGGCCCTAAATGAGAACTATGGGGAACCAGAGTTCGAAAGTCCAGGAAAGTTCCTTGTCTCATGTTCTGTGCTATCTTCGTATACATGTTTAGCTATTGACTTCTTTAAAAAATATCTATAAATTAAATATAATATCAGAAAAATAATAGTGACATACAAAATTATCGTATAAAAGCTAATATTCTTAAAATTGATTACAGGACTTTCTAATTTACTTAATTCTAGTTTTCATTTTCCAAAACTCGATAGACCTCATTTAATTCATTGAGATGTATCGGATCTATTTCTAAAGGTTTAAGGTCAAAGTTTGGCATTTTTGAATTATTGGCATAAACTTCTAAGCGTGGTAATACAATATTCTTATAACTAGAAATTTCATTAACAAAAGTTTTTAACACTACTTCATCGATTGACACTTCACAAGAATCTTTAAGTTCTAGCAAATAGCTACCGTTTATAAGAATGCTGTTTTTCACTTTTCCGCACTTGTATATAACAACTAAATTATGAGGCACTACGATGATCCATTTGTTCTTCTCCAGTTTTTGAATCTTCTTTGTGGTTATCTTCACCGGTATTTGGTGACAATTACGTATATTATCGGCGTATCTTATTAATTCAATTTCACATGGTGCTGTTGAAGTAATTTTTGATGTTTGTAGTTGATGGCAAATGAATTCTGCCTGAGTGACTTCATAACAATTTGTGTCAGAAACTGCATAGGTGTGGTCGTTTAACAAAAGGTATTTTGCACTAGGGATGATCATCTTAAAAGAAGTCTGATGTGGAGTAGGTAGTGGATACAAATGATAATAGATAAAATCGTCCATTTCAACAATTGGTACTTCCAAAATAAACACTATACTGTTATCTTTGCTGTAGCTTTTAATATTGATGATTTTTCGAATAGCAACGTATTGAGTACTGTCACTGAATGGGAATTTCTTGCCTTGTAACTGTTTACTGGCTGTGGTTAGTTCAGAAAATAGTTCATGGGGTTCTACCATAGCATTATGAAAATATTTAATTTAGAAAAAGTAATAGCAACTTCGATTCGTTCCAATAGATCATATAGAATCTGAAATTTGTGGAAAATTGCAGAGCTAATCTTTCTAGAGCAAAATAATGAAAAGTTTCTACTTTGTCAATACTTAAATTTTAATTTCTTTTGAAATCTCCTCGATTCGGTTTTTAGAATATATTGATTGTGAGCTAATATTTTAGAGTTATTTTCGAAATTCTGAAGGAAGTTTGAAATAGAGTTATTTGATCATTAATTAAAGATTTGATTTTTCTTGGTTATTAGTTAAAGATGAAATGGCATTGTCATATCTTTCTCCATCGTTATAATCTAAATTTCCGGTGAGAAACTTTAATGCTGAGCCTACACCGTTAAAAGAGATCGTTTTTCTCGTTTATTCCAAAGCGGATTTAATTGTTTTAATTGTATCTCAATTTTATTTTCTAAAATTTGGACTGTGTGATACGAATTGTGAAATGATTGATTGAATTGGAATACATGTGGGGATAATGATAGTGTATTTTGAATTTCTTCATATTGAGCCTTTAAAGTCAAAAGTTTTTGTAATATTAGCAATATCATAAATTTGAATAAATGTCCAAAAATCGGTTTTTATTTGGGCTGTGCCTAAACGAAGAGGAAGAAGTCCGGGGTTGTCGTCTAAATTGAAGAACTGGGCTGCAATTCGTCTTGTGACTGTGCAGAGGGCGAATCTGTAACAGGGTCTTTTAGTTCCTTAATATGTATAATTTCTTTACTTAATGTAATTTCCTTATTTTTTGTTTCTCTCTTGAAATTTCTACCCTATTCTTATCTAATATTTTAGTAATTTTATACGGTCCTAAAACACCTTATCTTTTTGTTTCTCTTTTAGGATTCTTCTTAAAACTATTTGTTCTACTTTAAATTCTGGATTAGTATCTCCATTGGTATTTTTCTTATCTACTACTTTCTGTTTATTTTCGACTAATTTTCATTTACTTTATTATATACGTGTTCTAATTTTTCTTTATGGTTATTAACGTAGTCTGAATAAAAGTTAGGGTTAAAAGATTTCATTGGGGTCTCTCGAATTTGTATGTCCAAACGTCAATTCAAAGGGAGTATATTTTGTCGCACTGTGGATCGAGTTATTATAACCTATTATAGCATAGTCCATTAAATCGCTTTCTTTGGGGTAAATATCGCGTAAAAGTCTTAAGTGTTCAATTAGTGTGGAATGTGTTCTTTCAACTATGGAGTTGGATTCGTGATGTCCGGATGTTGTGAAATGTACATTAATTTTGTGTAGTCCTAAAATTTCTTTAATTGTAGCGTTGTTAAATTCCGTTCCTTTATCTGTCACAATGGTTTGGGGTATACCGAAAGAAGTAAAATATTTTATAAGTGCTTGACTAATATTTATAGCCGTTTTTCCACTTATAATTAGAGCTTGAGCTAATTTTGTAAAAGCATCTACTAATGTTAAATAATTTTTCCCATCAAAAGTAAATACGTCCATATGTACAATTTCGAATGGGCTTTTTGCCGTTTCTGTTAGCATTATTGGGGTATATGGGGTCTGTCTAGCGTATTTATTTCTTTGGCACAATGTACATTCATTTATAAAATTTGTTATACTAGTTTTCATATTTTTCCAGTAATAATTTTGTTTGAGTCTTTCATAGGTTTCGTTGATTCCTCGGTGAGTCGTTTTACCTTCATGGTAGTTTCTAATTACTATTGTCTGCTCTTCGATATCTTTAAGTGTATTAATCAATTTGGTACATTTGATTAACTTTGGTCTATTTTCAGAAAAATGCTGTTGATATACATCCTTGAAGTCATTATACAATTTGTCTTTGTTGAAATGTAAATAATAAGTGTTACTAGGGTCTGTGTACTGAATTAGAAAATCCAAAATTAGTTTGTCACTGGCAATTTCTGGAATTTTGACTTTTATAATTGTGGGGTCGCTTTCATTCTCTAACGTTACGTCCGTCTTGTAATACAAATTTGGGTAAACTAAAATCTGGCGTGGTTTGTTATTTATAATTTCGTCTAAAATAGCAATTCCTTTATTCGTGTTTCCATTAGAGTTAGAATGTTGAGTAGATATGTTGTCGTCGTCAGGAATATGTATTGTCCATGCAGGTTCAGGAGTGTTTAATTGAGGTTCTTCAAGTAATTCTGTTTGAAATTGATTTTCGTCATGCGGTTCATTATCTAAACTTTTAAAAATTCTGTTATATAGTCATCTATGTCACCTGGATTATTTGCAAGAGATCCTGTTTCTAAGGCATTGACTGGTATCCGGGATAAACAATCGGCATTGGTGTTACATTTTCCTTTCTTATAAAGAATTTCGTAGTCATACTCTAATAATTTTATCCTCCATCTTGTCAGTTTTGAGTTTGCGTCTTTTAAGTTGAAAAGCCATGTCAGTGGTTTGTGGTCAGTATATATATAAAACTTTTGTCCAAATAAATACGGTCGAAAATGTTTGCATGCCCAAACAATTGCAAGAAGTTCCTTTTCGATTGTCGAATACTTTGTTTCGGTCTCATTTAGTGTCCTAGATGCGTACGCTATTGGTCGGTCATTGGGTACGGTTCCTTGCGATAATATTGCTCCAATCGCATAGTTACTCGCGTCTGTCGTCAAAATAAATTTTTTCAAAGTCGGGATACTGAAGTACAGGTCCGTTGGTCAAAATTTCTTTACAAGTTCTAAAGCTGTCTAGAAAATCTTTGTCGTGTATTACTTTGGCATTCTTCTTTAAGCATTTCGTCATAGGTTTTGTAATTTTTGCAAAGTCTTTTATGAAACGTCTATAGTAACCTAATAGTCCAAGGAAACTTTTGATTTCAGTCGCTGTGCGTGGTAAAGGAAAATTTTTTACGGCTGTTATTTTGTCTGGGTTTGGTCTAACTCCTGTAGGGGTAATTACGTGTCCTAAATACATTACGGTTTTTTGTAGGAATTCTGATTTGTCTAACTGTATTTTTAAATTATGTTGTCTAAATCTGTCGAAAACTTCTCTTAATTTTTCTAAGTGCTCTTGAAGAGATGAACTGAACACTAGACAATCGTCAAGGTAAATTATACACGATTGATCTGTCAGTCCGCGTAAAACTCTGTCCATTACACGTTGGAATGTCGAAGGGCATTTATTAAACCCATAGGCATCCGTTTAAATTGAAAATGTCCCTGCGGGTACTGAATGCTGTTTTCTGTACGTCTTGGGGTCCATCTGGATTTGATAAAACCCGCTGGCCAAATCTAGGGTCGTGAAATAATTTGCACGGCCTAGCCTATCTAAAATCTCATTAATATTAGGTAATGGGTATTTGTCAGGAATTGTTTCAGAATTTAATTTTCTATAATCTACTACAAGTCGCCATTTTCGTTTACCAGATGCGTCAATCTTTTCTCCACTATCCAAATTGGGGAAGACCACGGCGAAACACTATCTTCAATTATGCCCTGATCTAACATTTTCTTTATTTGTGTTTTGCTTCGTTGCGGTGAATTTCTGGGAGGCGATATGATTTTGTAAAAATTGGAGAATCATTTTTAAATTTATTTTATGTTTAATTTCACTAGTAAAACTGAGGGAACTCCTTCACAATAAAATATGTCACGGTATTCTAAACACAATTTCTTTATAGCATCTTTTTCCTCTTTATTGCAGTGATCAAGTCGAAGATCTTTCAAATTTCCTTTTAATTTATCGTCCTGTGGTTCGTCTAATTCTAGGTCTGTTTCCAAATTTTCGATAAAATTTACATCAATATCGTTTATGGGTTCAATTTCGAAAGGTTGAAAATAGAAATTTTAACGGGATATTCATTTATATTTGTGACTACAATGGTCGCGAAATTTTCAATAACACTAACCAAAGCTTTTTGTGTTTCAAGTCCATTTCAAAATTCGTGTGGTTTAATATTCCGACTCCATTACGTATTTGTACTGGGATTTTTATTATTTGTCGGCAACGCTCATTTACAATTATCGAATAATTTGTGAATTGATTATTTTTCATTTCTGGTTCAAAATTTAGAATAATAGGAATAGTTGCATGCGGGGTTATTATTTGTTTCCGGCTTAAGTTAAGATTTGCGCCTAATTGTCGAAGTAAATCGATTCCAATTAAACCTTGAAAATTATTACTAAATTTGAAAAGGAAAAATTTGTAATAGTCCTTTACGTTAAAGATTTGAAAAGTGGTATGCGTGCTACTTCTTTGTGAAAGCTGATATTGTGTGCTGTTTGAATATTGAAAATCTCCGGGTAAATGAAAATTCGTATAAAATTTGTGTGCTACTTCAGGATCAATCAAACTACGGTGCTACCAGTATCGATTAAAAATCTAGCATTTATTTCAGGAATAATAATAAATGGTAAATCTTGCTTGAATGTGTTTACGTGTATTACCTCTCGTTGTTCCAAGGCATGACCTGTGGAAAATTTTGCTGAGTAGGATTTACATCATTAACATCGTAATTTATATTCTCACACGCGTTATCAGGAAACTGGATATAGTTTCTAGCGGTGTTATATAGCGGCTGAGTTTGAAACGTCTCGTGTGTTTCCATAGAATGAACGGGGTCGTCGTGATCGCAATAAGCACTATAGTTTGCAGTATTACAATCATTCTCACGGTCTATAAAATAAGGGTCATTGCAGTTTGAACTATTTATATTCTGATTGTATAACCTTTGAGATTGAAATTGGGGTTTAATAGTTGTATTTCCAGAAGATGTATCCATCGGTTCGTCTTTATTAAAATTGGATATGTTATTTGGATGAACTTGAGCAAATCTCTGAGATGAACTTGCAAAATTTTGTTTGCTACTAAATGGCGTGTTTTGCATACCAAACCTGTTATTAAAATGGGAACTTGGATTAAATGTTCTTTGATGGTTTACAGGGGTGTAAAATCTGTTCGAATGTGTGTTTTGAAAATGAGGCTTTTGCGTTTGAAATTTCGAATATGAAGGTTGGTTATTTTGAAATGTGTTTGGGTGCCTATAAGTGAAATTGTTAAAATTCTGTCTGAATGGAATGTTAGAGTGATTTGAATAGCTACTAGGCGTCATTCTTGAAATGGGTTTGAAATTTGAATTTGAATTTAAGTTACTATTTCTCTGTGTTGAGTATAAGAAATTTTCTTCTTCGATAACTAATCCCATAGCCTGTTCTAAACTACTAGGGTTGCGTAATCTAACATTTGTTTGAATGGTTATTGGCAATCCACGAATATATGTTTTAAGCGAAAGGTCATCATAACTTTTAAGTCTAATAGTACGTTCTTCGGCTGAAATGGTCAATGAATTTAATTTTGCAATTATTAAACTCCTTGCGTCTTGGCAACGCATTCCAAAATTATATGGCGTTTCATGTTTATTTGGTCTTAAACTAATTAAATCTTGGATAAGGCAATCAATATCGCGTTGATCTCCAAAAGATAAATTTAACGCGTTTTTAATTTCGTCCCAAGTTTTTAACTCTATGCGCGAACCTATTAATATCTGAGCTCTACCTATCAATTTACCTATAATTGCTCTAAGCAAGAAACTATTTAACTGAATATTTGTTTGACTAGCAAATACATTAATTACGTTCTCGCAATTTGCGATAAATATTGTCAAGGTATGAGGGTTTCCATCGTAAGGGGGGATGGAATCTAAATGTAATTTTAGCAATTGATAATTTGTTTGTTCAGTTGCCATGTTTGAATTAATTAAGTTATCTAAATTACTGATACTATTTTCTGAGCTTTCCAAAATATTTGAACGAGCCCTTGAATTATTCCTAGAATATCTACGTTCGTGTTATCTGAACTTGCTTCTAAAATTTCCTCGTTACTTATTTTAATACGTTCTATCAAGACTGTTAAGTCGTTTATATCACAATCACTCATCAATTGAAAATCAATTATAAGATATCAGAAATAGAAATTCAAAGTTAGCTTACATTAATATGATGCATTGAGTTCGCATGATTTTCTTAAACTAAGTGCCCTGGTTAGACGATTCTGTTCCTTCCAAAATTGGGCTGGTGTCTGGATTGGACGATTTCGTTCCTTCTCCAAACTGCTAACAAAATCTTCGTTTCTCGAATTCGAAAGTACAAACAGTTGTTGATTTTCCTAAAAGCAATTTCCAAAGCAATTTTCGCTTGCCTATATGGATATATCACTTTCAAGGTTCTTGATTTTGGTTAATCGTTGAAACGAAAAATTTCCGGCGATTCGAAAATTTCCAAAATCCCGTACTGACTGCGCCAATTATGTTTATCACTCTCAAAAACGGTTTTTTAAAAAAATTTTTATTAGCGTGAGAACATTACAACACTGATGTCATACTTGATCTAATCTCTAAGCCTAGCGTTACCTCTATTTATACTACTTCCTTATCTAATTCATTTGAAATACATAACTTGCAACAACGAACGAATACGATATAAAAAAGTGTATGAACCGCATTTATCGATACATGTTTATGCTCTCGCGCGACTTGCAAACTCACGAACAATAGACCCCAGGTTAGTAATATCGTTCTTCAGAGCATAAATATCTACTTGAAACTCTTAGTATATGATTAACTATTATGACCTATATCTTATGAGTGTATTGTTACTTGGATATGTTTCTATAGCTGCAGTTTTTTTAACCCGCTATAAAACCTTACAATTAGGGAAGAACCCTCTGTACTATGTCAATTTGTGTAACTGTGAAGTGGCTAGTGGCTGCTGCACATTTAAATATATCGTTGGAGTTCTTTGCTGTCTGATAATACGAAATAGATTCTGGTAAATTCGATAAACCAGTAAAGTGCGTAAAGAGTTTTTGAAAATGCTTACACGTCAGATGAGTTATGAGAGTTCTGTAACTAATCATAACATAAAATTTGCATAATGGTGTTTTTAATAGATCAAAGTGCTTTATCTCTGTCTAAAACCACCCATCCACAAACTTTCGGTTTCTGCATATTTTACATAGCTCAAAGCGTGTTTAAGTTAGTATCTCTTGCTCAAGCAGAAATTCCACCTTACATAGAACATATACAAATTTAAATGGAGTATATCTCTGGATAAAACTCGCCCACTAGCATTTTAATGCTTAACTTCTTATATAACTAACGTCCTTCGTTCTGACATTTAGTTTGAAAGCATGTGCTACTCGCATAAATTTACGATCTGCTTTATATTGCATAAAAATCAATCCCCTAAAAGGCTTTGCAACAATGTCTGTAGTTGAATTAATCTTCCTTTGTTTTATGATTACATGTCGTGAACGACATTGCACGCTGGTGATTAGGAGACACGTCATCAGCAGAATATATACATTATAAATGTACAGCGATATGAAAAACAGTCTTTTGTCAAAACGACTACATTGTTTATAAACTTCGCAACACCATTGTTTCGGCTACGAATTTCGTGATTAAGCGAACAACTTTCGCTAAAGCAAGATGATAATATTAAAGACAACTTTACCAGACACAACTAGCTTTAGATGGTTCTAAATCATCCTGAACTGGCAATTTCCTCACTTTGAAAGTTGCTAACGGATTTTTAACCAAGGTGCAAACTTCGTGGAATTTTTATACTAGAACCGTCGTTTCACTCTCTAAAATAAGAACCCCCCCCCCTCTGAAATTTTAAAGCTTGAGGCATTGCGCTTCTTAAAATCGAAGACCTAGGTTTCTTTTCTAAGGGATTTTTTAACCTGGGAACAAGTGAAAGGAATTTCCTTCTAGAACCTAACTATATCCTTTCGAAAATCGAAAAAATAAGGAATTTTCAATGGAACGCACATACACAAACACGTATCATTTTTTAAGATTCAGAATCTAATTATCATCATCACCCTTAGGTCTTCAGTCCTGGAACTGGTTAGACGCGTACCATCATTGTTTCCTATCCTGAACTAACCTACACATTTTACTAAGATTTTCAGATTCTGCATCTATCACTATCTGATCTAGGTCTACATCTACCTCTTTTTTCCTATCTCTGCTTGTAATATATCCCATACTATTCCCCAAAAATGCCTTAGAACGCATTCCGCTTTTCTATTCCTCCTATTTTTTTCCACAGATATCCTTGTTCCCCTACTATTTCTATAATCTATTTGTTATTAACTTTGTCTGTCCATGCTTTCGTCTTAATACATCTGAAGCACAACATTCCAAAAGGCTTCTACCGTTTTTAGATCTAATGTCTAAGGTAATTTTAAAACAGAAATCATGTCAGAGGGAATTTTATTCAAAAACCAATTTTTCACCTTAAAAAACGGAAAAACTTTATAGAATTTGATTAACGCACGTTCACGCACTTCATCCTTCTAAAATTGGAAAAATACTTGACCAAAAATTTTCAAGCTTGAGGCATACCATTTCTTAAAATTTAGAATTTAAATCTCATTTCTGAAAGAATTTTTAACTGAGACCAGGTCAAATAAAATTTTATTCTAGGACTATCGGAAAAATCTCCATTCACTATTTGATGCAACGCTCATGCACAAACATTTCTCCCAAAAATCTGAGAAACCGAGATTTTCTAGCTTGCGGCTTACCATTTTTCAAAATTAAGAATTTAAACCTCACTTCTAAAAGAACTTTTAACCCGGTAAGAGTTCAGAAGGAATTTTATTCTAGGGCTATCCCTTCACCTCGAAAATAAGAAAAAACCTCCGTGGTATTTTCGATACAACGCACGTGCACAAACACTACATCTCCCAAAAATCAGAAAAACCTTCTCTAGTAACCTTAAAACTTGCAGAATATCATTTGTTACAATGAAGAATTTAGGTCTTAATTCTAAGTAAATTTTTAGTCCGGGAGCATGTCATAAAATACTTTATTCTATGACTAAGTCTTCACCTCAAAAATCGGAAAAGACCTTAATGGAATTTTCGACGAAACGCACGTGCACAAATACTTCAATCCCTAAAATTGGGAAAAACTTTCTCCAGAAATCTTCAAGCTCGTAGCATATTATTTCTTAAAATTAAGAATCTACATTTTCTTATTTCGAGGACAATTTTTTAACCCGGCAACAAGTTAAAGAGAATTTTATTCTAGGACCAACGCTAGTTACATATCCCCAAAATCAAATATATGTATAATTAAATGGAATTATTGCATCTTAAGTTAACTTACAATATTGTATAATTTAAGGATAGATTATACAAAATTAATAGAAGTCAGACAGAAGACATAAGAACGGATGTGAATACATTGTATTCCAGACGCAACGTGACACTGCAGGTGCAGGTCACAGTGGATTATTAAACCGCAATTACTAGAATTAAGATTTTCTTTGGATGGTTATCCGAACCCGATAAAGTGTAAAGCTTTTATAGCCAAAGTGTGGGACTCTTCTAACGGCATACCCACTAAAACTACTCCCCCTGGCGGGTGCGTTTGCTAAACGGCTAATTGTGCTAACCTTGATTATGTATCATACCCAGTCTGCAAAACCTGCACCCTGAATTATAGCGTACAGGTTCTTCAATGAAAGGGTATCTACTTCCTTTGGGTATAACTTTGGTCGCCCAAATAGGCACTGTCTCGTTCTACCCTACGCCTCATCATCAAGTGAATTGCTCTTGATAGGCTTAAACAAGACCGTTCTGAGCTCATAATAGGCCATAAACTTGGCTTGATCAAGTACCGTATAAGATCCCGGATCGACGGAAAAGGCCAAGATAGTTCCTTCCTTATTAGCTTTCCGAGAAGGCATATGCCAGTCACCCGTTTGCAGACTGGAATTCTGCTTCTGCAATCGGGTCCTGGCAACTTTCTTCTCGACATCTCTGTCGAGGATCCATACTAGAACCTTGGGTTTCTTCGGGAGGTCCGCTGCGTCACTACTGTTAGACGCGCACCTTCCCAAAAGTCTTGCTTGATCTCTATCTTATATTTAACCTACCCCTTAGTCTTTAGGTTTGCACAGGTCACCCAAAAAACACCTTCGACAAACCTAGTGCCCTAGAACTGAGGTGGATTAGAGCTTCCTGAGGAGGTGTCAAATACAGCATCCAGAAGCATGTTTTGGACGCTCATCGACTGCTCCTCAGTCAAAACTATGTCCGGGTGTCGTTTGTCAATTACGGCTACTCGCAATCCCCCAGCAGCAGCGCTGTTCGATACGATCTGCTCATGGTTCTTGGGGCGTTTAGTTCGCTGCTGGGGTTTAGATGGTGTCGGTGTGGAAGTCTCTGAACAGGGTTTTTACTGCCCCTGCTCTCCTTCTGCATCGACACCTTGTTTGTGGACGAGTTTGACTCAGTCCAAGTCCCAGATTTGACATTCTTGGCTTGCTTCAGTTTCCTACGCTGAGCACCCGAAAACCTATTTGGTTGCAGTCCAGTGCCTGCAAGCTTCTTTATAGTTTTCTCCATGTCTGGTGTATCAGACACCGGTGTAGCAATCGGACTTTCTTCCCGGGTCCGTTCCTCTTCCATCGACAAATTTTGGTTACCTGAGCGGTCTTCCGTTGCTGGTTCCACCTCTTCAGGTTCAGTTTTACTTATGGTACCAATATTATTCATGATTGTTCCCACGAGTTTGGGGGATATAAATGGTCACCATGCCAAGTGCCTCCTGTCGGCATGGAAGGCGTGAATAAAGCGGGGTGCCGCCCTGTTCCCCGAGTTTAGGACCGATTGGGACTGGTCAACTATCCAGCCACGCATCCCCTGGGCTCGGTCCTACATCACGGAATTTAAGAATTTTTAACGAGGTTGTCTCCTCTTGGTCCGGGCGGTTAAGCTAAGACCCTCACACTCCCTTGCCCGTGAAACATGACCACGACGGCAGGGAAGGCAAGATGTATCAGTGTTGCGAAATTGTCACACCGGCTTCATTTACCTCAGTGCAGGCCCATTAACCACGAAGCCACAGCTTGGACTGAGGGGTTTGGTCCGCGCGATATTTTTCACTTGGCTAGAGAGCAGATTTTTATTCCGCACCAGCACGATCTATTGCTCTCCATCATGTTGTAGGTCTTATACTACTCAGGCCACTGGGTCACTGAAAGAGATAAGCTCATCACGATCCTTCGCGCCACCTGGAGACGCGTTCAATGGGTAACCAACCACATGGGAATTAAGATTGTTACTTTGTATTGCATAAATGAATAAGCAGACATGAGCTTTGCATTTCCCACAAGCAATATGAGGGGCAGGGACATCATAAATACCCTGGAGAGCCCACGATGGTCAGTCAGTCTTGAGCTTCACAACTTTAGCATTGTTGGTTGTTCAGGTTACTCGCCCTAATTTAGTTCATTTAATAGTAATTTCAACTTAGAATATTTTTGATACAGTACTTGTAAATTATCTTAATTGCAATTCAGTTTAAATAAATTTGTTAGAAAAGTTTTTGGAAGAAGACTTTATAAAAAGGCAACTCCCAAAGGCCAAAACCTAACTCGCTTCACCCCGTAAATTAAAAAAGATCTCCATGAAACTTTTAATGGAACGTTTGTGCATAAACAACTCATCTTCTTAAGATCGGAGAAGTTCATCTCTAGAAATTTTCGAGCTTGCGCATATTATTTTTTAAAATAAAGTATGTAAATCTCACTTTATGGGAGAACCTTTAGCCCAAAAACAGATCAAAGAGAACTTTATTCTAGGATCAAACCCCGAAAATCGTAAAAACCTTGCCCAGAAACTTTCAAGCTTGAGTCATATCATTTCTTAAAATTAAGAATTCGAATCTCATTTCCGAGAAAATTTTTAGCTGAAGACAGGTCAGATACAATTTTATTCTAGGACTATCATTTGATCCTAATAATCGGAAAAAATCTTCATCTATTTTTTGATGGAACACTCGTTCACATACACTTCTCCCAAAAATCGAAAACACCGAGACTTTCAAGCTTGCGGCATATCATTTTTCAAAATTAAGAATTTAAATCTCACTCATGAGAAAACTTTTAACCTGGTAACAGATCAGAAAGAATTTTATTCAAAGATTATCCCTTTACCTCGAAAATAGGGAAAAACGGTCCGTGGAATTTTCGATAGAACGCACGTGCAGAAACACTACATCTCTTAAAAAGGGAAAAAACTTCCCTCGGTAATCTTAAAGCTTGCGGAAATAAAAAATCCAGATCTTATTTCTAAGAGAGTTTTTAGTTCGTTAGCATGTCAGAAAGAATTTCATTCTAGGACCAACTTTTCACACTAAATATCAGAAAAGTCACGGCATTTTCGACTAAATGCACGTGCAGGAATACTTCAATCCCCTAAAATCGGAAAAATCTTTCTCCATCAAGCTTGCAGCATATTATTTTTTAAAAATTTGTTACACTCGGGCAATTGTTATACTGCGCATTGTTATACATGCGATATAATTCCCGTCAATTGTAACTTATACCGCACACGTTTTAAAAGTGATGCAACCGCTTTTTAAGTCAATTCGCAAGCACAATTTAAATCAAAACAGATTCCTTACATGGCGGCATCTCGTGAATTTGTCTCAGGGTCCCCCGATGGTTTTGCAGGTTAGGATCAGCTGACGCCATGTTGAATCAGATTACGTCTGTCCTTCTTTTACTGCTGTCGTAGGGGAATGACACGATTTAAGTAACAGGTACACGAAGACAAAAGGAAGAAGGAACTTACATCCTAAAAAGAAAAGACACACCAAACCAAGATAGTGGTTGCGTCGTCGAGGTCTGGTAACTTAATGGCGTCTTTCTACACCACGCGCGCATTCCCCATTATTTTTGCGCAGGCGCGACTGTCAGGGACGACAGAAGTTGGCGATATTCATTTAAAAATATACGCGGGAATTTATTTACAAATTAACTCTAAACATGATGCATGCCAGTTGGCATGTAACAAATTATGAATCCAGATCATCTTATTTCGGGGAAAATTTTTAACGTGGGAATAAGTTAAAGGAAATTTTATTCTAGGATTAAGCTTCAGCAGGAAAATTGGAAAAACCTCTGTGGAATCTTTAATGGAACGCACGTGTACCAACGCTTTATTTTGTTAAAATCGGAAAAACCATTCCCCAGAAATTTTCTAGCTTGCGCAAATCATTTTTTAAAATTAGGTATGTAAATCTTATTGATGGAAGAATTTTTAGCTCGGAAACAGATCAATGGGAACTTTATTCCGGATTAACTTTTTTCCAAATTTAGGAGTATGAAGTGTGTGTAAACGTGCATTATATCAAAAATTCCATGGAGGTTTTTTATACTTTTGGGGTAAAGAGTTGATCCTAGAATAAAGTTCCTATTGAACTGTTTCCGGGCTAAAAATTTTAAGCATAATATTATTAGCAAAGAAAGTTTGACTATTTTAAGAGAGGTGTAGAATTATTGTTAGTTAAAGAATGGTTACGTGAAAAGTTGAGATTGCGCCGTTTTCTCTCTGTATTGTAGTTAAAGCCATTTCCAAATAAATTGAATTTTAAAATTTAATATATGAGGGCGGTCCGATAAGTACTTAGTCTCACCGCCCGATGGCGCCACTATCGCAGGAGAAATTTACTATTGTGTAGTTCATTCTCATAGACAGCTACTGTCGAAATTTCAGCCGAATCGGTCTCGTAGTTTTGTTTAGACCGCGTGTGGAAGCGGGCGCGTACGCGGATTTTAGAAAAATGGAAAAGCAATATCGGTCGGTGATTCGATTCTTGTTTTTAAAAAGGGAATCGTGCAGTGAAATCAAAGAGCGCTTGGATGCGGTGTACGGTGACTCCTCTCTTTCGATGGCGACCGTCAAAAATTGGTTTAACGAGTTTTAATGCGGTCGCACGTCGCTTTTTGATGAGCCACGCCCAGGTGCCCCAAAAACGGCTACCACGGAGGATTACATGACAAAAAACCACGATCTCGTTTTGACAAACCGCCGATTGAAGGTGCGTGAGATACTGAGACAGTAGGCACATCAAAAGACCGCGTGGGTCATATCCTGCATCAAATGTTAAGCATGAGATAGCTGTCGGCAGCGTTTGCTTACTCCAAACAACAAGCGCAAACGCACTCGCCACGGCCAAATTGGTCGAATTGAGCTACGAACTACTGCCCCTATCCACCGTATTCTCTAGATTTGGTGCCAAGCGATTTCTTTTTGTTTCCAAACTAGAAAAAGTCACTCGGCGGGTAGAAATTTGAGTCGAATGATGAGGTCATCGCGCAACGGAGGCCTACTTTGCAGACTTCGCTAAAACGTATTCTTTAGACGGGTTAAAGAAGTTGGAGCATCGCTGGATCGAGTGAATCGAGCTAAAAGGAGACTAGGTTGAGACATAAATCGCCACTTTTCCAAAATTTTCGTTATTCTTTTGTAGGCTTTGGACTTATCGGACCTCTCTTGTAGCTCAATCGGGGAAGAATTAGTACAATGGAATAGTGATATTATTACCTTCAGGTTAATAGTTTCTTTTGGAGTTCTGTTGATAACTATGAGAAGTAGGATGTAGATTAGGAATAACCGTCCTCCGAGTAGCAAATACATCGACGATATTATTAATATATGAGGATTTGGCGTTCTATAATCTTGACAGTTGGTAAAACCTTTCATGGTAAGTAGTATTTGTACCATAGTTTTATATTTCGGCTATTGTACATTTTAGATTTTATTATTTTTATCATTTTGATACTAGAACCCACTCTCGTACCACTGGAGTTAGTCTGTGCCCCATTAAAATTCTTACGGTGTTCCCGCCTTTTCTGAGCAATTCGAAATGCATAAGGTAACGTTATTTTTGCTTGTAACAAAACATCAATGCAGTGCGCAACGTGATCGGCGCGTGATTTACAAGGAGATTAGAGACATATTTTGGCTTTTTGAAAACCCTGCTCAAACCCCTGTAAAAATTCGATAATCATTACCTTAAATAAATTTGAGTTCGAGTTTATTTGTCACGATATGTTCTAGTTTTACACCCTCTGAAGATGTTCTCTATAAATGACGCCACACTGCCAGTTCTTTGTACTGTTTCTTTAAGGACTCACCACGTTCATAGTCTTTTCATCATACTTTTCCTTACACCTTGAAAATCAATATCGTCTGCAAACACGCTGCATCCCTGTCTCACTTATTACCTTTAAAAAGTCCTCGTTTTACAGACTTTTGAAAGTCACCACAACTGACCATATGATATCCTCCCTCTGTTTCTAACGTATGCCAAATATGGTCTTTCGCTTGATTTTATCGATTTGTCTCTACATGTAACCGTTCGTTCCCTACTATAGACCTGTTGTTCATGTTAACGATTTTTACGTAGAAGTCTTTATTTAATATATTCTTAACATTTAAAAGCTTTACTAGAACTGTTTCATTTTCTGCACGTCTCTTTTTTGAAATCTATAACTGTTACAAGTTGTTTTAGATTATTTAATCTTGGAAACTTACATAAATGTTTAAGCTCATATTACCCTACACTATTTTATACCCTCAAGAAATTTACCTTCCTTGCGTAAGTATCAATTTTTACACTACGCCTGACATAAAAAGCTTTTATACACTATTTCTAAGCTTCAATATACTTGTTTACCTTGCCATCGTTTCTATTAGTAATTAATCATTATCCTAATTCTGAAATGAAGCACAAAAAATAAAACCACATTATTTTATAAAGTACTGTCCCTATTCTTATCGTACTGAAAAACATTTTAAATTAGAAATTGATTTTTATATACGAGGTACCTACAACTAAATAATTGTCTGACTTATGTAATTTGATTTTAGCCTAAAAATCCATAGGCTTGGGATAGATCAGCTTCCGATAGTTTAGGGAATAGTTTAGGGAATATTTTAAAAACATGGATGCTGTATACAGCGCGATGTATTCGTGCTAGAATGTGATTAGAGGCATCTTCAGCTATTCAAGAAACAAAAAACATTGAGTTTACATGAATATTTAAGATATAGAAAACATCGGTTGGCACTTGTTTCAGTATTATTCGACCGAAGCCTAATATCGGTTGTTATTCCAAAAAGCATTGATGCAGTGCGCACTGTAAGGTAAGCGTGGTTTACAATGAGATTAGAGGCATTGGAAAATCTAAGTGCATTAGATTTTACACAAGTAATTAAGCTGTAGAAAAGAACGGTTTCCAAAGGTTCTGTATTATTCGACCGAAGTCCAAAATCGGTTACTATTCTAAAAGACATTTATGCAGTGCGCAACGTGATATGCTAGTTACTTACAATGAGATTAAAATTATCATCTTTAGAATTTCTGAACACTGAAGAACATACGATTTTACACGAAATTTCGTTTAGGGAAGGGTCGGTTTTCGATGGGTTCTACATAATTCGACCGAAAACCAAAATCGGTTAAAATTCCAAAAATATGCCGATGTAGACACAACTTAATTGGCGTGTGACTTACGAGTTAGAGACATCTTAAGGCTAATCGAAGACAGCAGTACTTTCGATTTTATATAAACTTCTAGCTGTGGAAAAATATGTTTCAAATGGAGTACATAAAATCGACCGCAGCACAAATTCAGTAATTTATAAATAGCCAATGAGGTAGAGATTTATTTGTATAGAAAAACGTATTTGTGGAAGGCCCAGTATATAAGTTATAAATGTATACAGACCGTCATGATCGCATAGTTTAATTTATATAAAAATAACGGTTTTCGTTATTTGTAAACAAGCGTTTTCCAAAAGAGTTTCATCCACATTTTATTACAGAAGTTTGGTATTTAGAAAAGTGCCGAATTATTATTAAATACGTTTAAATGTATGGACATATTCCAAAAGATTTTCATTTTGCAATTAATAAAATGAGCATAATTCAAATGTATAAAACACTATAAAGAATTGACGTTTTTAGTGGAAAGGCGCATTAAAATTTCATAAAAACATTCTTAAAAGAATTTGCACATAAATTTTTGCGTGACGCCCCGTGTTATTTTAATTTTCATTTTGATTTAACGATAAACGTATGCTAGTATTTCTAGGGAAACGTATTAAGTTTTGAACATCAATCGTATTTTTAAGTAGCGAGAAGTGTTCATTTATTTATCGCAATCTAGAACAATCAAATGCTACAATAAAATATAAGGCGAACTTAAAATTCCTGGAAGCGATAAGATCCAATTATATATCCAATTATAATATAACCCAATGCGGGTTAAAGCAATAAAATCTTTAATATTGATAAGATAGGTAGACAACATCAATTATTATATACTTCGAGGCTAGTTGGAACAATAAATCTTCGAATGTTGAATATCACACCTTCTAAGAACGGCCAATTCAAACGTAGAAACAACTAGATTTAGCGCGGCATTCTTAGAAGTCGTTACGTCATAAAAGATTTGCCTTTATAAACCCAATAGATGTTGAGAACGGAGTTCAGTCTTGATTTAAACGTCACTATGCTAATCATATGATACGTTACGTAGTTAAAGGTCGATCTAACATATATGTATTTAGTAGTGCAAATTATTATGGAAGATGGACGATTTTATTAAAATAGTTACAGAAAATTGTTTCTGGATACTCGGAAGTTAGTAGATTATTTGAAGCTCTTACAATGGTTTTAAAATGGAGAATAGATAATTAAAAATTATTAAACTACCGCAAAATAAAGTTTCTTAATTGGAATAAAAGCATATATGATTGGAATAATTTGGTATATGATGTTTTTAAAACGATTTGAACGATTTTCGAGCAATGATTAAAAATTATGTTTTGAAAAAGGCAACAACAAGCAGATTTGTCACGATAAAATAAAAATATATTGTTTAAATTCATAGAAAAAAACTCATATTTTTAGAGTAGTTAGTTAAGATCTTTTTGTGTGCAGGTCTTAAGCGAGAGTTGTATATGAAAGTCGATAATTTAATTAGAAGAGTGCATAAGCCTTCGGTACAGGTTTTAGCCAGTATATAAAAAATAATTAAACCTAACTGATCAGATATGTTTAAATACGATTTTTAAGGGGGTATTATTAAATAATACGACTTACTTTGATAAACTTGTTACATAATAAGATTTAATTAGGAAGTTGTTTACGAGAAAATTACAAGATTAAGATTTGTAAGTAATCATCGTAGTTGTAAAGAGAGATTTTTGGTTCACTTTTAGTACAAACGAGTGATTAACTAGAAGTTATATTTTAGATATTGTTTATAAGAAAAAGTTGTGAAAATTTTAAACTCTATTTTTAATATATAAAATTTCTGATAAAAGAAAGTTGTTTTCATAAATCATATTTAGAGTTGGCAACGCTGTTCAACATGCACTACATATTAATCTAACTCATGACAATAAATCGTCCTTTTGCTTCTATTTCTCTCGATGTACATAAGTGTTGTTTTTTTGCCATCATTTCTTATTTCTCGACTTCCCACCTGCTCGAAAAGCACCCCTTACTCACCATTAAAAACTCAGGTGTTGTAAAAAATGTTGTTTACAGTAATTGACATTTATACTAATATTTGACAAAGATTTACTCATAGAAATAAAACAAACAATATAAACACTTGATCCCCATATGTGAATTAATAAGTAAAAAGCAAAAACCGTGTTCCTATAATTGTTTTTATCTAGGAACAAATGAAATAATCTTATCAATATTCCTAATAGCTTTAAAAGTGTGAATAAGCAAGTATTGTTTCAGGTACTTTTAAGCTAAAGCATAAATGCATAATATTTTTAGTAGATGCCAATAACTATTATAAACTGAAATATACCTCTTCCCAATTTTTACCACCAAAGTTATAAATTAAACCCATTTTATACAAAATTGCTCTAATTAACATACACTTTGTGTTTTCAAGAGTTTCCTCCTCTTTTCCTCTCCTATTTTCACATCTTCCGCATTTAAAGTTTTATTCCGACGCCACCGCTTTCCTCGTTAAAAATGTTTCACTATTTTGCGTATCATCCTTGTGCAAGAGCAATGCTAATCTTCTCTTTATCGCTACAATTTTAGTTTATGCGCTGCCAAACGGAGTACCTTTAGTAGTATTGTAATGTGATCTGATCCCTCTTACTACTATCAGGGGGGATCATGCTCCTTTTATTAATTGCAAAATGAAAATTTTTTAGAATATGTCCATGCATTTACGCGTATTTTATAACAATTGGGTACTTCTTTAAATATCAAACCTCTGTAATAAAATGTGGATAAAACTCTTTTGGAAAACGCTTGTAACACATAACGAATACCGTTATTCCTATATGAATTAAACTATGTGGTCATCACGGTTTTTATACATTTATACCTTTTATACTGGACTTTCACAAATACGTTTTTGTATAGAAATATATCTCTACATAATTGGGTATTTTAAAATTACTGAATTTGTGCTGCGGTCAGATTATATGTAATCTATTTGAAACAGATCTTTTCCACAGTTAAATGTTTATGCAAAATCAAAAGTTCTGTTAGCCTAAGGATGTTTCTAACTCGTTGTAAGTCACGCACCCATCAAGTTTCGTACATCGGCACTTTTTTGAAATTTTAACTGATTTTGGTTTTCGGTCGAATTATGTAGAACACATCGAAAACCGATCTTTCCCGCAACGAAAATTCGTGTAAAACCGTATATACTTTGGTGTTCAGGAAATCTAAGTAAGTAACTCGCATATCAAGCTGCGCACTGCATAAATGTTTTTTGGAATAGTAACCGATTTTGGACTTCGTTCAAATAATACGGAACCCTTTGAAAACCGTTTTTTTCTACGCTTAATTACTCATGTAAAATCAAATGTACTTAAATCTTTCAATGCCTCTAATCCCGTGAAGCACGCTCACGTCACGGTGCGCACTTTACCAATGCTTTTTTTAATAACAACCGATTTTGGGCTTCGGTCAAATAATTCTGAATCCTTCGAGAACCGATCTTTTCTATATCTTAAATATTCATGTAAACTTTAATGTTATTTGTTTCTTGAAAAGCTGAAGATGTCTCTAATCCCATTCTGTCACGCTTACATCGCGTTGCACGCAGCATCCATGTTTTTTAGAATATTCGACTTTACTAGAAGCATCGGAAACCGATCTTTTCCTTAGCGTACATATACATGTAAAGTGTAATATACTTCGGTCTTAAAAAAGCGTAAGATACTTCTAATCTTATTGTAAATCACGTTCCAATCACCTAGCGCACCGCATCGATATTTTTAAAGGAATTGATCCATTTAGAACAGGTTTTTTCTACAGCTAGATATTTCTGTAAAATCGAAAATACTGCTGTTCTTGATAACCGTCGATCTTCAAAAAGCCAAAAATGCCTCTAATCTCATCTGTCCCATAATTGTTCACACTGAAAGCTTGTGTTTTGAGAAGGTTAGCTGCATTTTCAGTTAATGAGGATTTTAAATAGTGATACTTTTGTATATCGCTGAGGTTTGTACTGGAATTAATTACACTTTCGAATGTGTCCCAACATTCTATCCACGAGGTTTGAGATATACCATTATAGTGCAGCTGTTCCAAGACGAGTAAACGTACGAAGGGTGCATTGGTTGCTTGTTTGGATACAGTATTAGGGCTTGAGCTACTAGAATGGGGTGATTCTGGGGATTACCCAGGTGAGTTGTTTGCGTTTGAGAGATTAGAGTTTGAAACGGAATGTGCGCCAGAGAGTTTTACATTGCGGCTTAACAAAGTTTCTGTTTCCGCCACCAAAGTGTAATAATTTTGTTCAAAGACGTCACGTTGTTCCAGTTTGCTGTTAAAATCTTCTGTGCTGGCTTGAATTTGAGTCTGAATTTTGCCGAAGTGAAGAATTGTGCTTCGACTTTCAGATCCGGTTCGAAGGAAAATGCGGTTTTTTGTTGTTTGATAATGCCAAATGTAACTAATAACACATGTACACAGCAGACTACGAGTTTTTGGTATTTATTGAAAATATTATTCATTTTGAGTATAAATTATAAAAACCTGACATTAATCATTTTGATAATTGCTCTCTGTCATCTTTTGCTCCTACTTAATACAATGCAAAGTGTTTCATCAAAAATTAAATATAAAGCACTTAAGACGGTAAATTCGATAGCCACAATTGGGGATAATAGTAAAAGTGTAAATTATGCACAATGTTTATAAAAATCTAAGCCTAACCTTTTTACGTACAATGACGTAATTCTAGAAAATAACAGAAAGCAAGTACAGAAAGAAAATTGGCCGGTTTCAATCGTCGAGCGGGCGGGGTATTATACATCCAAAAATAAAGGAAGGGCCTGAAATAAATATGCACTCACTCATTCACACTCATAACAACATATACAAAAAAGGAACTAATAATTAAACAAAATATGTACAAAGTATAGTAGTACAAAAAAAGGAAACAAACAATCAATAATTACAAACTAAACCTAGCGAAAAATATTAAAAAACAAATCATTTTAAAATGGTGAGCTGCCGGTTTTAGGTTACTACTCTATATTAATTTTTAACCAAAAAAAAGGAAACAAAATTACCCCTCTAAAACCAACAGCTCTGGATCAGCATGGTAAGTAGAGATTCAAACGGACTGCGGTATCAGTGGAGGGAGGAGGAATCTTTAGGATTGCAGAAACTTATTCGGAGTTAACAAGGAGACCATCCCGGTTAACAATGTAACCAAGATATCGGAGCTCAGGCAGGCAGAAATGACACTTGTCTTGACGAAGAGTAAGGCCGGCCTGTAAGAGACGAGGAAAAACTAGGTCAAGAATTCGGAGGTGTTCTTCGAATAAAGGAGCGGCACTGATGATGTCATCGAGGTAAGCGAAACAGAATGGTTTCAGGTCAGAACCGATGACCTAATCGATTAGACGTTGGAAGGTGGCAGGAGAATTATGAAGGTCGAAGGGCATACGACAGAATTGAAATAAACCTCGATGAGGGACGGTGAAAGCAGTGATGGGTTTGGATTCGGGGGACAGAGGGATTTGCCAATAGGAGGTACGGATACCTAGCGAGAAGAAATAACGAGCATCACGGAGCAGGTCAAGGATGGTAGAAATGTACGGAAGAGGATATGCGTCTTTTTGGGTGACTTGGTTGACCATCCGAAAATCAATGCAGAACCGATAGGAATCGTCTCTCTTCTTAACTAGGACAATGGATCTAGACAATGGACTAGTAGAAGATTCTATAACCACTAAGCGGAGCATTTCATCGAGTTCTGAATGGGCAACCTAAAGGAGTGGAGGGGAAAGCGGATAATAACGTTGTTTGATGGGCTCGGCTGACGTGCGGATTTGGTGTTGTACTAAGGAAGTACAACCGAGATCAGGAGGTTGTTTGGAAAAGGAGGAAGTGATTAAGGAGTCGGGTCAAAGTTGTTGTTCGGGATCAAGGTCGGAAATAAAGTGGATAGGAGCGGAAGTAGTGATGGCTAAGGAGGAAGGAGGAGCAAAAGTCCATTGACCATCCAGAAGACCAGGTACACACTGCATAGACTGCCAGAAGTCAATGCCGAGTATAAGTTGGTGAGAGACATCGGGAATAACCAGTATATCAAGGGTAACCACGGACTCTGGTAGAGTGATGGAAAGGGATACGAAACCTAGGATGGGACATTTCGAGTTGTTGACCAGGCTGCAGAAAGATGAAGAATACGCATGCAAAGGAAGGTTCAAAGGACGTAATCGGTGCCATCCAGGACCTCCAATGATCGTACGAGTGACTCCTGAATCTAACAGCCCATTAAAGGGAATCCCGAAGATTTGTACAGATAAATATGGGCGTTGGTCGCCCTGGACACTAGTGTACAGATAGTTTAGCACCGAAAAAGATTGGTCCTTCAGACCAAAAAAAAGGATATCCAAAGATAAAGAAAGAATGGGGTCTTTTCCTCGGCCTAAGAACTCTATCGTCGGTTTACGGACGCCGTACATGTTGGGCAGTTAGGTCGCGTAACTCCATTTCTACCACAACCATAACAATGTCGGACTTGTGGAGAAATGTGCCCAGATTGGTCACAATTAAAACAGGTGACCTGATAAATAGAAGAAGACGTAGGGACAGGAGCAACTGATACGGTAACAGGAACGTTATGTTGAATCGGAGGTGAAAGACGGGCCTTGATAGGTCGGTCCGGATGACTGAGTGTATGGGTGGAATGCGAAGCGGGGGCTAGGGGATACGTAGTTCTCAACGTGAAATTTTCGGCGTTCTAATTGTAAATACTCAGTTTTCAACTCTTGTAGAGATCGAACCGGAGGTAACCGCGTGAGATAGAAGAAAGATAAATTTCAAGAAACAACATCTAATTGTACCTCATCCGGTGTACTTCCGTGGCGACGGAACATGGCAGCCATACAATCTAGGTACTCGATAATACCTTCCTTTGAATCCTGAGTTCGTGTTGAAATATCTTGAAATAAACGATGTTTATAATCTGGGGGTTCGAAATGTTGGATCAGTAAATCGGACAACGACTTCCAGTCAGAAAACCTATGCCGATTACGCCGATACCAAAGTAAGGCCTTGACTTCGAATAAATCTGCTGTACCCTCAAATAACTGCAGTTCCGGCACATGTCGGGCTCGTCGTAGTTCTTCCACCGTTCTAAGAAATTATGTACAGACAGGGTGTTCGGGTCGCCAGAAAATTTTAAATTCCACTTTGACACCGGGATGTATTGGTGGAAAGTTGACCCAGGCGTAGCGGCTAACCTAGGCATGGTAGCAGAAGCGGATTCCCGTTCAGGTTCCGATTCCGAGTCGGAAGTAAGCAAAGGAAGTTCATCGGAATCGACACTAGTAGTGTGTGCCGGGCTAGAAGTAGCTATCGGAGTTTTGGATAACGTAACAGTATGACGAAATTTCTTGATTTTTGTGTCGAAGGAGCCGCGGAAATTAGCTAAAGTCAGCAGTAATTGGTTATGGGCTTGGCGTTTCTGCTGCGAGGGAAACATCATCGAGCAGCGTCGTTCGGTATGTAACCATAGGGAGCTAATGCGTTTAAACGAGTGAAAAGATTTGTCCCCACAAAATGTAGCCAAAGCTTGTTTTAGTTCTTGCACAGCGGCCGTAATGGCTGCCAGTTCGGAAACGAATTCAGGCTACGCGAGAACAGGACTAAATCCTGGTTCCCGTTACATGCGGTACGCACTCTGTACGGACCTGCGTAACTCGTCGACATTATCCTCGGGGTCAAAGCCTCGAGATGCTAGTTCGTGTTGTAGCTCAGTTTTTCGCAACCGATTTACATGGATGCGCCAATATACCATGTTATACCAAGACAAGGGAACAACCAACTAATAAATCGTATTTCAAACGATTTGGCGACCCGTAACACAGTTTAGAACCCACCACGTCAAAAGGACGGGCGGTAGAATAAAAAAATCAAGAAAAAAAAAACCAACTCTACACTTGATGGGGAGAACAAAATATACAGAGAGAGAAGAAAGAAAACAAAAAATCTTGGGCGCCAGCGTTTTCAATGGACTAGAATTATTGGCGAAAACACAAGTCCAATAATCTGAAATTAATCACCCAATAATATTGAGCGATTAAGAAAGAAAACAAAATCGAAATTAAGAAGATCGAACCCACACAGTAAATAACTAAAAGAAATAAATACAAGTTCGAGCGTAAGGGACGAAAACATAAGTCGTATCAGGCCGAGAAAAAGGATAATGTAGTAGCTTGGGCCGCAAACAAAAAAATTAGGCCAGAAGCAAAACAGAAATTGGGTCAGAAATTAAGCGGAACTAAATCAAAACACCAATTAACGAAAACCAAAATCGGAGCAACAGAAAAATTAACTGCAACAAAATCGGGACCAAAGTTACACGGATCACAAGAAAATTAACTAAAACCCAATCGCAGCCCCACGCTAGGGCGTCAGAAATTTATGTTACGTACAATGACGTAGTTTTAGAAAATAACAGTAAGTGAGGACAGAAAAGAAATTGACCGCGCTCAATCGTCGAGCGGGCGGGGTATTATACATCCAAAAATAAAGGAAGACCTGAAATAAATATGCACTCACCCGTTCACACTCACAACAACTATACAAAAAAGATACTTATAATTAAACAAAATATGTACAAAGTATAGTAGTACAAAAAAGTGAAACAAATAATCAATAATTACAAACTAAACCTAGCAAAAAATATTAAAAAAACAAATCATTTTTAAAATGGTGAACTGCCGGTTTTAGGTTACTACACTATATTAATTTTTAACCAAAAAAAAGAAACAAAATTACCCCTCTAAGACCAACAGCTCTGGATCAGCATGGTAAGTAGAGAATCAAACGTATAAAACTATCTTAATAAATCCATCAGTCATTGTACAATCAACAAGGTCATTCATCCCGAGAAACAACGACCTGGTACCCTTATAATAAAATATTTAGCAAATACTCACCCCGATGTCGCAGCGTAAGACGGATCACACCCTCCCTAAGGGCAGGGCGGAGCGGATGGACTCACGCATCCCGTGGATGCCCTCCATAAAAGTAAGAGGCAAGCGCCTCATCAATCAGGGCCAGGCAACCAACGGTTCTATCCACCGGAAGGGGCTATAAAAGTACAGGTAAAAATTAGACTCTTACCAAAGAAAAGTACCTGTTTTTAAACAATAAAAGTACTTACCACACAGTGGTGTGTGCACGAAAAGTTTTTAGAACAGAAAACGAACTAAAATGATCATTATGTATAATTGTAGCGTTGCATATCAAAACAAAAAATAAACATCAATTTTATTTGTTTAAATAATCAGAGCTCCAAGTTATATCGTTATTCCGATTAAAACTGGAAAAACACGGTTTATTTAGATAATACGCGGTTTCAGTTTGACGAACGCATACGAATCCATTATCGGATACTTCGAACACATTCCTGCTTAATTAATCGTAGCATAAACTTGACGTTAAAAAATTCTTAGAAAAGATATTTACTAGTAACAGGGCTCTAGGACTTAACAATCGAAATCGAATTTATGCGAACTGAGAATGAATCAACAAAGGAAAGGGTTATTTTAATTTACTGAATAAATTTTCGTTTTTAACGCCAACGGGATTTGAGTTGAAAATTATTAGAATTAATTTATGCTGAAGATAAACGTAACAACCTTCAAGCTCTTACCAGTAACAAAATACAGCGACGGCGATGACAGGAACGAGAAGCGGTCGACCAGCTGCAGAACTCAAACGTTCATAACACCATAGCTAAGATTCACCTGCCGGTTTACAACAACTTCACTTTTCAACAACGCGGCACACAGAACACAAAGTACTTGAACGTTAAATAGCCAAAAACCATGGATTATACTATCTATAATTAAAAGTTAATTTAAACTATAATTTACAAACGGAACAGTAGGTTACACGCCAATTATTTTGCGCAACGCATCCATACTTTTTGAAATAACAAGCGAATTAATCAATCTTTGCAGGATACATTATCGATGTATGCACGAAAGTGATGAAATTTTGCAAACCAAAGGTTAAACAAAGCGATTTATAGAATTGTGGTTGAAATATGCCTTTAATAAGATTGTATGACGTGGCGACTGATCTAGAACCCTAGATAAAGCATGTCGTATTTTTTCCGAATTTGTTCAAAATATATTTAGATTTTCAAGTCATTTTGAAATCGTGTACCCCGATGTAGATGTTAGTATTATTCTAAACGTACACTCTAGAAGCCACATGTCACAATCACAACTTTTCGATCTCTACAACTGTACCTTGTTAAAAACTCGAGCTGCTAAAAGGCTTTGCCACTACAACTTGCTAGTTAAATTAATCTCCCTTTATTTTATACTTGCGTGTTTGTAGTAAGTGACATTGCACGCTAAAAACAAGGAACTGCGTCATCAACAGAGCCTATTCATTACGAATGCACAGCGATATGAAAAACGATCCTTTGTCGAAGTGTCGACATTGTTCATTACCTTCACAGCGCCATTGTTTCCACTTCTCAATTTGAAGACAACGATCTACCTAAATGAGAGACCTCCAACTCTTATTTAATGACGATCTCAAGTTAAATCAGGGAAAAATGTGCGTGTCTATATTCATAGGGTAAATACTAGGTCAAGTAATGCATCGAGCATCCCCAGTAGAGAAATTCGAATCGAACGCTCAACCACATCCCAATTCAATCTCTTTAAAAAAATTTTTAATTTATGAAATACAGCGTATTTCCAACTTGTGCTTCATGCGCACTCTAAGAAAATCAATTCGAGAAACGTGTTTTCCTCTTTTCTCATTATACACGCACATTAGGAAACCAAGGTTTGGCGTTGTATATTTTGTATTCAGGTCAATATCTATCAACCCTAAAGTGCATCAATAAATAAAATGCGTTTACTTACACTCATTGGGTACTGCAAACGTAATTGCATATTGCAAAGCTATGTTCACATAACGTAATTATATAAAAAAATTGAATATTTCCTGTAGCTTTGCATAAAACGATTTTGCTTTGCGACTTACAGTCTAGGATATGATATCGCGAAGGGTTTCGGCTAACTTGTTGGACATAAAGCATCTTTATTCTAATTTTATTCTATTAACGGTAGAAATCCTTTTGTATAAGTTGTTCAGTGCTAGTTTCAATAGAATCTCACCACAATAACATAGGTTATTGTTGTCGAGATTCTCATTCTATCACCCAAGTGATACTGGTTGATATCAACACCCGAGTATTAGTATTGTGGAGACGGTCTTTCTGAGTATGAGAGAGGTGCTATTTCAACAGATTGTTACAATTAAGATTGGACCACAGTGACATTTGATGTGTTGTCGTTGGAGGTTTGTTTGCCGCGTAAATAGAAGATTGTATTTTTCTTCGCGTATAAGGACTAGGAAAATTCATTTGAGTAAGAAAATCTTTTAGTACTTGAATAATTTTTTAATTTTACGTAATGAGATTGTCGGCTATGAATCGACCAGATAGTGCGTCTAGATGTATACTGTATTGGAGTTGATGTTCTTCTGGAAGTCGCTAATGTTTACCAAACATTCGTTGTTATAAAATAATAAGAAAATATCTGCATATTAAGTAATCAAAATCCTAAGTGTAGCATCAACGCCATTTTAATACAATTAAAAATTACTGAATCTGACATTGTGATCCAGGTCACGTCCTACGTCAAAATTTCCCATTATGACCATTGGTAATTTCATTGCAGAACACAGCTCGCTATTCTACTGATAATTTTGTATTGCATTAAGAAGAGTTTATTGCTATTTGAAGTTTTAGATATAATTTTTTAAATAATTTAGCACACCGAGTAGGGGAAATGGTGCATAACCACCTTTCTCCAAATACAATGATAGTCCAACTAAATGGTAGTTTGACTCCTTACTTCCCTATTCGATTTTTTCCAGGATTAATCTCTTCACGATTTTCATTTTGGAAAATCGCAATCTGGGGTTTTAAAAAAGCTTTTGCGACAAATTTATTTTTCTTTGTCGCTACTGTCGCCTTGGAAGCGGTGTTTTTAAAAACTATTTCCAAGTCCTCGTAGCAATTTATTGGTTTAACTTAAACAAAAATTAATACAGAATTTTGACAAACTGGTATTAATTATTCTAAGTCGCAAAAAGACTGATTTAATTGAATTATTGTGAGTCGCATAAGCAAACTGCAATGCTAAAGGTGAATACTTTGACCGATTGCCGGGTCTTGGGGCTCCCGGGCTATTTATAATGTCCCTGCCCCTTACAATTCTGTGGAAACTTGCAGAGCTCATGTCTGCTTATTCTTAATTCTACACACTGTTACATTGCTACAATATTGCCTTCTAGGTAATTGCGATATCTTAACGGTCTGTGACCTGCCACCTGTAGTATCACTATCGTCTGAAATACATTGTATTGCATGGAAAGAAGCCCTAATTCGTGCCCCTTATTTTGGGTTTATCAAAATTTTGCTACGTACTGTCCTATTAAATCGTTTTACTAATTTAGGAAATTGTGTCTCACTTTACGTCGCTATACTCTAGCTGAAAATGCTTTCCAAGTTGATAATGCCACGGCTAGCTCTGCTCACTACGTCGCCCTAAATACTCACCACAACTACTCATTCTTACAACCACCCTTTAGAAAAAAAATATATATATTTCGACACAAAACATACAGCTCTTTTATTCTACCAACACAAATAATAAATTCTCACAAATCTCAATATGTACAATCAATATTCAAGTTAAAATATTTCATATTTCTGCTCAATAGTAAAGCATCAGTCTAAAATCCCCGTGATTTTATGCTCCTCTATATTTCATATTTTTAATTAAAAGTAGATGGGCCAATCCTGTACCCTTAATTTACTTCCCCTAGGTCTATGTAGAGCTCAGTATAAACCCTTTTATTTTCTGTGCATAAAATTTTGCATTGTCAAATTATACTAAAGACCCGTTCACTTCTTACATCTATAACATATTATTCAAGTATTTACACCCTCAGATAAATAATAGAAAAATGTCCATAACATATATCCATAAAATTGCCTTTTGGTTTATAAAAATTATCACCATAAATAACTCAAATCACTCATAGTTTAAAATATCTAAGCACCAGCACAACGGTTTCAATAAAAAACGTTGCCTGGAGCGTGTTCTTCCAGATCACCATCTCTGTAGATGACTTCCACCAGACTGCTGGTACCTGGATTACTCCATCTTGCTGCTTTCCAAGTTGGACTGCAATTCCATCTCATACACGTTCATCCAAATTATTAACAATCTGAAGACTCCCTCCACCAGACAGCACGTATAACAACCAAACCACACCTCTTCTTCTAATTAATGGGCCATCAGCACCCTCGTTTAAAATGTAAACGATTTTTTTACTTCGTAGCATCCTGCTTTAATTATTATAATTATTTTTGCCAATTTAGCCCGTGTAACTATTTTGCACCCACTTGTGCATTAATAAGAGAGCGAATCTAACTCCAGCAGTGCTTATACATTTTTTGCTCCACTCGCGATGCCCGTATTTTCACTACACATTCTATGAACTAAAATCAACTGCCACAACATTCCACAAATTCTATCCGTACAAAACATGCAACGAACTTTCAAAACCGAGAATTCATCCACTCCAATATTGTTTTACCCCGATAAACTGTGTAAAACTTCAACCGTTTTAAGCCTTCCTTGAAATCTGTCGTCTGCTATTCACCAAACAAATCCGATAACGCCTCTGATGTGCACGTCTTTACTCCTATCGCAATCCCACTTTTATCACAATCTTTCCTATCTTTGTCTTAATTTCCTGCCTAAATTGTCAACGTTATTTCCACTGTTTTGATATCTTTGTCTACCACATGTTTTCTGTCCTAATTTATTGTCTCACTATTACTATGTTGTTTGCTGTCAATTTTCCCTTCATATACGTGCGCCTTGAAAAATCGATACTGTTCACAAACATGTTGCATCATTGTCCTGCTTATTGGTATTTAAAATATACTCGTTTAACACGCGCTTGAAAGACGTTTGTCATTTAAGCCACCTGTTAGGTTTCATCTTACTCTGTAACATAGTAAAGCTCCTCTGTTGCTTAATTTTATCGATCCGTTTTTGAAATAGTCGTCGTTATTGTTAACCTTGTGTCTTTACGTTACCACAATACTCCGAATTGTTTTCTAAACCTTTTCTAGCTTCAACAAGAATTATTTATCTACCCCAAGCTTGTGTTCTTTGAAATTCTTGAACATTTTAACTTGTTTTGCCATCTTAATCCTTGTAGCTTTCTACGAATTTTTAATTTATAATATTAAATAAATGTACGTTGCTTAAATTAACGTCTACAAATTAAACCGATATTAATAACATGTCATTTTATTCCAATCTAATTATACTAAAACTTAATAAAATAAAATATTCATTTTTACATACCGGGTCCCCCAAATAAATGCTTGTCCTATTTACACATGTTTACGCTTTTCCGTACACAGTATATATATATATATATATATATATATATATATATAATGTTATGATAAGAGGATAGTTTTAGGATAGATTAAGTCATAGGAATCGTAGAGCAGATATAAATAACTTTAACTTTAAGGAAATCAAATAATTCCAACAATTATAGGGGTAAATCGACTATTCTACATAAAGTCAATTGTGAGGACACTGTATATAAAGGATATTTGATCTAATCCATGAAAAAGAAGCTCATTTAGTAATAATCCGATACAATTTAATTAGAATAGTAATGTGTGCATCGTATAATATGTTTAAGTATAATTTACGAGTAAAGATAAAGTTTTAGAAGTAACTAATTGCATCAAAATAAATTATCGGGAAACATAGATAAATTGACATTCCAAATATTTAATAATTACGTCGAAAATATCAACGCATTTATATGCAAACGCATCTGAATACGTCATTATTAGAAAATGGATACGTGACTACGAAGAATACATTTGTTCAGAAAACCAACATTCTGTAACAAAGAAATAAACACCAGACGGTTCATTATATGATAAGTTTTGGACTTATAAACTACAAACATAAAATTATGTGATTGAATGTGGGTAATAATTGGGAATCCTGAGAAATAACCATGTAATACAGAACGCTTACGTGACTGATAATGCATTGTCACCAAGAATTCGACAAGGATTTTGAGAAAATACCGAGTTCTGCCAGAGATAAGGCAAAGTACAAGCCTTGATCAATAAACACGCCAATGGAAACGATTGGTGGGCAGGGCTTATAAATACAATAGGAAATGAATAAAGAGGTCAGTTCATATTTAACCAAGCACAAACTATGCTCAAATGCTGTAGAAATTTACGCGATGAAATTAATTAGTGAAACGTTAAAATTCAGAATAAGTAAGATTTGAAAGTGCAAAAATTTGTGCGACGAAATGTTAAACAATTAATTAAAATTATTTGTAATATTTAACAAACCAGGGCTTTTGTTGAGACGGCTTTTGTTAATGCCATTTTGTTAAGAGGGCTGTTATTGATGCCACTTTCGTTGATGTCAGATTCGTTGATGTCATATGTACTAAGTTGATATTTAAGTTTATATTCTTCTTAATCTTCTTTGGGAATTAAACCACTCACAGTTTTTAAATTCATCTTTATTTACGTTTCGATCCATGACCTAGGATCGTTGTCAAAATAATAATAACTTCAAGTTTGACAATGAAATTAGAAATCTCTCAATTGTATAAATAGAAACATGTTAAAAAATGTTTTCCAATTCCCAAGTTATTGAATTTATATAAAATTTACCAATAAAAATTAATCAGCTGATTTTACGTTAAGCGTATTGGCTACCTAAAGAAAGTCGATCCCAAGTCGCAACACAAATTGAAGGCAATCATTCTTTTAAACTTTAAAAATTTTTGCTTAGTGTACTCAAACCAAATATTTCAAACATCAATAAATCAAAGTCACCTTCAATTTATGTCATAAATATCAAACTTAAAGTTTTTATTATTTTGACAACGACCTAGGTCATGGATCGAAACGTAAATAAAGATGAATTTAAAAACTATGAGTGGTTTAATTCCCAAAGAAGATTAAGAAGAATGCTAAACAAACCACAACAAACATACAGGGAGTATTTAAGTTTATATGCAAGTCGATGTTCATGTCGAGATCTAAGCCTTAACACAAATCTAAAAATACGTCTGAAAGTAGATCAAAAGGAAAAGGGTACTCAAAGTTAATTCAAGGAAAAATGTCAGAAATCAAAAGTGGATAATTCTGACCAATAAGTAAAGCGGACACAGCAAGGGATGCAGACCACCGATACTATGAGGGAACTCCAGTGACCGTTCCAGGTTAGCGACTTTTAAACATTTTATTATTTAAAGACTGTTTCAAATTTAATATTTGTTATACATTATGTATTTGTAAGAGTCATCAAGACTGTCATTTGAAAATATGAAAACAGGGAAAGCATCTTAGAACGTTCGAAGATACTTGAGAGTAATTAAAAGATATTTTTGCTGGCTTTCAGGAAAGCATAAATTTGGTAAATGTAAATATTCTATACAGGGGAAAATTTTGAGGTTGCACAACAATGTACATATTATCAATTATTATATTGTGTGATTTTGAACTGCTTTATTTGAATCCATTTAAAGGGTAAAATAAGATTTATTATCAGGAAGTCGAGCATTCAGTGAGCTAGTCGTGAAAAACAAATAAAATATAACTTACAAATCGTGGGGGATACATAACTCGTTTTAGTTTTGGAAGCTATCGCTTTTATCAAATTGTGTGCTGCTGACCTAAGATGACATCATCAAAGGTGATTGACCTTAAGTTGCTTTTAGAAATAGGTTAATAGCTTAGTGATATTACTGCCTGATCAAGCTTTACAAGCTCTAAGTGACATCATCGAGCTGTACTCCTATTAAAAGTTTATGCAGAGAATCGTAAATAACATGAAATAGCAGTTGAATTGGGTGCAACTTGTTATGTGCTGAATGGACGTACCTGAATTAATTTTACTCTACACGTGATGTATCAGTAACCTGCTAACTTTCAGTATTGCAGGATGGATTCTATGAAAACAAATGCAGAACTTTGAGGGTATACCGATTATAACTAATACTTATACACCTACTTTGACATATTTTTATACTCTTTTTATCTGATAAAATCTTTGAGTGTCAGTCCACCTGAAGAAACCCCTATTTAAGCCTCCCTGAAGAATGAGTGTTCCGAGAGACGGTTTAACGGTTCTTACTGCAGTAAAGGTTGTTGTAGCTTTGTGTACACGTTTCTCGCCCTATACTAATTTAAAATAAACACGAGTAATAAAAAAAACTCAAGTCCTATTCACCTATATTATCAAACATGAACATCAAAGTAAATAAAAGGAAAAAAAACTAAGATCTACATCTAATTGGCCAAATGCGTGTATAAAAATTTATCAATTATAGACATTCAACCAATTTAATTTGCACATATAAGTTATGCGGATAAAATTGTGAACTTTTTCATATGAGAATGTTTGTGTTTACAATACGCTTTAAATAAGCGTACACCAACGCAAAAATGTCCTTAATAGGTTTCACTCATTATTATTATTATAACCATTCACAATTATTAATTATAGAACAGCATGTAACGTTTAGCAGGTGGAAAAAATGCAATAACTTGCAGGCTTTGCTGATCCTTTATTAAGCTGCATACGACTTTGCAGGAAGAGTTGAAGACAATCAAAAACTCTAACTTATCATTGAATGAAAGTTTTCAACAAAGCGCACTTTCACCTTTAATATTATTTTAACCCGGTGATTTCACTCGCGCTTGAGAACCTGCTTTCCAACAATCTGGGAGTTTAATACTGTCACAGGAAATATCCGATAATCAACATTTAACTCGCACGGTGATCGTTACGTGCCAATCGAATTCCAACCTCTTCTCTGCTTTCTGTTCTCGAATAACAACATGAAAGATTGATAGATCTCTCCTTTATTATCCTACATTTGATTTTGCAATGTTTTGCCCGAATGTACTACATTGGCCTGGAAGCAAGTTTTTATTTTACTGGGAAATTCTGAATGTTGCCGAACCCTTGCTTTTCCAAACAGGCTAAGGATCTCTAGCGTACGTGACAACACACACAGGACCTACATTTTACCACTTATTCGAACAAGGGCGTATTTTGTAAACATTGCTCGCCTAACATCTTTCAAGCGACCTGTGTCAGCAATCAAACTCGAGAACTTGGGATCAGCAGTCATACAAGAAGCTGTCTTATTCACAGAGCCGCCCCTGGTTTTATTGGTTTTTGTCCCCGGGGTTATTTCATGCTATTTTTCATTCTCACGGCCTAATGCATCTAACTGCTCGATTTGTAAGGTCTCTGCAGTTCTATTTATGTGACCGGGCGTCTTGTTCTCACACGTTTAAAAGCTGTTCTAAATGTTTACGTTTGCAACACAATTTATACATATATGATTTTATGCATATGATTATTTTGCATAATTTATCATGATGTGGTTTTTTAAATCCGTTTGCGCTCTTAATTTCCCCACAGTTTACATTTAACGTATTAATTTTTGTGGCAGGTTTTATGATTATAGTGGTTGTAAGGTGTGTCGGTCTAATTCCGCGGTTTAAAAGTTTGTTTTTGAACTCGTGTGAATGTGGACAAATAAACTGTCCTATACTTGGTGGTTTTCCTAGTTTCTACTTGTATTTTTCCTAAATTCAATACGAAAATGTGTACAGCCCCAATCGCTGTTAACGTTTGTATTTAATATATTGGGTGCTTTGCTATTTTAATCCTGTATTTTAATTTAATATTACATTGAAATAATCACATTATAAAATGTACACTACTAAAGCTTCTAAGTTTTATAGGGCCTTTCGTGATAAGAGCTCATTTAACTAACTGAAATTGATAATTTCATTTCTACTACCTAATGCATCATTAAGTAACGCATAAGCGTTACAAACCCTTTTCTTGTAGTTGCAATTATCAAAGTTTATGCATATTCGCTTTTGGAGTTAACTGGAAAAGAAAATCCGTCTTTGCGTCCTTAAGGACCAATAACAGAAATAAGGGTAAAACAAAGCAACTTGACGCAAAAGCAAAAACAAATGCATTCTCTTAGATCCTGCGTGCCCTTATGGAGTTGTCTTTTTTTGTGTATTGCGCAAAGGATCACCGATGTCACAGTAATGCTTTAAAAAAACACCACTAAAAGATTTGAACAAGTAATTCTTTCGTTACAAAACCATGTTCACATTTCAAGCAAACTACGCCTACAAGCGCATATTAACTTCTGTGTAAATTTACAAATAAAGTTCTTCTTGTTGATAATAATAAACATATTAGTATATTGCAGGTCTCCGATTGCTATATGTACGTTTCAGAATAAACTTAAATCTTCTTACCTTCACAGCGTTATCCTCTCTATTTCTCAATTTGAAGACAATGATGTAAGTAACTGAAAAGCACCAGCTCTTATTTAATCGCGATCTAGCGCTAAGTCAGCAAAAAATGTACATATGTTACCAGTGAATGAAGCGTTAAAATATTAAATTTGGAATTGCCCGGAAGGAGAGAAATCCTGTAACAAATTTAGGAGGCACCGGCTAGCAATAGCGGTGCAGGAATGGGTTTTTATAAAACAATGAAAGAAAATAAAAAAATTAAGGAATGTAAAAATTAAATTGGTGCAATTGCAAGCTACGTTATCAATAACACTTACCGTAAAAGATTTTAAACACCGCCTTAAATTTATGGGCGCCAACTCGTCTAGTTTAACTATAATCCTCAAAACGACTATCATTTTTGGAAATCTTAAATAAGTCGTCCTCCTGGTTGTCAAGCTGTTTTTGGAATTTAACTCTCTCCATAGGCAAAGAAAACAACCACTTTCAGCTCACTGCGTCACCTTGATCTATTTGAGTGCAAACGTCATAGCACTATTCTTGTAAACAGATACATATACAGAATTGCAAGAATACAGAAATAAATTCATTTCTTCATTAAACATAACCTTAACGATCCTATTCTAGCAATTTAGAGCTCGTTTTCAATTTTTTAACTAAAATTGCAATGTCCAGATTTTATACATCTAGTAAAAGTTACACTATACCTTACATGTAAGTACGTTTTATAATTTCATCACCTTTAATTAAACAAACGCCATACACAAATGTCACTAACAAGCAATAAGAACAATTTGTGAATAGTCATTAATGTATAGTACAACACCAGTTTACATAAAGATTTCAATTTTGCTAGACTTGAGATCACATTGAAAAAAATCATTAAATTTTTACTCGTGTTGGTTTACATCCAAACTGTCCACTTTAGATTTCGGGTCATTGTCTATTATCCGCTGATATTATCACGTTAAACGCTAGGTTGTTAATCCTTAGCCAATGGAGTTCTTCAACTTTCCTTAACAATGATAACCTTTCCCATGTTTTCTCGTTACCGGCTCAAGAGTAATTAATTAATCGTCTTTGTCAGTTGTCTAGCTCCAGTCCTTTTTTCTCGCATTCTTCGAGGGTACATCACTGTATTACAGTCTTAATAAAAAGTTTGGGTAGACTTACGTAAAAAATGAGTGATTTCATATAGTTTAATCATATTAAAGTCACGTGTCTACTATTATCTCGTGTCCGCATTAGTCTAAATAAATACATTAGAAACATTTTAAAATGTATTTATGCTAGGCCTGTCTATTAAGGTTATTTCGTAACTTGATAGCCGTAAGCTTAACTAAATAAGCTCCTGTATTTAAATGATTAATTACTACTATATTCTTGTGTGATGCATACTTTGTATTATAAATACACATGCTTACTGGTAACATTAATTTTGCTTGATTTTACCAAAATTTCTAAAAATCTCTCTAATATTTGGAATAATTATGGTATAGAGCAATGTTATTCGTAATTTTACTGTTAATTATTTCAATAATTATTCTAAAAGATTTCTTAAAATGTTATGACTTTGCTATGAAAATTTACTATATTAATTATTCTATTTTCAAAGAAATTTCTTATAATTACGCATTTGTACACGACTTTGTAACAGTAATATTAAAATTTGTTCTTTTTTGCAGTTTTAAAATCATTTATTAACCTGAGTTATATTCAACAATGTATGGTAACACATTCAACTGTGGTTTTGTTAATTGAATTTATTGCCCGAATTCCTTCTATAAAACTAAAAATTTGTTGAACTGCCATGCTTAATGAACACTACTATTCGTGAAATCATAATATACAAGGTATATTCGTATTTATTTTGTCCGACTAAGGTAATTTTTCTACTTTTGTGCTTGGTTTCTATCTGACGTAACGCACACGCGTATATGGTAAACGCATGGTTCCGGCAAAACCAGGATACAGGTTCAAGTCCTGTCCAAGACCTTATATTTTCCATCTTTCAATTACTAGCTCGATTTGAAATGATCATTTGGGCTTTGCATAAAAGTCTAAGTAATTATTTCATCTTATTCACTATAATACGATAGTATTTATCAACTTACCTTGTGTAATTAACTATCTGCGACGTCCGTTGCTGATCGTCCTTCAATAATACAAAAAGCCCCACTTTCAGGGTGCCAAAATGTTGCGAAAACTGCAGTCTTTAAAATACAAAAACCCTAAAATGCTACTACTAAAGCCCCACGATTGGGTCGACAAAATACTACGAGCTCTGGGTCTGCTCTTATACTAATTCGAGTCCCACCCTTTGGGCGTCGAATGCTACAAACCTTCGATGCTGCTTATCTACCTAAAAAGCTTAAAATATTTCTGTTTTGCAACGTATTATGCCACGGCTGCTCCGCTGCTTTCTGTAAATCAAACTAACTTTTAAAAAAATTCTGTTACGGTAAATTGCCTAATTTTATTAACATATTCTTAGAAAAAGACACGCCAAGATCAACATAAAACTCCTCGTTCACTCATTATTTATACATTATATACATCCTCTTTGTTAAAATAACACATTTCACAATAATCACCCCAAATAAATATTTACAATTATATTATCACAGACAGTAACAGGGCTTTACCACAGTCTTTACTTTAACTTCGGTTTAGTACGAGCTCATAGTAAAACCTTAATCCTTTGTGCCAAATTTTGCACATCAAAGTACCCCTTCACCTTGTACATACCAAATATTGTTAATATCATAAACCATTTCTAAACCTAAATTCCCACATAAAATACAGTACAATGATGCAACAAAATATGTTCAATCCGTAACTCTTCCCAAGTTTTTTTTTATTCATAACATTACACCCACAATGTACAAAAACACCTGTTTATATATGCATATGCAAGCAAAAGCAACAGTTACCTGGATTCTATTACTGATCCCAGAACTGCCATCATACCATCAACGACTGCTGCCTACAGGAACACTCAAACTGAATTGCAATCACTATGACTGTTAGCGGCAACCATATCACCAAAGAGTTATCTCGTTTTCCACCTCCATACTGCCTTCAGACTCCCAAACTTTTTCTATAAAGTGTAGATAATCAACCAGTTCGACCAAACGCTATCTTTTACCCCATTCTCAATATTATACTTAGTACACTTAGTACAAATTAGAATGTAACAGTTTTCTTCACATAAACATAACTTTTATGCAACTCGCAAACGTTTTAATATTTGGAGCCGTCAGCTGATTGTAAACTACAAGTGTAAGCCTAAAAAGACGTACGCTTGCTGGAAATTTAGCGAGCCTTACCATCATTCATTTATATATCCTTCTTCTGCCCCATTAAAGTTTGTTAATTCCGTCAATACAAACAAGCATTCAATTCTTAAAACTTCCAACGGTTACATTTTTCCACAAACACTTTCACAATCGTACCCAATTCTTCCAGAAACTGCCCGATACAAAAACTCTAACGGCCAACGAAATCCTAAAAATTGCCCCCACACCACAAGCTAACGTATACATTTCTCTGTATTTTATTTCCAACGGAAACCGATTTTCTACGAAAACATAAGTTTAAGCTCACAGAAGCACACGTACCAACAACATTTGTCTGCATTCGTTCTAACGGACAACATTTTACAATACAATTCCTTGATACTTAAATCCATACTAGCAAAAATAAACGTTTAAAACACGCCTCTAATAATACGCGTTATAGCTATCTCGCTAAAATACATACGCGCTAAATCACCAGTCTACTTTGTCTGTCATTTCCGTTGTCCATGAACGTTAAAGTTCCATCTTTGCTTATCTCACTCATACCCATTCTATCAAACAATCTCTCTTTGTTTACTGGTTTGCAAGTTTTATTGTAACTGACAAAATCACCCTCTCCTCTTAAGTTTAAACTATGTCTATCTTAACACGTAATATTTCTATCTTACTTCTACCCTTTCTAAGAATAACCCCTCTTTGTTTTGCAGTATTTGTAACCGACTAAATACCCATTCCAAAACTACAAATTCATTTTTAATTGACAGTGCCGACCAATCCTACTCAAAATTGCCTGTTATTTGTGTCGTCTTATCTTTTAACGATACTCAGAAAGCTTCGTTCAAATATAACTGTCACCTTTACTGCTATAAACGTTACGCAGAACCACAACGATTTAAAATGCTCAAGCTTTTTAGAAAATATACACCCCCCATTTGCTATAATTTAATTCTGAAAGTTATCTTGGTTTATAATATGAAATTTACAACGCTTTATACTTCTTAAACTTAACGGTTAAAATATGTTTATGATAATACATGCGCTATTTTTAATTAATATTCATAGTTAAAGGATGATGCTAAATTAACTTTTAGCTTACTAAAATTATTCAGTAAAATTATTCATTTTTACTCTAAAGAAAAGCGTTTCACCTTGTTATTTGTATTTTCTATGCTGAATCCTGAAATATTTACCAAATTGAATACTAATGCTGTTTTAACCCCCCAAATATCACAGAATATTCCCCCTATTTGAATACAAATAACAATTTAATTTTTATTTTTTCTTTAGAATTTAAATATACTCCTAAATTCAATTACATCCTACCTAACTATTCACACTTTTATATACAACTATGATTTACACCTATGCTTATATACAACTAACTATTATTTATTACCATTACTATTTAGACCTATTATTAACACCTATTATTACCAACTATTACTTACACCTATATCTATTTGAATCTCACTCTCTTCTTTATTCGTTGAGTCATCCTTCTTACATACTTTATAAAACGGACCCTTACTTTTCTCTTATCTCAATGCATACTATACTAACCGTATCACGGAAAATATCTTCGACATACTGACTTGACACTTGTTCATACACCCCTAAAATTGTCTGCTTGGCCTTACTTAATGCTATACTTGACGTAAACAAACCAAACGATACTACCTTAAAATTATAATTTTTCTTCAACTGAAAATCCTGTGTACTTTCTAGAATTTTTATGTAGCGAAATCAACTAGACAAAATTCCTCAAATCAAGCTTACTGTCCCCATTAGTCTAAATAGATACATTGAAAACATTTTACATTGTATTTATGTTAGGCTTGTTTGTTGAGGTCATACGTAACCTGATAGCTGTGAGTTTTACTAAATAAGCGCCTGTATGTATAAGACTAATTACATTTTTATGATATTACTATATTCTTGTGTGATGGTAAATTTGTATTATAAATACACGTGCTTATTTGTAACGTTAATTTTGCTTAGTTTTACTAAAATTTCTAAAAAGTTTTTCTATATTTGGGATAATTATGGTATGGGGCAATAGTATTAGTAATTTCACTATTAATTATTTCAATAGATATACTAAAAGATTTTTTAAAATGTCATGACTTCGCTGTGAAAATTTACTATATTAATTATCCTATTTACACTATTAATCCAAGAAATTCTTTATGTTTACACATTTGTACACGACTTCGTAACGCGTAATATTCAAATCTGTTTCTTTTTGCGGTTTTAAAATCATTTATTAACCTGAGTTATATTCAACAATGTATGGTAAAAAATACCAATGTGGTGTTGTAGATTGAATTTATTGCCTAATTCTCTCTATAAAACTAAAAATTTGTTGAACTGTTATACTTAATGAACACTACTATTCATGAAATCATAATATACATAGTACATCCTTATTTATTTTACTCGGCTAAGATAAATTTTCTACTTTCGTACTTGGTTTCTATCTATCGTAGTGCAAACGCGTTATACATACATACCTACATATTTGTAGGGTAAATAATAGGTCAAGTAATCGATCAAGCAACCCCAGAAGAGAAATTGCGACATCCACTATGTCCCAATTCAATGCCCTTTAAAACTTTTTAATTTATTAAATGCATCGTATGACTAACTCTTGTATTCATGCACACTCTGACGAAATCAATTCGATAAACATGTTTTTCCTCTTTTCTTATTATACACGCACATTAAGAAACAAAGCTTTTGCGTTTTATATCTTTACTTTCAGAGAATGTTTGTCAACCCTAGAGTGACTGAATAAATAAGATGCGTATAGTGGCCCTCATGGAGTGCTGTAAACGTACGTATATTTATGACTCCCATGAAACGCATTGCAATGTTTTCATACTCTAAACGCAATTATATAAAAACCCTTTTTGATATATTTTATGAATATTACCCACAGCCCAAAGGCTTTTCAAACTATGAATCTAAAATATGATATTGCAAAGTAGTTTGACCAACTTGTATTTTTATTATAATTTTATTCTATGTGACAATTCCTTTGTATGGATTGTGTTATGCGGGTTCCAATAGGATTTCATCAACAACAACATCGATTATTGTTGTTGAGATTCTCATTCTATCACTCAAGTGATACTGCTTAGTATCAACACCCGTATATTAGTATTGTGGAGTAAGTTTTTTGAGCATGAGAGTGGTGCCTTTTCAACACATTGTTACAATTACGATTAGACTAGGGTGACATTTGGTGTGTAGCTGTTGGAAGCTTATATGCGACATAACTAGAAGATTGTGCTTTTCTTCGAGTTTTAAGAACTAGAAAAATTGATTTAGTACTCATATTTGATAAAAATTACTATTTTCCCACGTGGATTTGGCCAAATAAGGATAAGTTAAGTTAATAACTCTGTTCTGTTAACATAAGTTTACAAGGCAGCTTAAGCTCTTATTTGTAAATTTTTAAGTTAGTAATTTCTAGAAAACTCAAAATGTAAACAAAGTTCTACCAACCTGAGTTGCAAGAGTTTAATAACGTTTATTTAAGTATCATTTTAAAGATCACCCACCGTCGAGCGATATAAACCATCCATTATATGTAAACTCTGAAGCCCAGCATTTTATTGAACTGAGAGTTTAGAGACTGAAAAGAGGTCTCTAAACCCTCAGTTCAATAAAATAGGATAGTTTGCACGTGTTAAAATTGTATATCCCTAAAAGAATTCCGTTAGTTTCCATTGAATCCACTTCTTCGCCACTGTAGCTAGCTGGCATAATTCTTTCTGTTATGTTCCTAGGTAAAGTAGATTCTAAGGTCACTAGTGTTAAATTAGCACGTAACAAGTGTAGGAAAATGTACCTGTTGCAAAAATTAAAAATTTGTATATACGCTAAGTTTGCGCACCCTTAGGGAGATGGTGGTTTTAATTTGTGCCTTTTGCGAAGTGATACTGTATATCAACACCAGGGTGTTAGTATTGTGGAGACGGTTTTTCTGAGTATGAGAGCGGTGTTAAAATTAATATTGACCCGCATTGTCATATGATTGTTTGCTTGCAGTGTAAACTATTAAATGTGTCTCTTTCAGATGTAAGGACTAGAAAATTATAGAGATTTATTATGGTAAAACGATTTGCTCAGATATTACCTTGTTTAATTTATAACTTCATTTCTAAAATAGCTTAAATAAACATACAGACTGTCATCAAAGATTACTAGTCGCATACGGTTTAACTATGTGCTCTAACTTTAAATAACCAATACATATTTAAAGCACTACTGCACAATCCTTTTAGATACGATAGTGGCGTGTAGAATGGCACCAAAATCGCCATTTTTATGCTAGCAGTTTATAACTCCTTATACGCATCATGTTCTCATTGGTCGAAGCAATAACATGTATTTATTTCAAGACGTGGGAAAATGTCTTTAACGCAAATTACAGAATAATAATAGCTAAATTTTAAAAACACAAAGAATAATTACACGACTTATTTTCTAAATAAATCACATGTGTAACACCCCTAGATTCTAAAACTATCTAACACAAATATGTCGAATATACTCTAAATTAATGATTAGAAATCCCTTACGATTAATTATTTAAATAAAGTTGTTGTAAAAGCAAATGAGGCGTATCTAATGTAGTGTCTGCTGTGATTAGCTTCATATTAACGCCCCTCTTTTATATTGCACCTGATTTATTTCTGCATGATATTATTGTATACTTGCAAATAATCTTGCGTACTTTAATAGAAATGTGTTTTATATGTGTACTGCCACAGTAATGTCATACAAAAGAAGAAAAAAATAAAAAATTCAAAAAATTTAGAATTTAAACAGGTGCAATTCCAATCAACGTTAATAATAACACTTACCCTGAAAGGCTTTTAACACAGTCTTAAATTTATGGATGCCAACTCGTGGTGATAGTCCTCTTGACGATCAGTATTCCTAGGGATTTTAAGTAAGTCAGCCACCTGGTGAAATGAAAAATATCTCTTTTTAAGCAAAAAACTTACCTCACTGCGTCACCTAGATCTATTTGAGTACAAACATCATAACATTATTCCTGTAAACAGGTACATACACATAATTGTAAATTACATAAATCAGTTTCCCTTTTCAATAGTCATAATCTTAACAATGTTATACTAATAATTAAATGCACGTCTTCAACCTGTCAACTAAAATTGCAATGTCCAGGTTTTATTCATCTAATAAAAGTTACTTTATACATTATACTAATGGTGGACGTTTTATAATTTCATCATGTTTTATTTAACAAGCGTCATGCACAAATGCCTTCAACGAACAATAATAAGAATTTGTAAATAGCTAATAACTTACAGTTAAATGCTAATTTACATAAAGATTTCCATTTCGCTAGCCTCGTGTGCATATTGAAAAAGGGTCGTTTAATTTTCAATCATATTAGGTTGATGCAAAACTGTCCAATTTAGTTATCGGGTGTTACCAACACGTTGAACGTTCAGTTCCTAACCCCTGCCGCAAATTGGGACTTTCCGCTTCTCTTCATCATTGATAATCTTCCACTTGTTTTCTCATTATCGGATAAAAGTGATTAATTCATTATCCTTGTCTGCTGTCTAGCTCCAGCTCTTTCTCTCACACTCTTCGATGGTACGTCATTGTATTACAATCCTAATGGGGAATTGCTTGAAAATGAGCATGAGTTAAGTATACTAGAATTAAGCTCATCTTTAGTCATTCTAAATAATTAAATTACTGTAAAGCCAATTAATGAATGCTTGATTACGGCGTTTACCACGCTGAAATACCAACGATATTATCCTTCTTTCCTTAGTTTTACAGGATGTGGAGTTTTAGTGGCCACTCTAAGTCAAAATAGTAGTGGTCTGTTGTTTATTCATCTATTACATTTAAGAACAAACGGTACAGTAGCAATTAAGATAAAGTATTATCAAAGCTTTACTTCACTGCATATTTAAAGCACTACTGTGCAAACTCTCAGATACGATAGGAACGTGTAGAATGGCATCATATTTGCTGTTATTTATGATAACTGTTCATAACTTCTTATACGCATTGTTCTCAAACGGGGGAAAATGTCTTTGTCGCAAATTACAGAATAATAATAACAAAATTTTAAAAACGTCAAGAATAATTACACGACCTATTTTCTAACTGAAATACATGTGTAACACCTCTAGATTCCAAAACTATCTAACACAAATATGCCAAATATACTCTAAATTAATGATTAAAAATCCCCTACGATTAATTATTTAAATAAAGTTGTTGTGAAATCAAATGAGGCGTATCTATTGTTAGTGTCTCCTGTGATTAGCATCATAATAATAACCTGCTTGCTTTTATTTAATCATTTTTCAATGTTATTATTGAATACCTGGGGGTGGCGTCTTACTTAACCTGTTATCCTAATAATAACGCCGCTTTCTTATATTACACCTGATTTATTTCTGCATAGTATTATTGAATACCTGCATATAACGTAATCAAGCTCATAATTATGATATCAACGCTATATTGATGAAGTTCGGATTTCACGAATCAGACATTCAATAGTCCAAGCGATCCAGGCCAGGTCGTCCTACCTCAAAATTCCCCATCGTGCTGATAGGTAATTTAATTTGGAACAAGCTTAAAAATTCTACTGATAACCCTTTCTCCAAATACACTAATAATTCAACCAAATGGTGGTCGTGATTCCTCACTTCTCGAATCAATCTCCCTCTATGTGTAATCTCTCCACATTTATCTAGGAATTTCATTTCGAAAAATCGCAACATTTCCGATTTTCAGTATAAACCCATCGCGTTAGGGTTTTAAAAAGTTTTTGCCGCGTATTTACTTTTCCTTTTCGATTGTGTTTTGAGAGCTACCGTTACCCCTGTAAACCCTTTGGGCAAATTCTGTGTTGTTGACCTAAAATACCATCATAGGTTATTAACCTTAAGCTGATTTTTGAAGTTGGTTAGCAAACTAATGATATTATTGCTTGATGAAGCATTTAAGCTCTAGGTGACATCATCCAGCTGTAATCCTACTAACAGTTTAGGGGAAGAATCGTAAGTTACATGGAATGGCTGTTAATTTATTAGAAAACTTGTTACATGCTGAATTGACCTTAAGTCTCTGATTTAATTTTACTTCACAAGGACAAAATGGCGTATCAGTAGAATAGTGTACCGGCTAGCTTTTGGTGGTGCAGGGTGAGTTGTACGAAAGCAAATGCGATTGTAACACTTTTACTGATACTTTTACACTTACTTGAAAGGCCTTTAGACTCTCTTTGTCTACTAAAGCCTTTGAATGCCAACTCGCCCGATAACACCCCGATTAAGACCTCCCTAGAAGATGGGTATTTGGAGAGACGGTTTACCTGCCTTTACTGCAGAAGATGTAGTTGAAACCTAGTTTCAAGTTTTGCATCTTCTACTTATTTAAAATAAACACAAATAATCGAAAGAAACTCAAAGTCTTGTTCACTTAACCCATGTTATCAAAAATAAACATCACAGTAAATCTACCCTTAAATGACCAAACATTCGTGTAGCAAAGAAAAATTTAATTTATCAATTACAAACATTCAATTAATTAAAATTTTAGATGTGAATTATGTGAAGACAATTGTCAACTTTGTGATTTGAGAATTTCTATGTTTACAATACGCTTTAAATAAGGGTACACCAACGTAAAAAGTTCTCTTATTATTACCACAAATTACAATTATTAATTACAAACCAACGCGTAATGTTTAGCAGGCGGAATGCAAAAATTTAATAACTTACAGTTGTTGTTGGTCCTTTACAAAGCGCCGAACGACCTTTTCGTGCAGGAGAATATTTAATTTATAGTCGAATGAAGGCTTCCAACAGAGGACACTTTCGCCTTTAACTGTATTTTTAGTTCTGCGCTTCCACTCGTGTTTAGTAACCTGTCTTTTAGCAAATTTTGAAGTTTAATACCGTCAGCTAAATTACCCGATAATCAACCTTAAACCCGCACGATAATAGTTGCGTGTCAGTCGTATTGGAAGCTCTGCTCTGATCTCAGTTCTCAAATAACTGAAGGATGAAAGACAGATAAATCCGCTCCTTTATTATCCGTGGTTTTTATAAGATTTGTCCCAGTGTCATTGCTGGCTATTGTTTGTTCACACAAATTAGTACGTCTAGCTGCTCGATTTTCGAGGTCAATGTAGTTTTATTTATTTGCCCGGTCATCCTGTTCTCACATTTTGAAAACGGCGATACTTGTTTACGTTCGCAACACATTTTTTATATATGTAAATTTATGAGTATATATTTATTGGAGTAATGTACCATCATTGCGGTTTTTTTAAATCTGCGTGAGCTCTTAATTCCTTCCACAGTTTATATTTAATGCATAGGTTTTATGTCAGGTTTTGTGATTATTGTGGTTGTATTGTGTGTCGGTCCAATTCCATGATATAATGGTTTATTTTTAAAAACGTGTGTAAGTGTATGAACAAAGTTTTCTATGCCCGGTGATTTCCCTAGTGTCTATTTGTATCTTTCTAAATCTTATACAAAAAGTGTAAAGTCCCGATCGTTATTTCGTTTATATGCAATATATTGGATATTTTACTATTTTATTTCTGTATTCTAATTTAATATTAAATTGAAATAGGCACGTTATAAATGTAAACTATTAAAGTTTCTAAATTTTATTGGTTCTTTCGTACTAAAAGCATATTTAAGTAAATGAAATTAATAAACTCCTTTCTACTACCTGAAACTTTATTAAATGGCGCATCAACGTTATAAACCTTTTACTCGCAGTTCTAATTACCAATTGTTGTATATTAGCTTTAGGGTTCACTAGAAGCGAAAACCCGTCTCTGTGTCATTAATTATTTCTTAAGGATTAACGACAGAACTCACTGTAAGATAACGTAACCTGACGCAAAAGCTAAAATTAAAGTTCTCTAATCTTGCGTACTCATATAGAGATGTGTCTTATATATGTTCTGCGCAACGGATCTCCGATACCACAGTAATGCCGTACAAATGAAAAAGAAAATAAAAAAATTCAAAAACTTTAAAATTTAAGTAAGTGCAATTCCAAGCTACGTTTCTAATAACACTTACCCTAAACTGCTTGTAACACTGTCTTAAATTTATGGATGCCAACTTGTCTAACTAGTGATAGTCCTCTCAAAGACGAATATTACTAGAGATTCTAAGTTGACCTCCTGATGGAATGGAAAAGCTCTCTTTTTTTGCAAAGAAAAGAATAACTTTCAGCCACTGCGTCACCTAGATATATTTAAGTACAAACATCATAACATTATTTCTGTAAACAGGTACATACACATAATTGTGAATTACAGAAATCAGTTTCCCTTCTCAATAGTCATAATCTTAACGATGCTATGCTAATAACTAAAACCACGTTTTCAACCTTTCAACTAAAATTGCAATGTCCAGGTTTTATACATCTAATAAAAGTTACTTTATACATTATACTAATAGTGGACGTTTTATAATTTCATCATGTTTTATTTAAAAAGCGTCATGCACAAATGCCTTCAACGAACAATAATAAGAATTTGTAAATAACTAATAAATACAGTTGAATGTTAATTTACATAAAGATTTCCATTTCGCCAGGCTCGTGTTCACATTGAAAAAGGATCTTTTAATTTTGAACCATGTTGGTTTGGTGCTAAACTGTCCAATTTAGTTATTGAATTTTTGTCGATTATTTACGAATACCAACACGTTGAACGCTCAATCCCTAACACTTGCCGCCAATTGGGACTTCCCGCTTCTCTTCATCAATGATAATCTTCTACTTGTTTTCTCGTTAACAGATAAGAGTAATTAATTCATTATCCTGGTCCGCTGTCTAGCTTTAGTTCTTTCTCTCACACTCTTCTAGAGTACGTCATTGTATTACAATCCCAATGTTGAACTTGGCTTGAATTGCTTGAAAAATGCGTGATTTCTTATGGTTTAATCAATACCCACTAATATCGTAGGTCTTGAATAGTCTAAATAGGTGCATTGAAAACATTTTACTTTGCATTTATGTTAAGCTTGTCTATTGAGATTATTTGTATTCTGATATTTGTGGGTTTTATCAAATAAGCGTCTGGATGTAGGTGATTAACTACATTGTAATGATATTACTATATTCTTGTCCGGAGGTTGTTTTGTATTATTGCTACACGTGTTTCCCTGTAACATTAGTCTTTTAATTTTACAGCAATTGGTAAAAGACTCCTCTGTTTTGGAATGGGTCATGCATGTTAACAATTTTACTGTTGTTTACTTCATACATTATTCTAAAAGCTTTCGTAAAATTATATGAATACCCTATAAATATTTACTATTGTAATTATTCTGTTTGCACAACTAACTCGAGTAATTACTATTGTTTATATCTTTGTATACGACTTCGTAAAACCTAATGTTCAAATCTGTTTTACCTTTTGCGGTTTTAAAACCATTCATTAATCTGAGCTACATTCAAATATATACGGTACAAAAATATAAATATGGTTTTGTGGTTTAAATGTACAGTCCAAATTCCCTTTATAGAATAAAAAATTGTTTAACTGTCATCAAATCATGATATTCATTTTGTCCGTTTAAGGTAAGTTTTTCCTTTCCTATTCGATTTCTATCTAACGTACCGCAAACGAGTTATACATACACACATTTATAGGGTAAATAATAGGTCAAGTAATCGATCAAGCAACTCCAGAAGAGAAATTGCAATATCCGTTGTCCCAATTTACTGCCCTTTAAAATGTTTTAATTTAGTAAATGCATCGTTGACCAACTTTTGTATTCATGCACACGCACATTAAGACGCAAAGCTTTTACGTTGTATATTTTTGCTCTCAGAAAATGTTTATCAACCCTAGAGTGCATGAATAAATAAAATGCATATACTGGCCCTCATGGAATGCTGTAAACGCAGGTATATTTATGACTGCCGTGAAACGCATTGCAATGTTTCCATACTCTAAACGCAATTCTAAAAAAGAAAAACCTTACTAATATTTCCTTTTCACACTATCCACTGTTTTGTATGAAGATAATCTTTGCTTTTTAATTAATGAATTAAGGACATGATATTACGAAAAATTTTGGCCAACTTGTTGGCAATAACGATATCTTCTTTATAATTTTATTCTATAACACTGAAAGCCCTTTTGTATGAATTGTGCAGGACGGCTTCCGTTAGGGATTTTATCAAAAACAACATGGGTTATTTTAGTCGAGATTGTCATTCTATCGCCCAAGTCAAACAGCTGGATATCAACACTCGAGTGTTAGTATTGTGGAGACGGTCTTTTTGAGTATGAGAGTGCTGTTACTTCAACCAATTGTTACAATTAAGACTAGATCACAATGACATTGGATGTGCAGTCGTTGGAAAGTTTTTCGCGGCGTAAGTAGCATACGTGGCTTTTCGTCGTGATGTAAGAACTAGATAGCTATGAACATTCGAGTAAGAAAACCTATTAAGTGCTTTATTAATTTTTAATTTTTAGTAACGGAATTAACTAGGTATGAAATTCAATACCAAGGTATTTTCTGAATCTTTGCAGACACATTACTGCGGCACTGAAACCCAAATTCTACAAATAAAACCCACCCAAAGAGAAAGAACGGAAAAAAATTTAAATTTCGCATGCTTCATTACTCTACCCTGTATAATATAAGTGTATTTCATTATCATTGAAATACAAAGCCATTCGCGTTATTACGAAACATAAAAAAAAGCTTTTATTTAATTAAATCTTATGCAAAGTGCGAAAAAAATTGTGAAACAAATATAAAGTTTAAGACCTTGTGTAAATCGAACCTTCTATACTTAATAAAAACAAGTTTTCATTCTAAATACAAAACCATTTAATACATTCGTGTAAAAACTTTATCAATCTTATTGCATTTTCAAAGAATAAGAAAGCAATAGCGATTAATTTTTCCGTTTATTACTTAGTAAAACGAGTTTCATTTTAAAATACGTATGTTTGTTATTGAAAACATTAAATTCATATTTTATTAGGATGCAAAGCAATTACGAACGTCAATCATTTGTGCAATTAATTTTCTGTGCATAAAGATGCATTAGAACACGTGTCATTCGCCGTACTTAACATAAAATGTAAAGCATATTCCTGGGCGTAGATTTTAAAAATAATCATTCTTGTTAGAGATACATTAAAACGCTTTTGTTAGTATACAAATCCCTCATTAAGAAAACAAAGCAAAGCATATTTTCCGAGTACTTCAAAGCATATAATAATTATCCCGTGTGTAAAATATCCGAGTAAAAACAATATCTGGTTACATTTACAAACCCCTCATTAGCTAAATTGACTTCCGTGTGTGTCGATATATCATTTAACTTCATATTAAGAGTTTAAAAAACACATTCTAGAATTTTTGGTACATTATTAATAGACAAATTCGTCGTCAAATATTAAGAAAAGCTAATTATTTTTAATCAAAGAATAAAGCGCTCCAGTTCAAGAAACCCACGAATATTAAAATGCAATAAAATAAAACCCAGATTAGATAAGCTAGTTTAATTGCTCTACGTATTTTAATAAGATAGGAAGAGGCGCGACCATTAACCTTGTACGTTAGAAGAGGACAAACGGAACGTTTTACGATACAACATAAATTATAAAATTGACACTAATTGGATCATTAAAAAGCGAAAGTGGTGTCAATTCTTGTTAATATTACATTACGCAGATGACTAATTTTTTAGTGGATCAAGAAAAACCTGGAATAATGACGCATTGAAAAATAATTTTTATATATAAGCCGGAACTTGATTAGAAGAATTCATTCGTAATTCGCATTTAATTTTTTCTAAAGACAAACAATATGTAGCGTTGCGTAAATATTCATTTAATTTCCGAGATTTAAAGCGGAGTTGAATACTTTAAATTAGTTTTAAGAGTAACATAAAAATTCTCAACTGCGATATATTGATAAAACACCATTGTTTTGTAAAGTACAATTAAGATTGAGCGTTCTTCGATACATAAGTTACTCTAAAGTTAATTAATTAAAAATAGAAGATGCACTTTTGCAAACTGAGGTTCTATCGTCAAATGAAGATTTAAAATAATATGGATGATATTGTAAACTGAAATTTAAACGCCAAATTTAAAATACAATCAGTAAGATTTTAAAACCGTTGAGGGTAATGAAAGAAGATTTAGATAAGAACCCTTCAACAATTAGCTACAAGTATATAAGTTTTGATTTCTTTAATTGTTAATTTATAATATTTAAATATTTTGTAATTTAAATTTAGAATAAGTTTTCAAATTTCTTTTGAAAAGAGGATATTTTATTGAAAATTTTGATGTCAAAGTTCAAAGCATTTTAACCTTTAATGAGTTATCTGTGGATATTATTGACCAATTATATCCACGAACGGGTAATAAAAGATAGGAAAAATTATCCACGTATCAATTAAAAAAGATTTTGTAATTGTTGGAGGAGATATTTTAGTTTTTGTTAACAAAGAGTAGGTAAGAATTATTTTAGAAAATCGTTAAGAATAAGTTTATGTAATTTTTCCTGCTAATTTTGCACACCAATAATAAAAAAGGCCCTCTTCCGTGTACATAATAACAAATGCCACAAAACATTCCGAAACATAAATTCCTACATAAAATAAAATAAAAATAACTCAAATTAAATATTCGATCAGAAACTTTTCCCGCCAGTTTGTCCTTTTTGTTCATAAATTATACACCTTATCCCCAAAGTGATTTAACCACAAATTCACAAAAGTATAACAACAAAATTGCAGTTACCGGAATTCCATATTTTCACATTGGCCTGCTACCACTCTCTCAAGGACTGCTGCCTTTAAGAACCACCCCAATCTGAACTGCTGCAACCAAATTTACCCAGAGCTCATCAATCAGCGAACATTCGACAGTACATTTCAAACTTTTGGTGCTCCTCAAACCACTTCTTCTAGTACCATTAATTGTTGGTAATCAACCAAACCAATTAAACACCGACATTTACTCCAGATTACATTGCATACTTTATACAATCAGTGCAAATTAAAATCAAATTGCTTTACTTATAGTATTTAACGTAAATTAAATTAAAACTTTATGCAAACGTAAAAGCACATTTGAGTATTGCAGTCGTCAGCTTATCGAAAAATAAAGCGAGCTAACAATCAACATCTTGGGGGTTATACCGCCTCTAAAAGCCTGCCACAATTCTCAAAATCTCTACAATACAAACATTTTCACGTATACAATTCTTAAAACCGCCCCACGCTCACAATTTTTCAAAAACAACTATCCTACTACATCTATCCTACTTCTACATATCAACTGTCAACAAATCAACTATCTCTCTTACCTTGTTTTCAACTTCGTATGTAACGAACAACAGCTGCTGCCAACCTTGCTGTTGCTTATCGAGTTCTACGTTCTTTCCAAAAAGCTATAAATTTCATTTTAGCGCTGCTAATTGACGTCGGAACTAAACTACCTGGAATCTGCTGTTTGTTTGTAATTTAATAATACTAGGAAACTAGTTTCTTCCACAACACGTTCTAAATGCTTTTAACAAATATATAACGCTAACTACTCTTATTAAATAAAAGGGTTTGAATTTTTGTTTGCAAATATGAAATTTAAATCTTGTCTTACGCACAGGATGTTTTTAATATGTCATACGCTATACTTACTGAAATTTTCTGTACAATTATTAAATTCTAAAACTATTGACTTTAAAAGCGCTTCAAAATTACTTGTTGCATTTCCAAATGCTGAATCCCAAATTAAATTTTAAATTAAAAAATAATACCCTTTTAACCCCCAAATATCACAGTAATATATATATATATATATATATATATATATATATTGCTGTGGAACCTTTGGGAAGTCGGCAACTAAGATTTTCGAATCGAGCCCCAGCGTTGGACCGTCATAAAATTGCTGTGTTTTCGGGATAGCCTCTGGATTATACGCTTCAGCTGCTAAAAATCATTCAAGCCTCACGAATTGGGGGTCATAAAATTTCTGTGGACTCGGGACAGCCGTGCTCCTCCTTGGGCCAACATAAAACTTTAAAAAAAAAATTTTTTTTAAATTCCTTATCCTTTTATTAAGGCCGCCTTCGAATTTCTTCTGCTTCCCTGGCTAGCTCAGCAATCGGACTCTTCTTCAATACCTAATTTTACATTCATACCTCTTTCACACTCACACACCATTAAATAAAATTACCAAAATAATACGACAATCATACAACCTTTTATTTACACATATTAACAGATAAAATATATTTACACATGTTTCCAAACAGTTTGATACAATAATTATCAGCTCAATATATTGTATGTTCCAAAGTCCTTGATTTTTAAAATGATTTTAAACAAATTTGATTAAATATGAGTAGATGGGCCCCACATATAACCCTAAATTGACTTCATATTGGAGTATTGTGAGCTCATTATAACCCAGTTCTGTTTGTATGTGCTTTTTAAAATCTTGCATTAATTAAAATAAATTTACAGACCCGTTTACCCTTTACAACTCAATTTATATCCTGAATAAAATTTTGATATATTTTAAATACACTCTATTTCAATACTCAAATTTAGGAAATTGTCCAGTACATATATATCTTTTAAAATAAGTTTCTACAACCATAAATATGCCACCAAAAGTCAACCACACAACACAAAATTCCACAAATGTTTATAAAACAACAGATATTTCAAAGTAATTACCTGGAGAATTCTTCATTTTTCATTCCCGTCGGAGATGGTTACCAGAAAACCCCTCGGCGTTGTTCCCATTTACTATGTTGCTCGGCGGATCCACAGGCCTCTACCATCTGATATCTCTGCAAGCTATTCGCCTCGTTTCACAGTAGCATTCCATACCCATTGTATCATGCATACAAACTTGATTACCAGTTCTGCTTACCCCCATATATCATGCATCCATTTAATAAATTTTATCGTAGTAGCCGGACCTTTTTATTTAATACGCACTAACTCGTACTTCACGTTAATAATTAGAGGTCCGCTACTACCGTTTTATACTTTGAACTACTATATTAACGGTAACATTACTACGCATACACAAAATACTCACAAAAAGCTTTATTATTATCGTTGTCTGAATCAGTATTCAACACTTGATCGAAGTAAAAGAGAAGAGAGCTTAATAACTCCGCTTGGGTATTTATATTCTTCCAAATCCCCCTAGTGGAACCTGTTTCGCGCGAAAAGCTTATTTTCGAAACTGTTTCTAAAAATGTTGAGCGTAACCGTCTCTAAATTAGGAAAATTTTTCCCGTCCTACGTGCTGTATATATCGAATTTGTTTTTACCTTCGCGTGTGCGTTTGTTTTTAAAACTGTCGGCTTTCGACCAATGACAAAGTTTTCTGTCTTCACCAAACTCTTCCTAAGCGCTATTCATCTTTATTTTATACCTATTCATCTTTATTTTATACATGTTCGCTATCTCCTTCAAAATCCCACTTGAGTTACAGAAAATCGATATTGTCGACGTCCTACATCCACTCCACGTGTATGTCTTACGTGACCTTTAGTTCGTGAGTGTGATTGGTGACAGGTAATTTATTAAAGATCAAAGTGCTTCGAACTACGACTATTTCCTCGATATTCAGTAGTATGCGAAGGGAGTTAAACAGCCTGCGACTATCAAGATCCTGCAACACTCAAATATTTGCCGAATTAATAGTTTTCCAATATATCCTTTCGAACAAAGTTTATCGTCTTGAAACAGGTTGGATACGCACTTGCAAATATTTCTATTTTGAGCTAGCCTACACAGTGCCCTAAAATTTCCACAACCTAGATACACTGCGGTTTCCCTTCTGTTGTTTTCTAATTATATTATCTATTTGACCGATATTCAGTAGTATGTGAAGGGGATTAAGCAACCTGTGGCTGCCAAGATCCCCCAACATTTAAACATAACTTTAGTTGAGAATATTGCAAAACCAATACCTGTAGTTGCTTATAATAATTATCAGGTTTAAGTACAATTATTTTTTCGTCATTACGTTTTCCCTCTTGGAACTGGTCGAACGCGTACCTCGATTGATTTCTATTCTGAGCTAGTCTATACATTTACCTGAAATTCCCACAGCCTACACCTTTAGCTACCTGTGTAGAATAGTCAAACCTACGTCTACTTCTAATATATTTCGCACTATTCCTTCATGCCTTAGTATGTGGCCTATCGTACTATCTTTCCTATTTTTTTACTGTTTTTTACATATTTCTTGCTTCCCTAAAACAATTTTTAGTACCTCTTTGTTCTTAACTTTATCTGTCCATGATATCTTCATCATACGTTTCTAACACCATATTTCAAAGGCTTCTATCTTTTTCCTGTCCGCTTCTCCTACTGTCCAGGTTTCACTGCAGTACAGTGTTGTGCTATATACATATGTTTTAAACAATTTCTTCCTTGCTCCTATGTTTGTTGTCTTTGAACACAGTAGTTGCCTTTTCTTGTTAAATGTAGCACAACCTTGTGCTAATCTTTGTTTTATATTTTTTGTGCTTTACCTATCTCGCGTTTTTTTGCTTCCTAGGTAACAGAAATCCCTAAGCTCTTGTAAATTTTCGTCATCTATTTATATTCTTGTTTTTGATTTATTTTCTCCTCCTTTGCATACTAGTACTTTAGTTTTAGTTTTGTTAATTTTCATACCGTATCTTTTTGTCAGAACTGTTTCCATTTCATTAAGAGCAGCTTCTAACTCTTCTTTGCTAGATGCTAATACCGCTGAATCATCTGCAAATCTAAGCGTATCAATTTTCTGTCCCTGCATAGTAATTCCAAATGTCTTCCTGCATTTGACAATATTCATTGCCTCTTCAATGTGCAAGTTAAAAATTAATGGGGATAAGGCATATCCCTGTCTCACCCCTTCCTTAATATTTACTTCTCTACTCTGCGTTCCTGCTCTAATTCTATTACTGCTATTTGTTCTTTGTATAGGCTATGTACTATCCGTCTATCCTTAAAACTCATTTCAGTCAGTTAGAGTATTTCCCCCTTTTCTATTTTTTCTCCATTATCCCCTAAGAGTTAAAATAGCCTCCAGTGTTCCCGTGTTTCGCCTAAACTCAAATTGATCTTCTAGTATTTCTTCATTTTGCTTTTCCATTCGTCTTTGAACAATTTCCCGTTGCATTCCACTTCACGGTAGTGTATTTTAGAATGCCATAGCGACCCCTATGGTCTCTGCCAATCTAAGTACTGAAAGAACCGCTGCTTTCTTTCGGGGAACTACTTTGATTGAACCTGTAGTTTGGCTTTTTAGGTCATTGGAACGCGGAAGCCATTCCACCCGTTCTAGTAATCTAGAAATCCACGGTGCAGGTCCATTTGAAATGGAAATGACTCTTATACAAACAAAATTTGAAATATCATGCTTAATTAAGATGAATAATCTGTAAAATTTATTATACAAAGCCTGTTCATATATTTAGTCTGTTGATTTATATTTACTAATTGTTCCTTTCGCATCTAATTTATAGCTAGCGTAACGCAACGCGTTACAACTTTACTAAAATTCTGTTAATCCAAGTAAATAATAGAAAAACGGTTGATGCGTAAAATATGCTGCTTTTGGAATATAACAAGCACGTATGAGAAAAATTTGAAAATAACCTATTAACATGGATGATTTAATAGTGTAAACAAGCAACCTGCTACAAACTGTCAGCGCAGGCAGGATTTGTTCTGCTTGTCGCGCTTAACATTCTACACGTGAATTCAGATTAGTCTCACGATAATAATTAACATTACACGTCAAAGGCAATATTATTATCGTAAACCCTCCATCGCAAGATTTAATGGACAAACTACTCTATAAACCAACCTGTGAACCAAGCCTACAGTAAAACTATTTTGAAACACAACTACGATCTAACTATTTTATACTGTAAACCCTTCATACGCACTATTTTCATGAGTATACCCCACTCTACTTATTAAAACTTATACTTCAACATTTTAGAAAAATTTACATTTTTCCTAAGAGCAATAAGGTTTATCTTTAACTACAGAGAACAAGAAGGAAGCAAACTCTTTTATTTATTCTACTGCTTGCATGCTTTAGTTAGTCAAAAACTCTACTTTCCGGGAAATGGTTTAGGACTAACTTTTATAAACTCCTAGACCAGTTGAGCTATATAGGAACTTTTTGTGAGACTTTTATATCGATCAGATGAATTTAAAAAGGCGTACAACGAGGAGCGAGTAAGAATTTAAACTATAACCTAACATTAAAGGAACATACTTGCAGAGACACATAATGTTATCAATCAGTATAGCTGTTTATAAAGTTCTCCGGTTACTCTCAACTTGCAAGCTCTACAAGGGAGGTATTTTAATTGTTTCAAAAAGTTGCCATTAACGTTTGCGTCAAGCTTGCTATTTGAGGTAATTTCTGGGGTTACTCTGTCAAAATGTGCGGTTAACTTAGTTAACGACAAATGATAGACGGTAGGGTACGTTTGGTCATAATAACGATACCTACAAACTTTATATAGCACACGTTTAGAAATAACGCCTTCCGCATGGACAGGCTAGCGCATTAGGACAAAACGAGTTTTGCTGTATACACTAGATCCACCATTTTGGTTCCTTGCATTGACGTTATAATTTAACATACTCTGTGCAAGACAGATAGCAGGTTATTACTAACAAACGACAAATTTCTTAAATAGAAACACTTGACGATACATTACATGAATCTGTAAAAGTGGCTCTAAAGAGAATGGTCACTTAGACATCCAACCATTCTTGACAAGACCAATAAATGCTTTGTTACTTGTTTTCCAAAATGAGGTAAAATTGTTTTTCCCGGGGTAGAGGGATTTTTCTGCTGAAGTAAGTCGACGATCTCTTAAATATTTTTGACTTTGAAGAATAACAAATCTATAAGCCTGGCGAGATAATGGCGTTATTCATCAAGACTTGTTGCACTTAAGAGGGCACATCGGAAGGTGAGGACGGGCTAGCTGCGGCCAGTAGAGTTGGTAATGCATTTTCATAAATAGCTTTCTAATAACAATTGCACTGAAGCTGGGCGTCTACAATGTTCAACAGTAAGCTTCATATTTTCTAGGTGAACCACACAGTTTCTATCGGAGTATAGGGAAGATTCTCACAAATACAGAAATATGTGGTAGTCATAAAAGTCACCTTAAAATTATGGTTAGTCGGGACTGACTCATTGTTATGTGCAAAGCGAATAGTTGCTAAAATTGTACCTATGGTTTGCTGCGAGGTCTGACCCAATTCAAAAATACCAACATATGAAGGACATGTAAAAAGGCCACTAGCTTGTCCACAGGTTTTTGTCATAAATGAGATTTGACCACCCCAGTGTTAACAATAACACGAACAATCTAGGGCTGCTTGTTTTATCTAGAATTTCACAATAAACACTGGTCAAAAGAGCTAGAACAGATGTTGCTGTCGAATCTGCGATTCTGGTGCATACAAGAGACAAACTATTTGCTTGTCTAGTATCAGCTAGTAACTGCGCAATAATATTTTGAACTACATGATGTTACTACGAATGATGTTGAGGATGAAAATGGCTACCTGTAACCTTTGATGAGCATTTAGTCACCACGTGATTAGGGCAAAATCAATTTAAACACACCAAAACGTTTGGCAAACTAGGTTCTTGCTTTTCGCCCGTAGCTTGCTAAATAATCAAGCATTTGTGATTATATTCCGCATAGAAATGTTCTACTGGATCACACTGAATTTTAAATAAAGTTTGAAAAGGTAGATCGCTTTGCAAGCTTTCCAACGTCTAACGCCTCCTGTAACCTAGCCACTATCACTAAACTGTCAGTTTTTGGAGACGTTATAAATAATTCAGATTTAATTACAATTGTTGTGGTAAATGAGATAGTATGGTCACAAATATTAAACTTGGTCTATTAGGTTAGGATTAGCAAGTATAAACAACAAATTTACAATCACCTATTAGCTGTTTTGTGGGGGTAATAGGTGTGCTATTTATAGGTACACAAATTAATTGTTTAGAACTTAGTAAGATAAGAAAAATACAATTATAGTTTAAGCTTGAACTTTTACTTGTGAAACAACAATCACTATTATTTTTTTATATAGTTATCCGAACCCGGTGGAGTAGAAAGCTTGTATAGCCGAAGTGTGGGATTCTCCTAACGGCATACCCACTAAAACCACTCTCCCTGGCGGGTGCGTCTGCCAAACGGCGCCGCCGCACTGCAGCCTAAAAGGCTTATTGTGCTGATCCTGGTTATGTATCATACTTAGTCTGCAACACCTGCATCTCGAATTATAGCGTACAGGTCCCTCCATGAAAGGATATCTACTTCCTTCGGGTCTAACTTTGGTCGCCTGAATAGGCGCTATCTCGTTTTATCCAACACCTCACATCTGCATAGTACATGCATTGCAGTCTCCGGTTCCTCTAAGAAAAGTCTACATTCGAGGTCTCGGTTATATTTGTGCATACTCTGAAGGTGAACCTTGACAGAAGTGTGTCCTGCCAGGAACCCCACAGTGATTCTGAGGTGTTCCCTGCTTAAACAAACAATTCCTGGCTTCTGTTTTTGCTATGCCCCTTTACCAGCGCCTTGCAATGTATTAATCCTGGTTCGTTCGGCCAGTCTCCTAGGTATTGGTTGCACATTTATTTGCTACGGATGGCAGCTTTTGTGATGTCTGTTTCCTGTTCTAATGCAGTTAGTTCCTTTCCTGCATATAGGTTTCCTATATATTCTTGCCATCTAACCACTTTCTCTTCATTTTCCATAATGACGTTTCCTCCTTCGTCCTTGCTATACGGTTTTATATTCCTAAAATTTATTTTAATTAGCTTGTATACTTGGTGTGTCGTTTCTATTTATATCTTAGTTAGTACCTCTTTGCACTTTTCGTCAATCTTTTGTTCTTTAGCTTTCCTGTATTTGCGAATAATTTCCCATTTTAGGCTTTGCATCTCTGTTTTCCTGTTTCGTCTGATCTGTTTTTGTGTTTTCGTTTTTTTTTTCTATTAGATTCAGCATATCCTTAATTATCCATAGTTTCTTATTTTCTTTTTGTGTATACTCCGGAATATATCTGTCCGCCACGTCTAAGCTGGATTTAACGTTATTCCATTTTGTTTCTAGTTCCTTAGCATCATAAATTTTCCTGATATTTTTCAGCAATTAATATGACTTTTTCAAATCTTTCGTGGATAAATTTATCTTTTAGCTTCTCAAAGTCAAAGTGCCTTTTTCAGTTCCCTTTTTTCAAATTTTTAAATATAAGAGCGGCCTTCAAAATTACGTTGTTGTGCTCAGTGTCTACATCTGCTTCTAGATAGATTCCTAAACCGTTGTCTAACAAGAATGTAATCTATTTGATATCTTCCTATATCCCCTGGCGTCTTCCAAGTGTATCGTCTTCTAGCATGATGTTAAAATAATGTGTTTGTGATGGTTAAATCATTTTTGTCGCAAAATTCTACCAACCTATTTCCTCTGTCATTTCTCGTGCCTAAATCAAATAAACCTACTACCACTCTTTCCTTATTCTCGCATACCACTGCACTAAAACCCCCCGTAATTATGAAATTTCCGTGTCCTTTTACATATCTTAGTACGTTTTCGATATCTTTGTAGATCGTTTCTGCCTATTTCTCACTGCGGCTAGAGGTGGGGTATGTATACTTGTCTTATTACTCTATTTACCGGTTTAGATTCTAATCTAACCTTGAGTACTATTTCGTTCTTTTGTAAGTAGTTTTCTACACAGTGCCGTATCTTTTTTCGCATAACTATTCCCACAACAAAATTTCCTTCCCCTGTTCTGGTATGACATACCCTAAAGTGTCCGCTCCAAAAATCCCCCGCCTATGGCCACCAAACTTCGCAGATTCCTACTATATCTAGTGCTAACCTATCAGTTTCAATTTTTAAGTTTTCTAACTTACCTACATGCTTCATACTTTAGACGTTCCACACACTGGTTCGCAGAATGTTCCCGATTTTTTTTCTAAATTTTCCGATCACATCCTCAGAAGTAGTCCCCTTACGGAGATCCGAATGGAGTACTATTTTACATCCGGAATCTTTTACCCCAGAGAATGTCATCATATTTAATAACAATTTGAGTACGCTGTGCACTTGGGACATAATGTGGTGGTTTCCCGTTGCTTTCCACATCGCGGTAGTGTGTGTTAGAATGACATATCGACCTCTATGGTCTCTGCCAATCTAAATACCGAAAGAGCCGCTACCCTCCTTCGGGGACCTGTTTTAATCTGGTTCCTCACTAAAGACCCTCCCTCCTACTTTAGTTGAACCTGTAGTTTGGCTCTTTAGGTCACTGGAACGCGGAGGCCATTTCACCCGTTCTAGTAATCTAGAACTCCATTCGGAATAGTAATGACTCTTATAGAAACAAAATGAGAAATATCATGCTTAATTAAGATGAATAATCTCTAAAATTTATAATACAAAGCTCGTTCATATATTTAGTCTGTTGATTTATATTTACTAATTGTTCCTTTCGCATCTAATTTATAGCTAGCGTAACGCAACGCGCTACAACTTCACTAAAATTCTGTTAATCCAAGTAAATAATAGAAAAACGGTCGATGCGTAAAATATGCTGCTTTTGGAATATAACAAGCACGTATGAGAAAAATTTGAAAATAACCTATTAACATGGATGATTTAATAGTGTAAACAAGCAACCTACTACAAACTGCTAGCGCAGCAGGATTTGTTCTACTTGTCGCGCTTAACATTCTACACGTGAATTTGGAATAGTCTCACGATAATAATTAACATTACACGTCAAAGGCAAAATTATTATCGTAAACCCTCCATCGCAAGATTTAATGGACAAACTACTCTATAAACCAACCTGTAAACCAAGCCTACAGTAAAACTATTTTGAAACACAACTACGATCTAACTATTTTATACTGTAAACCCTTCATACGCACTATTTTCATGAGTATACCCCACTCTACTTATTCAGACTTATACTTCAACATTTTAAAAAAATTTATGTTTTTCCTAAGAGCAATAAGGTTTATCTTTAACTACAGAGAACAAGAAGGAAGCAAACTCTTTTATTTATTCTACTGTTTGCATGCTTCAGTTAGTTAAAAACTCTACTTTCCGGGAAATGGTTTAGGACTAACTTTTATAAACTCCTAGACGAGTTGAGCTATATAGGAACTTTTTGTGAGACTTTTATATCGATCAGATGAATTTAAAAAGGCGTACAATGAGGAGCGAGTAAGTATTTAAACTATAACCTAACATTGAAGGAACATACTTGCAGAGACAAATAATGTCATCAATCAGTATAGCTGTTTATGAAGTTCTCCGGTTACTCTCAACTTGCAAGCTCTATAAGGGAAGTATTTTAATTGTTTCAAAAAGTTGCCATTAACGTTTGCGTCAAGCTTGCTATTTGAGGTAATTTCTGGGGTTACCCTGTCAAAATGTGCGGTTAACTTAGTTAACAACAAATGACAGAAGGTAGGGTACGTTTGATCATAACAACAATACCTTCAAAATTTATGTAGCATACGTTTAGAGATAACGCCTTCCACATGGACAGGCTAGCGCATTAGGACAAAACGAGTTTTGCTGTATACGAGGCGCACTAGATCCACCATTTAGGTACCCTGCGCAAGAAATAATTTAATATACCCTGTGCAAGGCAGATAGCAGGTTATTACTAACAAACGACAAATTTATTAAATGGAAACACTTGACAATACATTACATGAATCTGTAAAAGTGGTTCTAAAGAGAATGGTCACTTAGACATCCAAGCATTCTTCACAAGACCAATTGAAGGCAATCATTCTTTTAAACTTTAAAAATTTTTGCTTAGTGTACTCAAACCAAATATTTCAAACATCAATAAATCAAAGTAACCTTCAATTTATGTCATAAACGTCAAACTTGAAGTTTTTATTATTTTGACAACGATCCTAGGTCATGGATCGAAACGTAAATAAAATAGATTTTAAAAACTATGAGTGGTTTCATTCCCAAAGAAGATTAAGAACAATGAATACTTTGTTACTTGTTTTCCAAAATGAGGTAAAACTGTTTTTCCCAGGGTAGAGGGATTTTTCTGCTGAAGTAAGTCGACGATCTCTTAAATATCTTTGACTTTGAAGAATAACAAATCTATAAGCCTGGCGGGATAATGGCGTTATTCATCAAGATTTGTTGCACTTAAGAGGGCACATCGGAAGGTGAGGACGGGATAGCTGCGGCTAGTAGAGTTGGTAATGCATTATCATAAGTAGCTTTCTAATAACAATTGCACTGAAGCTGGGCGTCTACAATGTTCAACAGTACGCTTCATATTTTCTAGGTGAACCACACAGTTTCTATCGGAGTATAGGGAAGATTCTCACAAATACAGAAATATGTGGGAGTCATAAAAGTCACCTTAAAATTATGGTTAGTCGGGACTGACTCATTGTTATGTGCAAGGCGAATAGTTGCTAAAATTGTACCTATGGTTTGCAGCGAGGTCTGGCCCAATTCAGAAATACCAACATGTTCTAAGTTGTCGAGCTTAATATTTTACACGTAAGGGTGGAATAGCTTTAGGGTAATGATTACAAGCGTAATTGAACCTTATATCGCATACCGCGTATTTATACCTTGACGCGAACCCATAATCACATCTTGTAGCTATCATTTTCACTTTTAACGCCAACAGGACATCGCCTTCTGTCTTCTAATTACTTGTTCGTATGGTTACATTTTGACCCTTCTAATTACCTGCTCGCGAATAATTAATTACTTTTTCTGTCAGGCATCAAACTATAATCTTTTCCACTATAGAATCTTATTAATTGTAGTGAGCATCCGGTAATACAATGTAATAAGTTTAAGCCTTTATTGTCCCGTTAATTTCAGAAAGGTCACATACGTGTGCAATCAACCTTAAACATTTAACGGTGTTTTAGATATGATTCTGCATTTTTCATAACGTTAACGTTCTTATATTACAATAAAACGAGTATTTATTAATGAGTAACACATTGTATGACACAAAAAAAATTGGTTTCGACGTTTTTAAAATAAGTTATCGTGCTGAATTATTACGTTAACAGTATATTTAAAAAATAATGTTATAGGGATATATTTAGTCTATTAATTTATATTTACTAATTTTTCCTTTCACATCTAATTTATAGCTAGCGTAACGCCACGCGTCACATTTTAAATAAAGTTTGAAAAGGTGAATCCCCTTCGCAAGCTTTTCAACGTCCAACGCCTCTTGTAATTTAGACACTATCACTAAACTGTCAGTTTTTGGAGACATTATAAATAATTCAGATTTAATTACAATTGTTGTGGTAAATGAGACAGTGTGGTCACAAATATTAAACTTGATCTATTAGGTTAGGATTATCAAGTATAAACAACAAATTTACAATTAGCTATTAGCTGTTTTGTGGGGGTAATAGGTGTGCTATTTATAGGTACACAAATTAAGTGTATAGAACTTAGTAAGATAAGAAAGACACAATTATAGTTTAGGCTTGAACTTTTACTTGTGAAACAACAATCAGTATTATTGGTTTTTATAGTTGTCCGAACCCGGTGGAGTAGAAAGCTTGTATAACCAAAGTGTGGGACTATCCTAGCGACATACCCATTAAAACCACGCCCCCTGGCGGGTGCGTCTACCAAACGGCTCCGATGCACTGCAGCCTAAAAGGCATATTGTGCTGACCCTGGTTATGTATTATACCCACTCTGCAACACCTACACCCCAAATTATAGCGTACAGGTCCCTCGATGAAAGAGTATCTACTTCCTTCGGGTCTAACTTTGGTCGTCCGAATAGGCGCTGTCTCGTTCTATCCAACACCTCACATCTGCATAGAACATGCATTGCAGTCTCCGGTTCCTCTAAGCAAAGTCTGCATTTGAGTTCGCGGTTATATTTGTGCACACTCTGGAGGTGAACCTTGACAGAAGTGTGTCCTGTCAGAAACCCCACAGTGATTCTGAGGTGTTCCCTGCTTAAACAAACAATTCCTGGCTTCTGTTTCGGCTATGCCCCTTTACCAGCGGCTTGCAATGTGTTAGTCCTGGTTTGTTCTGCCAGTCTCCTAGGTATTGATTGCACATTCATTTGCTAATATAGCTACGGATGGCAGCTTTTGTGATTCCCAAGGCAGGTTCGGTATCGATAAATGGCCCTTGCGCCCCCTGTCGTGCAAGTTCGTCTGCAATTTCATTTCCCTCCAGTCCTTGATGGCCTGGCACCCACTGTAATATAACAGAGTTCTGCTGTGCCGGTCTATTAAGGGCCTCAATACATTCCGATACCAGTCTTGATAACACTTTCTGACTTATTAGAGCCTTAAGTGCTGTCAGACACAATATAGATATGTCTTTTAATAAAGGCACCTCATATACTTTCCCGCACACTTTGCAGTATGGCGTATATTTCCGTTTCAAAAACGGAAGCGTTTGCCCCTAAGGCACCCTTGAACGTACCTCCGGTCTTTCCCTAAAGAGACCAGATCCGGACCCGGTCTCACCCTTATAGCCATCCGTGTACCAGACCATTCTGCCCGGAGGTAATCTACCCAACTTTATTTTGGTGCTTGATTGTTCAGCATTGGGCTACCATACCAAGGCAGCATATGTTATTGCTGGTCTGACCACCCTAGTATACAACCAGAATACCATGTTTGGTCTTAGCCCTCAGGATTTGCCTCAAGTGCGTCTAACTATTGCTAAAGAAGTTTCCGCCTTGCGTACGATCTTGTCGATCTACAGGTTCTATGTGAGTTTGGAATCCAGAGTCACTCCCAAGTACACCACTTCTTCTGACAGGCCGATTTCGTTATCGTTAAGGGAAAGGGGTGTAATGCCCGCAATCTTCCTTCTCCACGTAAAAAGTACTAAAGCGGACTTTTGGGGGTTGACTCTAAGGCCTTTCCCTGTTGCCCACCTCTCTACTATTTTCAAGGCTTCTTGCATTCGATCCCTGATAATATTATTGTATTTAACCTCCACTAAGACAGCCAAATCATTAGCATATCCTAGCGGGGTAAACCCTTCTCTGCTCAGTTTCCACAACAGTCCGTAGGCTCGACAACAGGGGAGACAAGACTCCCCCTGCAAACATCCCCTTGCCACCCGAACCGCCATGGTATCTCCAAGCAGTTCTGTGACTGCCACCATCCCACGTAACATGCAGTCTATCCACGTGCAGCAAGTCTCCTCCATCCCAACTGATCTGGTGACTGTCGAGATGGAACTGAAGGGAGTATTATCAAAGGCTTCCTCAGTGTCCAAAAAAGGCACATACAAGGATCTCTTTGTTAGCTAGAGTCTTTTTGACCCTGGGAACCAAATGATGAATAGCTGACTCTGTTGAAAGGTCTGCGCTAAAGGCAAACTGGTTCAGGTGTAATGGGCTGGTTGCCAAAACACTCCCCCTGATATGCCTGTCAAGCAGTTTTTCCATCGTCTTAAGAAGAAAAGACATAAGACTGATGGGCCTGTAAGATTTTGCCTGTGAGTGGTCCGTACGACCAGGCTCAGCAATAAAGGCTACCCTAGTTAACCTCCAACTGCGCGGAATATATTGGAATGTCAAGCTAACCCTCTAAACTCTTCAGATCTAGCTCAGTAGAAGGTTTGATACGTTTTGTAGCATGGCTGGAATAATTCCGTCAGTGCCGGGAGATTTATATGGTTTGAAAGTATTTATCGCCCATTTATTTTTTTGGAATATAATCACCTTCTTCGCTACTGCTCAGTCCTCCTGAGATGGCCTCGTTTCAGGGACCTCAAGCCTCTGGACTTGCCACTCAAAAGGTGATTGTTCCAATTCAGTTATTAACTATTTTGAAGGGATAATAAGTGTGCTTTTTATATATACACAAATTAATTGTTTAGAACTTGTGAAACAACAATCAGTATTATAGGTTAATACTTACCTAATCTGATTGTTCTTACATATGTACAAAATACCTTAATAATCTTTTTATCTTAGTATTGTTCCTGCTTACAATAGATATTAATTTGTTTTCTTGATCATGAGAAGATTATTACATCTTAACCTTTACTGTAACGGCAATACAAAATGTAAACGAACACGAAGGTTTCAAAAGTAGTTAGACGCGATCTCTATAAAAGTATAGGAACTATCCCAAATATGAATAAACATCAAAGTTCCAAACTAGTGAGGCGCTATCCGTGAGAAACTAGAGGACCTAACGTCAGTAATGAGAAAATATGTGATATTTAAAACTAACTCTGTAATGCCGGTAATAATCTAAACATTCTTTATCTAGAAGTTACAACAAAATGGAGGTATTTTTTATAGGACGGTTCTGGACCCGGTTGGGAGATCCATGTAAAAATACTACGGGATTTTAATGATTTTAATCTGTTTTCAAAGGACTTTTTTTGTAGGGTATAATGACACCGTTTATGATTGCTATTGAATACAAATGCTGTTCATAGATAACAAATAAAGGGCAAATACATAAGTGAAAGTTTTGCCTTTCCTTGAACGTCCAACGGCGTGGTGAATTGTGTGGTGAAGCGCGGCTACAGGGATGAATTTGCTGTAAGGTACATGCCGGTTCAGAAGCAATAATCTGGAGGTTTTCTCATACCGGAAGAGCAACGTGTTAATACTTTTACGATTGGGAGATAACAGCTAGACAATATGGGGGCCTGCTTTACTCTCCGTCACCCGAAGTACCCGACGCACAATAAACATTACCTTAGTAAAGCAACTTGCGTTGCCTACACACGCAACGATGGTCCAATTTCAAAGAAATATAAGTTTAACTTTGTTTAAATTCTGTAAAATACAGTAATTGATAAAAAAATTGCTGACGCGTGAAATGTGTCTGTGAAACCCTAGCGGTTTTTGGAATATATAAAGCATGTATGAGATCAATTTGAAAATAAACTATTAACACTGATAATTTGATAGTGTAAACAAGCATCCTACTACAAACTGACAGCGCAAGCAAGATCCGTTCTACAGTTGTCGAGCTTAATATTTTACACGTGAGGGTGGAATAGTTTCAAGGTAATGATTGCAAGCGTAATTAAACCTTATATTGCATACCGCGTATTTATACCTTGCTGGGAACCCACCATCACATCTTGTAGCTGTCATTATCACTTTTAACGACAACAGGGCATCGCCTTCTGTTTTTTAATTATTTGCTGTTTGGTTATATTTTTGGTCCTTCTAATTACCTGCTCGCGAATAATTAATTACTATTTCTGTCAGGTATCTAACTATCATTTTTTCCACTATAGAATCCTATTAATTGTAGTCAGCATCCGGTAATAAAATATAATAAGTTTAAGCCTTTATTGTCTCGTTAGTTTCAGAAAGGTCACATACGTGTGCAATCAATCTTAAACATCTCACGATGTTCTAGATATGATTCTGCATTTTTCACAACTTTAACGTTCTTATATTATAATGAAACGAGTATTTATTAATGAGTAGAACATGGTATGGTTTAAAAAATCTTTTCTTTCGGCATTATTAAAAATTATCGTGCTGAATTATTGTGTTAACAGTGTATTTAGAAAAATGATGTTATAATTTTTTTGGTTAAATGACTCTTATAGAAACAAAATCAGAAATATCATGCTTAGTTAAGGTACATAATTTGTAAATTTATTATACAAAGCCCGTTCATATATTTAGTCTGTTAATTTATATTTACTAATTTTTCTTTTTGCATCTAATTTGTAGCTAGTGTAACGCAACGCGTCACAGCTACACTAAAATTCTGTTAACCTTAGTAAATGATAGAAAAATGGTTGATGCGTAAAATATGTCTTTAAAACACTAGGTGTTTTTAAAATATAACAAGCACGTAAAACAATTTGAAAATAACCTATTAATACAGATATTTTAATAGTGGAAAGAGCAACCTACTTGAAACTGCCAGCGCAGTCAGGATTTTTTTTACAGTTGTCGCGCTTAACGTTCTACACTTGAATTTGAAATAATTTGACGGTAATTACACGTCAAAGGCAGGATTATTATCGTTAAACGCTCTATCACAAGATTTAATGGACAAACTGCTCTATAAAGCAACTTGTGAACCAAGCCTACAGTAAAACCATTTTGAAACAACTATGAGCTAACTATTTTATCCACCAAGCACTTTAAACGCAGTTATACCCCACTGTACGTATTCAGATTTATAGTTCGGCATTTTAGAAAAATTTATATTTTTCCTAAGAGCAATAAGGTTTAACTTTAACCACAGACAACAGGAAGCAAGCAAACTCTTTTATTTATTCTACTTTTTGCATGCTTTAGTTAGTCAAAAACTTCTACTTTCTCGGAAATGGTACAGGACTAACTTTTATAAACTCCAAGACGAGCTGTGCTACATATGAACTTTTTGTGACTTTAAAATCGATCAAATGAATTTAAAAAGTCGTACAACGGAGGGCGAGTAAGAATTTAAACTATAACCTAACATTGAAGGAACATACGTACAGAGACAAATAATGTCATCAATCAGTATAGCTGTTTATAAAGTTCTCCGGTTGCTCTCAACTTGCAAGCTCTACAAACGAGGTATTTTAATTGTTTCAAAAAGTTGCCATTAACGTTTGCGTCAACCTTTCTATTTGAGGTAATTTCTGGGGTTACCCTGTCAAAATGTGCGGTTAACTTAGTTAACAACAAATGATAGACGGTAGGGTACGTTTGGTCATAATAACGATACCTTCAAACTTTATGTAGCACACGTTTAGCGATAGCGCCTTCAACATGGACGGGCTAGCGCATTAGACCAAAACGAGTTTTGCTGTATACAAGGCGCACTAGATCCACCATTTAGGTTCCTTGCATTGACGTTATAATTTAATATACTCTGTGCAAGGCAGATAGCAGGTTATTACCAACAAACGACAAATTTATTAAATATAAACACATGACAATACATCACATGAATCTGTAAATGTGGCTCTAAAGAGAATGGTCACTTAGACATCCAAGCATTCTTCACAAGACCAATGAATGCTTTGTTACTTGTTTTCCAAAATGAGGTAAAATTGTTTTTCCCGGGGTAGAGGGATTTTTCTGCTGAAGTAAGTCGACGATCTCTTAAATATTATTGACTTTGAAGAATAACAGATCAATAAGCCTGGCGGGATAATGGCGTTATTCATCAAGACTTGTCGCACTTAAGAGATCACATAGGGAGGTGAGGACGGGATTGGTGCGGCTAGTAGAGTTGGTAGTGCATTTTCAAAAGTAGCTTTCTAATAATAATTGCACTGAAGCCAGGCGTCTACAATGTTCAACAACAAGCTTCATATTTTCTAGGTGAAGCACACAGTTTCTATCGGAGTATAGGGAAGATTCTCACAAATACACAAATATGCGGGAGTCATAAAAGTCACCTTAAAATTATGTTTAATCGAGACTAACTTATTGTTATGTGCAAGGCGAATAGTTGCTAAAATTGTACCTATGGTTTGCTGCGAGGTCTGACCCAATTCTGAAATACCAACATATGAAGGATATGAAAAAAGGCCACTAGCTTGTCCACAGGTTTTTGTCATAAATGAGATTTGACCAGCCCAGTGTTAACAATAACACGAACAATCTAGGGCTGCTTGTTTTATCTAGAATTTCACAATAAACACTGGGCAAAAAAGCTAGAACAGATGTTGCTGTCGAATCTGCGATTCTGGTGCATACAAGAGACAAACTATTTGCTTGTCTAGTATCAGCTAGTAACTGCGCAATAATATTTTGGACTACATGATGTTACTACGAATGATGTTGAGGATGAAAATGGCTACCTGTAACCTTTGATGAGCATTTAGTCACCACGTGATTAGGGCAAAATCAATTTAAACACACCAAAACGTTTGGCAAACTAGGTTCTTACTTTTCGCCCGTAGCTTGCTAAATAGACAAACAAGCAGTTGTGATTATATTCCGCATAGAAATGTTCTACTGGATCGCACTGAATTTTAAATAAAGTTTGAAAAGGTAGATCGCTTTGCAAGCTTTCCAACGTCCAACGCCTCCTGTAACCTAGCCACTATCACTAAACTGTCAGTTTTTGGAGACGTTATAAATAATTCAGATTTAATTACAATTGTTGTGGTAAATGAGATAGTATGGTCACAAATATTAAACTTGGTCTATTAGGTTAGGATTAGCAAGTATAAACAACAAATTTACAATCACCTATTAGCTGTTTTGTGGGGGTAATAGGTGTGCTATTTATAGGTACACAAATTAATTGTTTAGAACTTAGTAAGATAAGAAAAATACAATTAGAGTTTAAGCTTGAACTTAACTTGTGAAACAATAATCAGTATTTTTTTTTTGATAGTTATCCGAACCCGGTGGAGTAGAAAGCTTGTATTGCCAAAGTGTGGGACTCTCCTAGCGACATACTCACTAAAACCACTCCCCCTGGCGGGTGCGTCTGCCAAACGGCTCCGCGGCACTGCAGCCTAAAAGGTTTATTGTGCTGACACTGTTTATGTATCATACCCAGTCTGCAACACCTGCATCTTGAATTATAGCATACAGGTCCCTCAATGAAAGGGTATCTACTTCCTTCTGGTCTAACTATGGTCGCCCGAATAGGCACTCTCTCGTTCTACCCAACGCCTCACATCTGCATAGTACATGCATTGCAGTCTCCGGTTCCTCTAAGCAAAGTCTGCATTCGAGTTCTCGGTTATATTTGTGCACACTCTGGAGGTGAACCTTGACAGAAGTGTGTCCTGTCAGGAACCCCACAGTGATTCTGAGGTGTTCCCTGCTTAAACAAACAATTCCTGACTTCTGTTTCGGCTATGCCCCTTTACCAGCGGCTTGCAATGTGTTAGTCCTGGTTTGTTCTGCCAGTGTCCTAGGTATTTGTTGCACATTCATTTGCTAATATAGCTACGGATGGCAGCTTTTGTGATTCCCAAGGCAGGTTCGGTACCGATAAATGGCCCTTGCGCCCCCTGTCGTGCAAGTTCGTCTGCAATTTCATTTCCCTCGAGTCCTTGATGGCCTGGCACCCACTGTAATATAACAGAGTTCTGCTGTGCCGGTCTATTAAGGGCCTGAATACATTCCCATACCAGTCTTGATAACACTTTCTGACTTATTAGAGCCTTAAGTGCTGTCAGACACAATATAGATATGTCTTTTAATAAAGGCACCTGATATACTTTCCCGCACACTTTGCAGTATGGCGTATATTTCCGTTTGAAAAACGGAAGCGTTTGCCCCTAAGGCACCCTTGAACGTACCTCCGGTCTTTCCCTAAAGAGACCAGATCCGGACCCGGTCTCACCCTGTCTCACCCTTATAGCCATCCGTGTACCAGACTATTCTGCCCGGAGGTAATCTACTTAACTTTATTTTGGTGCTTGATTATTCAGCATTGGGCTACCATACCAAGGCTGCATATGTTATTGCTGGTCTGTCCACCCTAGTATACAACCAGAATACCATGTTTGATCTTAGCCCTCAGGATTTGACGCAAGTGCGTCTAACTATTGCTAAAGAAGTTTCCGCCTTGCGTACGAACTTGTCGATCAACAGGTTCCATGTGAATTTGGAATCCAGAGTCACTCCCAGGTACACCACTTCGTCTGACATGCCGATTTCGTTATCGTTAAGGAAGAGGGGTATGATGCTCGCAATCTTCCTTCTCCACGTAAAAGGTACTAAAGTGGACTTTTGGGGGTTGACTCTAAGGCCTTTTCCTATTGTCCACCTCTCTACTATGTTCAGGGCTTCTTGCATTCGGTTCCTGAAAATATTATTGTAATTAGCCACTAAGACAGCCAAATCATCAGCATATCCTAGCGGGGTATATCCTTCTCTGCTCAGCTTCCACAACAATCCGTCTATGACTAGGTTCCACAACAGAAAAGACAATACTTTCCCTGCGGACATCCCTTACACACCCGGACCGCCATGGTAACTCCAAGCAGTTCTGTGACTGCCACCCTTCCACTTAACATGGAATCTATCTACCTGCAGCAAGTTTCCTTCATCCCAACTGATCTGGTGACTGTCGAGATGGAGCTGAAGGGAGTATTATTAAAGGCTCCCTCAGTGTCCAAAAAAGGCACATAGAAGGATCTCTTTGCTAGCTAGAGTGCTATTGACCCTGGAAACCAGGTGATGAATAGCTGACTCTGTTGATAGGCCTGTTCTAAAGGCAAACTGGTTCGGGTGTAATGGGCTGGTTGCCAAAACACTCCCTCTGATATGCTAGTCCAGCAGTTTTTCTATCGTCTTAAGAAGAAAAGACATAAGACGGATGGGCCTGTAAAATTTTGCCTGTGAGTGGTCCGTACGACCAGGCTTAGCAATAAAGGCTACCTTAGTTAACCTCCAACTGCGCGGAATATATCGGAATGCCAAACTAACCCTCAAAACTCTGCAGATCCAGCTCAACAGAAGGTTTGAAACGTTTTGTAGCATGGCTGGGATAATTCCGTCAGTGCCGGGAGATTTAAAAATACTACGGGATTTTAATAGTTTTAAGGTGCCTTTAAAGAACTATCTGTAGGGCAACATAACGCCGTTTATGATAGCTAATCAATACAAATACTGTTTATTGATAACAAATAGATGGCAAACACATAGATGAAAGTTTTGCTTTTCCTTGAATGCCCAACGGCGTGGTGAATTGTGTGGTGAAGCGCGGCTACAGGGATGAATTTGCTGTAGGGTTCGATCAGTCGGAAATACTCGACGCACAAAAAACGTTACCTTAGTAAAGCAACTTGCGTGACCTACAGACGCGAGGACGGTCCAATTTCAAAGAAATTTAAGTTTAACTTCACTAAAATTCTGTTAAACACGGTAATTGACAAAAAAAGTGGCTGACGCGTGAAATGGGTCTGTAACACCCTAGTGGTTTTTGGAATATAAAAAGCACGTATAAGAACAATTTGAAAATAACCTATTAACACTGATGATTTGATAGTGTAAACAAGCACCCTACTACAAACCGCCCGCGCAAGCAAGATCTGTACTACAGTTGTCGAGCTTAATATTTTACACGTTTGGGTGGAATATTTTCAAGGTGATGATTGCAAAGGCGGCTCCGTAGCGTAGTGGTATGTGTGTGACCACTACGCCCAAGGTCCCGGGTTCGAATGCCGACACGGTCCCCTTAAAAAATGTTAGGCGAGCATTTTTCACAAAATACACCCTCGTTCGGATGAGAGGTAAAATGGAGGTCCCGTGTGTGAGTTGTGGTTACGCACGTTAAAGATCCCTACCTTGCTTGAAACAGCAAGGGTTCGGCAAAAATTTCAAATTCCCCAGGTAAAAAAAACTCGCTTTCTGGCTAATGTAGTATCTTTGGGCGGAGCATTGGAAAATCACATGTAAGGTAATGATTGCAAGCGTAATTGAACCTTATATCGCAAACCGCGTTTTTATACCTTGACAAAAACCTACAATCACACCTTTTAGCTGTCATTTTCACTTTTAACGTATCTTCATACCAACGCCAACAGGGCATTGCCTTCTGTCTTCTAATTACTTGCTCGTATGTTTACATTTCGACCTTTTCAATTACCAACTCGCGAATAATTACTTTTTCTGTCAGGTGTCTAATTATCATTTCTTCTACTATAGAATCCTATTAATTGTAGTCAGCATCCGGTAATACAATGTAATAAGTTTAAGCCATGCTTAATAGACGTTATTGTCCCGTTACTTGCAGAAAGGTCGCATACGTGTGCAATAAATTTTAAATATCTAACGATGTTTTAGATATGATTCTGCATTTTTCACAACTTTAACGTTCTTATATTACAATAAAACGAGTGTTTATTAATGAGTAACATATTGTATTGCTTATAAAAAAATTTGTTTTGGCGTTTTTAAAATGTTATCGTGCTATATTGACACGTTAACAGTGTATTTAAAAAAATAGTGTTATACTTTTTTTAGTTAAATGACTCTTATAAAACAAAATCAGAAATATCATACTTAGTTAAGGTAAATAATTTGTAAAATTTATTATACAAAGCCCGTTCAAATATTTAGTCTGTTAATTTATATTTAATAATTTTTCCTTTCGCATCTAATTTATAGCTAGCGTATCGCAACGCGTCACAACTACACTCAATTTCTGTTAATCCAAGTAAATGATGGAAAAATCGTTGATGCGTAAAATATGTCTTTAAAACACTAGCTGTTTTTGAAATATAACAAGCACGTAGGGAAACAATTTATGAAATTACCTAATCATACGGATATTTTGATAATGGAAAAGGCAACCTACCTCAAACTACCAGCGCAAGTAGAATTTTTTCTACAGTTGTCGCGCTTAACGTTCCACAAGTTAATTTGAGATAGTTTTACAGTAATAATTGACATTACACGTCAAAGGCAGGATTTTTATCGTATAAACCTCCATTGCAAGATTTAATGGACAAACTGCTCTATATAGCAACCTGTGAACCAAGCCTATTGTAAAACTATTTTGAAACAACTATAAGCTAGCTATTTTATCCGCCGTACACCTCAAACGCATTATTTTCATCAGTTATACCCCACTGTACGTATTCAGATTTATATTCCGGCATTTTTGAAAAATTTATATTTTTTCTAAAAACAATAAGGTTTAACTTTAAATACAGAGAACAGGAAGGAAGCAAACTCTATTATTTATTCTACTGTTTGTATGTTTCAGTTAGTCAAAAACTCTACTTTCCGGGAAATGGTTCAGGACTAACTTTTATAAACTCCAAAATGAGCTAAGCTATATAAGAACTTTTTGTGAGACTCTTATATCGATCAATTAAATTTAAAAAGTCGTACAACGGAGAGCGAGTAAGAATTTAAACTATAACCCAACATAAAAGGAACACACTTGCAGAGACAAATAATGTCATCAATCAGTATAGCTTTTTATAAAGTTCTCCGGTTGCTCTCAACTTGCAAGCTCTACAAAGGAGGTATTTTAATTGTTTCAAAAAATTGCCATTAACGTTTGCGTCAAGCTAGCTATTTGAGATAATTTCTGGGGTTACTCTGTCAAAATGTGTGGTTAACTTAGTTAACAACAAATGATAGATGGTAGGGTACGTTTGGTCATAATAACGACCTTCAAACTTTATGTAGCACACGTTTAGCGATGGCGCCTTCAACATCGACGGGCTAGTGCATTAGGACAAAACGAGTTTTGCTGTATACAAGGCGCACTAGATCCATCATTTAGGTTCCTTGCATTGACGTTATAATTTAATATACTCTGTGCAAGGCAGATAGCAGGTTATTACCAACAAACGACAAATTTATTAAATAGAAACACTTGACAATACATTACATAAATCTGTAAAAGTGGCTCTAAAGAGAATGGTCACTTAGATATCCAAGCATTCTTCACAAGACCAATGAATGCTTTGTTACTTGTTTTCCAAAATGAGGTAAAATTGTTTTTCCGGGGTAGAGGGATTTTTCTGCTGAAGTAAGTCGACGATCTCTTAAATATTTTTGACTTTGAAGAATAACAAATCTATAAGCCTGGCGGGATAATGGCGTTATTCATCAAGACTTGTTGCACTTAAGAGGGCACATCGGAAGGTTGCGACGTACAATTTACCTTTACTATTCAAGTAACAACTACGTGTCGCTACCTACGGCTCAAGTTGACAAGTAGGTGGGTTGCCGACCAGCTGCAGTGGAGACGGAGTGGGTCCTAAAAGTGCTATAGACCAAAAAAATAAAATAAAGAGGGCGCCAGGTAAATTTGCCTCCAGGCAACCACCTAAGTACCTCGCACTACCAAAAATACCAAATAAGTACGAGTACCTATATGCCGAAATATTGTTACTAAAATAATGCCTTGTCATAAACTATTAAATTATTAAATGATGCCAGTAAGTCAGGTAAAAATAAATATATATTGGAGACAGTTTCTGTTCTTAATTTAAATAATCTTTGAGAATGTTCAGTCAATCATAAACAATGTACGTTCAGTACGACAAAATAATAAAACAAAATAAACATGGTTAATGCGCGCGGATGGTTTATATTATGGACGCCGCTTGAGCTCAGGCGCACGCAGATTTATATTCAACAATGGTGTCGTTGCACGACAAGTCAAATGATAGACAATTATATCAACTACTCGTAAATTAAATAATCGCATTAACTGTTGTTTAACATATAAGATTTGAATTAGTTGAATTAATTTTTATCATTATAAGACGAGTAAATCGTCACATAAAAGATATTAAAACTTGCGTGTTCCTAGGATCCAAAAACGTCCTCCGCATTCAATGTGAAGCCTGGTGCAACGGCGGCTCTCACTTTTACCAATTGCGCTACCATAAACTACGATCCAGAATGTAAAATTCCAGCTTAACAACCAAAGAAAAAAAAAACCCTAAAGAGAAACAAATATAAGTACTAGTCAATCAATTATTCTCTTAGATAAAGTATGACACTAATTAATATTTTATCTATACATCTGAAAATTAATACACACGTTCAACAATTACACAAACAACCAGCTTTAAAATTACGACTAAGGAACAAATATATCCAACATTTAATTATCAACACGCTCGCACTCAAGTAACATTATTAATTGAATGACCAACCCTAATTAATATGTAACCAAAACTTAAACAAACTTACCCTACAGTAAGGGGTTTTTCCGTCCAACAATGATGTTCAATAATCTTCGCCTTTCTACCAAAAGAAACCATTATTTAGATTCTAATATGAATAGACACGTAATTGCAAATTCAAACATTATAAACCAATTCTTATTTACAAGTATTAAATGATACATACCCAAAAGATCAATATGGCGAAATTCCACACGTGGCTTAACAGCAGTAAATTGAAGAATATATCCCTCATAAGAGGTAGAAACTAGTGAAGTCAATAAACAATATTTAAGCAAATCTACAACACTTAACGTTTCATAATTGCACTCGAAATAAATTCCCATAAGGATGATTTCAAAATCATATAATATTCGAAGCGCTCGACTTCAATCTGCTGTTAGCCTTATGATACCATATCTCCAACTAACAAAACTCGAAATATTAAGGAAAATTTTCTAGCATCTTGCGGGAAAACAATGGAACTACTTATACCACGCTTCTAAATAAGAACAAGTCTTTATTTCTACAAACTTATAATTACGGCATCTAAACACCAGAGGCCTACACAAGTATACTATTATTATATCCAAATTTGTTTACATTTTTACTAGGGGACAATTATACATCTATTTAAAGGTTTATTATTCTTTAAGGAATTATTTATATACATTTACTACATGAAAAATGATACTTTAAGTTACCGAAATAGATAATTGTTTAAAAATGGTAGTTATTTATGCAATGTAAAGAAGTGGCACGTTACAAGGTGAGGACGGAATTGCTGCGGCTATAGTAGAGTTGGTAATGCATTTTCAAAAGTAGGTTTCTAATAACAATTGCACTGAAGCCGGGCGTCTAGAATGTTCAACAGCAAGCTTCATATTTTCTGGGTGAACCACATAGTTTCTATCGGAGTATAGGGATGATTCTCACAAATACACAAATATGTGGTAGTCATAAAAGTCACCTTAAAATTATGATTAATCGGGACTGACTCATTGTTATGTGCAAGGCGAATAGTTGTTAAAAATGTACCTATGGTTTGCTGCGAGGTCTGACCCAATTCAGAAATACCAACATATGAAGGACATGAAAAAAGGCCACTAGCTTGTCCACAGGTTTTTGTCATAAATGAGATTTGACCACCCCAGTGTTAACAATAACACAAACAATCTAGGGCTGCTTGTTTTATCTAGAATTTCACAATAAACACTGGGCAAAAAAGGTAGAACAGATGTTGCTGTCGAATCTGCGATTCTGGTGCATACAAGAGACAAACTATTTGCTTGTCTAGTATCAGCTAGTAACTGCGCAATAATATTTTGAACTACATGATGTTACTACCGATGAGTTCAGGATGAAATTGGCTACCTGTAATCTTTGATGAGCATTTAGTCACCACGTGATTAGGGCAAAATCAATTTAAACATACACCAAAACGTTTGGCAAACTAGGTTCTTGCTTTTCGCTCCTAGTTTATTAAATAATCAAGTAGTTGTAATTATATTCCGCAATCCATATAGAAATGTTCTACTGGACCGCACTAAATTTTAACTAAAATTTGAAAGGGTGGATCCCCTTCGCAAGCTTTCCAACGTCCAACGCCTCCTGTAATCTAGCCACTATCACTAGACTGTCCGTTTTTGGAGACGTTATAAATAATTCAGATTTAATTACAATTGTTGTGGTAAATGCGATAGTATGGTCACAAATAATAAACTTGATCATTAGGTTAGGATTAGCAAATATAAACAACAAATTTACAATCAGCTATTAGCTGTTTTGTGGGGGTAATAGGTGTGCTATTTATAGGTACACAAATTAATTGTTTAGAACTTAGTAAGATAAGAAAGACACAATTACAGTTTAGGCTTGAACTTAAACTTGTGAAACAATAATCAGTATTTTTTTTTTGATAGTTATCCGAACCCGGTGTAGTAGAAAGCTTGTATTGCCAAAGTGTGGGACTCTCCTAGCGACATACTCACTAAAACCACTCCCCCTGGCGGGTGCGTCTGCCAAACGGCTCCGCGGCACTGCAGCCTAAAAGGTTTATTGTGCTCCTGTTTATGTATCATACCCAGTCTGCAACACCTGCATCTTGTATTTAGCATACAGGTCCCTCAATGAAAGGGTATCTACTTCCTTCTGGCCTAACTATGGTCGCCCGAATAGGCACTATCTCTTTCTATCCAACACCTCACATCTGCATAGAACATGCATTGCAGTCTCCGGTTCCTCTAAGCAAAGTCTGCATTCGAGTTCTCGGTTATATTTGTGCACACTCTGGAGGTGAACCTTGACAGAAGTGTGTCCTGTCAGGAACCCCACAGTGATTCTGAGGTGTTCCCTGCTTAAACAAACAATTCCTGGCTTCTGTTTCGGCTATGCCCCTTTACCAGCGGCTTGCAATGTGTTAGTCCTGGTTTGTTCTGCCAGTGTCCTAGGTATTTGTTGCACATTCATTTGCTAATATAGCTACGGATGGCAGCTTTTGTGATTCCCAAGGCAGGTTCGGTACCGATAAATGGCCCTTGCGTCCCCTGTCGTGCAAGTTCGTCTGCAATTTCATTTCCCTCGAGTCCTTGATGGCCTGGCACCCACTGTAATATAACAGAGTTTTGCTGTGCCGGTCTATTAAGGGCCTGAATACATTCCCATACCAGTCTTGATAACACTTTCTGACTTATTAGAGCCTTAAGTGCTGTCAGACACAATACAGATATGTCTTTTAATAAAGGCACCTCATATACTTTCCCGCACACTTTGCAGTATGGCGTATATTTCCGTTTAAAAAACGGAAGCGTTTGCCCCTAAGGGAACGCTTGAACGTACCTCCGGTCTTTCCCTAAAGAGACCAGATCCGGACCCGGTCTCACCCTTATAGCCATCCGTGTACCAGACCATTCTGCCCGGAGGTAATCTACTTAACTTTATTTTGGTGCTTGATTATTCAGCATTGGGCTACCATACCAAGGCTGCATATGTTATTGCTGGTCGGACCACCCTAGTATACAACCAGAATACCATGTTTGATCTTAGCCCTCAGGATTTGCCGCAAGTGCGTCTAACTATTGCTAAAGAAGTTTCCGCCTTGCGTACGAACTTGTCGATCAACAGGTTCCATGTGAATTTGGAATCCAGAGTCACTCCCAAGTACACCACTTCGTCTGACATGCCGATTTCGTTATCGTTAAGGAAGAGGGGTATGATGCCCGCAATCCTTTTCCACGTAAAAAGTACTAAAGTGTACTTTTGGGGGTTGGCTCTAAGGCCTTTTCTTATTGCCCACCTCTCTACTATGTTCAGGGCTTCTTGCATTCGGTTCCTGAAAATATTATTGTAATTAACCTCCACTAAGACAGTTAAATCATCAGCATATCCTAGCGGGGTATATTATTCTCTGCTCAGCTTCCACAACAATCCGTCTATGACTAGGTTCCACAACAGGAGAGACAAAACTCTCCCTGCGGACATCTCTTTGACACCCGGACCGCCATGGTAACTCCAAGCAGTTCTGTAACTGCCACCCTTCCACTTAACATAGAATCTATCTACCTGCAGCAAGTTTTCTTCATCCCAACTGATCTGGTGACTGTCGAGATGGAGCTCAAGGGAGTACTATCAAAGGCTCCCTCAGTGTCCAAAAAAGGCACATAGAAGGATCTCTTTGCTAGATAGAGTGCTTTTACCCTGGAAACCAGGTGATAAATAGCTGACTCTGTTGATAGGCCTGTTCTAAAGGCAAACTGGTTCGGGTGTAATGGGCTGGTTGTTAAAACACTCTTTCTGATATGCCAGTCCAGCAGTTTTTCTATCGTTTTAAGAAGAAAAGACATAAGACGGATGGGCCTGTAAAATTTTGCCTGTGAGTGGTCCGTACGACCAGGCTTAGCAATAAAGACTACCTTAGTTAACCTCCAACTGCGCGGTATATATCGAAATGTCAAGCTAGTCCTCAAAACTCTTCAGATCCAGCTCAGTAGAAGGTTCGATACGTTTTGTAGCATGGCTGGGATAATTCCGTCAGTACCAGGAGATTTAAAAATACTACGGGATTTTAATAGTTTTAAGATGTTTTTAAAGAACTCTCTGTAGGGCAACATGGCGCCGTTTATGATAGATATTCAATACAAATACTGTTTATTATTAACAAATAGATGGCAAACACATAGATGAAAGTTTTGCTTTTCCTTGAATGCCCAACGGCGTGGTGAATTGTGTGGTGAAGCGCGGCTACAGGGATGAATTTGCTGCAGGGTTCCATCAGTCGGAAATGCTCGACGCACAAAAAACGTTACCTTAGTAAAGCAACTTGCGTGGCCTACAGACGCGAGGACGCTCCAATTTCAAAGAAATTTAAGTTTAGCTTCACTAAAATTCTGTTAAACACGGTAGTTGATAAAAAAAATGGCTGACGCGTGAAATGGGTCTGTAAAACCCTAGTGGTTTTTGGAATATAAAAAGCACGTATAAGAACAATTTGAAAATAACCTATTAACACTGATGAATTGATAGTGTAAACATCCTACTACAAACCGCGCGCGCAAGCAAGATCTGTACTACAGTTGTCAAACTTAATATTTTACACGTTTGGGTGGAATATTTTCAAGGTGATGATTGCAAAGGCGGCTCCGTAGCGCAGTGGTGTGTGTGTGACTACTACGCCCAAGGTTACGGGTTCGAATGCCGACACGGTCCGCTTAAAAAATGTTAGGCGAGCATTTTTCACAAAATACACCCTCGTTCGGATGAGAGGTAAAATGGAGGTCCCGTGTGTGAGTTGTTGTTACGCACGTTAAAGATCCCTACCTTACTTGGAACAGCAAGGGTTCAGCAAAAATTTTAAATTTTCCAGGTAAAAAAAACTCGCTTCTTGGCCAATGTAGTACCTTTGGGTGGAGCATTGGAAAATCACATGTAACCTACAATCACACCTTTTAGCTGTCATTTTCACTTTTAACGTATCTTCATACCAACGCCAACAGGGCATCGCCTTATGTCTTCTAATTACTTGCTCGTATGGTTACATTTTGACCCTTTCAATTACCAACTAGCGAATAATTACTTTTTTGTCAGGTGTCTAATTATCATTTCTTCCACTATAGAATCCTATTAATTGTAGTCAGCATCCGGTAATACAATGTAATAAGTTTAAGCCATGCTTATTAGACGTTATTGTCCCGTTAATTGCAGAAAGATCGCATACGTGTGCAATCAATCTTAAATATCTAACGATGTTTTAGAAATTATTCTGCATTTTTCACAACTTTAACGTTCTTATATTACAATAAAACGAGTATTTATTAATGAGTAACATATTGTATTGCTTATAAAAAAATTTGTTTTGGCGTTTTTAAAATGTTATCGTGCTGGATTGATACGTTAACAGTGTATTTAAAAAACTAGTGTTATACTTTTTTTTAGTTAAATGACTCTTATGAAACAAAATCAGAAATATCATGCTTAGGTAAGGTAAATAATTTGTGAAATTTATTATACAAAGCCCGTTCAAATATTTAGTCTGTTAATTTATATTTAATAATTTTTCCTTTCGCATCTAATTTATAACTAGCGTAACGCAACGCGTTACAACTACACTCAATTTCTGCTAATCCAAGTAAATGATGGAAAAATCGTTAATGCGTAAAATATGTCTTTAAAACACTAGCTGTTTTTGAAAAATAACAAGCACGTAGGGAAACAATTTATAAAATAACCTATTAATACGGATATTTTGATAATAGAAAAGGCAACCTACCTCAAACTGCCAGCGCAGGTAGGATTTTTTCTACAGTTGTCGCGCTTAACGTTCCACACGTTAATTTGAGATAGTTTTACGGTAATAATTGACATTATACGTCAAAGACAGGATTGTTATCGTATAATCCTCCATTGCAAGATTTAATGGACGAACTGCTCTATATAGCAACCTGTGAACCAAGCCTACTGTAAAACTATTTTGAAACAACTATGAGCTAGCTATTTTATCCGCCATACACCTCAAACGCATTATTTTCATCAGTTATACCCCACTGTACGTATTCAGATTTATATTCCGGCATTTTAGAAAAATTTATATTTTTCCTAAGAACAATAAGGTTTAACTTTAAATACAGAGAACAGGAAGGAAGCAAATTCTATTATTTATTCTACTGTTTGTATGCTTCAGTTAGTCAAAAACTCTACTTTCCGGGAAATGGTTCAGGACTAACTTTTATAAACTCCAAGACGAGCTGAGCTGCATATAAACTTTTTGTGAGACTCTTATATCGATCAAATGAATTTAAAAAGGCGTACAACGGGGGGCGAGTAAGCATTTAAACTATAACCTTATATTGAAGAAACATACTTGCAGTGTCAAATAATGTCATCAATCAGTACAGCTGCTTATAAAGTTCTCCGGTTGCTTTCAACTTGCAAGCTCTAGAAGGAAGGTATTTTAATTGTTTCAAAAAGTTGCCATTAACGTTTGCGTCAAGCTTGCTATTTGAGGTAATTTCTGGGGTCACTCTGTCAGAATGTGCGGTTAACTTAGTTAACAACAAATGATAGAAGGTAGGGTACGTTTGGTCATAATTACGATACCTTTAAACTTTATGTAGCACACGTTTTGCGATAGCGCCAAACGTTATCAATACTTCAACATCGACGGGCTAGAGCATTAGGAGAAAACGGGTTTTGCTGCATACAAGACTCACTAGATCCACATCCACCATTTAGGTTTCTTGCGCTTACGTTATAATTTAATATACTGTTATAGTTTTGCGCGGCATTGTTATAATTACACGCGCGACATATTTCACTCGCCATTTTATAACATATTACCGACCACGCTTTAGGAGTGATGTAACCGCAACACCAAGATAGCTGTTACTTCGTCGAGGGCTCGTGACTTAGTCCCGCTTTTGATACTCGCGCATCCCCGCATTCACTCTGCGCAGACACGACTGTCCGCGACGGCGTAAGTTAACATTTTTAATTAAAAAAATACGTGGGAATTAAGTTATAAATTATAACTAAATCTAAAAATGTACATTGTCAATTTTGGCATGTAACAATACTCGGTGCAAGGCAGATAGTAGGTTATTACCAACAAACAACAAATTTATTCAATGGAAATACTTGACAATACATTACAGGAATCTGTAACAGTTTTTTTAAAGTAAAGTGACCATTTATATTTTTTGTTAGAGCGGGACACCTGCAGAATTTTTAGTAAAACAAAAACTAATTGCTGTTTTAACTGCTTTTTATTAATTAATAATAAGAAAGTGAATGAATAATATAACGTCTCTAGAGACTGTTTCAAAATATCGGGTCTCATTTTCAAGTAAGAATGGAGCTGATTACATGATTTGTTGATGTTCGTCTTGGTGATCAATATGGCATTCATTTAGCCTAAAGCTAAAGCGGGACATTTTTGCTCGTACTGGTGACAGCGGGACAGACAGTGTGAAAGCGGGACTGTCCCGCCCTAAGCGGGACGTATGGTCACGTTACTCTAAAGAGAACGGTCACCAAAAAATTCAGCCCTTTCCAAAGTCCATCAGATAGACAAGTTGTTACATGCCAAACTGACTATGTATAACTTTTAGAATTAGATATAATTTATAAGTTAATTACCGCGTATTTTTTAAATTAATAACGCTAACTTCTGTCGTCGCTGACAGTTGCGTCTGCGCAGAAACAATGCGGATGTGCACGAGTGTCGAAAGCGGGGATTAAGCGACGGCACGTAAATCAGGTAACAACTATCTGAGTGGTGTGTGTTTTTTCTTTAGAAATAGGTATCTAGGTTCCCTGTATCTTAACTCTATTGCACCTGGTACCTATTCCTTCCGACTCATTACGAGTGTAATAAAAGTTACGTGACGGACGGATAGCAAATTTGATGGTCAACATGGCGTAACCCACAAATCACCGCTGGATCCCGAGATTAAGTTCTGAGATACACCTCACGTGAGTAATTTGATTTTACTTAATTTGTGCATGCAAATTTGACTTAGACAGCGATTGCATCAAATACGTGATCTGTAGAAATATAACAATGGCGGGTAACTATGCCGCGTAATTATAACAAGGTTCTGTGACGTCTACACCAACCTCATCGTAATTATTACAACGCTCACTCTGCTTTCTGGTAAAGGTGCAGTGACAGTTTCAAAATTCTTGCTTTGATGACTCCGGCATTGCTGATATTTGGAAAGAACTTTTCAAACTGTCCTTCGACTGCGTAAAGATCCAGTAATAGTCCCTTAGCTCTGTAATCACGCTTTGAACACTAGCATGTTACGAAGAAAGGTGTACATGATGAATTAGTGATCCCACGAAATGGTGATTTGATGGTAGGATAGGAAAGCGAAATGAGAAGCTGTCCTCACGTCGTATTATCTCTGTCTTCAAATGAAGTAGGTTGTCTACCATCCTCTCCACTTCTATATGACCAGGAAGGTTTTCATTTTGAAATAGAAGCAACCGAACCGCCCCAACGATTTTGCGCTCAGCTTCTTCTATTTTTTCCATAGAAAGTACTGGCACTCTATTCTAACCGCCCACGAGTACCATGCAGTTGAAATCTTTTATCTTATAATTTTTTTTTGCTTAAAAGACCTTTTCTGCGTTTTGTGATGAAAACTATCTCTGACATTTCACACAAAGCCGAGAATCCAGGCCACGGATCTGACTACCCTGGAATATGTGTTACTTCTTAACATATACAATAGAAGTTGCTTTTCCGTCTGTAGAGCCGCAATCACTCTTTTTTAATTCTGTTCTGACTTTTTTTCATTGGGTGCGTCGTCTGTTGTAGGCTAGTTTTTTTCTTGTAAAAGCCACTTAGGTCCCTCCCACCATGTCGATTCTGCTAGCTCAGACATCGAACATTCACATGAAAGAAGATCAACTGGATTTAGAGCACCAGGAACATGCAGCCAAACGTCAGTGATAGTGACAAGAGCCAGTATCTGACCCAGTCCATGGTGATAGGTTCCAGAGCTGAAGAGGTGGTAAATCGTTATCCACATGGTCCAGGTAACTATGCCAAAGCCATTGAAGCCCAGAAAAGAATCACTTCTGGTGGAGGTCTACGTACGCAAGTTATTGAAGATAGTTATCCAGATTGCTAGTAACAAGGGAAAGATTACACTTTCCAGCCTTTTCGATAAACTGGAGGCACCTTCGTATACTAGACTCTGGAGGTAACAAATGACAAATGTGCTGCTATACTGTTTCCGTTGGTAGAATCCTGTCTACCGGAGGAAACACTCAAAGCCTGCACAGAAGTCCTCTATCGAGAAAGGAGGAAAACCCAGCTACTTCAGCGACGTCCCGTCTTGTCTATGTTATGGAATTCTTAAGAGAGGAAGTTGAAGGTGAAGAATGCATCACTCTGGCTCGACAAGAATTCGGAATTGCGAAGGCAGATAAGAAGACAAGTAGACCAGCGACAAACTCCTATAAATATGAATTTCCGACAGCACACGGACTTATTTCCAACAAAAAATCTATAAAGTGCATTTTTGTGGAAACAAGCATGAGGCTGGAGCATGTGAAAAGGCAATAAAAATGAAGTACAACGACAAGAAAAACAAGGTAAAAGCGTCTAAAGTTTGTTTCTGCTGTCTATGTCCTGGAACTTTCTAGTTAGCAGACGTGTTTCACGGAGTTCTCGGGTACAAGGCTACATGTAAGTTTTTATATAAGGTTTTTATTATATTTAAAGCTTTGCTTTTTGTTGTATTTTATTTTTATTCATGTGCGGCATTAATTTTTAAACACAGAGCAGTAAAACAAAATCAAAAACTAATTTAATCCATTAAATAGTAAATAAGTCGCGCTTTTTTGTGAATTTTAAAGTAAAGTCCGACTTTAAAAACAAACTAAATCAAATTTCGGGCTAATAAACCAAAAAGCCAATAAACAAATTCCCAAAACAATTTTAAAATAATTTAAAAAGCGTTTTTAAAAAATTTATAAAAAAAACCACGTAAATCGAGTGAATAACTGCGTAAAACCATCAAATAAGTGTGTAAAAATTTTACAGTGAGCATATAATAAAATAACAATGCAAAAAGCAAAACCTAGACCGTTTTAAATTAAATAAATAACTTAAAAATCGTAAATTTTGAAATAATTTAAATAAAAATATTTCATACTTTAAATATTCGCGTACTTAAACGTTCATAAAGTCGAGTTTTGGTTTAATTAGTAGTGCAACACTTAAGGTTCGTGCCAGGCACCGAGTATACACGCGATAAGTGTGTTTACCGGTACCACGTTCAATAGCGCGTGTATTTATTTGTTTATTTCTATATTTAAATTTAAAGTCGAGTATTTTATAAATTTGATTTTTAGAAGTAATTAGTTTATTTAAATTTAAAATTTGATTTAGTGGTTTAAAATTTAAATAAATAAATACAGTGTTGTTTACGGTACATTTTTAATCGAAGTATTTTTATTAGACTAATTTCGGTAAAATTTACTTGCAGGGATAAATCAATCGTGTCCGTGTTTTTGTTAGAGATGTTTTTCGACAAAATCCATTTCTGTTAGGATCTATATCTGCAATCAACTCTTAGCCCCAAAATTTAAAAACCAACCGGGAATTTTGTATTATGTGACGCACTATTTTTGAAAAGTCCAAGACCGAGATTATATTTTTACGTTAACTTCGAACCTTCCTGTAATTTTCTACGGGCGTTTGCAACTTTAACTAACTAAATTTGGATTTGCAAAAAAGGGGGTGAAAATCCCTTAACAAGTTGCGGATGCACTAGCTAACTACAGTGGTGTGGCGTGGGCCCCAATAGAAATAAATAATAAAAATAAAACAAAATTGAACAATCCAAAATTTACTTAAATGCAATTTCCAGCTACGTTACCAATAACACTTATATAGAAGGTTTTCAATTTCTGTCAAGTTTATGAGCGTCACCTCATATATTCTAGTCTGGTGAAAATACCTTAAGATGACGAGCATTCTGGTGGAATTTTTATTATATTACTTTCTTGGTGAAATGGATTTTCTTTTACGAAATGTCACCTGAACGTTTGCACAAATGATACAAGTCTCAACTGACAACATCACCTAAATCTGTTTTATAATAAATAATATTAGTTCATTATTCCGATGAACAGGTATGCATATGACATTTATAAATTTACTTACATTAGTATTAACGTCAGTGGCCTAAGTATATTCCGGTAAACACGCATACATAGAATAGTAACATTTCATAATCAGTTCATCTGCAGTTAATCATAAGATCGATCCTTAAGCAGAATAATAGTTTTATATCTCTAATGGTTTAACACTGATATACAATTATCAATAATTTATATAAGAAACATCATAAATAAATGTCACCAAAAACAACATCTAATTATACTAAACTACGACTTACGGTTATATTTTCAAGTGACTACAGAAGTCCATTGGAGTCAAGAGTAAATTAGCTGGTCATAGCGTACTATTTCCAAATTGTTTTTGCTCGATTCCAAACCGTTTAAATATGTATTAGTGCTGTGAGTTCTGTCGAAAATCTAAGGCTCACACATCAACGTCGGTTTATTAAGCAATAATCACAGAGGTATACTTAACGTCAAGTCTTTCACTTTTACACGCACGTGTCTGTGCTTATTGGATCGCTAGCCGTTAATGCTATTGTCCTTCTGATATAATTATTGTCTTCTACTTCTCTTCGCTTTCAAGGAGGGAGAGGTATGTCTGGTGGATCAAACCCTAACTAACATGGTACTATCATGCAAAAGCTGCGTGTTTGTGGTTATTCTATTATAGATACATTGAAATATTACTACCTGGTATTTAATGCTATAATTATTTATCTGAAAAAGCGTTTTTTTGTCTTGCAACTATTTAACATTGAATTTAATTTACTTAATTAAAATTTCTTTTATACTTAGAAAAATTATGGTATGAAACATTTTTATTAGTTGATTAGCAGTTACGTACTTCAGAATTATAAAGCTTTCTTGAAATGACACGATTTCCCTGTGAAACTTAACCGAAATAGGTAGTTTGTCTACTGTTTTGCGAATTAAATTAATTTATAAATCTGAGGTTCATTTTAATATAATATAATAACTTATTGATTTCGTGGTTTGAGTTTATTGCATGACATCTTGCAGTATTCCATTTTGGGATTTATGAGAACTTCTATTTCAGCGGTTTTCATTGTTGCAACGTGTATACTACTGAACTATTGTGTTAAATTGTGCCACTTTATTTTTAAAAAATTAACTTTTATTGCTTTAATTAAACTGCTATAATTGAAATTATATTTTGTAAAACCAAAAAAAAATATATATTATGCTTAATTAATATTAGCTATATAAGGTGCATCAACAATTATTTTGCTTGTTTCAGATTAATTTTCCTCTTTTTGTATCCGATTTTTATTTCCTATAACGCCAAAGCGAGTTAAAGTTCAGGCCTTTGGAGCTGGTTTTTTAAAAAACGTCGACACTTTAACAATTTTTTATTTAATAAGTTAAACAGAAATTACAAGAAATTTGGAATAGCTGGTTCATAATAACTTTAATTAAAAAATAATTAATTGTACTGGTGAGTAGCTCAAACAACGAAGTATGGAGTTTGAAGACTGACTCGGTTGAGTAGCTTGAACAACGAAGTATGGAGTTCGAAGACTGACTGCCGGGTATTGAGCTCCCGGGCTTTTTATAATAACCTGCCCCTCACACGGCTGTGAGAACTTGCAGATCTCATGTCTGCGTTTCTCTTTAATTGTACACTTTATTACAATGTAACAACTTAATTCTAAGTAATTGCGGTCTGTTGACCGCCTGTGACCTGCCACCTGCAGTATCACTGCCCTCACGGATGCAAAGTTGCATGTCCGTTCACATGAACTGTCGATAACCTCTCTGGGTTATCCTTGTGTTACAATGTTGCATTGAACTTATACTTTTACTTCATAATTTCTAATAATTCCTATTAGATTCAATATATCAATATATATATATGTAATTGGGGGATACATAACTCCTCCCACCGTAAATGAAAAATTAAGGTTTTTCTTAATTTTGAAATACATAAAATACATTATTTAAATTCATTTAAAACTCATTGTTTCTAAGGGTATACTTATTGTTTCCTTTTTTCTCTTTGTTTCCTTAAATCTAGTACTGTTTCCTTCATTCTTATATCTAAGGTACATTTTGTATAATACATACATGATTACAAAAATTACTAAAATGATCAATACAATTGTCCAAATACTTATATTATTATAATGTAACTTTGGCGTTTTGAGTTCATTTAATTGTTCTTTATAACTTTCCACTAATTTCACGGCGTGGTTGAGATCGTCTAAGTCTAGATGCTCTAGCTTCATAGGTTTCTTGATTATTTCTTCGTCTTCTTGTTGTATTTTGAATTGTAGTTCCGGTAGGTTTGCAAGTTTCTTTGTTGCTATGGGATCTTGATAAACTCTGATAACTTCATCTTTCAATTTCACATAACAATCTTCTTTGAGGTTAACTAGTTTACTTCCGATTAATGCTTGGTTATTTTCATCTTGGTTGCAGTGGATGGTTGCTATTACTTCTGTTGGGAAAATGGCTATCCATTTGTTATCTGTAACTTTTTGAATTTTCATATTAGTTATTTGCACTTGTTTAGTTTCACAGTTTCCGTAATGATTTGAGAATTTTAATAGTTGTACTTCACAAGGACTGTCTTCTTGAATGGTTGTTGTCGTCATTTGATTGACATAAATATTGGTTTGGTGTTACTTCAGTACATTTTTCGTTTGTATAACCATATCTCAGTTCATTTAGGGATAGGAATTTGGTTTTGGGTATGATTACTTGGTATGTGCTAGTAACCTTTGTTGGAAAAGCAAATAAATGATAATAATGATAATTGTTACTTTCTACTATCTAGATTTCTATCAAAAATATTATTTCGTTATTCTTAATGTTGCTAAAATTTGTTGCATTGAAGTAAGGGTGGATATTATTTGAGTAAATGTTGTATTTTGTACACTGCCTAGTTTATTGGTAGTATACCGGGGTTGTTCTTTATTTATTGTTATTGGGTTGTCCGTTCTACCTGGGCGGAGGTTGACGGTAAGGGTGATGATTGTCCATCTGAAATTACAGGGTGTCTTAGGTTTTTTAAATGAATGTACTTTGTTACTTTACCGTTGTCTACTACTGCTATGTTTTTATCTGATATTTTCTTAATTTTAAATGGTCCTAAATTTCTGGGTGCTGTTTTATGTCGCTTGCTTTGAAAGTTTTTCTCATACACGGTTTGTCCTATTGAAAATTTATTTGAGTCGGTATTTTTGTTTCGGGTTGTGGTGATACGTTCTTTATCGTTCTCTAATTTATCTTTTACCTTGTCGTAAGTTATTTTTAATTTTTCTTTGTGGTCTTTTGCATATTGTTGATATACTTCTTTATTGTAGTGTATGTCATAGGGATTTCGTGAATCTGAATGTCCTAAGGTTAATTCTAAGGGTGTAAAATTTGTTGATGAGTGAATAGTGTTATTATAGGCGATTAGTGCGTATGACATTAAATTGGTTATATGTTCCTTTTTATAATTTATTCTTAATAATCGAATTTGTTCTAGCAGGGTTAAATGTAATCGTTCAATTAGTCCGTTTGATTCAGGGTGGTTTTCCGTTATGAAATGAATTTTTATTTTGTGAAGTTCTAAAGTGTTTTGTATTGTCTCATTTTTAAATTCGCTACCATTGTCTAAAGTGATTGATTCGGGTGTTCCGTAAAATGTGAAATATTGTAAAAATCCTTGGGTCACGTCGATGCTATTTTTGGATGTGATTGGTATTGCTTGGCCTATTTTTGTGAATGCGTCTACAATTGTCAGATAGTTTTGAGCTTCTACTACTAGAGTATCGGCATGTAGTTTTTGAAATGGTTTGTCGGGTGTTTTGGTTAACATTAAGGGTATCTTTGGGGGTTTCCTATCGTATTTCGCTTTGTCACATAATTCGCATTGGTTAATGAAATCTGTGGTCAAGTCCTTCATGTCTTTAAAATAATAACGTCTTACAAGTTGCTTTATTGTTTCGTTAATTCCACGATGGTTGGTTTTTCCTTCGTGTTGATTTCTAATTACATCGTTTATTTCGTCAGGGTCGTCTAGTGTTATTAATTTTCTAGTACATCTGATGAGTTCAGGTCCAGAGTTATTAAATAGTTTAATGTATAATTCTGAAAATCTTTGGTATAAATGTTCGGTGTTGAAATAAAAATAAAATCGTTTTTTCTCGGGGGTGTATTCTTTTAGAATTTTAATTATTTGTTCCTCATTGTCATCTTTAGTTATTTGAATGTGGTATATTTTTTTATTGTCTACTTTTGTATATTTTATTGGGTTGGGGTTATTTAAAACTTCTGTTATTATAAATTGGTTAGGTTTCATATCGATTGCTTCGTTTAAGATTTTAATCGCGTTTTTTGGTTCTTCGTTCTGTGTCGAATGTATTGTGTCGATCTCGTCTGGATCTTCCCTTATTTCTTCTTCGTCTACGTTTCCTATAATGGATTCCGTTTCTAATGCATTGAGTTGGATTCTGCTTAAAGCGTCTGCGTTGTTGTTATAAATTCCCTTTTTAAATATAATTTCGTAATCGTACTCTTCGAGTCTGATTCTCCATCTTTGTAATTTTGAATTCGGTTTTTTCAGTTTGCATAACCATACTAGTGGTCTATGATCGGTGTATATGTAAAATTTTCTTCCGTATAAATAAGGTCTAAAATATTTTGTTGCCCAAATTATGGCTAATAACTCTTTTTCTATAGTGCTATATTTTTGTTCGATTTCATTTAAGGTTCTGGATGCGTAGCTGATAGGTTTATCGCTACCTACTTTTCCTTGGCTCAATACTGCGCCTAATGCTACATTCGATGCGTCTGTCGTCAGTATAAATGGTTTTGTAAAGTCTGGGTATTCTAATACAAGGTGATTCGTTAATATGTTTTTAATTTTGTCTACAGCTTTAATAAATTCTGGGGTGTGTTCAATTTTGTTTCCCTTTTTTAAACAATTTGTCAGGGGTTTGGTTATCTGAGCATAACCTTTAATGAATTTGCGGTAGTAACCACTAAGTCCTAGAAATCCTTTAATTTCTTTGTTTGTTTTTGGTAATGGGTAATTTAGAACTGCATTTGTCTTGTCTGGATTTGGCATTACTCCTTGGGGTGTTATTACATGTCCTAAAAATGATACTTCTTTTTGTAAGAATTCACTTTTGTCTAATTGTACTTTAAAATGTGCTTGTCTATGTCTTTCGAATACTTCTTTCAATCTTTCTATGTGTTCTACCAATGATGTGGAATAAACTATGATGTCGTCAAGGTATACAAGGCATTTCTCATTGTGTATTCCTCGTAGTATATTGTCCATGACTCTCTGGAAAGTAGCGGGTGCGTTCTTTAATCCAAATGGCATTCGTTTGTACTCGTAATGTCCTCTAGGTGTGCTGAAGGCTGTTTTTGATATATCTTTTTCTTCCATCTCTACCTGATGGTATCCTGATGCTAGGTCTAATGTTGTAAAATATTGGCATTTGCCTAATTTGTCTAAAATTTCGGTAATATTTGGTAGTGGATATTTGTCATCTACCGTTTTTTCATTTAACTTTCTATAATCTATTACCATTCTGTACTTTCTCTTTCCGGTTGCGTCTAATTTCTTAGGTACTATTAACACGGGGCTGCTCCATGGTGAATTGGAGTGCTGGATTATGTCTTGGTCTAATAGGTCTGCTACTTGTCTGTCAGCTTCTTCTTGGCTTGCATGTGGTAGTCTATATGCTTTTGTAAAGATTGGTTTATTGTCTGTTAACTCGATATAATGTTTTACTGTGTTGGTGAATGTTAATGGTATTCCTTCGCAATGGAATATGTCGCGGTATTCGAAACATAAGTTTTTAATTGCTCTTTCTTCTTCTTGATTGATATCGGTGTTAAAGCGGATGTTAGTTAAATTTTCTCTTAACATTTCGTCATATTCTATTGGGTTGTAATTATTTTCTAAATTCTCGTCTATTTCCATTTCGTTAAAATTTAGTTCTTCTACGTTAATTGGGTCTGTCAATGATAATTCTACGGGATAGTCGTTTGAATTTAATATTGTTGTGGTTGCATAATTATCTTTTATTTGCACTAAGGCGGTTGGGGTTTCTACTCCTTGTTGAAATGTCATATGATTTATTATTCCTAAATTTTGTTAGATTTTACTGGGATTTTATTTTTCTTTCCGTTCGGGGTTCTATAGTGTATTTTTGTTCAATTTGTGTGTTTTGAAATTTAATTGGGATTTTTCCGTATTTTGTCCTTAATAAGCGATTTTTAATGTCAATGTTAGCTCCTAATTTTCTTAGAAGGTCCATTCCGATTAATCCGTCATATTTGTCGTTAAATTCGAATACACAAAATTTATGTTTCATTTTAACATTAAATGTTCTCGGTAAGGGTAAATTTGCTACGAATTGGTGTAGTGTCGTTTGATGAGCTGTTTTAATTTTAAATGGTTCTCTTTCTACATAATCTAAATAATGTTTTTGTACGGTTCTGGGGCTAATTAATGTTTTCGATGATCCAGTGTCGATTAATAGTTTGAATTTGGCGTGGGTATTTCTATGTATGGTAATACTAAGTGATTTATATTATTTAAGTTTATTAAGTTTGGTCGGTTATGAATTGGTCCATTTGAAAATTTGAGTTTGAGTTTTCTTCGTCGTACTCCTCGTAAGTTTCGTATTGTTCGTCACGTTCATAAGTTTCTGCATGGTTTGATTCATTGTTCGTAGGTGTCTCAATGTAATTATTCTGGTCAGTGTCAAATTTTTCTATTTCTTGATGGAATAATTCCTCTGATGTAAAATTACGTTTCTGATGAGGGTTTGGTCGGATATGTGTTATTTTTGTATTTTGTCTGGTGTTACCAGATGAGGTATCCATTGGTGTTGGTTTGTAATAATTGTTAGGGTTGTTATTGTTATTAGTCATTGGTGTATTTCTATTAGGGTTTGCGTTGAATGCTGGTCTTTGTTGGTTTAGGTTTTGATTAAATCTTGGTTGGAATGCGGGTTTCGTAAAAGTTGGGTTAAATGTTGGTTTTGAAAAATGTTTAAATTGATTATTAAAATTGGTATTGTTAAAACTTGGGTTGTTACTTCGTGGTTGATTTGTTTGTGCGTTAAAGGGTGTGAATTTTTGTTGAGGGGTTGTTTGTCTTGTAGCTTGTATGGTTTTTATTGGTGAATAACTTTTATTTGCGTTGGGATTGTATAGTCTGTTACGGTAATACATTACATTTTCTTCTTCTATTACTAGGCTCATAGATTCTTCTAGATTTTGGGGTCGTTGGAATCTGATTTTATCCGATAGTCGTTCTGGTAAGGCGTTTATATACGTGTCCAGTGCCATTTCGTCATACATTTTTGTTTTTAAATGTCTAACGTTTTGATCGGTTTCTTCGATTTTTAATTTTGTTAAAATTAAACTTCTCACGTCTTAGCATTTCATTCCGAATTGGTAGGGGGATTGATTGTGTTCCATTCTAAGGTTTATTAGGTCTCGTACCAGGCATTTTATATTACGTTGGTCTCCAAAATATGCAATTAGTAGTTGTTTAAACTCCTGCCATTCCTGTAAATCGTCTCTACTGGCGATTAAGGTTAGTGCCCTTCCAGTTAGTTTACTTATTACCAAGCGTATAAGCAATGAATTTCTTGCGTCATCTCCGGGTTTGTAGAAGGTTTTTAGGAACATTTCGGCTGCTCCAATGAAATTTGAGAGATGGGCTTCCGTGCCATCAAATATCTGGATTGTCTCCAAATAGAGTCGCAAGTCTGTGTTACTCATGTTGGTTAAGGGTTGTTTTCGATTTTGGGAAATTTCAAAAAAATTTTATTATTATTTTTTTTTTTTGAATTGAGGTTTATTTCGCTATTTGTATTGTTACTTTTGCTTCGGATTTATTAATTTTCCGTTTGGGTTGTAAAATTTCAAATTTTTTAGAAATTGGGGTTGGTTTTGTTATTTGTAGCGTTAATTTTGCTTGGGATGTATTAATTTTTCTTTTGGACTGAATAATTTTGAATCTTGTAGAAATTAGGGTTGATTTAGCTATTTGAAACGTTAAATTTGGTTTTGGTTTGTTAATTTTAAGTTTAGATTAGGTAATTTCAAATTTTATAGAGATTGAGGTTTATTTTGCTATTTTCGGCGTTATTTTTAGTTTGGAATTGTTAATTTTCAGTTTAGATTGTGGAAATAAAAATTTAGTTATTTTTAGAATCGTAGTTGCTGTTATTTATTTTAGTTACACAGTGCGGTGCTGTACTCGTGAGATTTGTATTCAATAATGTTGAATTAAGTACCGTAGTCTTGGATTTGTTTGTTTTTATGCAGCTTTTAATTTATCTTGAGTTTTTGCTTCTTAAAGAATCTGCAATGGATGGATATATTCTCACTTAGCTTTGTTTTAGTTAAATTCTGTTAATTAATACTCTTTCCGTGGGTTTTACTGAGTTGCGTAAACGTACAGTTCGTCTGTCTTGTGTTCTACTTATAACTTAAGGTTGATTACTCCTGTACATTATAGTTGAAATTGAATACTTAAGTTGTAGTCTTTGTTATTTAATCACGTACGTTGAGATAATTGTACTTACAGGTGTTATTTTCAATTTATAGGAATTACTAATTTACTTGCTAATGCTTTTGCATAAAGTGTTACGTCTAGTTTTATTCTTAGATATCTCGGTGTTCACGACTTGTAATTGAATCTCTCCGTAATGTTAGTTTTCAGCGTTTTAATTATGGGCGTATGATAACGTTTAGCGTTATTCTGTATTCGTATTGAAATAATGCACTTTATAATGCTGATTAATTAGTTGAAAAACGTTTAGATTTTATACCGTGATTGTTGCAATTGTACACGCTTTTATGGATTAATTACTTGTAGATATTAAATGCAAAACTGCATTACTTTATTATTCCGTGATGGATTTAATTACTTATGATGCGAGTTGAAAGTTAAACTTTAGTACTGTGCAAAGATTCTGAAAGCTATTTCTTTAAGGTAATAATGATATTGCGTTCGCAGACTTCGCTTATCTTAGGTGAGGTTTTGGGTTACGGTAGTTTTAAATTACCGTAGTTTCAATTATTGCAGAGTGTTTTTTGCTGTGATTTATTCAGTATTATAGAGGTCAATGGTTTAATAACCGTTCCGTACTGCTTGTTCGAATTAGCTTTGAACTTAAGTTTGAGTTCTGTGTTTTTATTTTACCGGATTAAAAACGTGCTTTTGAATCGCGCTGGTTAATGTTTCTTATTTTGGTGTTAGTGAATGTGCGCCGGTTTATTTTTTGGATTATTTTTGAGTTTGTTCTATTTAATTGTGGTAAGAATCTCTTAATATCAATTCTCATTTACTTTTTAAAGGAAAATCTCTTTTAAAATTCAAGTCTCATTTGCTTTTTAAAGAAAAAATATCTCTTTAACATTCAAGTTTCATAAAATGTTATACAGTCTCGTTTTTTCTTTTGGAAATAATTCACTTTGTAATTATTTTCAAAACAATATTTATAAAATAAATTCATAAACAATAATAAATGGCAATCAATAATTATAATACTAGCATATATCAATTATAGTTTTTGGTTTAAAAAAAGGTATGGAAATGAACTTACATTAATTTCATCTGTTTCTTTGGTGGGTTCGATCGATGCTGTATCTTGTCCACCTTGGTTTGTTTGTTGGCCTTAGACGATTCTTGTTCTTTGTCCAACTTGGTTTGTTGCTGGATTTAGACGATTTGTGTTCTTCCTCCAACTTGGTTTGGGTTCTGCCAAAATTTCGAATTAAAATTCTTGGTCACCAATCTTCCGATTTTTGGATTTTCAGTGCCCTTTTGACATCCGTTACGACTGCGCCAGTTAAAGTTCGGGCCTTTGGAGCTGGTTTTTTAAAAAAACGTCGACACTTTAACAATTTTTTATTTAATAAGTTAAACAGAAATTACAAGAAATTTGGAATAGCTGGTTCATAATAACTTTAATAAAAAAATAATTAATTGTACTGGTGAGTAGCTCAAACAACGAAGTATGGAGTTTGAAGACTGACTCGGTTGAGTAGCTTGAACAACGAAGTATGGAGTTCGAAGACTGACTGCCGGGTATTGAGCTCCCGGGCTTTTTATAATAACCTGCCCCTCACACGGCTGTGAGAACTTGCAGATCTCATGTCTGCGTTTCTCTTTAATTGTACACTTTATTACAATGTAACAACTTAATTCTAAGTAATTGCGGTCTGTTGACCGCCTGTGACCTGCCACCTGCAGTATCACTGCCCTCACGGATGCAAAGTTGCATGTCCGTTCACATGAACTGTCGATAACCTCTCTGGGTTATCCTTGTGTTACAATGTTTCATTGAACTTATACTTTTACTTAATAATTTCTAATAATTCCTATTAGATTCAATATATCAATATATATATGTAATTGGGGGATACATAACTAGCGTTACAACTCGACTTGAAAATTGGATCCCTATCAGGTGTTTGTATAGCCTTTCTTTGTGACTATACCTAGACTATCGGTCTATCCTTGTCGTAAATTCTAATTAATATTATTAAATGAGGTCAAATAACTTAGGTATTTTAGGTTGTTCTATGGAGTTGGTGGTGGGGCTTGTCGGTTAACCTCTGTCGACCCGCTGGGTTTGTTGGCTTGAAGATGCGTTGGCTTTGGGTTCAACGTGAGTACTTGTGAACTTGTGTGTTTGTATATGCGCGCGTGTGTGAATGTGTGTGTTATCAGCGTGTGTGTGTGTGAGAGAAAGAGAGAGAGAAAGAAAGAAAGATTGAAGTACTGTGTATGATTGTAATAATATCGCTGTATGTGGGGGTAAGTGGTTATATGAGTGTCGGTTCGTGTAATTATATGGATTTGTTTGTTTTGCTAAGGAGTTTCTTTAGGTGTTAGGTTTTGTGAGAAGTATTTCGTTTGGAAAAAGATTCAGTTCCTTTGGGTGTTGTGTGACTATGAAAATTAAATTAAGAAGGGAAGTGTATTGATTTAGGTTAATAGCTAACTTAAAAGGCGATTGTAGCGGGCCGTAAGGGGACAGAAGTATATAACCTAAATTAAAGTTTCTGGGTCGTGTGTGTCGGTTCATGTATTTATCTGGATTTGTTTGTTTTGCCAGGGAGTTTCTTTAGGTGTTAGGTTTTGTGAGGAGTATTTTGTTTGGGTGGGGTGTGACTATGAACATTAGAGAAAGGGAGATGAAGTGGTCCAGGTTAATCGCTAACTTAAAGTGGATTGTAGCGGGCCGTAATGGAGCAGGAGTATATAACATGAATTATAGTTTTCGGGATGAATTGGGGCACAATGAATTGGGGGCTAGACTAAATTGATATATTTTGCGCTTGACGTTTCCACGGCTGGTGAGAAATTAGACTATGGGTCTGCTAGAGTACTGGATGTGCAGAGAAATGTTTGTTAAGCCAGAGAATATTTCAAAAGTATGCCTGCCAGTGGAGAAGAAGTACAATTGATCTTGCCAGGGACGTTGGAAGAAAGTGCGGATGTGTGATTTAGTTTTTGTTATAGGGCGGTTGTGATAGTTTTTGTAGTGTTCTGTCATGGGATGCTATGTGTATCTTGTTCTTAAGTTTACGGTTTTGGATTGTAGAGTATAGAATGGTTTCGATCAGTGATATTAAAAATAGAGTGCACAGTGTGCAGGAATGTAGTAGGAATGGTGGTACAATGGTATTGGACGTTTATTTTGAGGTTAAGGAAAGCCAGATGTCTACGGCATATCGGATTATCGGAATTATGATGTAGTATAGAATGTCTTCGGGTCTGTTTTGAAATTTAAACAAATTTGGGTAGGGCGTGGAATAGATTAGTGAGGATGGCTTTGCTTTTAGTTCAGAGCTTGGTGAGGTGGGTGTGGGTTTTCAGACGTGTGTCAAAGTTAAGGTGGGAAGGAGGCTGAATGTAAGAAGTGTGTTGGAAAATTGAGGATGTGTATCTTCGGGCAGCACCTGAGTTCTAGAAAGCATTTTAACACGATCATTTTAGTGTTGGAAAGGGTAAGTGTTTGCTCGTTTAACGTTGACCAGGATTTGACTAGGTTCATGTGGAGGGAGGCACTTGGTTTTAGAGATGAGCGGGAGGACCCGTCCATGAGGAAAGTGACGTCATCGACATAAGCAAATATAGTTGTGTAGGGGTGGATTGATGACTAAGTTCCAGAGGGTGGGGAATTAGCGGGAACCTTTAGACATCTTTGGATGAGAGCTTTGGTGATGGCGTGGAAGTTGGATGACAAAGTTACTGTGCGTAACTGAAGGTACGATTTTATTATAGAGAAAAGTTCAGATGGGAAATGAGCTAATTTTAGATGATTCAGTAGATTTTGCTGCCAAAGAAGGTCAAAAGCAGTATGGAAGTCGAGTAGGATGACGATGATCTGTTTGTGCGGTAATGATTGAACTTTCTTGATAAAGGAACGGATGGTGCGCTCTGCGCTTTTGACCTGGGCAGAAGCCATGCTGTTGGGGAGAGAGAATGCAGTGCTGTTCGATGTGGGAGCTTTTTTTGTGATCTTAATCTGTTACATTATTTTTCCAAGTGTTTGAAACAGGAGTATCGTTCTGTAGGATTTGAGATTTTCCGGAGATTTGTTTGGTTTGAGGATAAGGGTTATGTATGCGGATTTAAAAAAGTTAGAAAAGATTCTTGTGTATAGGCATTGTTGGATAAGTTGGTTTCTTTAATCAGCGGTCAGGATTTTTGAATGATGATGTGTTAGAGCTTAGGTCTGGTTCTGGTGGGTTAGGATTTGCATCCAGTATGTCCAGTAGGCTGATGTCAACGTCTGTGTCCAGAGCAGTGACTGGCGGGATAAGGGCGTTATTCATCAAGACTTGTACTTAGGTGAGCACATCGAGAGGTGAGAAAGGGATTGCTGCGTCTAGTAGAGTTGGTAATGTAGCTTTCTAATAACAATTGCACTGAAGCCGGGCGTCTACAATGTTCAACAGCAAGCTTCATATTTTCTAGGTGAACCACACAGTTTCTATTGGGGTATAGGGAAGATTCTCACAAATATGTGGGAGTCATAAAATTCTCCCTGCAATTATGGTTGGTCGAGACTGACTCATTGTTATATGCAGGGCGAATAGTTGCTGAAATTGTACCTATGGTTTGCTGCAAGGTCTAACTCAATTCAGAAATAGCAAGAGATGAAGAACGTGAAGAAAGCTTGTCGACAGATTTTTGTTATAAATGAGATTTGACCACTAGTGTTAACAAGAACACGAACAATCTAGGGCTGCTTATTTTTATCTAGAATTTCACACTAAACACTGGACAAAAGAGCTAGAACAGATGTTGCTGTCGAATCTTCGATTCCAGTGCACACACTATTGCTACAAACATCATGAGACAAACTGTTTGCTTTTGTAGTATCAGCTAGTAACATTTGGGACTACATGATGTTACTACACTGAGAAAAGTGATTTGGTTGATACAACCAATTCTGTTGTTTTGAAGAGTAAAGCATTTGACCAAGTATTTTTTAGTCGTTCTAAACGAAACTATATTCGCTGAACCGCTTGCAGATGGTTAAACTAACATCAAAAATTAGTTGACTTAAATTTGTTTGTTTGAATGCATAATAACAGTTGATTAATAAACGAATGCAAAAGTGAATTTCATTGAACATCAGTCGTATTTAATACAAACTAATATTGTCAACAAATTTCATATTTTAGTCCAATAATGCATTAATGTTGAAAAAAATCCATTTTAGTTAAATGAATGCTGAAAAAAGTGTCAAATGAACACGTTTTGTGACAAACTGAACATTGAAACAAACGTACTCTAGCTTGTTGATTTAAATAAACTACGATTGCCAAATCAAACGTCGGGTTATTTGTTGAATGCAACGCTATTTAGTACGTCTCCGATGTTGCGTATTGAATGTTCAGCGCGCACATTATATCTTTAATATACTGCTAACGTTCGAGTGCGACATGCAAACATGGCGTCAAGCGTTACTTCGTATTGTTTATTGTGTTAGTTTCATAAAAGTATTTCAACTAACTGTAAAATACATGTAAGATAAATTTAGTATGCTGTACTACGTTTAAACAAAATCTCTTCGTCTAAAAATACGTAAGTACCTTCATATAAATTGGTCTCAATTGTCCATAACTAAATGCAGTTGTTTTAGCATTCAACTATATAAGCGAACGTTTAACTTCAAAGACCAATGGCAACCACAAGGAATAAACAAACTTTCAATAATCAGTGTCAGTTTTATAAAATTGAAGTGGAGCTTAACTGAAATTATGCAGAATGAACTAGAGTTAATGTAGCATTCAAGGTGAGATCTGATTCCATATTCAACTTGATAATGTGACTGAATGAAGTTATTTTAAATCAATATTTTTAAAATCTGTTAGGGATGAACAAACTCATTTGTTGATCGCCGTTGTATTAAAAATTGATTAAAATAATAGCATTAAATCAGAATCGATCAAGCTGGATATTGAATCAAACTACCTTGGATGGTTAAACTAATTCTATATCTAGACAATGTACAACGCAACGAAATGATTGATATGACAGCTAAATGTTTCAAGTGAACACAATAAAAGTTTGATTAAACCAAAATGTTATTATTTGAACCCTTATTAGCCACTTACCTTAATAATTATTATCTACTCAACATATAGGTTAGTTAAACCAATGACGCTTTTTGGTTAGTTGAAAATTTGAATAGTTTGTTTTAATGCTACAAACCCTTTCAAGTATTTGCTTCAATGATTTTTATATGTAAGTGGGATATTCAAAGTGTTGATTTAACATAACAGTTTATTTGATAAAAGTATTAAATAATTCAAATCAAACCTACAAGCAATTGAAGTAACGATACCCAACATTCAAGTTACATTAATAGCGATTTGAGTAAATGCCATAATTATTGTGGTGCAAATTTAGGTTTGTTTGCTTCAAAATCGGTTTTCCAACATTTTATTATGTTCTATTTAATGCATATAGATCATTGTTTATATACAAACCAAAATTCTAATTGAATCAACTAATTTTCAGTTGAAGCAACAAAATCCTTTTCTCAGTGTACGAATGATGTAGAGGATGACATTGCCTACCTGTAATCTTTGATGAGCATTTAGTCATCACGTGATTAGGGCAAAAGCAATTTAAACATACACCAAAACGTTTGGCAAACTAGGTTCTTGCTTTTCGCTCGTAGCTTGCTAAATAATCAAACAGTTGTGATTATATTCCGCAAAAAAATGTTCTACTGGACCGCACTGAATTTTAAATAAAGTTTGAAAAGGTGGATTCCCTTCGCAAGATTTCCAACGTCCAACGCCACTATCACTAAACTGTCCGTTTTTGGGACGTTATAAATAATTCAGATTTAATTACAATTGTGGTAAATGAGAGAGCGACACGTTATTCGCGAGAAACTAGAGAAACTAACGTCAGTAATGCGAAAATATGTTATATTCAAAACTAACTCTGTTATACCGATAATAATCTAAACATTCGTTATCTGGAAGTTGCAAAAAAGAGATGTATTTTTTGTAGAACGGTTCTATATCCGGCTCGGAGACCCATGTAAAAATACTACGGGATTTTATTGGTTTTAAGGTGTTTTCAAGGAACTTTCTGTGGGGCAGCATGGCGTCGTTTATAATTGCTATTCAATACAAATACTGTTCATAGATAACAAATGGATGGCAAACACTTAGGTGAAAGTTTTGCCTTTCCTTGAATACCTAACGGCTTTGTGAATTCTGTGGTGAAACGCGGCTACAGGGATAAATTTGCTGTAGGGTACATCGCGGTTACAGAACTAATAATCTGGAGGTTTTCTCATACCGGAATAGCAACTTGCCAATACTTTTACGATTGGGAGATAACAGCCCAGACAATATGGGAACCTGTTTGACTCTCCGTCCGTCGGAAGTACTCGACGCACAATAAACGTTACTTTAGTAAAGCAACTTGCGTTGCCTACACACGCGAGAACGGTCCAATTTTAAAGAATATAAGTTTAACTTTACTTAAATTCTGCTAAACACAGTAATTGATAGTCGCTGACAGGTGAGATGTGTCTGTAAAACCCTAGTGGTTTTTGCACGTATGAGAACAATTTGAAAATAACCTACTAGCACTGATGATTAATAGTGTAAACAAGTATCGTACTACAAGCTGCCAGAGCAAGCGAGATCTGTCTTACAGTTGTCGAGCTTAATATTTTACACGTGAGGGTGGAATAGTTTCAAGGTAATGATTGCAACCTTATATTGCATACCGCGCCTACCTTGCCTTTGTAGCTGACATTTTTTATTTTTAACGTATCTTCATACCAACGTCAACAGGGCTTCGCCTTTTGTCTTCTAATTACTGGCTCGTATGGTTACATTTTGACCCTTCTAACTACCTGCTCGCGAATAATTAATTACTTTCTCTGTCAGGTATCTAGCTATCATTTCTTTCACTATAGAATCCTATTAATTGTAGTCAGCATCCGGTAATACAATGTAATAAGTTTAAGCCATGCTTAACAGACGTTGTTGTCCCATTAATTACAGAAAGGTCACATACGTGTGCAACCAACCTTGAACATCTAACGATATTTTAGATATTATTCTGCATTTTTAACAACTTTAACGTTCTTTTATTACGAGTATTTATTAATGAGTAATACTTCTTATGGCTTATAAAAATATTTGTTTCGACGTATTTAAAATAAGTTATCGTGCTGGATTATTACGTTAACAGTATATTTAAAAAAAATGTTACTTTTTTTGTTAAATAATTTTTATAGAAACGAAATCAGAAATATCCCACTTAGTTAAGGTAAATAATTTGTAAAATTTATTATACAAAGTCCGCGCTTAACGTTTTACACGTGAATTTAGAATAGTTTCACGGTAATAATTGACAATACACGTCAAAGGCAGGATTATTATCGTAAAATCTTCCATCGCAAAATTTAATGGAAAAACTGCTCTATAAAGCAACCTGTGAACCAAGTCTACAGTCAAACTATTTTAAAACACAACTATGAGCTAACTATTTTATCCTGCAAACACTTCAAACGCATTATTTTCATCAGTTATACCCCAGTATACGTATTCAGATTTATACTTCGGCATTTTAGAAAAATTTATATTTCTCCTAAGAGCAAGAAGGTTTAACTTTAACTACAAAGAACAGGAAGCAAGCGCTTATATTTATTCTATTGTTGGTATGCTTCAGTTCACGACTAACTTTTATAAACTTTAGGACGTGCTATATATGAACTTTTTGTGACTTTTATATCAATCAAATGAAATTAAAAAGGCGTACCATGAGGGGCGGTTTAAATTATAACCTAACATTGAAGTAACATGCTTGCATAGTCAAATAATGTCAATAATCAGTACAACTGTTTATAAAGTTCTTCCGTTGCTCACAACTTGCAAGCTCTACAAGAGAGGTATTTTAATTGTTTCAGAGAGTTACCATTAACGTTTGCGTCAAGCTCGCTATTTAAGGTAATTGCTGGGGCTACTCTGTCAAAATGTACGGTTAACTTAGTTAACAACAAATGATAGAGAGTAGACATTTTTGGTCATAATAACGATACCTTCAAACTTTATGTAACACACATTTAGCAGTAGCGCCAGATAGGTTTTGAGCCTTTGGGAGCTTCTTTTTAAAGACATTTATTTCCCAAAAACACTTCTATCAAATTTATTTTTAAACAGTAATTACAAAAATGGTTTATTTCTTCTATAACAACTTGTACTTTATGTTCATTAACGTGACTTAATTTAGTTGACAAAAATAATCAAAATTTATATTTTAATAATTGCCAATGAGTAGCTTGAACTACCAACAATGTTAAAGTTATGAAGTTCGAAGACTGACTTACTATCAGGGGCTCCTCACAGTATTTATGCAATCCCTGCTTTCACATCATTTCGTGGAAAGTGCAGATCTCACCATCTGTTACTTCTTGATAAACATACAATGTCTTATTCTACGTAATTTTAACTGACTGCTTTATTGCAGTTCATTGTGTTTGCACCTGCAGTATCAGGTTGCGTCTGGAATACAAAATAGTTGCTGATACGAACTTTGATTAATCTTTAATATTATTATCTTCAATTAATACATTGTAACATATTATTGCTGAGACATAATAAATGCGTTTAATTTTATATACATATTAATATGGGAGATATGTAACTTGCCAAGCGCTATCGCTAGTTCAACTTCACGGGTCCAAGCGAAATTAAAACAAAACGAGTTTAGCTATGTACAAGGCGCACTAGATAAACCATTTAGGTGCCTTGCGCTGACGTCATAATTTAATAAATTGCAAGGCAGATAGCAAGTTAGTACCAATAAACGACAAATCTATTAAATGGAATCACTCGCCAATATATTGCAAGAATCTTAAAAGAAAGAGAATGATCACTTAGGTGTCAAATCGTGTTTTACAAGACAAATGGATGCTTTGCCACTTCTCTAACAAAGTGAAGGAAAATTGTGTTTCGATGGGAAAGGGGCTTTTCTTCTGAAGTAAATCGACAATTTCTTAAATGTTTTTGAATTTGAAGAATAATAGATCAATACCACTTATATTGGTAAAATTCTCTAGAGGACGAACAATGCAGGACAGCAGAGACTGACTACGGTGTTCAGTGCACTTCCTTCATCCTGCTGCTATCAAAGATACATTTATTTGTAGAGACAGATCAATCGTGCCCGTATTGCTTTTAGAGACGTTCTGGTCCAAAAATTTAAAACATCGGAAATTTTGTAGTATGTAACGCAAGATAGGTTTTGGGCCTTTGGGAGCTTCTTTTTAAAAAGTCTTTATTTCCCAAAAACACTTCTATCAAATTTATTTTTAAACAATAATTACAAAAATTGTTTAACAACTTGTACGTTTTGTGCATTAACATTTTAATTGACAAATAATCAAAGTTATGTTTTATAATTACCAATGAGTAGCTTGAACTACCAACAATGTTAAAGTTATGAAGTTCGAGACCGATTGACCAGCATGGCTTCCTCATGGTATTTATGTAATCCCTGGTCTCACCTTATCTTGTGGGAGATGCAAATCTCACGTCTGCTACTTCTTGATAACATACAATGCCTTATTCTTAATAATCTTAATTATAAAAACTTTTTTCTTGTAGTTCATTGTGTCTTGTACCTGAAGTATCAGGTTCCGTCTGGAATACAAAGTAGTTGCTCCGTTCTCATGTCTGATATGAACTTTCATTAACTTTTAATATCTTAACCTTCAATTATACAATGCAACATTCTATTTCTTAAGACATAATAATTGCATTTAAATTTATACATATTAATTTGGGGGATATGTAGCTCCTCCCGACTTAGATGAAAAGTAAGGGTTGTAATTAATTTTTAAAATTCATTGTCCTTAAGGTTTCATTTGTGATATCTTTGTTCTTATATCTAAAATACATTTTGTAACATAGGTATACAGTTAATAAAATTATTGCAATTTAATAAAATTGTCTAAACACTGATATTGTCGTAGTGTATCTTTGGCACTTTTAACTCACTTAAATGTTCTTTATAATTGTCCATTAGTCTCACTGCGTGACTGAGGTTGTCGAGTTCTATATGTTCTAGTTGCATCGGTTTTTTGATAATTTCGTTGTCTTCGGTTTGAGGAATTTTGAATTGTAGATCGGGTAGATTTGCAAATTTTTTCGTCACTGTTGAGTTCGATTGTGTATTTTTGATTGGTTTGAATGTTGCTGTTTTGAAATTTAATTGGAATCTGTACGTGTTTCGTTCCTAATAATCAGTTTTTTATATCAATATTTGCTCCTAATTTTCTTAAAAGATCCATGCCCATTAATCTGTCGTATTAGTCGTTAAATTCAAAAATGCAAAATTTATGTTTCATTTTTACATTAAAAGTTTTTGGTAAAGATATGTTTGCAATAAATTGGTGTAGTGTCGTTTTGTGTGTTGTTTTGATTTTAAAAGGTTCTCTTTCTAGAAAATCTAAATAATGTTTCTGCACAGTTTTGGGGCTAATTAAAGTTTTTGAAGATCCTGTATTGATTAGTAATTTAATTTCCGCGTGAGGTATTTCTATATAGGGTAAAATGTTTTGATTAATGTTGTGTAAATTTATTATGTCTGATCGTATTTTATTTGGTCCAACTGAAAATTTAAACACGCATTTTCTTCATAGTCCTCTTCGTAATTTTTGTAAGGGTTGTTACGTTCATAGTTTTCTGAATAATTTGCTTCATCGTTTCCACTCGGATTCGCATAATTATCGCTGCTCTGATTGTTAACATCTTCTACTTCTTGATGGAATAGTTCCTCGAAAGTAAAGTTTTGTTTTTGTATACAGTTGGGTCTGATTTGAGATATTTTTGTGTTCTGTCTGGTGTTTCCAGATGAAGCGTCTATAGGGGTTGATGTGTAATAATTATTGGAGTTGTTGGTATTTGTCTAGCGGCTTGTATCGTTTTAATTGGTAGGTAATTTTTATTTGCGTTTGGATTGTAAATCCTGTTTCTGTAGTACATCAATTTTCTTCTTCTACAATCAAATTCATTGCTTTTTCTAAATTTTGGGGGTTTTTCAATCTTATCCCATAATCGTTCGAGTAACGCCTTATGTAAGTGTCTAACGCCATTTCGTCGTACATCTATGTTTTTATTAAACGTATGTTTTGATCGGGTTCCTCAATTTTTAATTTAGTTAGGATTAAACTACGCACGTCTGGACGTCGCATACTAAATTGGTATGATGATTGATTAGTTCCATTCGTATGTTTATTAAGTATCTGATAAGACATTTTATATTACGTTGGTCTCCGAAGTACGCTATCAATATTCGTTTGTAGTCGTCCCATTCCGTAAGATTGTTTCTACTAACTATTACTACTAATGTTCTGCCCGTTAGCTTCCTTAGAATTAAGCGTAAAAGCCATACGTTGCAGTCAACGTCGCCCTGTTTGTAAAAAGACCTTTCACAGGCAGTAATGAAGATACATACTAGTGCTTGATTACCATTGTACATTGGTATTGAATCTAAGTATAGTCTCAGGTTTTCAGTATTTATCTTTATAAATTTAATTTTCAGTTACTTCAGTCGAGTTTGTATTAAATTTATTTCAAGAATCACTTATTGTTACGTGTGTTGTATGTAATTATAAACTTCTGCTATAATTACATCGGTTTCAGACTTTGCTGAATACTTGTTTCATAAAATTAATTGTTGCAATAATTGTAAATAAATGTGTATATTTATAAACCTTGGTTATAATTTCATCACGTTTCAGATTTTTCTAAATAAATTATTTCAATAATAATTGCTGCAATAAATTGTACAGAGAACTGTGTATAATTATACACTTATGTTATAATAAAGTTTAGACCTTTGCTGAGTAAATTATTTCAGTAATAATAAATTGTGATAATAATTGTACATAAAATTCGTATATAAAACTCTCTTGTTTCCTACCTGCTAATATCAATATGCAATTGAAAAATAATTACAAAATGAACTATGCTACTCACAATAACTTGATTGCCAGTTCCATTAGCCTTCCTTCTTTATTAGATTTGCTCGATTTTTGTACTTTGTTCAATTCTTTAGTTTTTGTTTCCACTAAAAAAATTGAGATTCACGGTCACCAGGTCCTCTATTTTGGATTTGCTAGTGCCCTTTTGGAATTCGTTCCGACTGTGCCAGATAGGTTTTAGGCCTTTGGGAGCTTTTTTTACAAAAAATTTTTATTTCCAAAAACACTTCTATCAATATTATTTTTAAACAGTAATTACAAAAATTGTTTAACAACTTGTACGTTATGTGCATTAACATTTTAATTAACAAATAATCAAAGTTATGTTTTATAATTACCGATGAGTAGCTTGAACTACCAACAATGTTAAAGTTATGAAGTTCGAGACCGAGTGACCATCATGGCCTCCTCAGGGTATTTATGTAATTCCTGCTCTCACATTATCTTGTGGGAAATGCAGATCTCACATCTGTTAGTTTTTGATGACATACAATGTCTTATTCTTAGTAATCTTAATTATAAAAACTGCTTTCTTATAGTTCATTGTGTCCTGCACCTGCAGTATCAGGTTGCGTCTGAAATACAAAGTAGTTGCTTCCGTTCTCATGTCTGATATAAACTTGCGTTAGCCTATTATATCTTAACTTTCAATTATACAATGTAACATTCTATTTCTTAAGACATAATAATTGCATTTAAATTTGTACGTACTAATTTGGGGCATATGTACCTCTCTTGGATCAATCCTGTATTAGATCTGAAAATCGGAACTCCTTCAGCAAAACGTCTCGGTGTTATATTTATCATTTTTTAATAGCCAAAGGTTTTATTTTAAAGGTAAACATTATTTGATGTAATGGGATTGCTTTTAGCGTCACCTATCAGTTCAATATATAATTAAAAACACATAAAAAAAACAAGAATTTGATTAGCTTAATTAGGAATTATCGCAAACATGAGCTCACTTATCCAGTTTAGGATTTCAAGGTTCTTACTGGAAATATATTCAAGTAGTGCCATATCTCGTGAGTTGCCATTACCGTTACGCCCAGTCGTGCGGTATGCGTTAGAATTTCATCCAACGCTAAAATATTTATTTGTAAGGACAAACCTGTTATTGGTAGGGTGGGCGGCGCCTCGCTTCTTAGACAATGTATGTAGAATTAGCACTATTATGTTTAAGATGCAAAAGCAAAAACCAATAAGAAAAATTCATAAGTACACAGATATAAAAGTTAAATAGTTAAAATGAACAGTTTATGCAGTTTGAAGCAGTTCGGAAGTTTTTGATAATCTTCGGAACTCTTCGGAAGGCTTCGTGGTGGCTCGTGGAACCAAGTAGGAACTTTAATACTAAATACACGAATATACACACAGTTGGAAGAGGTCCCGAGATCTTCAGTAGTCTTTGGAACTCTTCGGAAGGCCTCGGGATTTATTGGTGAGGCTACGAGGTCCATACGTCTTTGGCGGGCTTCGGGACTCTTCGGAGAGCTTCGTATTTTACTTGTGGGACAACGTGGAGTTATAAAGAATTATGATCTGAATATAAGAACTATACATTGAACACATATACAATATTAAAGGACCAGCCGGCCCTTGGGTAGCATTACTGGTGGAGGATAAGCAGTCTATGGGGAGCACTGCTGAAGTGTTGGCAGGCTATGGTGAGCATTGCCAGTTGAGTTCTTAGACTATGGAGAGCACTAAGTGTACTGAATTCTGCTGCATTTGCAATCGTATTTATATGCTTTCTTTCCCTATGCATGGTATGTTGAAAACAAGTTAGTGGAATGGGCATCCAATAGGTTTGCTACCTTTAGAGCAGCACAAAGAATGAGTTGGAGATTTTGATTTTCTAAGCATTTGTTCTATGTTTAGCACGTGTACTTTGATATAGGATAACATCCCCTCCACTGAAAAGCAGTGATGCTGCGGGGTCCTTGTCAAAATATCTGAGCCTGTGGCCGCGTTTGTGTTTTCGTTTTGTGCGGTGGCGTCGGACTTCCCCATGGTCGCCTGCCGCTGTATGGGATGATTGTGGTCGAAAGGGTACCTCTACTTGGGACATCCGTTCACAGATATGCCTTTCTGGTTGTGCACCTTGCACAAAATTGGGCAGATCGACAAGGGCTGCGTGGTTAGCTCGTGGTCTGCATGATTCGGTGTTCAGTGGTAATAGGTTTGTCCTGGCAGTAGCAGTTGGTTGTGTTGACCTATTGAGTACTGGTTGAAATTTTTTACGAAGGCTGCTGGGCAAGAAATCAGCTGCAATGTGGTGAGTGGCAGTTAGCGGGGGTGGGCTGTTAGCAGTGACAGGCATCACCGTTTGGTTCCAGTGGAGCGTCTTACGTTTATGTGCTTCGAAGTGTATGGAGTATTGTTCGTAATCCATCACCACTTTCTGGCATTGAAGCCAAGATTCCCCAGAATGATACCCTCTGCGAGGTTTGCTACTACCAAGAAGGTTTCGTGGTCCAACACGTATGCGTGTGAAATTTGCATTTGATTGCCATTTTTGTCCCTGTTTCGGCTATATGGGCGGAGAAGTATGATAAGGTTCTACCTGTGAACCAATGGGTAATCGATCTTCCCTGATCATATATGAAGATACTCCTGTATCTAGTAGTGCGTGGCAAGTCGTTCTGTTCATGGTGACGGGAATCTTTGGTAGAGGATCATCATGATCTGTATTTATTTGTGCCAGTTTATTTTGTCGGTCCGGGCTGTAGTCTGGCGTTGCTCAGCCGGTGGGTAGTTTCCCGACGCCTTGGTAGAGCAGTCTCGGTGCCAATGTCTTTGTGGACAGAATGCGCACCTTGGGGAGCTGCTCCGTTGCCGGCGTGGGGACGCTTGTACCTTTTCTGTTTCTTTTAAGTTTGCTTCTATCCTGGAGTGGCGGGAAAGCATTTCCCATAGAGTTGTCGGAATATGGCATTAGATTGGGTTTCTCAATGCTGGAAGCAGGAGGTCGGTAAACAGCTATATGTCGCGAGTGATCTCCTTATTTAGGCGGCGCTTGCTGTGACTTAATGTGAAGAAGGCGGCTACTGACTGAGATGCCGTTTGCTTCTGTCCGTAATAGTGTGTAACTATTTTTTCCCAGATTGCTGGATTATTGTATGTCTCCAAGAAGAACTCCTTGAACCGACTGTAGCTGGGTTGGAACACCTTGAATGGTGCTCACCATCTGGCTGCTTGGCTTCGGAATCTGGTTAGTTGCAGTTGACGTGGGTGACCTGTTGGCGGTAACGGGCGTTACCGTTGTGTGACGGCGTCCGATCTTTCCGTGGACGTCTGCTGCTGAGTGGGATGATTCTGATTGAAAGGGTACATTGGAACATCTGTCCACAGGTATGCTTTTCTAGTTATGCGCCTTGCACGTCATTGGGCAAATTGACGAGGGTTGCCGCCAACCGAATTTATGAGGGCAACTCGGAGGGGTTGTAATGGACTATAAAATAGGGGTATAGAGGTTTGTCATATACAGACGGCACAGAGAGAAATGGTTTCAATACATTTACCCTAAACTTGGCTTCTGGTCACACAATACTCACTTACTGATTATTATCTAGGACTAGGGTATGTGGAGATAGAGTGAAGGAAATGGAATTTGACTTGTTTGATTTATTTTAGTAGACGAGAGCGTGATAATAATGCAGGAGTTTATAATCCCGCGGCCCGTACGGAACTCTCGCTTGTTCGGTAGTCTGCTAGCGCGATAACGTCAAAAGCCGTACAGGCGCGTACAGGGTATAAGACGGTTACAGAAGCCATAATCTGGAGGTCTTCGCGTGCCGCAATAGCAACTTACTACTACGACCTTTACGATTGAGAAATAACAGCCTACACAATATGGGGTCTGCTTGATTCGCCGCCCGTCAGAAGTACTCGGCGCACAATAAACGTCACTTTGGTAGTAAGAAACTAGAGTTGCTTACACACATGAGATCGGTGGAATTTTAGAGAAATATAAGTTTAACTTCACTAAAATTCCGTTAAACCAAGTAATTGATAGAAAAATGGCTGACGCGAGTTACGTATTCCCCAATCAATATATGTACAATTAAATAGAAATTATTAGGATATTATTAAAAAACTTAAGTTAGATGCAACATGGTAACTTCAAAGGATAAATAAGAAAAGGTTATTGAAAGTTCACAAACAAGTTGTGAGAACGGATGTAAATACATTGTATTCCAGACAAAAGTGATACTGCAGGTGCAGGTCACAGACGGTTAAGAAACTGCAACTATTAGAAATTAAGATTGTTACATTGTATAATGAATAGAATAAAGAAATAAGCGGACATGAGCTCTGCAAGTTCCCACAGACATGTGAAGGGCAGGAATAACATAAATGCCCCGGGAGCTCTAGATCAGTCAGTCAGTCTTGAGTATTTCAGCTTTTACATTGTTGTTTGCTTAGGCTACTCGCCCTCGTTTAAATTCAATTAGTAATAAAATTTCGACTTAGTATTTTTTATCAAGTTTGTCAAAATTCCAATTGTAATTTCTGTTTAATAAATAAATTGTTACAAGAAGTTTTGGAAAAAGACTTTAAAAAGGCAGCTCCCAAGACCCGAAACGTAACTTGCGTTAAATGTGTCTTTAAAACCCTATCGGGTTTTGGAATATAACGAGCACGTAAGGGAACAATTTGAAAATAACCTACTAGGACTGATGATTAATTGTGTAAACAAGTATCCTACTACAAGCTGCCAGCGCAAGCGAGATCTGACCTACAGTTGTCGAGCTTAATATTCTACACATGAAAATGGAATAGTTTTACGATTATGATTAACATTACACGCCAAAGGCAGATTATTACCATAAAATTCTCCATCACGAGATTTGATGGGCAAACAGCTCTATAACGCAAGTTAAAAACAAGCCCACAGAAAAACTATTTCGAAACACTAGACACTAATTATTTTATCCTCCAAACACTTCAAACGCATTATTTTCATCATTTATACCCCACTATACTCATTCAGATTTATCCTTCAGCATTTAAAAAAAATTTATATTTTTTTGCGAGCAGTAAGGTTTGACGTTAACTACAGAGAACAGGAAGCAAGCTCATTTATTTATTTTATTGTTGACATGCTTCAGTTAGTCAAAAACTCTACTTTCCAAGATTTGATTCAGGACTAACTTTTATAAACTCTAGGATGAGCTTTTTGTGAGACTTTTATATCGATCTAATGAAATTAAAAAGGCGTACCATGAGGAGCTAGTAAGAGTTTAAACTATAACTAGCATTGAAGGAACACACTTGTATAGTCAAATAATCTCATTAATCAGTACACGAAATAATAATAATTTTAGTTAACGTTAGGGTTGTAAATCCTGTTTCTATTATGCACTACGTTTTCTTCCTCTATAATTAAGTTCATTGCTTCTTCTAAGTTTTGGGGATTTTTAAATCTTATTTTGTCCGATAACCGCTCTGGTAACGCGTTTATATACATATCTAAAGCCATTTCGTCGTACATATTAGTTTTAGTTAGACGTAAGCTAGGATCCGGTTTTTCTAATTTCAGTTTAGTTAGAATTAAACTTCTCACGTCTTGACATTGCATACCAAATTGATATGGTGATTGATCGTATTCCATTCTTAAATTCAATAAGTCCCTAATAAGGCATTTGATATTGCGCGGGTCGCCGAAATACGCGATCAATATCTTATTATAATCCTCCCAATCAATTAGCTCATCCCTACTTGCTATCAATGTTAAAGCTTTGCCCGTTAGTTTATTCAGGATCAATCTTAAAAAAAAAGAAATAAGCCGCATGTACGGCTCACAACCAAACTTAGACATTAAGTTCAACAAATATTACTTACCTTTGTGTTAAATATTTGAAATTTAATTGTACGCCATATATAAAAAAATTAAATAATAAATAGTAATGTGTAAAAATTCGTATTTAAAGTCGAATATCTTGATTAATAATTGAAATATCGAAAAGTGAATAGCGTTTTCGTATTCAGCGTAAAAAACTGGATAAGAATCATATATTATATGTCTTGTAGCATCACGGGAACCGTGCAACGGACAGACAGACAGACCAACCGATAGACCGACCGACAGACTAGACCATCTCATTAATCAAACGAAGTTTGGTTGAAAACTACATGTTCCTCTCAGGGTCTCCCTGTTTATAAAAGCACTTCAGAAATGTCTCGCACGCGATAATGAATATGCCTAACAAAGCTTGATTACCATCGTACTTTGGAATCGAATCTGAATATAACTTAAGCTTTCAGAATTCATCTTTATCAATTATTTATTCTCTGTTACCTTAGTCAAGTTTGCACTAAAGTTATTTAAAGAATCACTTACTGCTACTGGAATTGCGTGTACTTATAAACCTCTGCTATAATTACATCAATTTCAGACTTTCACTGAATAATTGTCTCATAAAATGTGTATAATTATAAACTTTTGTTATAATCTCATCAAGTTCAGACTTCTGCTGAATAATTATTTCAGTAATAAATTGTACATAAAATGTGAATATAAAATTCTTTTGTTTCAATCTTACTTGCTAATATCAATATGCAATTGAAAAAATGGTAAGGAAAATGAACTGTAGGTACACACAATAATTTGATTGTTAGTTCCATTAACCTTTATTCTGTATTGGATTCGGTTGATTTTGGACTTTGTCCAATCTTTGTGTTCTTGTTCGAGTTAAGAATTGAAATTCACGATTACTAGTGCTTCGATTTTGGAATCGCTAGTGCGCTTCTGGAATCCGTACCGCTGCGCCAGATAGGTTTTGGGCCTTTGGGAGCTTCTTTTCAAAAACATTTATTTCCAAAAACATTTATCAAATTTGTTTTAATTATAAAAATGACTTATTTTCTTTATAACACGTGAACGTTTATGATCCTTAAACATTAAGTAATTAAAATTGACAAATACTATAAATTAATATTTTAATAAATCAATAATCAATAAATATAGTGTGTAGCTTGAACAACCAACAATGTTAAAGTTATGAAGTTTGAAGACTGACTGACAATCAGAGGCTCCTCACATTATTTATGAAGTCTCTGACCTCACTTCATCTTGTGGGAAAGTGCAGATCTTGCTGTCTTCAGTTTCTCGATACTCATACAATGTCTTGTTCTAAGTAATTTTAATTAAGACAGTTCATTGTTTCTGCACCTGCAGTATCAGGTTGCGTTTGGAATACAAAGGAGTTGTTTCCTTTCTTATTTCTGACGAACTCTGATTAACCTTCAATACAATGTAACAGTCTATTACAAAGACATAATAATTACATTTATTCTTATATGTATTTTAATATGGAGGATATGTTACTCCTCCCGACCTAGATGAAAATTAAGGGTTGCTATTTAATTTTTAAAACTCATTGTTTCTAAAGTTTCGTTTGTGTTTTTTTTTGTTTTTATATGTAATATACATTTTGTACAATAAGTATACAGTTAATAAAATTAATACAATAATCAATAAAATTGTCCAAGCACTGATAGTGTCATAGTTTAAATGTTCTTTATAATTGTCCATTAATTTCACTGCGTGGTTGAGATCGTCGAGGTCTAGGTGTTCTAGTTGCATTGGCTTCTGTTGTCTTCGGTTTGAATTTTGAATTGTAGTTTGGGTACATTTGCAAATTTCTTCGTCAGTGTTGGGTTTTGAAATACTCGAATAATTTCACTTTTTAATTTCAAATAATAATCTTTTTTATGGTGATCACTTTGCTTCCAATTAGGGCTAAACTGTTTTCTTCTCTGTTGCAATTGGCGATCGCTAGCACTTCTTGAGGAAATACATTTTTATGTCCGTAATTTGTACTGGTTTTGACACACACAATTCTTATAATGGTTAGAGAATTGTAGTAATTGCATTTAACAAGGGCTATCTGTTTAAATAGCCGTTGTCGTTATCGATTGACCAGGTGCCACTTTTTTGTATTTCTTATTTGTGACTCCATATCTAAGTTCGTTTAAAGAAAGGAACTTGGTCTTAGGGATAATGACTTGATATTGACTATTAATTTTCATAGGGAAAGCAAATAAATGATAATAATTATATTGTATTGTAGGGAAACGACGAACAAACTGATTTTAGAGGAAATAAAATTAATAATTTGTAGGAATAGTAGAAGCAGACGCGCCTCGATTGAAAGCAAGGGAAAAGAATTGCGCGAGATGATTGGACGATACAGGTAAACGTGCGACAAGTTTGTATTAGGTAGGGCAAATATTCAGCTGTGTGAAATGGAATTAAATGAACAAGGGATATAAAAGATTTTTGATTGAGTTTGAAGGCCGAAATGTATTCAAAATCGATTAACAGGAGAGGCTAGTTTCGCAAAATTGAAGTGACAGTTGGCGGTTGAAAATAGACTACTAAGAATTCTAGCGTGTTTGTGACGATAATTCAAGCTAAACAAAGAGTCGTTAGAGCTTTTAGCGAGAATATCGTGTCGGTTAAACAAACCATTTTCAGAAATAAAAAACGTTTGCTGCTTTTACGCAGAATAATTCTTGTACGTTTACATTTCTACGTGCGAACTGGAAAACAGGGGAGGTGTAGCGATGGCTATATATACCACTTTCAAAGGGGGTGTCACTGTCTTAATTTTTCTTTAGTCATCCGCGCTCCATCGAGTTACTGTTAGTGAAATTATGTAAGTTAGTGCAGTATGATGGCAAGCCAAATAAAAAGCCAATAAAGCAAGTTAAGCGAAGAGTAAAATTTTGTATGTAAGTACAAACAATTATAATTGTAATTTTGAAATGCACGAAACTGAGTAAAATTTGAAAGTATTTGATGGTGAAGGCGGCGATTTCTGGTTAATTTATTTTGGAATACGAACAGTAAATTTTGGAAAGAGATGCTCATGGTTTTATAGTAAATAAAGAGAGTTTGGGGTAGCAGCAAACATAGAAGGATGGTGATTTAACTGGGGAGTTGTTTTATGGACTAGTGCTATACTGGACGGCATCATCTTCAAGGGCTGGTTGGCGGTTAACGGTTGGAGGACAGTTAACAGGTATGCCATTGTTTAAAAACATTGAGAGGTAAATATTTTCTATGGTTTTTAATTTTTTCTATGCTTTTAAGTGTTACGTATGGGATATATTTAATAAACTGAAAATTTATGGGACTTGAGATGAAAATAAAATTTATTTAGATAGTTAAGAATAATTAATTTACAGATAACCAGGCTATGCTGTAAAGAAGTATAGGGGGCTTATTTTTTTAGGGCCGTAAATTTGCACTCACATTTAACGAGTTTTACTATGAGCTCATGATAAGACAAACGGGTTAACGTAAGGTATGAGCAACGTCCTCTTGCTTTAATAAAGTATTTGTTTGAATAAAGTTATCGAAGTAAAAGACTTTTGAAAATGAAATTGTAGACATTACCAATAATACGAATGTACATAAGGAAAGATGTTTTCAAATTGTAATATTATTTCATGTATATAGAGTGTGATGTATTTTGTGAATTGCCTTATTTTGAGTGTATGATTGCAAGGTGTGAATTTCTATCAGGTTTCAGCATAGAGGCAATGAGCGTTAACAGGTAAGCGTATGTGCTGGTTTTAAAAGGTTTTGGTGGATGTATGGTTTGAGAGAGGAGCAGTCGAGGTAAACCTCACAACATATGACGCCCAATAGGTGAGGCACGATTTTCAGAGAAGCATCACAGTAATTATTGCTTCCCAAAGAAGGGGTTTAAGTAGTTAGAGCCTAAACCTTACCACAAAATATATATATATATATATATATATATATATATATATATATATATATATATCTATATATATGAACCTGTATCTTAGTCTCCTATCTAAATAAAAACTATTTCCTCAGCTATTTCTGTGAGTAGAACATAATTACTCTTTTGCTCGAATATATTGTTATATTAAACCGCACTAAAAAATTTTAGGGTACAAATATTTACAGATAATAATAATAATATAATAGAATGAGAACTTGTGCAGTGTAATTAACATAAAATTTACAAAAATGTTTAGCTTAGTATCAGCTTACACTTTGTATATGTTTACTTTGACCTTCCGGGTTCGGTGTACTTTCACTACCGTAATTACATTTTTAAAAATATGTACCTTTTAACAAAGTTGCGTGTAAATTGCCTTTCATTATAAATCACTTCCTAAGTAATTTCTGAATTAATTGAACTTTACAGCTACAAAATCGCAGAATAAAATTATTGAACGCACAATGCTCTTTTTAAAGGGTGTTTTACAGAAGAACACAAATCTTTATAACTACTCTGACCTTTGAATTTAAAAGATTTGAGCCAATTCCGAATAAACAGCCTTCCAACGCTTTTGAGTTTAGATCAGAAACCTCCGTCTCAAAATTTTTACTTAAACAAAATTACTCAAAACTCACACCAGGTGTAAATCAAAACCCAATTTGTCACGAATTCAATTGTAGTAGAATTAAACCAAATAGGTTAAATCTAGTATTAGCAGTAATGTTTGAAATTATCAGTTAAGCTATGATTAAATTTATTACTTGAAGTAATAATTGAAGAAATAATTGCAGCAACATTTGTAGTGCTAATTGAAACGTTAAAACAATCACGTAACCAAAATAATTCAAACGTGTAGGTTTACTTACGGTTTTAAAATCGGCGAAGTCAAACTCATTGAACAAGTTCTTTTAATCAAAATATTAGTATTTGCACTTATTTTGTAGTGCTCAGTTGTTTTAAATAATTTTAACTGGTTTACAGAAAATTCAGCAAATCATTTCATAGTAAACCTACTCTTATATATTGAATTTAATTTACATTTTGAAATTATTTGTTCCAGGTAATTTATTTCTGAGCCCAGTATTAAACGCACACCATGACTTACCAAAAAGTTTCACATTCATAACAAAAGATTCCGTTCGTTGAGTGCTTTGATGAATGCTAGATCGACGCCACTGTGATATGTAAATTTCAGTAATTCTAATTGCTATTAATTTGTAAATCGCACCGAATATTTCTTTAAGTAAATAACAAATTAATTTTGTTATCATCGTTATTGTTGCAAGTGTTGGTTTTATTCGAGAAATTTATGCCTCCTCATAATATTTAACAATTGCACGATTTTCAACATTATTGCAATATTCAGTTTAAATACATGCGTTTTTCTTATAAAAAATTTCCTTGAACAATGAATGAAAAATTATATGAAAAAAAATTCATCAATTTAACTAATATTAGACGTGCTTTCAAATGCCAAGCGTCCTAAATATTGACTTACACGTTTATAGTTAATTACCGTGAGTTAGCATTTAGCTCTTATTAATTGAGATGGCGTCGTTTTCTTAGCGATATATATATATATATATATATATATATATATATATATATATATATTGCTGTGTAATATTACCTTTTAAGCCCCAATGTTGGGCCTCATATAAAATGCTGTGAAATAGCCCCACGATTAGATTGCCAATTTATTGCTGTGAATCGCCCTACGATTGGGCATTATATTTATTTGCTATGAAATCCCCACGATTGGATGTCAATTAATTTTGCTCTAATCTCTGCCCACGATTATATCGTTATGCAGCTTTCTATGTCACAGCCCCTAACGTTGCGGTCGCCTTTTAAAAACTTTACTGTTGTGTTCGTACTCTGCCTTTATCCTCTGCGTTTCAGAATCCTATAATCCCTTGAATTTGTACGCCTCGGCTAGCTCAATCTATTCAACAGAGTGCCTTACGTCACGACAATAAAGATTGTTTAACGCTTTTTCATTCTATTATCTATCTGTTAAAACATTGCAAATGAAAATGAAAATGAAGTAATCCAAAGTTGTACAATATAATAATCGATAATATGTACACTTTTATGTCAATAACTTATTATATTAATTTGTTAAATATTTAAAAATTAGCCCCGGAATAAAATATTAATATTTATCTGATTCCACCAAAACTTGTGTTCCCTGAAAGCCAGCAAAAATACCACTGTAATTACTTTTAAGTATCTTTTGAACGTTCAAAACGATCCTTTATCTATTTTTTAAATTCTCAAATAATGTTTGATGAAGCTTACAGATATTTGATATAGCAAATATTAAATGCTAAAATTGAAAAACAGTCTTATACTAATCATAAATTAAATTTCTGACCCGTGTTTTCGTTGCTCGTCTCTAAGAACTGCCTCTGAATATCGTTGGTCAGCACCCCTGGATTGTTACAGCTTGACTTGTTAGCGTAGTTTCTTCACTTGTTGACCAGAATGATTAATTAATTGTTGCTTGAATTTTACCTTCGTATTTTGGAATGACTTGGAGTTTACTTGCGGTTTAATTTGAGTATCTTGACGTTTATTTTATGTTTTCTTGTACGTTTATTTAGAATTTTCCTTGAATTCTGTTTGTAGCTATTTATTTAGACGGATAATTAGAACTGCAGGTTTGTTTAGAAGTACCTTCAGAGGTACATTCAGACGGATATTTAGAAGTACATTCAGAGCCCTAAATTCCTATATATTAGAATAAAGTTCAATTAATAGTTCACCTTACGTTTTAAGATCAAAACGGCTACTTCTCGTTGTATAAATTGGTACTTTTAATTTTCACTATTCAAATAAATTATTAATTTTCACTAATTTTACTTTTGCGTAATATTTCACTTTCGATTGACGTGGTTAATGCGTTAACAGATACTGAATGTTTATGAGGTCCCCATAGTATTTATAGACCCCTCCTATCTATTTTTCCTATTGATGTTCATCGTGTGTTTGTTGATGAAGGCGTCGTACCTTGCGCTTATCTCTGCAGAACTCGGTATTTCTAAAAACTCCCTGTTCCGATTCTTGTTCAGACATTTCATTTCACACGTTGACTTTCTAATTTGTGTAGCATATTTTGCAGAAAGTCCAAATTTTATTGTATTTTGGTCACGTCTTTATGTTTGTGTCTACTATAGTTCAAACTTCATCATATCGCGGACCGCCTGTTATTTATTGTTTGTTACTCCAAATATGTTGGATTTTATCGAAATACAATGTCTTTGGTCACGTATTCATATTTTTATCATTTGAAGGCGCTTACTTATTTATGCGTTGATATTTTAATGATATTATTAAATAGTTTGTATGCCAGGTTATTTATCTTCACCGATTACGTGTTTATTTTGATGAAACTTGATGCGTTTAAAACCTTATTTTTGCTCGTTTCTTTCCAATTCTAGACCTGTATATTTAATTTATAACGTATTATATGACGTACACATTATTATTTTTGCTAAATAGTATCTAATTATTGAATAATAAGCTTTTTCCTTATGAATTAAATTAGTTATGATTTATATACAGTGTGCTTGCTATTGATTTTATCTAAAATATTCGATTTACTCCTATTTAATGGTGGAATTGTTTGGTTTTCTCAACGTTAATAATATTTACATTTATCTTACAACCCTTATGACTTAATATACCCTTAAACTACCTTCTTATCGTAGCAATATATATATATATATATATATATATATATATATATAAAATACTCATATTTAGACCAGGGTAGAAAATTAAATAATCACATCAAATAATTTTAATCACCGTGTATAAGGAATTTTATTAGATAATACGCTTTATTAAAAAACCGTGGAGAATAAAAATTCATTCGTTTCATTAAAAATAAGAGATTTAAATTATGTACAAGACGCTTTATATCAAAAGAAACAGTATTAACAAGCTCTACGTGTAATGTAATTAGTCCGAGGAAAGAAACAAATGGAAATTACGTGCAAAATGTATATTAATTAACCTTATTTTAAGTAACCGGTATTAAACAAAGTGTACAAATAATAATTAATATTTAATTTGTATTCGCTAAAAATGAAAGGATAGAAGTCAATTTTAATTGGAGTTAATTAAACCATTATTAATAAGAAGCATAATAGTCTGTGAAAATCCAGGATTATAAAACCAGAAAATAAAGCTCTGAGAATTAATAGTATGTTTGAACACCTGCGTAGTTTAAAAAGCTCATTCGGCGTAAATTTTGCAGATAATTAATGGTTACAAAGAATCTTGGAGAAACCGGGGCTTAATATTCACGGGAAGGCGCGATACGGGGTTATTTAACCCAGATAGTCCACATGGACTGAAATAATCGATAGTAAGGAATATCAATTTGCACCACTAAGAACAGGTTAGAGAAGGAAAGATAATGTGCGTAAGACAAAGACACTAATAATTAAAGGCGTGATATGAGCAACGTCACGAGGGTCACGATTGGTCGAAAATAAGATGCACATATGAGAGGTAGAAACAACAATTTCTGTACAAAATTAATTAGTTATTCTCGGACATGTTTGCGTGCCGTGTGAGAATTTCTGAGATTTTCAACTGGTGAGTGCAAAATTCGTAAAAACCGACGCACAGGCTACGGACTGGGAACCTAGCATGCGAAATTCTTTAGAATTGCCCGTTTTGAGGACTCGACCGACAGACAGGCTAACTTCTATATATACCCAGGTGAATATAAACAAGCTCTCTTAGATCTTCGACTTGATTGAACGCGTTAAACAGTGCTTTTTAGTTTTCCGGTTTTAATATTAAATAATTTAAACAGTTTGCTCGAATATTATATGATTTAAAACAGCTTGTTCTTTACGTGCTACATTGAATGTACGTTAGTGCACTTAGAAAAGAAGATACAAGGTAATAAAGTTTAGTATCACTGTACCAATTGGTAAAATTTACTATGACAAATAAATACACAAAAGTAGGCAGTTTTGGCGTATCTTGGTGAAAGAAGTATGAAGTTCTTTGTTATTTTCGGGGTATTAATACTTAAATGGTGCATAAACGGGTCTGGATCCACAAAACAAGGTTCAGATATACACAGATTAGTTCCGGAAAAGCCCTGAAACAACTTTAAATAAATGGTGATGGAGAAAATTTTTAAAGCGTTGAGAATCAGAAGCCGTAAATATAACCCAGTTGGAATGGTGTGATTAACAAAAGGGACGATATACATTGAAGCTACGAGTGCAAGTAACCTTCAGGTAAATTATACTATTTTGTTTGAACTTTGATATTGTTGTGTGTGTTGAATAACTTTATAATTGATTTACTCAAAATGGACAGTAGTGAAATGGTACTAACAATAATATTTTAATTTTAAGGTGAAAATTGCTTGTTTAAGTAGAAAGGGTATTTAGTATTGATGTTCTGGATTATGATGAAAATTTAGGGTATGTCTTTGAGCTCAATTAGACGAACCTGGTTAATTAACGTAAAGGGTGGTAGATGCTCCCTTTGTACTCTGCATATATTGTTATAGTAATTAGTAGGCATCCTACAAGGACTTTAATTCTGGATGCACATTAAAATGATAATAAATTTAATTTTGAAATTTTCCGATATTAAAATTTATGCTGAATATTAATTTTGAAATTTTAATGTATTGTGAATATTGATGTAAATAGAGTTGACGTTGATGTTTGGGGTAGGAATGTGTTTGTTTTTTTATGTATGAGGATGAAAGCTATCTAGAGGAGCAGCCGAGGCGATTAACAGAAGAAAGTCAACGGACCAGTTAAGTTAATGAAGAGCTTTTTGTAGGATTCTCAGCATTCTTGACGCCCAATTCGTAGGGGCTCGATTCGAAAAGCGGAGTACCCGGATTTTGGTGGTATCACAGCATCTTTGACGCCCAATTCGTGAGGCTCGACAATAATACAGGGAAACACAGCAATATATATATATATATATATATATATATATATATATATATATATATATATGAACAAAGACAAGTTATTTGCAGTCCGCAATATATATATATATATATATATATATATATATATATATATAAACGGGTTTTATGGTCTCGTACAAAGATGAAGTATTTAGTCAATTATTATCTGTAAAGAACCTCCTAGCTACGGTAGCTAATTCTAGGATTAATTCCTAATTGTCTTGTTCACAGGCTCCCTTATCCACTATTTCAAAATCTATTCCATGTAACAGTTGGCTCGTCGTCCATAACAACATCTTATTTTGTAATTGATACCCTTCTTTGATGCAAAGCTTCTTAAAACTACGTTTGATATAAAACATCGCTCAAGATATCTTCTACGCAAATATACTACTTCGGTTCTACTAAAGCAAACAAATCGTGAAAGTTATTGGGGTAAGGGAACATCGTTGATTTAGCTTCGAAACTCTACAGCTTTCACGGAAAGTGTTTGGAAAACATTTTCATCCCTTAGGTAGTTTTGCTTTTACACGAAGCCATTTCCTCTTAGCCACGTAACATTCAAGAACAAGAACAAGATAAATATTTTTTGTCTTACAAGGCAAGGTCTAATTGTTGTAAAGGAGGCGGGTTTAGCTCCTTCACAGGCAATTTTTAAAGGATCAATGCAGTGTAGTAAACTCAAAAAATTAAATGTTCAACAACCAATTCTTTTTGTGCTGCCAGCACCTCATACATTGTGGTTATCCTGTTAGAAATTGATTTATCTTGAGCTTACTTTTTCAACTGTCAATTTGTTAAATATTTGAAAAGCGTAAGCCGTGATGAATACTGCCGACAGTGAGTAATCCCTCACTCACTACATATAAAGTTATATGAGCTTATACATTTTATCCCTAAAATCCTTTTTGATGTTGAAAAAGGTTGAAATGGATGTTTGAACTGGCCGGTTATTGACCCACAGGGAACTAGTTACCTATTCGCATTTATTTAAAATTTATGCATTGTATCGATTACAGGTTGTTTGCGCGCGAAAAGCACAGTTTTGTATTTACCTGGGAATATTCAAATAAGAGCGTATACAATCCCTTCCAGTTGAGTAGTAGCATAAACGTGATTGTGTTGAAATTGACTCTATTGTCAAAATGTGCTTTTGATAGCTTATTATGTGAACGTTTGCTTCGACTGCCATTGCTTATGCAACCCTTGGATTATGCACACACACAGATATATATATATATATATATATATATATATATATATATATATATTGATGTGACACGGTTGAACTTCGGAGCGCTGCTAAAATAGCGCTCTAACAACAGTACAGCAAATTGTAAATTTGAAATAATTATCTTACCTTCTTTTTCCTTACTTCGCCTGGCTAGCTCAATGGAAATTTTTACTATGGAATTTACAAATTGAAATAAAGCACAGCAATCTCAGTACAACATCTATACATTCAAAAATAATTTTCTGTGATACAAAAGAATATAGAACAATTTACAACTTCAGTTCATACATAAAATTATTCCTAAATTATTACTAAATAATCTTTACCTAATCTTTGTTGACATTTACAAAACTCAAATCTTTTCTCTTGTGGATAATTTACCTATCTTTTATTAACACACTTGTAAGGGTGATTGGCCAATAATCCTTAACAGATAATCTATTAAAGATAAAAAAAACTTTGAATTTTAACCTCAACATTTTTTGATAAATATCCGCTTACAAAGCAAAAAGTATTTTTAGGATTAAGACTTATTCTAGCTTATAAATGACTAATTACTCAAATATTTTTAGCAACTACATGTATACTTGCGAAAAACAGCGTTTTGATTTCTATCGTAATTGATGGTATTATATTACTTCTAATTCCATTTTTAAATTGAAATTAAAATCTCAGCTTACAAGATTGTTCATATTATTTCAAATTTCCATTTAGAACATCAGTTAGCCAAAGTGCATCTTTTTTGATTTCTAATTAATTAACTTCAGAGTAGCTCTTGTATCAGGATTATCTATTTAGAAGATTGTTCAATTTTCTTAGTGTTTTATAAAATAATAAAGTTCCATATTTATGCAGAGTTACGTTTGTATGCATGCCGTATACCTGATGAATCACTTTACTCACTTTACTCAAATACTCAAATAACTCACTTTACTCAATATCGTAAATTGAAATGAATCAATGAATGTAGATTACTTCCGCTTATATATAAAATTATCTTACTACGGCATTCTTCGAGAGTTTTCGCAATTTAATTTGAATCTTACTCACCTACGTGTAATATTTCCACAAATTCTATAGTTTTAACGGTCCAATTAGCGTCAAACTATACGGCCGAATAGCAAGGCGTTGTCGATTTTTGTTTGCTGTTTCCTTCTTTCTTATAATGACACGGAAAACTATAAATCATTTTTATCGATTTTTATTACTTTTTAATGTTTGCTCGAGTTTCTCGAACCGGCATTTATTCATAATGAGCTATTTAATGGTTTCAAAAACATACCTTAGGATTTGACGTTTTTGTTTTTGAATAACCCATAAAAAGTTATTTTAAAATGAATATTTTATTTTTGATATTGTACACATAAGTAAAAAAGCTATTTCTTCATTAAATAATTCTTTTCAATCATGAACATTTATTTACATTTATTAAAACCTGAAATTGTTTCAAGCATATTATATTTCTAAGCATAATACGTCATATTCGTCAAAAATCAATAATTTAGTGTTACTGGGAGTTTCATGTTAAATATAATAGTTACGTGACGTAAAATTCTAGGAGAGCTGTTGGGTACAATCAGCATTACGCCATAAATTGTCATGATGGAGCAGGGACAACTAAACAATTTTGTAGGTGCACCGGCTAACTACCGTGGCACCAAAATGAGCTCCTATAAAAGAAAGTAAAAATAGAGGAACAAAAAACAATAAAATGCCTTAAATAAAAATAACTACGGAACAAAATCACTTACCTTGAAGGGCTTTTTCTCTTGTCATGATTAAGAGACGCAAAACCGCCTGTCTCAGCAATTCCTTCGATATTACCCCCAAGCGAAAGACGATTACTCTGCATCGACCACAATTGCTTTAGTTTTATAGGTTCGATCACATTATACTATACCTTTCCTTAAGGTATCTTAAAACGCGTATTTAGTTTTGAGATAATTAAATAAAAATTATGAAGTAAAATGCCTCTTCCCAGTAATATTCAATCACTGGGGTGACTGACATTTTGGTACAACGACTTAATTTATATCCTGGTTTATAAACAAATGCAAATTATATTCAACATATACTAAACCTCTATTAAAATGAGATAATTTCAATTAAAAATGGAAATATACTTCTCTTAAAATAAAACCAAAACTTCTTAACCCCACAATGGCCAGGTATTACTAAAAAATAATTAAAAAAAAATTAACTTAAATCTCGCGGTAAAATTTTTGATTTAACTTTTGGCCCTGTGGAACAAATTCCTTATGAACAATTCCACGACAATCAAAAAAGACGATTAGCATGGGCTTGATTCGTGATTTGCTCATGCGAGCTTTCTTTGGCCTCGGTGATGATGGCGTGTGCGACTCTGCACTTTGTCGTTGCGTCTAAGGTTCATCCATCACTTGTGATCACTCCTGCATGAAGTCGATTTGGTTGTTAAGCGATTTAGCAGTTCTTGGCTAATAAATAATCGATTCTCTTTTTGTTCATCGAACAAGTTTTTGGACACCAGCTTTTCACAAATTTTTCTTATACCAAGTTTCTCTGTCAGAATTCGATAAACAGTATCCTTACGCATGTTTACTTATTGTGCGATCATCCTAATTGTTAACCGCCAATCTCGCTTCAACACGGAACGCACCCAGAACATGAAATCAGATGTTCAAGATGTGGACGGCCGTCCGGAGCCATGTTCATCTTCAATGTTTTCGCGGCTCTTTTTAAAGCTCTGTGCCATTTGAAAATTTGTGCTAAAGACAAAGCAGAAACCCCATAGGCTGTTTTAGCATTGCAAGTGTCTACGATCCAGTTTTTTCTAATTTAACACAAAATTTAATTGCGTAACGCTTGTTCGATATTTGCCTGCATTTTTACTGTAACGCGGTGTTGAAACGCATTCGCCGACAACTAACTATAAAAGCGTTACCACTACACTGAATGAACTGCACATGTTCTGATTGTGTACCTCGTCCTGTTACTGACAGCTAGTCAACTTCAATCTGATGCAGTGTTGCCACAATAGACATAAAACCTTCACAATGTTCTAAACTATTCCAAATGGCTTACATGATAATATCATGTTTAAATTTAACCAACACTAAGTTCGTCGGTAATCCATTGCTTAAAAAAATAGTCAACTTTCGGGTTGACTTAATTTCCTATTACATGAATACCAACCCGTTTTTATTTAAAAATTCACATATACATTTTCAAAGGGTAACATAAGAGCTCATTATATTACTCACTGTTCAATTTCAGTCTTTAAAACTTTCAACTTGCCCAAAGACGTCCAGCATTTCAATTCTCGTACTTTTCAGCTAGCACAGCTCCCTTAACTCAACACAATCCACTTATTTTAGCTATACCTGCATGTGACCTTTCATCGCTACACATTCACGAGTTTGCAAAATACAACACATGGTTAATCTTCTTGCCAAACCTGCAAGCGAAGTCCTGCAAAAGCTGGCGCATTATTTTATATTCTTTTTGGAGGAAGTCAAGTTATCTTAAAGTCGGTTTCCTTCACCTTTTCACTTTTCGCTAGTATTCCTAAATTTATTTGCGTTTGCAAATTTACTTTTTGAGCTATTTGTCGGACTTACAGATTTCGAACTTAACTTAACTTGTTCTCATATCAGCCAACCGCGTTGCCCGTTCCTACTTAATACTTCCTCGTATGACTACATTTAGAACTGTTTACTTTTCTGCAGAGGGTTCTATAAAAGCTAATGCACATCTTTTTAAGAGCATACTAACTTCAACACTTTCAGTTATACCTACCCGCAAAAGCCCTTTGACCCTTCTCTCTAATAAAATGCCGCTGACCGCCAACCCAGCTAATTTGTCTCGTAAGTGGCGTAAGAGGCAATTTAAATGAAGTCTTCTGCAATACAGGTTGATAAAGCCTTATGTACTCCTTTTCTTACCTACCACTTCGTGGACGGCTTCGACTCTGACCGCATCCCAGGTTTAACTTTCTTTGTTTCCGTCAGATCCTTTCGTTGAGTCCCCAAAAACTTTTTTGGTTGCAGTCACGTGCCTAAAGCTTCTTAATTATACCCTTTATGTCAGGGATGTTTGACGCACGGGTCAGGCAGAAACGAAAAGTAAATTAAGGACCCGCGCAAATTACGATAACGTGTAAAAGATAAAAAAGAAAAAGAACTAGAAACGTCGTGCTAACTAAAAGGTCGTAGAGTAGGGTGGGTTAAAGAAAAAGGAGAAAAACCTAGATTCAATTTTTATTGGCAAATCATTTAAGGAACATTTACAATAGATAACAGAAAATCCAACAAAAGAAAAAAGGAATTGTTCGGATTCGTTTCGACGGGTTTTACATAATATGAGAATATAAATTTTTATGTACAACTATATCAAAAATCTTTTTAAGTATAGCGCCTAATTTTAAATACCTCAAAATAAATTTTGGTTACATATCAAAAGGAAAATCTTACCACCCTTCCTTACAGTCCTAGAAAAAAGAAATTAAAAAAATCTTGATCTTAGCGATTTTCCAAAAAATTATCTACAAAATATTTCTCCAAAATTAAATATTTATATTCTATATGCTGTTTACCCGCACTTCTCACGATTTCATTTCTGATAAGTAAACAAAAAAATTGTATAGTAGTCAGTAAATAATTAAATAAAGAAACACCTCACTCGATGAAGTGCACTTCGAGTTAGTGGTAAACAATTTTATAAATGTTTGCCGCAATAGTGTTCCGATGTTCCAGATTTTCGTAACCCACATTTCAATCTAATGAAGTTAAACCATCGCGATACCAAAAATAAGAACAGGCCGCTACACATAAAAGAAACTACCAAGATAATTACATCTTTCATACGATAAAGCGGGGAGAAATTCTGTCTGTAGCTAAAGTAACTAACGAATCCAAATTGAACATCTTTGCATTGTCTCGTGAGTTAAGGTTCGAGCCTTGGGAGCTGCGTTTTTATAAAAACACTTCCAAAACTTAACAAATTTATTTAATTGATACAGAAACTAATATGGAATTTTGACAAACTGGTATTAACTTTAAATCGAAATAGATTAATTAATTGAACTAATATTGTGAGTCGCCTAAGCAAACTGCAATGCTTAAGCTGAATATTTTGGCTGACTGCCGGGTCTTGGGGCTCTCGGGCTATTTACGATGTTCCTACCCTCTCGCATGGCTGTGGGAACTTGCAGAGCTCATGTCTGCTTATTTTTAATTCTATTCATTGTTACAATGTTATAATCTTATTTTCTAGGTAATTGCGGTATCTTGACCGTCTGTGACCTGACATCTGCAATGTCACTATCGTCTGCGATACAAAGTATTGCATCCGTTCTCATGAACTGTTAATAAACTTTATTAATTGTCCTTATATTACAATGTTGCACTTCACTTAGCACTTTCTTAATAATTTTTTAACAATTTCCTATTAGGTTCTATTTCGTGATAATTGGAAGATATGTAAATCGTGTTATACGTATAACTTCATTTATTCACATATATGAACGTGTAAGATGGATTGCCTAATCGACTATGTAAATTCAGAAAATTAAACAATATTGGAAAAGCGATTTTAAATTCGAATGAAGTCGGAATGGGTTAAATAAAGAAACAATTGCACTCAAACAGTAATGTAGAATGATAGTGAATTAGGAACGGCTAGTGCCATAGAAGAACAACCGTAAAATGTACAAGCGTTTGAATCGCCAGAAGAATATTTAACAGAACCATACATGCAGGAATTGTATAAGAATGAGTTTTATGGGAACAAATCAAGTTATAAAATTATAATACATAATCAGAGGCATCTGCTATAACAGATAGTTATATAAAATGTCAAAGTGGAAGTGTGGAAATTTTTGAAAAAGTTGTAAGTTGAACGAGAATACTTAAAAGTGTGAAATTGAACGCAACAGAAGGTATTTATCTTACGTATCGAATCTTGGTTTAACTTATCCTTTTCTTGTGTTCAAAACTGCACCAACTGCAATCATCCAATAAAAAATCCACAGACAATTTTTCATCAACTACAAAATTTGTTTTCTTACATATCGACAAAGGAACAATTTACAGATTCCGATTACCTATTGCTACATTGCACGGTTACTGTTGCATTTATTAACCTTAAGATTAATATCCAATGTGCTACAATATATTAGTTTCTGGTTTGAGCAATCTGTCGTAAAAGAATTGATATTCGGTGTACTTTTCGACACTACAAACGGTTTCCCTTATACGCATTGCGCACTTAATCCTTCTAGATCTCATTTTTATAATTTTCAAATGATTGGTACCATATAATTCGCTAAGAGATGGCGTAAATTGAAGTTAAAATCTCAGCTTACAAGATTGTCCATATTATTTCAAATCTCCATTTAGAACATCAGTTAGCAGAAGTGCATGTTCTTTTATTAATAATTTATTTTCAGAGTAGCTCATATATTAGAATTATCTATGTCGAAGATTCTTCAATTTATTTAGTGTTTTATAAAATAATTGTTCCATATTTATGCAGTTACGTTTGTATGCATGCCGCATACTTGATGAATGACGGTAACATAGTCGATCTGGTAAACAATGAATGTGGATTACTTCCGTTTATAAAATTATTTACTACGTCATTCTACCAGAGTTTCCGCTATTTAATTCGAATTCTAGTCACCTACGTGATGTAATAATTCTGCGAATTCTATGGTTTAACGATTCAATGCGTCAAATTATGCGGCAGAATGATTTACAAGCATAGCAAGGCGTTATCGATTCTTGTCTAATACATTGAGTTCATTTGCTGTTTCCTTCTTTCTTATAGTGGCACTGAAAACTATAAATATTCTTATCGATTTTTACTACTTTTTAAGGTTCGCTCGAGTTTCTCGAACCGGCGTTTATTTATAATTAGTTATTTAATGGTTTCTAAAACCACATCCTAGGATTCGATTTGACGTATTCGTTTATGAATAAAGAAAATTCTAGGTTAATGTTTTGTTTTAAACTCTTAAAGTGTTACCTTGAAATGAATTTTTTATTTTTGATATTGTACACACACGAAATAATAACTTAAGTACGCGTTTGTTTCTTTATGGTTAATTTGTATACTAATAAAGTACAGATTTTAGTATAATTACGTAATTAATTAAAGCTTCAATTGCTTTCATAACGGTTTTGCAAATGCAAAAAGATTTGCATCAATTTGTATAGTGTACGGATGCATATTTTTAAACACTAAAGCGTTATTATCAAAAAGAATGAATGTAATTTTGTTTTAAATGAAATTGCGTTACAGTCACACTATTCTATGCCATTTACGGCAAATGAAGCGAATACTTTATGGTAATAAAATAGAGCTCGCTTTTAAGGTAGAAAAAGAGAGAAAAAGAAAGAGTGAGCCAAAGAGTGTGGGTGAAAGGAAAGGGGGGAGAGGAGAGAGCGCGGTGTAGAGAGCGGCGGGGAGATAGAGTGGGGGAAAAAGACCGAAGGACTGAGAGAGCGGAGGAGAAAGAGAGAGCGCGGAAAAGTGAGAGAGAAGGCGGTGGAGTAATGAGGGAGGGAGAGTCGTGGAGGGAGAGCGAAAGAGAGTTGAACTTATTTATGTAAACAGCCGTTGTGGATAATTAATCATTGGATTGTAAATTTATACTCATAAAGCATACATGAAATAATTCGTAAGTTATCATATTCTTAAATAACTAGCTAGATTCATTAGTAACCCAAATCAATTAAAACAGAGCAAGTTTTTCTTAAATAATTTTATACATCATTTTACAAGGCATTGGCATTGATTATTAATAGTAGTTAACAATTAATCTATTTCATTGTTAACGGACAAGCTTTAATAATTCAAATTGCTAGTATAATCGGTTTACAAATGACAGGCTACTTTAAACAATTTAGAAAGGAGCGTACCGAACAAAAAGTTTATAATTAGCAAGTTCAAATTAATTAAAGCGCTAAGTGAAACAAAAACTACTTTCTTATTAAATAATTCTTTTCAATCACGTACATTTATTTACATTTATTAAAGCCTGAAATTTATTCAAGCATATTATATTTCCAAGCATAATACGTCAAATTTGCCAAAAATCAATAATTTGATATTGTTCAAGGAGTTTTGCGTTAAATAGAATAGATACGTGACGTTAAAGTCTAGTAGAGCTATTGTAACGAATAAAATAAAGGTTACATTATAAATTTTGATTTGTCCTAAAGGTGCACGAAACCCGTAACAACTTAAGGGAACTTCGAGTAACTACAATACTGTAAGAATGGGTTCTTATGGAAGAAATTATAAGATAAAATAAAATTAAAGATATAATGTTAACAAAATGGTTGAACTTTAAACTATGTTACAAAATCACTTAATCTGAAAAGCTTTTTATCTTGTCATAATTAAGGAGCGCCAAACCGCCTGTCTCAGCAATCTCTTCTATAATATCCCTATACGGAAAACGGTTGTTCCGCATAGACTTCCTCTGCTTTTGGTTTCATAAATTCGAACAGCTTGTACTTTACCCTTTTCTAAAATATTTTAAAACAATTATTAAATTTTGTCATAATTGAATAAAATTGTAAGGTAAAATACCTCTCTCAAATAATATTCCATAAGTGGGATAACCTGATATCCTTCCTCAGAGCTTTGTTATATTCAGTAAGAGTCCATTTGTACACCTTCCAGTCACCTGATGTTTTGCTCTATTAAAGTGACTTTTCGCCTGTCCTCTCAGTTGTTTGTGTTTAGAGTTCCACTACAAAGCGTTCCTGTTGGTTCTCCTCTCCGATTTAGAGAAGTTTTTCTTGTATGCTGAAATAATCGCGTTGCTAATGTGCTCTGCGGCAGTTTCAATATCCAGACAGGATTTTAATGTTAAGTCCTCGCTCTTAAGGTACCAATCAAGGTTCATCTTATAATTACCTCAGTCTGTATTCCTTAAATTGTGATAAAGTTCTTTCACTAGAATGATTCCAGTGAAGGAAAGGCGAATGTACCTTTGGTCTGGGCAACTTTTCTCAGCAGATACATACCAATTTTTGACAAAGTTGCCTATTTATGGCGAGCTTATAGTTATGCCAATCACTTCTATCCAATGTCTGTTTGCGATGGTTGGAATGTTATCTCTATTTAGAATGCTCTTGTGATTTGCATCATTGTTACACCTCTAAGGTTCGTCCCATTACTGCCCCAAAGTGTCTGCTGATGCACATCGCTACCGATGACGAGGTGGGATCCATCCCATCTACACCTAGTCACGAGACTCCACTTTCTTTGAGGCTAGTCGAACGAAAGGCAAGCCTATCCGAAAATAATATTTTTCCACCCGCCGCTGTCCAAACTCAACCTGATTACCACCAGGGGTCTCCCTTTGTCTACAGAATATTTTCTACTCACCCTACAGTTTAAAGGTTAGCACAGGTCAGCCAAAGAATTCCCTTCGAACTTAGGTGGGTTAGAGCTTTCAGAGGATGGATCATATACAGCATCCAAAAGCATGTTCTGAATGCGCAATGACTGGGTGAAGTCTGTAGATTATCGCCACTCTCAAATCACTGTAAGCTACACCATACAACTTAATTTGCTCTTGGCTCAAGGGGCGTTTAGCTTGCTACTGTGATTTGGTTGGTGTCGGTGTAAAAGTCTTTTATCGGGGTATCTTGATGCCCCCGGTCACCTTCCGCACTGGCAACTTCTTCCTGGATTGTTTCAACTCCGATCACGTCTTAGGTTAAACTTTCTTGGTTTTCGTCAGCTTCCTTCGTTGAGAATGTGAAAGCTTTTTTGGTTGCAGTCCATGCCTAAACTGTGCTGTCTATTTCAAATGCACCTGACTTAGGTCATGCCAGTGAACTAGCATCCCGGTTTTGGTCCTCCTCCATGGACTGATTGTGATCATCCAAAGAGTCGCTCATTACGAGTACTATCACCTCAGGTAAAAAAATTACCGTGGTTTTAAAATTTGTGAATGGAACAATCACGAGTAAAAAAGAATTAAAGAAGCAGCGTGTTTTCTGTCCCTCTTAGCATGGAAAGCGTGCTTATAACGGGGTGCCACTTTGTTCCACGAGTTTTGTACCAATTGAAACTTTCCATTACCCAAGATTTTTAATAAGTGTGTACTCTTGATCCAGGCGAATAAGCCAAGAACTCTACACCTTCGTAGTCCCCGAAACATGACCACAATAGCAAGGGAGGCGCAGTGCCTTGCTCTCTACCACGTTATGGGTCTTATACCGCTCAAGCCACTGGGTCTCTGCAAGAGATAAGCTTATCACGATCCTGTCCAAAATATTTCGCTAATTACTGGGTTAGATAACCTGGGACTTTTTTTCAATTTGCCACCCGAAGACGCTCCCAATGAGTAACCAGACACATGGGAACAATTATTAATATACACTTACACTGTTTTTATGGCGTTTCTAAGGGTTTTAACAGTCTATTGTAAAATTCAGTTTACTCAATCCCTTACTCCAAACCTCCAATTCCTGGGTCATGTTATCGTAAAGAACTGTTATGCTGAAATATTAACATACGTTTAACTTGATCTTAGTTTGGTTCTTGCGGAGTTAAAGACTGCTCGCCAATAGCTATTGTTAAATTGGTTAATTATTGGACTAGATAAGTACAATAAATGTTTTCTACAAGTCTACGATTTGCTAAGAGGTTTCGTAGTTGTTTACTCCCATTTTGTTATGGCCGGGCTAAGTAATTCTTGTCGCACCATTCAATTTCATTTTGTAAAAGAAAATGATTTCTGTTTGTGATTCTTTAATCACCAGACTGTTAGATGGATCTCACTAATATCCCTTCTAACTTTAATACGAGGAATAGTGCGCCAATATGAAATAATATCACCTACTGACGCTATTTACAAAATTCGGCTGTATCAACGATTTAGAGGCAGCATTCATTCACCTTTACTTTGCACAACAGTATACTCTAAACTACACGTGCATTCTTTCTATAACATGTACTGGTTCATCTTGCTTTAATGTTTTGATCGATCTATGTGAGAGGACGCAGGTGTCGCTTATAGACCTAGGGTTACTCTAGTGACAGCCTTTATTGAAGGCTCCTCATAGCAGAAATTTTCCTTAGTTTAATGTTACTCTTCTCAAAATTATGTTATCCGTTAAATCTGTAGTTCTTATCTAATCTCCTGTTTGATGGAAGGTATTTATGACTATTTAAAATCAGTTCTATCTCGATTCGTATACACATAATGTAGGAAAACCTTGCAGTTGTTCTATTTAGCTTTGTAATTAGCTATTTCTCTGGGTTTGAAACCGTATTTATTGTTCTCTCTTGTAGATTCCTACCCAATTTTCTGTAAAAGAGTCCTGAAACATGCTCTTACGTATGACGAGATCTTGTGCAAGTTTTATAAATCCCGTAGATTAAATTTTATACTTTCGTCGATTTAATTTACCAAAACGATGACGTAGGTGTTTAAGACAATTGATTATGGCCAAAAAGTTTCAATTGTAATATCAAATTGGTTTTGTAAAAAGGGACTTGTCCTTGATTTATTAATAATCAGCTCTAAGAGGGATCTTAGTAACAATATCCCTTGTAATCTTTCTACGAGGAAAAATGAGCTCAGACCAAGAAATATACCTACTGACATTATTTTTAAAAATCGTTTTAATAAACAATTTGGAAACGGAATTTGTTTATGCTTACTTTTCACTGTAGCATAAGCTGAACTACACGTCCGTTGACGTCGTTTCAAAAACTTAGACTGGTTGCATCTATCTTTATTATTTCTATCGCACTATGAGAGGGCGCAAATTCGCTTATAAGCTAAATGTTGAGCTACTTTATTATTTGTCAACTAGGCAGATAAAGGGTACACTAGTTCATCGCATAGTTATACAGAGGACGTAGTAATATTGCACAGATTTCACAATACAAAAAGAATAATAATTAGCACGATAAAATAGCTTACCTTTATTCATCTATAGTGCGTTTAACGAACAGATTCAGTAATTAAAATAATAGGATGGGCTTAGTTGCGCAGTACAAACTGAGCATAAGCTTGATTTACAGCGATCAAATTGTAAATAACCTACATAAATGTAATAAGTATTGAAAAATACTGTTTTTAAAAAAAAAAGTACTAGAGCAAAAACTACGAAAGACGAGTGAACAAAAAATAAAGCAAAGACAAACACGAAAAACTAATTGACGTTTGTAGGTTAATGTTACAAATTGAAATGTGTGGTTGTGCGAATCCGGCCAACCAATACAAAATCTTTATTTAAACTTGGCGCTGATTTATGGGCGGAGCATTTACTGAACCTGTTCGTTAAACGCACTATAGATAGTTAAGGTAGAGTTATTTACTAAATCCTTGTATTAAGGCAATCGCCGCGCTATATCCTACGGGTTGTTGCTCTGAATCGTATATTCGGGTCGTATGTGTACCGTGGCCACTATTCAGCAGATGCAGTTTGTCGATTACCTACAACATTAAAGCGGGGAACACGGATGTTTTAGGTAAAGGAACGGTAGACGAATTCAAATATAACTTCACTGCACTAAACGTACTGACTCGTCATTTCAACTTTTTGGTACGGTAGCCCAGAGCAGTCTGAAACCGTGGCGCTTATTTCCACCAACTTGTAAATTCTTCACCTATGTCGTACGTTTTTTTGGTTGAAGTAACAACGCACATTACTTTGAAGCATGGGAAACATATTGTTTATTATATCATTCTTACAAAATGCATAATAGACGTAATAGAACTATTTCTAAAATTTTCGAGCAGGCTGGGGAGTTAAAACCGCATCTATGTAATGCATCATAAGCTACTTAATTTTACAATAAAACGTCTCCTGCGGTTATTATTAAAATAAAATTATTGCGTGGTTAAATGAGACGTAAGAAATGATATGCTATATTGAAAGCTCTTCGTAGCTGGTAAACAATTGCAGCCATTTTCCTCAATATAAAGTTATCTCTCTCAAAATTGTGAAATCCGTTAATTGCGCGGCCGTTATCTAGTTCTGTTTTTATTAGAAGGGACCTATTGGATATTTGAAAATCGGTTCTATCTAGAAATTTATAAAGGGTAATACAGGACCAGTTTGCGGTTACTCCATTTAGTGATATAATCAAACTTCGTAGTCAGCTTTTTCGCTGTGTTCGAGACGTCATTTATTTACCTTTCTAACGTACCCTAATTTAACTTATAGACATTTTGGTTTAAGATCTGCACATACAAACATTAAATACGTCTTTGCCTAGGACTGCTACATTTATTCACATCCAGATCTTTGTTAGCTACTATTAAGTAAACCACATACACTAGATCTAATATTTTTAGCAGCACTAAGGATTGCACATCTATGGTGTCAGCAAAATTAATTAATGATAGGGCTAGCTTAGTACATACAACAAATATGGTTTACCAGTCTACATCTTACGCGTAAATGTTAAATATTGAATTGCCCAAAAAGGACGGGAATCCTGTAACAAATTGAGAGTGCATCGGCTAACTACAGTGGTGCAAAAGTAGTTCCCTATAGAAACAAAAAGAAATTGAATAATATTGCTAAATGCAAAAATGAATAACTGCAATTACAAGCTGCACTACCAATAACACATAACCTGAAATAATTATTTATGTACTAAATTAATGGGCGCCAATTTGTGTAAGCTAGCGTTGATCCTCTAGAAGACCAGTATTTCTGGCGGACCCTACTCATTTCGACCTCCTAGTGGAATGGAGTTCTATTTATAAAATGCTACTTTCAGCTCACTCCGTTACCTAAATTTATTTGAGTGCAAGCTTCATAACATCTTTCCTGTAAACAGGTACACACACAGAATTATGAAAATATAAGTAGTCAGTTTCTTTTCAGTTAGCCATAACCTTGATGATCTAAGTATAATAATTAGAGCACGTCCTCAACCTTTTAAATAAAATTGCCATCTCCAAGTTTTATACATCTAATAAACTTAACACTATAGTTTACACCGACGGTGGACGTATAATTTTGTTAAAGTTTAATTGAGCAGGCGTCGTGCATAAACACCACCAACAAACACAAAGCAATTTATATCTATAATTAAACTTACAGTCGAATTTTAGTATGGATAAAGAATTCCATGGAACCAGGATTCAGTAAATATTACATTGGGTTAGTCATATCTGGCTGCTTTGGAACCAGTACGTCCCAATCCTATCGAAGTTGTTGGATTCTGTTGAAAACTCGCAGATATCACCATGTCTAACAACTGTTGTTAATTCACAGCCAAAGGGGTTTACCCAACTACTCTCGCTAATAGTTAACTTTTGTGTTTCCGATGAGTGTCTAGCTCTTGTCTTTACCTCCCACTCTATATACTTTTGCGAGATATGTTATTGTACTAAGGTTTTAATATTAGGTTAATTTGGAGCACGTGAAAAACACGTAATTAATGCTATCATATGTATTCACCAATCCTACAATTGGATACATTGCAATTTATTGAATAGTATGATATGTCTGATTAGGTCATCTGTAATCTGATATTTATGAGATTTACTACATCAACGTCTGCATTTAAGTGATTAGCTATATAATAATATTTTTATTATCTTGTTTGGATGTTTCCTTGTATTACGACTCTACATGTTTACCTATTAATTTTGCTCAATTCTATTCACTTCTTTAATTATTCTATAAGCTTTCTAAGTAATATGATTACGCTGTGAAAATGCTTTCCGAGTATTATGACTGCGTTATGAAAATTTACTATTGCAGTTATTTTGTGTACGCAACTAACTCTGGTAATTACTCATGCTTTTGTCTTTGTATATGACTTCGTAACACGTAATATTGAAAACTGTTTTCCTTTTTGCCGTTTTGAAATAAATTATAAACCTGAGATACGTTCAAACATGTATTTCAGAAAAATATAACGGCGGTTTTATGGTTTACGTTTATTACCTGAATTTCCTTCATAGAACTAATACAATTATTGAAATGTCATGCCTAATGCCCACTACCATTTGTGAAATCACAACGCGTATTTATCCTGCCCATTGAAGAAAATTTTCTATCTATCGTAACGCGAACGCATTACATACAGTCATTTATTTAACTAGTTATGTTCCATAAATACATTTTATCAGTCTACAAGCACATTACTGCTTTCTCTAAACGTATGAGATTAGTCCGTTTCTGCTACATCTAACCTAGTTTGAAGCTCCATATAAAAATCTTAATTTGACAATATAAGTTATTTAAGTTTTCTAAAAAATTATGTTCAATTATAAGAACAAAAGGATAATTTTTCGAAACAAGCTCAAGATAGCGATAGAATCCCAAAGATAACCCACAGATAAAGGTAAAATCCCAAGATAAAGGGAATATCCCAAGATAGTTCCAGAAGGTACCCCCGAAACAAAAGTAATACAAGTGACCCTGAGATAAAAATAAAATTCTACGATAATTTTTAAGATAACCTGAAAGTAAAATGTAAAGGTAATTTACAAACATAATCCCAAGATAATTTTCAAAAATAACCTCAAAGATAAAATTTGTTACTCTTCATTGTGTAAGCTCCTAGGTATAGGTTTATTAATTTAGATTTTGGGATTTTTTTAGAATTTGACGTGGAAAAATCCCCGCTGAATACTGCAATTTTTATTGACACCGTGAAAGTCATATTTTATTAGTGTCCACACGGGCATTAGCGTCATTAGCTTATCTTTGCGGTTATAAGCCACTGTCATAAGGCTTTGTATTTGAGAAGCAGTTGATTTTTCCATCAACGCAGGCGGAAGTGCGTCAATCTCTGTTGGAGGGGAGAGACGTTTAATGTGAGAAACGCCGCATAGAGATTTCCACAGAGAAAACGTTACCGTACCGTCTGCCATGTAGCGCTGTCGTGAGTGTTTTGTTTTCGTTGCAACCCTTCCACCCTATCATTATCGTATCTTTCAACGAGGCACTACCAGCAGAAGCAGTTACCAACAACAAGGGCAACAGCAGAGAACCGCCCAAGAGGAAGACATCCGCACCCACTCAAATGTGTGAGTGTTTTATAACTTTAATTACTTGTCCAGGGGTTTATTCGGAGCGTTTAGTTGTAATAATCAAAAGGTTCAAACTGTTTTTGTTTTAATAATGAACAGTACAAAGAAATATCTCCTTGTACTGTTTATTACTAAAGTAAAAGCTTTTTGAACCTTTTGAAGATATTAACTCATTGAAAAAACTAATGAAAATGCTGTTTTAAATATGTACGTCTGATCTCTTTGGATGTTATTTTTGAACTAACACCACGCGGTGAAGATGATGCAATAAAAACTACAATTACTCAAAGGACAGAGGGTAGAACGCGGTCCCAAATCCTATTAATAAAACCCACCCAAATAAAAAGAATCCGGAAAGAATTAAAATTTTCGAAGGATTTATTGTTCCACCTTGTATAAAATAAGCGTATTGCATGTACAAGCCATCAAAGCCATCCGCGTTATTACAAAACATATTCCGTGGTGGGTAAACAATCATTCTAAGAGATAAATACAAAATTATTGAAATGCAAAGCAAAACACACTTTCCGTGTATTTAAAAACCCCAATTTTAAATCAATAATACGGCCGTGTCTACAAATAATCATTAAAATATAAATAAAAAGCGTTGTCCAATAGTAACTTTACTAGTTTACGAATATTAACCATAAAGAAAGCAAATGAGATTAATTTCTTCCTGTATTACGGAAAGAAAAACGAGTTTTCATTTTAAGATATAAATATAATTAAGTTTCTGTACATAAAAATGCATTAGAACAATTTCATTTTCCGTGCATAAAATAATTATCCCGTGTGTAAAATATAAGCGTAAAAACAATATCTAGTTCATTTACTAAGAATAAATAAAGCAATGAAAACTTTAATTAATTAGCTAAATTGACTTCTGCATAACATTTTATACCCTTTACGAGTTTTTAAATAAATATTAATTTAATACATCCGTGAATAATAAACAATTTTCAAATGCGTCATTATTTACTAAGAAATGTCTTTAAACTTCTTAAAACTTAAACGCATTATTCAAAGAAATCATGCGGCTATTAAAAAAGTAATAAAAATCGATAACGTTTATTTTATAGATTTCCATATCTCTTTAAGATAGAATGCGACTCGACATTAACTTTGTTTATTAGAAAAGAATAAATAGAGCGTTTTACGACAAAATATAAACCACGCTATTTGGTGATAAAGCACGTCATTCCCGGAAATATGATACCATTACGTTCCAAACGGAACAGAAAATTCTTGAATTGAAATATTTTTATATATAAACAGAAGCAATCGAAGTTATTCGTAAATTTGTTTCACCAAGCAATATGTAAAAGCTTTAATTAGGAGATTGGCGCTCTAAAATTCATTCATTCGCGGTCATTGATTCGCGTTTGATTATAAAGCAAAATAACATGCACAGTTGCATGGAGTTAACATGTTTAAATAGTTTCAAGCATGGAAGTTTGAAGTATTATTTGTTTTATAAAGATTGAACATTCTGTGATACAAAAGCTATTTTGCCGTTAATTAATTAAAATAAAAAAAGTTGCACTTTGAAAACTTAATATTCTAAATGGAGATTTAAAATAATATAGACAAACTGATAAACTGGGATTAACGTCAATATACATGAAAGGATGTATTGAATCGTTAATTACGAATTGGATACGCGCTATTTTACCACTGCAAGTACAAAACTTTGGTTCATTGTTTGTTAGTTGATCAAAATAATTGTATATTATGTAATTTAAATTTAGAATAAGTTCTCATTTTATTATTTGTGTAAGGATAATTTACTGCAAATTTTGACTTTTACTAAATAGACTATCTGTCAAGGATTTTTAGATAATCATCCTTACGAACGTGGGAATATAGGATGAGTGGATTATCCGTCATTTGTGGATCTGTTAGCAAAGTTAAGTGAGAATGTTGTTTATTTTCTGTATAAACTGGAATTGTGAATTGTTTTATATGAGAGAAAAATGTTTTTGAATATATAGATTGTTTTTTTGAAATTTGCTGTTTCATTTCACTTTGTAAATTTCATAGAATAATTTCTTATAATAACTATTAAGGTTGTTATTGTTACTTGTCATTGGTGTATTTCTAATAGGGTTCGCAATAAATGTTGGTCTTTGTGGTTCATGTTTTAGTTGAATCTTGGTTGAAATGCGGGTTTCGTAAAATTTGAGTTAAATGTTGGTTTTGGGAATTGTTTAAATTGATTATTAAAATTTCTGTTATTAAAATTTAGGTTATTAATTCGCGGTTGATTCATTTCTGCATTGAATGGTGTGAATTTTTGTTGGGAGATTTTTTGGTCTCGCGGTTTGTATGGCTTTTATTAGTGAATAACTTTTATTTGCGTTAGGGTTATATAGTCTGTTTCGGTAGCATGTGACGTTTTCTTCTTCTATTATCATGTTCATAGCTTCTTCTAAATTTTGGGAACGTTGTAATTTGATTTTATTAGATAGTCGTTCTGGTAATGCGTTTAAATAGGTGTCCAGTGCCATTTTGTCATATATTTTTGTTTTTAAATGTCGGATATTTTGGTCGGGTTCCTGGATTTTTAATTTTGTTAAGATTAGACTTCTTACGTTTTGGCATTTCATTTCGCATTGGTACGAGGATTGCTTACTATCCATTCTAAGGTTTATTAGGTCGCGAATAAGGCTTTTTATATTACGTTGGTCGTCAATATATGCGATTAGTATTCGTTTAAAGTCCTGACATTCTTCAAGGTCATCTCGGCTGGCTATTAGTGTTAGTGCCCGTCCGGTAAGTTTACTTATTATCAGGCGTAAAAGTAATACATTTCTTTCATTGTCTCTGGGTTTGTAGAAAGTTTTCAAAAATATTTTACATGCTGTGATAAAATTTACAAGTAAAGCTTGATCTCTGTTAAAGTTGTGGATGGTTTTGAGATAAATCTTAATGTCTAAGCTTATTTTTGTTAAGGGTTGTTTTAATAATTAATAGCTACTTTCGGTTTTATTAATTTCAAATTTTTGTAAAATTGAGATTTATTTTGCTGTTTATATTGTTACTTTTTAGTTTGGTTTGTTAATTTTTAGCTTGAAGTGTTTTGAGTTATTTAAACAATCGAGTTACTTGTATTTGTACTTAGTTATATGGTGCTGTAATTTGAATTGAGTGATTTATGCTCGGTAATGTCTGGTTGCTTGCTGTAGCCTTTAATTCGTTTATTTATAATTCGTGGATGTTAAAGTTATCACGACTTTTAATTTTTCTGAAAGCTTTCTCTGTGGGTTAATTTTCTTGCAATAATTTGCGTTATACTTTGTACGTTCTGTTGCACCAGTTACGATTTTATTTTAAATTTTTTGATTTAATTAGGTCTGCTTTAATTATCTCTTCTCCGTGGGTGTTGTAAGATGTTTCTGTGTAATTATATTGTCTAGTTACCTTGAATGCTAAATATAAAGTTTGCAAGTTTTCACTTTGCGTTTTGTTACAGTAGTTGCATCAAAAATCTACTTTATAATTTGTACAATAAACTTGTTTAAATTACAAAGTTTTAATCTACTGAAAATGTTTTATTTTCAGTCTCGTAATAAATTAATTCCATAAATGCTTTTGTATAATTAAAGATGCAATTAAACTTTATTTGATTTTTCGGAATAGGTTGTTTTCAGTCTGTGTAAAAATGAATAGTTTGCATCTTTTACCTCGTTAATTGCCGAAGTATTTAATTATAAAATGTTACGTTTGATAATTGTTTTGTTATAGCTAGATATCTCTTCACTGAAATAACTTTGTATTAAATGATGGTCGTTATTTAGGTGAGAATTGCGCTTTGTTTTAATTTGTAATGGTTTAATTTATTAATAGATTGTAAAGAACGTTTCTATAATTTGTAGAAGTACGACTAAGGTTACGTTTGAATAATCGTTTCTATAATTAGTTGCGTTTTATACATAAGCTTTCGGTATTAAATGGTAGAGTTAATTACGTTCTATTTTTATGTTTCAGACTTGCTGAGTTGAATTTGTTTTTATTCCGAGTTAATGTTAATCGTTCGTGCGCCAGTTACGTTTTATATTAATTTTAATAATTTGTAATAATTGTTTGTACTATTTAGTTTTAAAAAAAATCTCTTTTAAAAGTCAATTCTCTTAAAATAGTTCTCGTTTGCTTTAAATATAATTTCTCAAAATAAATTTTGAAAATAATTTCTTTTTGTAAATTATTTTCATTATGCATAAATTGCAATAATAAAATATAATAATAAAAATATTCTGTACATACATAAAATAATAAAATAAAAAAAATTCTTTTACTAGCTAGTATCAAAAATTTGTCAAAGAATAAATTGGTTTTAAGGAACTGAACTTACATTAATTTCTTCGTCACTTTCATGGACTCTGTCGATTTTGTACTTTGTTCACGTTAGTTTGGTTTGGATTCGATCGATGCTTGTATCTACTCCAAGTTTGTTTGTTTAGTTAGATTCGGTCGATGCTTGTACTTCTTCCAACTTTGTTTGGGTTCTGCCAAATTGGGAATCGAAATTCCAGACCACCAGTTCTTCGAATTTGGGTTCCCTAGTGTCCTTTTAACATTCTATCGACTACGCCAGTTACGTTTAGGGCCTTTGGGGCGGTGTTTTTAAAAACTACTTCTAATTCTTTGTAACGATATTTATTTATTCTTCAAACAGATATTAAATGTGGAATTTTTACAATCTTGATTTAATATTTTTAAGTTGAAAAATAATTACTAATTGAACTATTATTAGGGTGAGTAGCCTAAGCAAACTGCAATGTTAAAGCTGAAATACTTTGTCTGACTGACTGGTCTTGGGGCTCCCGGGTATTTATGTTGTCCCTGCCGCTCACAATTCTTTGGGAACTTGCAGAGCTCATGTCTGCTTATTCTTAATTCTATTCATTAATACATTGCAACAATCTTACTATCTAGGTAATCGCGGTATCTTAACCGTCTGTGACCTGCCACCTGCAGTATCACTATCGTCTGGAATACATTGTATTGCATCCGTTCTCATGAACTGTTAATAACCTTTTTATATCTATCCTTGAGTTACATTGTTGTACTCGACTTAATAATTTCTTAATGGTTTCTAATAATTTTCTAATACTTGTATTTTATAACATATAAATTGAGGGATACATAACTTGTGTTCAGTTTAATTTACCAAGAGATGATGTAGATATTTACGTCAATTGATTATGTCCGAAACAAGTAGCGCTTGCCTGAACAATTGAATTTTAACACGAAGTCGATTTTGTGAAAAAGCATTGATTTTTGATTTATTAAACATCAGACGCCCTGAGAAATAGGTTACTAACACTATCTCTTGTAATTTTAATAAGAGGAAAAGTGCGCCTGTACGTAGTAATATCACCTACTGTTATGAATTTCGCCTCATGTCAGTTTTATATAACCAATCGAGAATTCTTATATAATAGTAACAAGCCCAGGGTAAAGTTAGGGTGGAAAATGGTTTTTAGAAAAAGAAAACTCTTGAAAGATTTTTAGCTAACTGGGTTTTGACCCGCGGTCGCATGAGATTGGGTCAGTGGGGGTTTTATAAATTTGGAAAATAATATAATGGACGCTACCTAAATTTTTTATAATGCAACTGACTGAATCAAATTGCAAAGAAAGGAAAATTTGGAAACCTAAATTAACACTAACCTCTTTAAATACAAAGTTTGACTACTAAAAATATATCACTTACTTCTGCTCGTCTTCCTCACTGAACTAACGAAGTTCTAGGACGGCTCTGAAACATAAATACTATCAACATAGATACCATTTGTATCTTATAATCCTGTATGAACACGAAATCTTTATTTCAGTTTCAATTAGTTTTCATTGTATCAGTATATGCATTCATAGTGAGTGAAATCTTTCAGCTACCTTAGCACTTTTGGAAAATTTAATAATTTTCAATAATAAACTGAAGTCAAAAAAAAATTCTATATTCCTTTTAAGACAAATTAAAAGCCATTATAAATGTGAATTATTAAAACAGAATTCTTATTAGTGTAGTTTCCATGTTTTATACAGAACTAAAATAAAATTTTAAACTTTAACTACTATTAAATCTTAATATATCTGATTTTTGTTACAATATTTACTTTAATAATTAATAGTCTGGGGTAGCGCTACGAAAGACCTTACATTCTTTTAAAATTACTCAATTTCTAACAAAATTATTATTAGATAATTTTATTTCAATTTAACCTTCACCTTTCTGGTATAAGGCTTTGTTAGGTCAACATCCTGGCATATAATTTGAAGTAAACAAGATAAACAGTATCATTAAAATTGAACTTGATTTTGTAACTAACAAGTGACGATTGCTTATCTTTACATAATACCCTTTTTTTAATAATTTTACGAATAATTTATAAATTTGAGTACATCACTAATTATCTAAAAATGTTCTTTAAATTATAAACATTACAAATTTAGAAAAAAGGATAAGCCTTTTAACAAAATATGTCATAAAATTATTCATAAACGCTCAATTAGTTGATTTCATGCAGCAACATGCGGTAATTTACAACCTTTCAAGAAATCACTACATATATATTGCAGTGGATTTCTCTAAACCAATCTTCGCCTCAGCGTTATTCGGCCGTCATAAAATTTTCTAAAAGTAAAAAAAATTCTTAGAATACCTTTGGAACGCCTCCTTATTTCTGCACACCCTGGCTAGCTCTAAAATCTGCTTCTTCTTGGATACCTACCATCCTAAGTTCATTCTTTATTCACAAATACAGTCAAATGAAATTACCACTCAAATAATGCAACAAGACATACAACCTTTTTATTTACACATATTAACAAGTTTCCATTAGCAAGAAAATATTAATACATTTGTATATACAGTTTCCTAAAAAGTTACCATCTCAATCCTTAAATGTTTTAAAATTTCATGATTTTTTATATATTTCAACAATTTTATTTGAGACGAGTAAATGGATCCGTCGTGCAACGCTAAATTAATTTTTATTCTGGTCTATGTTGAGCTCAGTATAACCCAGTTACTCTAAATGCTTTTAAACATCGCATTTTTGTTTAAAATAAAGCTAAAAACCCGTTTTCTCCTTACAACAACATTTTTATGTCATTAATAAACATTTTTTAAACAATCAATATCAATTGTCCTATACATATACCCTTTAAATGAGTTTTTATGGTAATCCAATACACCCCCAATAAGTCAAAACACTCCAGCACAAAATACCACCACAAATGTTCAAGCAAAAGCAAGAAATTACTTTCTTTACCTGGAGTAAGCTTCGTCCGTCGTTACCTCTGAAGATGTGTTCCAAAACCCTTGTTGTTGTGTCTATACACTTTGTTATTATACCTAGATCCAACTCATTTCCACTCGCTATCCAAATCTCTGCAACCACCTTTAGTATTTTTACCCGGATAATTGTCTCGACCTAGCTTAACCTTCCATAATCACTACACTTCACGCATACTAGTTTCAAACCTCTTGATTTGCTTACCCAAGTACCATCCTATCATTAGATCGTAGCGTGTAGTAACAGCACCTTTAATAAGCCAGAACCCATTTGTGCAAATCACACTTTTAATACATTACCGCTACGTTACTAACAGCGTTTTACACACTTTTAAATAGGATGTTGTATGATAATTTAACGAATAAGCGACAATCAGTACATAGTGTATTTATATGCTTTCGTACACCTTTCACGAATCATACTTTCATCGAAATGCTTATTTTTAAAAACAGATTGTACAAATTTTGTACGTAACAAACTTCTACGTCTAAAAATTCCAAGTTTACCGTGTTTTTACATTGAAATCTGTTCAACAACATCTAACCGACGCGAGCTTCTCAAAACTTATAGCCTTTGACCAATTATATTGCTTTCCCCCGTTTTTAACGTCCAACCCCTAGCTACCTTTTCTCGTTTAACCCATATCTACTGTCTCTTTTAGAATCCCACTCAAGCTACAGAAAATCGATAATGTGGTTGGCCTCCAAATCTACTGCGTACTTTAGACGAGTATTTTAACCAACGTTTTATTATACGTGTTCTCTGTCCGTTTTACATTATGGATATTTCATTTCACTTTGTCTTTAAAACATTTGTTATTTTAGCAGCTTGTACATCGACCGTTACAAACAATTCTACAGAATTCTGTCCCAACGTATATTTCACTTCTTTGAACTTGACATTTTAACTATCAGGTGTTTCTTTGAAGTAAACTATCCGTTTAAAATTATAATTCCCAGTTTTAGCACTTCTTAGGATTTGTATAACGAACGTTTATTTTAGTTAAATAGAAATATGCATTTAAATTATTGATCTTTTATACTCAAAAGCTCCGTTTCTTATCCGATGCGCTTGATTTAAAATATTAAAACTAATTATGCGTATCCTTGAGTTTCCTGTACTCTAAAGCCTCTACCCGTTATGCAAATTTAACATTATAATTTAGAAATACAAAAATATCTTATTATCAGTCCGTTTTCACTATCTAAACTGATTAATTAGTCGCGTAAATAAATTGTTCCTATTTCCTATACACACAGTCGTTAAAATTTTATTATCTAGACCTATACATCCTTCTTAACCTATAATTTCCACGACATAATCTCCCTATTTCAATTCAGAGAACAACTTCTCAAGTTTTCTTGAATTTAAATAAGAAGACTAATCCCTACTACCTAATCTTACATGATACTTATACACACCTATCTACTCATCTAACTTTACCTATACTTATCTATCCAACCTATCCCTCTTTATCTACCTATTCCTACCTATTTCTATCTATCTCTAATTATTTCTATCTATCTACACCTATCTTTATTTATAACTATCTATACACACCTATCACTACTTGTTAACTAACTATTTCTATCTATCACTAACTCTTTACCTCCTATTTTTTTTATTCACATTTATTTTTGTCGAGCCTTATCTCTTTATGCAACTCACTTCTATTTCTCTATACCTATCTTTCCTTATTTCTATTTATTTCAGTTCTTTCTACTTATGTACAGCTATTTATATTTACAATTACTTATTTCTATCACTACCTATTTATTACACTCACTATTCACACCTAATTCTATATCTACCTCTAACTATCTCTTCTTATTTATCCTATTCCTAATTCTACTTCTCTATACACACCTATCTCTATTCCTATCCAGTTAAATCTAACTCTATCTGTTAACACATCCCTATCTTTCCATCTATTAAGTGACATTTCCCTCATTTGGTGGTTCCTCTGGTGTATATGGAAACAACAGGCTCACATGAAATTTTCCCCTCTCTGCCTGTGTTCCCACATCTCTCAGTACATAAGTACACTCCCCAACGACCTCATCAATTTAAAATGGTCCTTCGTAGGGCAAGTGTAGCTTAGCACACATCATCATCTCATGCCTGCTTACTCTTAAACTCCTTCTGTTCTCGAACCTAACCATGTTCACAGGTCGTTCCCTAGTTTCACGAGGTCGTCCACTACTCACATCGTCATACCTTTGCAGGTACTCTAGAAATATTTCCCTATCTACGATGTTTTGCAACGCTACGTGTTGCCGAACCTCAACCTTAAAATGTCGTAACAGGTATTTTATAATCTGCTGTCCGTCAATGGTGGGCTTAGTTGTTTAGTTATGCTATACTTTCGTATAGCATACTGTTCCCTACTTCCTGCAAATTCACCCTTATATTTACCGGTAATTAAATCGTCGCGTACTTGATATTGTCTGTGATCGCTCCAGCAGTGTTTCAAAAATCTGTCCTCAAACTCACTATAAGTTTCTATCTCCTGTCCTATGAGATTATACCAGGCCTCAGCATGGTCTTTCAATAACGCCTTTACAATATTCAGTTTTGCCTGTTTATTAAATAAATTCCCTACTAAACCTCCAATATTATTTATAAAAAGTTGTGGGTTCACTCTACTATCCCCATAAAATCTCATTTGCTGATCCAGTGACATATTCCCTGTAACAAACCTGGGACCATCCCCCATCAAAGTCAACACATTCTGTTTGATGCCGCTTACTTCACTCTCACCCCTTCCTATCTAATCTCGACATGAATCTGTCACCTCAGTCATTTTTACATTAAGCTCATCTTTACAGAAGATTCTAACCTTCGTCCTCAATTGTCCCATTTCCTGCCTAACATCTCTTATATCTCGTTCATTTTTATAAACCCTAGTTTCTACTTCCCCTATCTTTACAGTTAAGCTATTTTTAAAATCTGAGAATTCTTTCGTCGATTTATGTATTTTCTCGCTAATTTGTTCAAATTTCCGATTCGATTCTTCCCTACTTAATCTCATTTCCTCTAACATTCTTATCATTAATTCATCTCCAGCTTCTCCCGATTCTGTCTTTGATTGATCCCTACTACATCCGGCTTCCTCCATTTTTTCTGACTTTTCAAATAACGCACTATCGTCACTTTCAATTTCAACCCCTTGGCTTGTTAACCACTCCTTTCTCTGCATACATTTAAATCACTCCCTCACGCACTCAAAAATATTTACAAATTTACACCACACACACACACTCACTCAGCTCGCCAGTTTCCTGAAATAAAATTTTCGAATTTTATCTGGGAATCGAGCCTTCACGTTCGGGTCGCCATAAAAGTGCAGTGGATTTTTCTAAACCAATCCTCGCCCCAGCGTTATTGGGCTGTCATAAAATTTTCTAAAAATAAAAAAATTCTTACAATACTTTTGGAACGCCTCCTTTATTCTGCATACCCTGACTAGCTCTAAAATTTGCTTCTTCTTGGATACCTACCATACTAAGTTCATTCTTTTCTCACAAATACAGTCAAATGAAATTACCACTTAAATAATGCAACAAGACATACAACCTTTTTATTTACACATATTAACAAGTTTCCATTAGCAAGAAAATATTTACACATATGTATATACAGTTTCCTAAAAAGTTACCATTTCAATCCTTAGATATTTTAAAATTTCATAATTTTTATATATTTCAACAATTTTATTTGTAGTAGATGGGCCAGTCGTGCAATTCTAAATTGATCTTTATTCTGGTCTTTGTTGAGCTCAGTATAACCCAGTTACTCTAAATGTTTTTAAACATCGCATTTTTGTTTAAAATAAAGCTAAAGACCCGTTTACTCCTTACAACATTTTTATGTCATTAATAAACATTTTTTAAATAATCAATTTTAATTGTCCTTTACATATACCCCTTTAAATGAGTTTTTATGGTAATTCAATACACCCCCAATAAGTCAAAACACTCCAGCACAAAATACCAGCACAAATGTTCAAACAAAACCAAGAAATTACTTTCTTTACCTAGAGTAAGCTTCGTCCATCGTTACCTCTGAAGATGTGTTCTAAAACCCTCGTCGTTGTGTCTATACACTGCAACCACCTTTAGTATTTCAACCCGGATAATTGTCTCGAGCTAGCTTAACCTTCCATAATCACTACACTTCACGCATACTAGTTTCAAACTTCTCGATTTGCTTACCCAAGTACCATCCTATCATCAGATCGTAGCGTGTAGTAACAGCACCTTTAGTAAGCCAGCACCCGCTTGTGCAAATCACACTTTTAATACATTACCGGTACGTTACTAACAGCGTTTTACACACTTTTAAATAGGATGTTGTATAATAATTTAACTACTTTCATCGAAATGCTTATTTTTAAAAACAGATTCTACAAATTTTGTACGTAACAAACTTTTACGTCTGAAAATTTTAAGTTTACCGTGTTTGTACATTGAAATCTGTTCAACAACATCTAACCGGCGCGAACTTCTAAAAACTTCTAGCCTTTGACCAATTAAATTGCTTTCCCGCGTTTTTAACGTCCAACCCCTAGTTACCTTTCCTTGTTTAACCCATATCTACTGTCTCTTTTAGAATCCCACTCAAGCTACAGAAAATCGATATTGTGGTTGGCCTCCAAATCTACTGCGTATTTTAGACGAGTATTTTAACCAACGTTTTATTATACGTGTTCTCTGTCTGTTTTACATTATGGATATTTCATTTCATTTTGTCTTCAAAACATTTGTTATTTTAGCAGCTTGTATATCGACCGTTACAAACAATTCTACAGAATTCTCTCCCAGCGTATATTTCAGTTCTTTGAACTTCACATTTTAACTATCAGGTGTTTCTTTGAAGTAAACTATCTGTTTAAAATTATGATTCCGAGTTTTAGCACTTCTTAGGATTTGTATAACGAACGTTTATTTTAGTTATCTGAAATATGCGTTTAAATTATTGATTTTCTATTCTCAAAAGCTCTGTTACCTATCCCATGCGCTTGATTTAAACTATTACAACTAATTATGCGTATCCTTGAGTTTTCCTGTACTCTAAAGCCTCTTCCCTTTATGCAATTTTAACATTCTAATTTAGTAATACAAAAATATCTTAATAATCGTCCGTTTACACTATCTAGACTGATTAATTTGGCGTGTAAATAAACTGTTCCTATTTAATTTTATTTAATATTTTTTATTTATTATCTAGACCTGTTAAACCTATAATTCCACGACTATATATATAAATATATATATATATATATATATATATACATATAAAACTTTTATAGTAACGACTTTGCTATAATCATATGAATTGTTTTTATTTTTTTTTAAAGCAACGAATCACTCAACATAAGAGTGACATCAAAATTAAACCAAATTCTTGTGCTTTATCAAATCATTCATTTACTTTAAAACACAAAATAGATCTTCAGAATCCAAAAATTTTAGAAATGGAAACAAATAAACAAAAAAGGTTATTTTTAGAGATGTATTACATATACAAAAATAACAACACTATGAACAAAAAACAGACATTAGTGGCTTGAGTTCAATTTATACTTACCTACTTAACTTTAAAACTTAAATTATATGTTAGATAAATTGTTTTTATATTGTGCGTATGTGTGTATGTACATACATTATATGTGTGTATATGTGTATGTATATATGTGTATGTATGTGTATGTGTGTATATATGTATGTGTATATGTATATATATATATATATATATATATGTATATATATGTATGTATGTGTATATGTATATGTGTATATGTATGTATGTCTGTGTATGTGTGTATATGAACGTGTTATATTGTATGAATGTATGTCTATATGTCTATATTTCTTAGTGTATATTAATTTACATGTATATGTATGTATGTGTGTATATATGTATGTATGTATGAATGTGTCTGTGTATGTATGTGTATATATGTGTGTATCTGTAGGTATGTATGTATATGTATGTATATGTGTATATATATATATGTATATATGTATATGTTATATATATATATATATATATGTATGTGTATATGAGTATATATGTATGTATTTATGTATGTATGTATAGATATATAGATGTATATTTATTGTGAATGTGTATACGTATTTTTTTTTTGTATATTTATGTGCGATTGTATGTATGTATTTGTATATGTTTATGTGTATTTATATATGTATATATGTGTATACACGTAGAATTTTGTTGTGTATAAATATGCGTTTTATGGGTATACATACAAATAAAATTTAAACACTACCTCCATATTCATGCCAACTCGTTCACACACATACGCTTCCATGCATACATACACTTGCTCATGCAGATAAATAAACATGCTGTTTTTATAAAAACTTCAAATAAGACATTTCAAATACTTTAATAGAATATACAAATTTTTAATTTTACACCTTAGCCCAATGCAAACTACTTTTACGACTACATTTTAATTTAGATGCAATCTTTTTATTAATCTCAATTTTGTAAGTTTATACAGATTCTATGTGTAGTTTAGACCATTCATTTTTTATAATTATAGAAAGCCTGTGATCAAGGATTCAAAAATAAATCCGAAAATTTAGGCAATTAAAGAAAGAGTTTATATACCTACTTACCAGACCTAAAACCCGCAATAAAAACAATTCATATATATATATATATATATATATATATATATATATACACGGAATGTTTCATCGTAAAAACGCAGCGTAATCTTAAAAAAAATTGAATGGTCTTACCAAATTTCGGCAAATGACCTGTTAACCTTTAACCCACATGTTGTTCAATGAACAATTTACTTCATGTCTAGGTGTGGACAGGAAATCCAATTTTGTCCAACATAACTCCACACAAATTTATATAATAAATGGGTTCCATGAATGTAAAATTCAACTTGAGCGTAAACGAAGTTGCATGTTGCAAAGATAGAGTTATATTAACACATGAGTTGTTTTAGACAACTTTTAACTATCTGCCTATTTTATTTCGACGTTTTCGCCAGGAAAACTTAATTTCCCTCGCCATCTTACCTAACTGATAACCAGCCAGCGACCTTTCACTTCAACAAGAAAACGAAAAGTGACTACCTGTCATGAATAGACGATCAAACTCGTATATCTTAGATGTTATAACTAAAGGAGCACGCAAACATGGTTTGAAATATATTATGAACAGGAACCACACAATTACGTTGCAGATTACAATTCCAATTGAAATTGTACTATTATACCTTGAAATTTGTTGGGTTATTAAATACACAAGCGTATTAAAATCTATAATAGAATAAAACGTTGTTGAGTAAATACTAAAATTAGCGGTAATGTCTACTAATAATATTGTTGGAAATTTTAAATGTTACAACGTTATTTGCAGAACTCGGCTGTATGTATGCTAAGACGAAAGAAAGTCACCTACTAATTTGTGTCCTAAAATCGGATGAATCCACAATTTATGAGAAATATTTATATGTTGAACTACACGTCAACGTTATCTAAAACTTGGAATGTTTAATGTCTCAATCCCACTATAAAATAGGGCACAGGTGTCTATAAATTAAGGGTTGCGGTAGTGATAGACTTTATTGAAACTTCCCTTAGCTGTCAGATAACTTGTAGAAATTCTTTTTAGTTTGAGGTGAGCTTTCTCAAAATTATGGACATTAAAATTATACTATTTGTTCCGTAGCCTTTACCAACCCTCTAATTTATGAAAGAAGAAATTTACTATTTGAAAATACGTTCCATCTCGATATCCATAAAAATAATGCAGTTATTCTGTTTAGTAGACGTGACAAGCTTCGTAAGCTCTTTTGATAGGTTTGCGAGATCATTTATTGTCCTGCCTAACAGGAACCAACCTAACATTTCTGAAATATGTTCTTGTCTGCGAGGAGATCCTGATCAACATATGCACATGTAAACAGACTCAAGCACCCTGTTATTACACCTGTGTTATTCCTAGTAGCTCTCGTAGTAGTATATAGGTTACGTAAGACCTGTTAACCCCTTATATTTTACTAAAAAAGTTAATATTTCATACAAACGTCGTACATGTAAGCATGTGTTAAACCGACGATCGATTTCGAACAGTAGAAGTCTCTGAATAATGCACACATTTAGTTATATCTATGTCTGCACATTAGAGAACTAGTAATTTAGACAATGCACGAAACTTTCAGGAAGGCGACGGACAATGGTTGTCATTAGATGCAGAGCTTGTCATGAGAGATGGAGAAGTGGTGGGAACAAAAATCCCACTGGAAATACTCTTCTGGTGGATTGTCGCTTCGAACTTCCTTTTGGTGAGTATATTAAATGCTTGGAAATGTTTACGCTGTGCTTAGTAGTTTTGGCATGTTGTTATAGTGTGGGAGTTGTTTTTAGTACAGTGATTTTGCTATCTCTAGATATTGCTTTGTTTATTGAAGCTTATGTTCCCTTTTGTAAATAGTGATACAATTTACTTAAAGTTTGACCTATTTTGGTAAAGTACCGTACCAATATATGGAAAAATGAAAATGTAAAGCAGTAAGAAAACACGATCAAAACTCTAAAATACATTTAAAGCAACTGACACGATTACATGCAAAAGCTTTTTGCCGTATGAATTTAAGAACTTGGTTTTAGATACAGCAGTGTTAAGTTTTGAAATCGAATATTAACTGTAAGTCGCATATTATTACGGAAGGTTTCTTATTAATCTACAGTCAAACCTCACTGCCTTGAAGGTCTTGATCAAGTACTACTGAACTAAACTGCGGTCGTACGCAGAAAACAAAACTAATACTTTTCTAGCGTTGCACGTCAATCGTAACTGTAAAACTGCTTTCACTTCGCTAGATAACTTCTTCGTCCACAGTTTGATGTTGGTGATTCAACCACCTTCTTCAAACCTTGCGCTCCAGAGCAACGTCCTCATCCAATACAATTGGACTAAAGTAGTAACGTACATGCAAACCAATTCTTATATTTCCTCAGCAATAGTAAACGTGCGTGTGAAGTTGGCACCTCATTTTTTAACACCGCAAATTTTATCAATAGTTCTATTTGCACCCCCAATAATTCTACAGTTCTTAATAGGTTATATGAATGCAAATTGAAAGTATGAGGTGCTAAGTTCTCATAGCACCGCAACTTTTCAAAAAAAGCTTTTCAAATACAAAATATTATAGTTCCAAAAGAGTTCTACAGTTCCTGATAAATTTTACGAATAGTTCCGACTTCTAACTATACTTAAAAAATTCCTTAAACTTACCGCCAGCACCGCACCGTACACAAGACTAAAGTATCAGTATGCCGGCAGTTCCAGTCAAGTTCCAGTTTTAGGTGTTCTTCTATAGTTCTACAATAGTTCTAACGACTTATGTGGGTTTCGTCTAGAGTTGCAGTCTATAGCTAATTTTTATACATTTTTGAAACAGCGCCAGCACCACAAACAAGAGCCAGCTTTTGGGTGTTCTATAGTTCTACAATAATTCTAACGACTTATGTGGGTTTCGTCCAGAGTTTTGGCCTATAGCTATTTTTTATACATTTTTGAAACAGCGCCAGCACCGCAAACATAGTATAGTATCAGTTTGCCGACAGTTCTAGCCAACTTTTATTTGTTATTCTATAGTTCTACAATACTTCTAACGACTTATGTGGGTTTCAATCAAGGTTTCGCTCTATAGTTATTATTTACACATTCTTGAAACAGAGCCAACACCGCACACAAGAGTAAAGTATCAGTTTGCCGACAGTTCCAGCCAACTTTTTGGTGTTCTTCTATAGTTTTACAATAGTTCTAACGACTTATGTGGATTTCGTCCAGTGCTTCGGTCTATAGTTATTTTTTATACATTTTTGAAACCTAGCGCCAGCACCACAAACAAGAATAAAGTATTAGTTTGCCGGCAGTTCCAGCCAACTTTTAGGTGTCCTACTATAGTTCTATAATAGTTCTAATGACTTATGTGGGTTTCATCCAAAGTTTCGGTCTATAGCTATTTTTTATACATTCTTGAAACAGCGCCAGCACCGCAAACAAAAGTAAAGTATAACAGCGCCAGCACCGCAAACAAAAGTAAAGTATCAGTTTGCCGGCAGTTCCAGCCATCTTTTAATTGTTATTCTATAGTTCTACAATACTTCTATCGACTTATGTGGGTTTCAATCAAAGTTTCGCTCTATAGTTGTTATTTACACATTCTTGAACAGAGCCAAGACCGCACACAAGAGTAAAGTATCAGTTTGCCTGCAGTTCCAGCCAACTTTTTGGTGTTCTTCTATAGTTTTACAATAGTTCTAACGACTTATGTGGATGTCGTCCAGAGTTTCGCTCTATATTTTTATTCATTTTTGAAACTTAGAGCCAGCACCACAAACAAGAATAAAGTATTAGTTTGCCGGCAGTTCCAGCCAACTTTTTGATGTTGTTTTATAGTTCTACAATAGTTCTAACGACTTATGTGGGTTTCCTCCAGAGGTTTGGTCTATAGCTATTTTTTATACATTTTTGAAGATGCGTCAGCACCGGAAACAAAAGTAAAGTATCAGCTTTCCGACAGTTCCAGCCAATTTTTTGGTATTTTTCTATAGTTTTACAACAGTTCTAACGACTTATGTGGGTTTCGTCCAAAGTTTGGGTCATTAGCTATTATTCACACATTTTTGAAACTTAGCGCCAGCACCCCACACGAGAGTAAAGTATCAGTGTACCGACAGTTCTAGCCAACTTATAGGCGTTCTTCTATAGTTATAACGACTTATGTGGGTTTCGTCCAGAGTTTCGGTCTATAGCTATTCTTAACAAATTTTTGAAACAGCTCCAGCAACGCAAACAAGAGTAAAGTATCAATTTACCGGCAGTTCTAGCCAACTTTAGGTGTTTTTCTATAGTTCTACAATAGTTCTAATGACTTATGTGGGTTTCATCCAAAGTTTCTGTCTATAGTTATTATTTACGCATTTTTGAAACTGCGCCAACACCGCACACAAGAGTAAAGTATCAGTTTGCCCGCAGTTCCAGCCAACTTTTTGGCGTTCTTCTATAGTTCTACAATAGTTGTAACGACTTATGTGGGTTTCATCCAAAGTTTCGGTCTATAGCTATTATTTACACATATTTGAAACAGCGCCGGCACCGCACACAAGAGTAAAGTATCAGTTTGCCGGCAGTTCCAGCCAACTTTTTGGTCTTCTTCTACAGTTCTATAGTTCTAACGACTTATGTGGGTTTCGTCTAGATTTTCGGTCTTTACCTATTGTCTACACATTTTTTAAACTTAGCGCCCGCACCGCAAACAAGAGTAAAGTATCAGTTTGCCGGCAGTTTCAGGAACTTTTTAGGTGTTCTTCTATAGTTCTACAATAGTTTTAATGACTTACGTGGGTTTCGTCCAGACTTTCGGTCTATAGCTATTTCTTACACATTTTTGAAACAGTGCCAGTACCGCACACAAAAGTAAAGTATCAATTTGCCGGCAGTTCCAGCCAACTTTTTGGTGTTTTTCTATAGTTTTACAATAGTTCTAACGACTTATGTGGGTTTCATCCAAAGTTTCGGTTTATAGTTCTTATTTACACATTTTTGAAACAGCGCCAGCACCGCACACAAGAGTAAAGTATCAGTTTGCCTGCAGTTCCAGCCAACCTTTTGGTCTTCTTCTACAGTTCTATAGTTCTAACGACTTATGTGGGTTTCATCAAGATTTTCGGTCTGAAGCTATTATCTACACATTTTTTAAACTTAGCGCCTGCACCGCACACAAGAATAAAGTATCAGTTTATCGGCAGTTCCAGCCAACTTTTGGCGTTCTTCTATAGTTCTACAATAGTTCTAACGACTTATGTGGGATTCGTCCAGAGTTTCTGTCTATAGCTATTTTTTATACATTTTTGAAACGACGCCAGCACTACACACAAGAGTAAAGTATCAGTTAGCCGGCAGTTCCAGCCAACTATTTGATGTTCTTCTATAGTTCTACAATAGTTTTAACGACTTATGTGGGTTTTGTCCAAAGTTTCGGTCTATAGCTATTATTTACACATCTTTGAAACTTAGCGCCAGCACCGCACACAAGAATAAAGTATTAGTTTGCCGGCAGTTCCAGACAACCTTTTGGCGTTCTTCTATAGTTCTACAATAGTTCTAACGACTTATGTGGGTTTTGTCCAGAGTTTCGGTCTATAGCTATTATTTACACATTTTTAAAACTTAGCGCCTGCACCGCACACAAGAATAAAGTATCAGTTTACCGGCAATTCCAGCCAACTTTTTGGCGTTCTTCTATAGTTCTACAATAGTTCTAACGACTTATGTGGGTTTCGTCCAGAGTTTCTGTCTATAGCTATTTTTATACATTTTTGAAACAACGCCAGCACTACACACAAGAGTAAATTATTAGTTAGCCGGCAGTTGCAACCAACTTTTTGGTGTTCTTCAATAGTTCTACAGTAGTTTTAACGACTTATGTGGGTTTCGTCCAAAGTTTCGGTCTATAGCTATTATTTACACATCTTTGAAACTTAGCGCCTGCACCGCACACAAGAATAAAGTATTAGTTTGCCGGTAGTTTCAGACAACTTTTTGCGTTCTTTTATAGTTCTACAATAAATCTAACGACTTATGTGGGTTTCGTCCAGAGTCTCGGTCTATAGCTATTTTTATACATTTTTGAAACAGCGCCAGCACCGGAAACAAGTAAAGTATATGTTTGCCGGCAGTTCCAGTCAACTTTTTGGTGTTCTTCTATAGATCTACAATAGTTCTAACGACTTATATGGGTTTCGTCCAAAGTTTCGGTCTATAGCTATTTTTTATACATTTTTGAAACAGCGCCAGCACCGCACACAAAAGTAAAGTATCAGTTAGCCTGCAGTTCTAGCCAACTTTTTGGTGTTCTTCTTCTATAGTTCTACAATAGTTCTAACGACTAATGTGAGTTGTGTCCAGAGTTTCGGTCTATAGCTATTTTTTATACATTTTTGAAACAGCACCAGCACCGCAAACAAGTAAAGTATTGGTTTTTCGGCAGTTTCAGCCAATTTTTAGGTGTCCTTCTATAGTTCTAACGACTTATGTGGATTTCGTCCAGAGTTTCGGTCTATAGTTATTTTTTATACATTTTTGAAACAGCGCCAGCACCACAAACAAGAGTAAAGTATCAGTATGCCGGCAGTTTCAGCCAACTTTTAGGCGTTTTTCTATAGTTCTACAATAATTCTAACGACCTGTGTCGGTTTCGTCCAATGCTTCGGTCTATAACTATTCTTTACACATTTTTGAAACTTAGCGCCAGCACCGCACACAATAGTAAAGTATCAATTTGCCGGCAGTTCCAACCATCTTTTAGGTGTTCTTCTATAGTTCTTTAATAGGTATAACGACTTATGTAGGTTTCATCCAAAGCTTCGGTGTATACCTATTATTTACACATCTTTGAAACAGCGTGAGCACCGCACACAAGAGTAAAGTATCAGTTTGCCGGAAGTCCAGCCAATTTTTAGGTGTTCTTCTTTAGTTCTACAATAGTTCTAACGACTTATGTGGGTTTTGTCCAGATTTTCGGTCTGTAGCTATTATTTACACATTTTTGAAGTTTAGCGCCAGCACCGTACACAAGAGTAAAGTATTAGTTTGCCGGCAGTTCCAGCCAACTTTTAGGTGTTCTTCTATAATTCTACAATAGTTCTAAGGACTTATGTGGGTTTCGTCAAGAGTTTCGGTCTACAGTTATTTTTTGCACATCTTAATACTTAGGGCCAGCACCGCACACAAGAGTAAAGTATCGTTTGCCAACAGTTCCAGCCAACTTTTTGGTTTTCTTCTATGTTTCTACAATAGTTCTAACGACTTATGTAAGTTTCATCTAGAGTTTCCGTGTATAGATATTTTTTACACATTTTTATGCTTATCTCCAGCACTACACACAAGAGTAAAGTATCAGTTTGCCGGCAGTTCCAGCCAACTTTTAGGTGTTCTTCTATAATTCTACAATAGTTCTAACGACTTATGTGGGTTTCTACCTTTGAAAAATATATAACAGGGTACGCTGAGATAAACACTATTTTTCTAAAATTTAAATACTCAATAAAGTTTCTGTTGTTGCCAAAGTTTTTTTGCGATGATATCTGTCCAGCCAGATTTCAAAACCCAGTAAGCACGATTATTAATTATTTTTTATAGGACTTATGGATTCTCATTTTTTGTAGATACAATAAGCTGAGACTGTTTTGAATAATGTAATTAACTCGAAGAAGATGTAGATGCATTAAAAATTGTATCAGAAGCAAAAGTATAATTTTTTTAGCAACTTCAAAATCTGTGCCTGTATTATAATGTTGTAGCCATCACGATTTTCATTTAGTATCACTTATATATGTTCAGGTGTTATTTGATGACCACGTTCTTGCATCAAATTCGAAATGATTGCATAAATAGGTGCAGATGGTGGATATGATTTACCGGTATCATCAATTGTACGGAAGTCTACTTGTAGCAAAATATTCGACAATGTAGATTTGTCATACATTGTTACTAAATAAAATTGACATTTAATTAAAATAAAAGTAAAGAACGATAAAATTTTCGCTGCCGGCATACTAATACTTTACTCTTATGTGCGGTGCTGGCGCTAAGTTATAAACATGTGTAAAAAATAGCTGTAGACCGAAACTCTGGACAAAACCCACATAAGTCGTTAGAACTATTATAGAACTATAGAAGAACACAAAAAAGTTGGCTGAAACTGCCGGTAAACTGATACTTTACTCTTGTGTTGCGTGCTGGCGCTGTTTAAAAAATGTGTAAATAATAGCTATAGACTGAAAGTCTGGACGAAAACGACATAAGTCGTTAGAATTATTGTAGAACTATAGAATAACACCAAAAAGTTTGCTAGAACTATCGGCAAACTGATACTTTACTCTTGTATGCGGTGCTGGCGCTAAGTTTCAAAAATGTGTAAAAGATAGCTGTAGACCGAAATTCTGAACGAAACTCACATAAGTCGTTAGAACTATAGAAGAACATCTAAAACTTGGCGGGAACCGGCGGCAAACTGATACATTACCTTTGTGTGCGGTGCTGGTCCTAAGTATTAAGAATGTGTAAAAGATAGTTGTAGACCAAAACTCTGAACACATAAGTCGTTAGAACTATTGTAGAACTATCGAAAAACAACTAAAAGTTGAATGGAACTGGCGGCAAACTGATACTTTACTCTTGTGTGCGGTGCGGTACTAGCGGTAAATTTAAAGAATTTTTTTAAATAGTTAAAAGTCAGAACTATTCCTAAAATGTATCAAAAATGTGTAAATAATAGCTATAGACTGAAAGTCTAGACAAAACCCACATAAGTCGTTAGAACTATTGTAGAACTATAGAAGAACACCTAAAACTTGGCTAGAACTGCCGGCAAACTGATGCTTTACTCTTGTTTGTTGTGCTGGCGCTGTTTCAAAAATGTATAAAAAATAGCTATAGACCGACACTCTGGACGAAACCCACATAAGTCGTTAGAACTATTGTAGTACTATAGAAGAACAGTCAAAAGCTGGCTGGAACTGCCGGTAAACTGATACTTTACTCTTGTTTGTTGTGCTGGCGCTGTTTAAAAAATGTGCAAAAATTAGCTATAGACTGCAACTCTGGACGAAACCCACATACATAAGTCTATAAAACTATTGTAGAACTATAGAAGAACACCAAAAAGTTGGCTGGAACTGCCAGGAAACTGATACTTTACTCTTGTGTGTGGTGCTGGCGCTAAGTTTCAAAAATGCAATAAATAGCTATAGACCGAAACTCTGGACCAAACCCACATAAGTCTATAGAACTATTGTAGAACTATAGAAGAACAGCAAAAAGTTGGCTCGAACTGCTGGTAAACTGATACTTTACTCTTGTGTGCGGCGCTGGCGCTAATCTTCAAAAATATGTAAATAATAGCTATAGACTGAAAGTGTAGACAAAACCCACATAAGTCGTTAGAACTATAGAAAAACACCAAGAAGTTGGCTGGAACTGCCGGCAAACTAATACTTTACTATGTTACGTTCATTTTCAGCGTAAATTAATTCTAATCATTTTCAACTCAAACCGCTTTTGCTTCTACAACGAAAATTAATTCCGTAAATTTAAAATAACCCTGGCCGTTGTTAATTTATTTATCTGTTGTATAAATTCGATTTGTATTGTTAAATCCTTCCGCTACTTAATAATCAATACCCTTTCTCAGAATTCCTTAACGTAAAATTTACGTCATAATTAGATAGGCGATAACTTTGTTCCAAGTATCCGATAATTAATTTTTATGTTTCTCCCATTGAAATAATTCGTCGAATTAGAGCTGCATATTATTTGAATAAACTCATGTTTTCCAGTTTTAAAGCCTTAATAACGATATTACTGTGAGCTCTTGCTCTTGGTTAAACGAAATGAATATTCACTTGTCGTTCAACTTACAAGATGACAACATTCTATTCTGATTTTCTTCGTTTCGTTCGTTATAAACACTTCGAGCACGCCTTACAGCATGGTGAGTATTTAGGGTTTTTATAAAATGGTACGTTTCGACAACAATAAATTAATCGTTACTTGTAATTGCTCTAGTTTTCTTTCGGTGGCCTTAAAGTCACGATGAAGGGTCGTCCCTGGTTGTAATGGGAGGCCAAAGGCGTTCTTTATGGGTGTAGGCCTCCCTATCCGTTGCTGTGACCAGCTACTGACTCAACCCCGACGTCAGCAACTCTAGGGTAAGTGTTGTTTTTTGTCTTCCCTAATTACGTTGGGACCATATTGATTGGGAGTTGTCTATGCAAGAACATGCATTTCCAAATGTAATTCGTCTATACAAAAATTAGTGAACTATTACGGGATTTATTGCCGTTACACTGAGGACTATTTTTGGAATTTATTGCTGTTATAGTGCGGCAGTACTGTTCGGTTTTACATAACTAAAAAAATATACTAATTGAGCAAGTGAAAATGAGTTAACGACTTGCTGACGCCGTTGAAAATGTTGTTGCCATTCTTATGTATAGATTTAGTTTTAGATTTACTATACTGATTTAGAGCTGTTGGTTTTAGAGGGGAACTTTCGCATAATTTCTTATTTTTGGTTGAACCTCAATTTAGGGAGTAACCTAAAACCGGCAGCTCACCATGTAAAAATGATCTTTTGTTTTGTATTTCTTTGCTAGGGTTACTGTGTACATATTTTGTTTAATTATAAGTTGTTTTTTTTGATAGGTTTTGTTTTAAGTATGAATGCGTGAGTGTATATTTGTTTCTATTTTTATTCCAGGCTTTCTTTAATTTTTTTGTATGATACCACGCCCTTTCGCCGATTGAGCCCGGTCATACTTTTTTTTGTAGGCTTCGTCACATGGACGTAGCAACTCTTGTGTGCGGTGCTGGCGCTAAGTTTCAAAAATGTGTAAATAATAGCTATAGAACGAAACTCTGGACGAAACCCACATAAGTCGTTAGAACTAATGTAGAACTATAGAAGATCACCTAGAAGTTGGCTGGAACTGCCGGCAAACTGATACTTCACTCTTGTATGCGGTGCGGTGCTAGCGGTAAATTTAAGGAATTTTTAAAATAGTTAAAAGTTAGAACTATTCCTAAAATGTATCAGAAACTGTAGAACTTTTCTGGAACGATAAGATTTTGTATTTGAAAAGCCTTTTTTTTATAAGTTGCGTTGCTACGGGAAGATAGCACCTCTTTTTTTCAATTTGCCATTTTTTAACTAATTTGGCGGAACAATTGATATAACCCATCAGGAACTGTAGAACTATTGTAGTTCAAATAGAACTGTTGATAAAATTTGCGGTGCTAAAATATGAGGTGCCAACTTCACACGCATACGTTGCACGCCAATCGTAACTGTAAAACTGCTTTTATTGTTGTGCTAGATAACCTCTGACTGCAGTCAAATGCTGATTATTCAATCAACCTTTTCGAACCTTGGTCTCGGGAAAAACGTTCACATCAAGCACTATTGAACCAAACTACTGACAAACATGTGAGCGATTTTTGACATTTTTCTTGCAATGATATGATACGCTCCCGCGTGATACAATTCTTAATCTATAATATAAATAAAGCAATGTACTCACTTAAACTTCTTTTACATCTCAGGACCCTCGTTGTTTCGGAGTGGGTCGGCTACGCCATTGTTGAATCTAAATTTAGTCGTCCTTCCTCTTTGTTTGTAGGGGAGCGGCAAGGATAACCAGGTAGAGGTGCGATAAGGCAAGAGATAAGGAACCTACCACCTGAAAAGAGAAAAGACAGACACGCAACACAGGTAGCTGTTTTTGGCTTCAGGCCTCGTCGTATAATGAAGTAGTGTCACACCGCGCGCACTTGCGCCATTCACTCCGCGCCGGCGCATTCTTTTGCACAAACGCAACTGTTCGGAATGGCGAAAATTAACAAGTTTATTTTAAAATATCCGCAGGAATTTAATCACATATTTAACAATGTACATTTCCAAATTTGGAATGTAACAGGTAAACATTGCATGCCAACTGTAACTGTAAATTGCTTCTACTAACCCTGTTTAACTTCGTTATCTTCAGTGAAATGCTTATTACGCAATCATTCTTTAAACCTTGCTCTCGAGAACAAGTCTTTATCAAGTACTATTGGACTAAACAATTGACAAATACTTAACCAAGCTTAATATTACTATATCGATGGTAAGCGTTGCATGCCAATAATAACTGTAAAATTGTGTCAAATGCTTATTATTCAATCGCCTTCTTCAACATTTTTCTCGTGCGCAAGTCCTCTTCAAGTACTATTGAAATAAACTGCTGAGAAACGCCTAAAACTAACTTTATATCTTTCTAGCGATAGTGAGCGTTGCGCATCAATCGTAACCGTAAAAAATATTACTAGGGTCGTTCAATAAGTCCATTGAAAAAAGTAATAAACACATTTCTTTGGCTAGATTTTCTTTTATTTTTCAACATAACCTCCCTTCAGCTCTATACATTTTTCTAAGCGTTCTTTCAAATTTTTTAAACCGTTCAAAAAATAGAATTTCGAAAGCTCCTCAAAATAGGCATTTGTTTGGGCGATGACCTCCTCGTTAGACGTAAATCTTTGCCCGCCAAGCCATTTCTTCAAGTTGGAATAAGAAAAAGTCGACAGTTATGTATCTACGCAGAAAATCTTCAGGATTGCTACGGAAAAGCGCCAAAACAGCCTCAGAATCGACCACACGATTGCGTTTATTCTCCACTGTGAGCAAACGCGGCACCCATCTTGCCAAGATTTTTTTTCGCAGCCAATTTTTCTTGCAAAATTGAAGCGACTGTGCCTTGCGCTATGCCCGTGGCCTCAATTATTTTGCGGCGATCAAAAATCATATCGTGGTTTTTGTCAATCATTTCAGGGGTAGACACTTACACAGGGCATCCGGAACGATGTTCATCTTTTGTGGATGTACGCCTACGTTTAAACCCATTCACCCAATTGTAAACAGTAGCAAACACAGGAGCACATGTGTCATGAACTTCATCCAAACTCAGCTTTGATTTCTTTCGCCGTTAACTCCTTTAAATACAAGTGTTTAATCACTGCTCGAAACTCACTTTTATCCATTGTTATAATCAAATAAAAGTTTTTACTTTAATCAACAACAAAAATGAAACTACTTGATGTTTACGGCTGAAACTCTAACAGCTGACTAGTTAGAAGTTCTGCTTACTGCGAAAAATTTATTTTCGGTACTACGAGCGCCATCTCTTGGATTTTCTAAGCACTTATTGAACGACCGTCGTATATACGCTAGAACACTTTTTAGTCTACAGTTAGATGCTGATTATTCCATCAGCTTCTTTAAATACTGCTTTCCTGAGCAACGTCCACATCAAGCACTATTGGACTAAACTACTGACACACACGTGAATGACGTTTGATATTTTTCTAACGATGTTACGCGAGTTACGTTTCGGGGCTTGAGAGCGGTCTTTTTTAAAACGTCTTCCAAAACTTCTTGTAACAATTTATTTGGTTAAACAGAAATTACAATTGAATTTTGACAAGCTTGATTAAAATATTCTAAGTGGAAATAAAATAGTAGGACGAGTAGCCTAAGCAAACGGCAATGCTAATGCTGAAATACTCAAGACTGACTGATGGTCTTGGAACTCTCGGGGTATTTATGTTGTCCCTGCCCCTCACATGTCTGTGGGAACTTGCAGAGCTCATGTGTGCTTATTTCTTAATTTTATTCATCATACAATGTAACAATCCTAATTTCTAAGTAATCGCGGTTTCTTAACCGTTTGTGACCTGCACTTGCAGTATCACTTACTGTCTGAAATACAATGTATTACATCCGTTCTCACAACTTGTTTGTGAACTTTTAATAACCTTTCTGATTTATCCTTAAAATAATAATTTTAGTTCTGCGTGAGATATGTCTATGAATGGCAATACTTGTTGATTGATATTATTTAAATTGATTATGTTTTGTCGTTTATAAATCGGTTTATCTGAAAATTGGAGCACGCGTTTTCTTCGTCGTTCTCTTCGTAATTTTTGCATGGTTCGTCGCGTTTATAATTTTCTAAGTGGTTTGATTCATCGCTAGATTCTTCTACTTCTTGGTGAAATAATTCTTCCTAGGTAAAGTTTCGTTTTTGGTTATGACTTGGACGGATTTGCGATATTTTTATATTTTGTCTGGTGTTAAAAGAAGAGGTATCCATGGGAGTTGGTTTGTAATAACTGTTAGGGTTGTTATTGTTATTTTTCATCGGTGTATTTCTAATGGGGTTTGCGCCGAATGTTTGCCTTTGTTGGTTTATGTTTTGGTTGAATCTTGGTGGAAATGCGGGTTTTGTAGAAGTTGAGTTGAATGTTAGTTTTGGAAATTGTCTGAATTGATTATATAAATTTGTATTATTAAAGTTCGGGTTGTTGATTCACGGTTGATTTGTTTGTGCGTTAAATGGAGTGAATTTTGGTTAAGTGGTTGTTTGTCTCGCGGCTTGCATGGTTTTTATTGATGAATAACTTTTATTCGCGTTAGGATTATATAGTCTGTTTTGATAGTACATGACGTTTTCTTCTTCTATGATCATATTCATTGCTTCTTCTAAATTTTGGGGATGTTGGAAACTTATTTTATCTGATATCGTTCGGGTAATGCGTTTATATAGGTGTCCAGTGCCATTTCGTCATACATTTTTGTCTTTAGTAAGCGGATTTTTGGTCGGGTTCTTCGATTTTTAGTTTTGTTAGAATTAAACCTCTTACGTCTTGCCATTTCATTCCAAATTGATATGAGGGTTGGTTACTTTCCATTTTTAGATCGCGGATAAAACATTTGATGTTCCTTTGGTCTCCGAAATATGCTATCAATATGCGTGTAAAATCTTTCCATTGTTCTAAATCGTCTCGGCTGGCTATTAGCGTTTGTGCCCTTCCGGTCAGTTTATTTATTATTAGGCGTAAAAGTAGAACATTTCTTTCGTTATCTCCTGGTTTGTACAAGGTTTTCAAAAATATTTCACACGCGGTAATGAAATTTGCTAGGAATGCCTGATCTCCGCTAAATTGAGGGATGCTCATAGTCGTTAAAGGTTGTTTTAATAATTAATGGTTATTTTCGGTTTTAGTTAATTTTAAGTTTTTGTATAATTTGAGATTTATTTTTCGATTTGTATTGTTACTTTTCAGTTTGGATTATGTTGGGTTATTTAAAGAATTGCTTTACTTATATTTTATACGTAGTTTTACGGTGTTATAATTAAATTACGGAGTTTTTGCTTGGTAATGTCTGGTCAATTGCTGTAGCTTTGGATTCGTGTATTTTTATACTTTGCTGATTTTAATTTTCTGAATGGGTTTTTTTGTGGATAAAAATTTCTTACAGTAATTGCAATATACTTTGTATGTTTTACTATTTTATTTATTTCAGTCCTGCTGATTAATTTAGTCTGCTTTAATTATCTCGTCTCCGTAGGTGTTGTATTGATAAGCGCATAAACTGTTTCCTTTCAATTGTACTGTCCAGTTACCTCGAATGTTTAATTATAGAGTTTCAAGTTTTCAGTCAATCGTTTTGTTCAATGTTTCCTTTATAATTTATATAATAAGATTGTCTAAATTATAAGTTTTAAGTCTTCTGAAGGTGTAATTTCAGTCTCGGTAATAAGTTTAAATAAATTGTGTAACACTTTTGTATAATTAGATATCCTCGTGCTGACAAATATTTAATTATGCTTATAAAATTGTGCATGATTTTATTCAATGATGGTTTACGGTATGAGAATCGCGTTATAGTTTTGCACGCTGCTGAGTTAATTTTAATAATTAAAAAGCTCTTTCTATAATTAATCGTTTATAAGAATTGCGTTTTGTACATCAAGCTTTCGGTGATAAAATGGTAAAATTAATTGCGTTCTATTTTTATTGTTTCAGACTTGCTGAATTGAATTCGTTTTGTTTCGTATTTTAATAATAATTCGTATTAATCGTACTAATAATTGCGTATATACCTCTTTTCGGTTCTCTTGTTTAAAATTAATTCATTTGTTTAAAAAATAAGTTCTTGTGTTTGAAAATAATTTTTCTTAATAAATAAGTAATTATTTTCATAAAATGGCATAAATTGCAATCATTAAAAAAATCTGTACATACATAAAGTAATACAAAATTTTCTTTTACTAGCTAATATCAATAAATTTGTAAAGAATAAATTGGGTTAGAAAAGTGAACTTACTTAATTTTCATCATCGATTTCTTTTGTTTTCTGGCTGTGGGCTCGGTCGATTTTGTTACCTTGTTTACATTTGTTTCTTTGGGCTCGGTCGATTCTTGTACCTCGTCCAAATTTGTTTGGTTGGGTCGGTCAATTCTTGTACCTCGTCCAACTTTGTTTGGGTTCTTCCAGATTTGGGAATTGAAATTCTTGGTTACCAGTTCTCCAATTTTTGGATTTGTAGTGCCTTTCTGGATCCTACTGACTGCGCCAGTTACGTTTCGTGCCTTGGGGTCTTCTTAAAAACTTCTTCCAAAACTTCTTGTAACAATTTATTTGATTAAACAGAAATTACAATTGAATTTTGACAAACTTGATTAAAATATTCGAAGTCGAAATAAAATAGTAATTGAATTAATATTAGGGCAAGCAGCCTAAGCAACCAACAATGTTAAAGCTGAAATACTTAAGACTGATTGATGGTCTTGGGGCTCTGGAGGTATTTATGTTGTCCCTGGCTCTCACATCTCTGTGGGAACTTGCAAACCTCGTGTCTGCATATTTTTTAATTCTATTCATTATAAAATGTAACAATCTTAATTTCTAAGTAGTCGCGATTTCTTAACCGTCTGTGACCTGCACCTGCAGTATCACTTACTGTCTGGAATACAATGTATTACATCCGTTCTCACAACTTGCTTGTGAACTTTTAATAACCCTTCTGAGTTATCCTTGAAATATAATGTTGCTTTTAACTTAAGTTTCTTTAATAATTTCTAATAATTCCTAATAAATTCTATTTTGTTATACATATGTAGATTGGGGGATACATAACTTGCGTTGCACGCCAATTGTAACTATAGAATTGCTTCCAATATTGTTCTATATAACTTCGTTATCTTCGGTGAAATGCTTATTACGCAACCAGGTTCTTTAAACCTTTCTCTTGTGAACGAGCTTTCAAGTACTATTGGTCTAAACAACTGATAAACACTTCAACCAAGTTTAATATATTTCCCTATCGATATTAAGCGTTGCCCACCAATAATAAATGTAAAATAGTTTTTATTATTGCGCTAGCTAACTTTTGGACAACAGTCAAATGCTTATTATTCAATCGCCTTCTTCAATATTTGTTCTCCCGAGCAACGTCCTCATCAAGCACTATTGGAATAAATTGCTGACAAACGCTTAAAATTAACTTATTACCTTTCTAGCGATGGTAAGTGCTGGATATCAATAATAAAAGAATATTATATACGCTAGAAAACGTTTTCCTCTACAGTTAGAGGCTGATTATTCCATCGTTAAACCCTGCTCTCCTAAGCAACGTGCTCATCAAGTACTATTGGACTAAACTACCTACAAACACGTGATTGAAGTTTGATATTTTTCTAGCGATGGAATGCGTTGCACGCCAATCGTAACTATAGAATTGCTTCCACTATTGCCCTATTTAACCTCGTTATCTTCACTAAAATGCTTATTACGCAATCAGTTTCTTCAAAACTTGCTCTTGTGAACAAGTCTTCATCAAGTGGTGTAGAAGTAAATTTCTGACAAACTCTTAAATCAAGTTAAATATTTTTTTATCTATTGCAATCGTTGCACGCTATTACAGTCCCGTAAACGCGGTACACGCGTCACAAAAGACAGTTGATAACGATATTACATAATGTGAAGATTGACGCGCAAATTTCGATGCGTCACACAATATGCAAATTAGGGCGACACAATTTACCAATTTCACAAATTATAAAGGAAATAAGTTTTAAAGAAAACCGCCAAAGGGGCACTTACGTGAACAAGTAGAGCTTCCTTCAGGATCACTCCATGATGGTCGGGGCTTCCTACAGGATTACTTCATGATGGCCGCCCGCGGCTTTGCCAATATCCCTCGGGTCGTGGATCTCCTAAGCCAGGTTGCATCCAAATTTGCTGGTCTTCTTCCTATATGTAGATACAAATAAGGTAAAGGAGACAGGGTAAGGAACGGTAAATTTTGAAATCACAGGAAACCTACATATCAGAAAAAAGACACGGTAAGATACGAGAGCAACTACTCTTCTTCGCGTTTCGGAGACAAGTCCTTACGCGTCTTTCGGAAATTTCCCACTTCCTTCTTCCCACACACGCGTTGACGCGAAACTCGCGCAACGCACTTCTGAAGTGACGGAAATACGCGCAACAAATCTTTTAAATTTATGGCGCGAAATCCTTACCAATTTTAAACTTATTTTAAAATGTCTAGTGCCCATTTTCGGCACGTAACAACGCTAGTAGTAAGTGTAAAATTGATTTTATTATTGCGCTAAATAACTTGTTTATCTGCAGTTAGGTGCTGATTATTCAATCAACGTTTTCATAGCTTGCTCCCCTGAGCAATGCCCTTATCAAGTACTATTTGATTAACTACTAAACACATTTCGATCAAACTTAATATTCCGCTATCGATGGTAAGCGTAGTATGCAAATCTTTACTGAAGGATTGAGCTAGATAACTTATTGGTGTACATTTAGATACTAACTATTCAATCAGTTTCTTTAAACCTTGCAAAAACTCTGATCATGTTGCACCTCTAGCAGATATACCCACGAAACACATTCCTGGACAGAACTGACATCCCATCCCACATCCCACTGTCCAGCAGACCCATTATCATTTTTTAACTGGAAACGGCAACTTTCGAGAAACTACACAAATTCCACCTCAGTCCAAGTCCCTTTGTTTCCAATGAAGACGAATCCCAACAATTAACCCCTACCCATCTTATGTACCTCTGCTCTCTTTGTCTCATCTACAAAATAATTATAAAAATTCAATCCACCTTGACCCGTTTTCTCCAATCCCAAATATCAAATTCCTATTAATTCATTGCTCACAGGAATGAAACCTCTTCCTTAGCGTAATCCTTCTTACCAAACGCCCAATCTAAATCAGGTGACCCATTCACACCAGCAGCCGCACATTCATGTGGCTTGCACACCTGTATACTAGTACTCACACAATTACATTTGACCACGACATCGACCAGTTTAAGGCGCCAAGGGCGGGGCATGCAGCTCCAACATATAGACGTTATTTATCCTATTATAATAGTTTACTTTCTTTTATATTAATTTATTCAAACTCTTTTAGATATGTCCAACTAGTATGGGCCTGTGGCCTGGGTATAGTCTGAAACAATAAACAAATATATTGATATGATAACGCCGTACGCCGATGTGATAAACGTCCAACTGAACGCCACCGCTCTGTGTTTTTCTCTAATCTTCTAATTTTATTGTGCCACGGCTAGCCCTGTTTAATTTACACAGAGTGCACAACGTTACGATGATCAATTTTCATTTACCCCTTTATGGTTACCTGTTTGAATTGATAAAACGAAGTCAATCAATATTCATATAATGAAAGAAAATAATATTTACACTTCACAATTTTTGTAATCCTTTAAATACACCCTTCAATCAATTAATATTATATGGATCATTTATCCTAAAGTTTATATCCTTTTAATTTAATTTTAAAGTCACCAAAAACGACACCGTTTACAAAAAAATCTGGAACGTTCAAGACTCTTTTTATGATTATTACGTAAGTTTCAACGTATTCAATATTCTTGATGACTCCTTACAAACTTGTGAGAAAATTAAAATATTCAGTATTTAAAATTTTTAATTTGAAAAGATTCCTTAAAACTAGTTAGTCCTGACCTGTGATAGTCTGATGAGTTGTTGCGTGTTGTGGATCAACACCCCTTTATTATCTCCAATCAAAAACCAATGCTCTGCTTTGTACTCCTTAACGTATGTTTGAACCAATAATTCAACACAGTTACCCCTTGTTTTCAAAATTCACCTGGTTATTTATTCTATATTTTTCTGGATACGCTTTGGACCTCTTCACTTAAATACCATTTGGAATTCGTAGGTTTCTTAGTATTATGAATTTAGAATTATCGTCGTGAATTAGAATTTCTGAATACCAGTTTTAGGATCGTGAATTAGCAGTGGATTGGAAGTAGACTAGTATGCCAAACTTATGACCATGGATTAGAAGTAGATTAGAAGCCCTATATTATTATAAACATTTAATTTAAATTAATTAACCAATTCCCAGTCACGTTTTCTGCAAACACGGCAAAAGCTTTTTTATATATTTTTAACGCAATTCGTGGGTTTAATGTTTGGAAATAATGCAGCTCTACATTCTTTTCTATTCTGAGCTAGTCTAAAAAGGTCTACATACCCTTCACAACCTAAATCTCTAATAATTTGACTAATATAGCTTTGTCTAGGTCTTCCTACTCTATTTTTAATTATTAAACACTATTTTTCACAATAATATAAAATGTATTTATCTGACGCGTAAATATTTGATGAAGAGTATTGTAGGTTCGACGTGCTTCAAATTGAGACTGACTGTTTCTTATCAACTCGTTATATAGCTTTTGCCCTCTACATTTGGATTGGTTTTCCAAACAGCCTTACAAAGTGTTGCACCAATCATATTTGTCTTGGACATTCCTAGTATATTTTCAAGCTGATTTCTGATAAAACTATTTTGGAGTTCCGTATCATGCTGTTATTTACTATTGTTTTACAATCTTTGATGGCCTTGTTATTGTTATCGTTGCTGGGCTTTTAGCTTATGTTTGTTGTTTTGTGTAGATAAAGCTTTTTGAAATTTGTACAAAAATAAATGATGTAACACAAGTGCTGTTTTCGTTTATGTATTTATTTAAAGTCATCTTTGAAAGTGCTTTTTCTTATTAAAGCGCTTATTGTTCCTTCTTACTTACAAGCGTAATTGCATAAAGATCTACTAGGTTTTATCTTATCTTCTGCGTATCTGTTCTATGAACTTGTTGAAGACTTCTCAACGTAGTTTTTACATGTATGATTATTTCTCTGCTGAATACGCGTTCTATTTTTGGAAGATATGCTTACTGGCTTTGATTAAAGTTAATTACGGTCCATATACAGGGTGTTAAATGCTTGCTATTTACATAATGTGCGAATTATTTATTTTCCTACTAAATAAATGCAGTTCTCTGACTCCCATTGCTATTTACAGTTACTACGCGACCCTTAATACTCAATACACCCCTAAACAACCCATTATCACATCAATATATATATATATATATATATATATATATATATTACTGTGATTGGGTAGGCTTAAGTGGGTGTAAATAGGCCAAGAAGTTATTTATTTGTAGGTACTCTTCCATAATTACGCTTCCATAATTAGATTGGGATTAAATTGCAATTATTAATGTAGGATTAATTTGTGTAGGTTAATTTAAGACAAGGACAACAATTAAGATCGACGACAAGGTCGAAAATCGTGTACATTTATTAATAGAATTAAAGCTTTTTAGTATAAAAATCAATAATTTACGCGAGGTACATTTATTTAATATAGCATAAATTAAAAGGTTTTGAAGAACGCTACAAGGACTTCATAGAATAGACGGTTGGGGTAGGTAAACGCTTCTGGTAACAGCCAGTGTACGTTGAGGATAATTCGAGGTAGTTTGTGTTAACGGACAATGCAAGGTTAACAACAACAGTCGACTAGTTCAAAACAGATTGATAGAATTACAAGACAGACTATGCGTAATACCTAACGGAGGAAGATGAAAGATAGCAAGTGCTTAAGTGACAAACATTTTTAAGCGCGTGTTAGACAAGTATACTTTAAAAGGCTATAAGAAGGACGTATATGCAACATGTTTGTGGACGGTATCGATTTTTCAAGGCACACAGAAAAGATGGAAAAAATAACCGTGAACAATATTGTTATAGAGGGGCCGACAAGCAAGACGAAAAACACAGGACGAAAAGACATACCAGATAAGCACAAATAACGTACACTTTAGGTAGGAAATATAGACAAGGCTGAGAAATGTGATTATGAGAGTGCAAGAAAGATAATTGGAAGAACGCGCGCACGATAGGCGTAATTGTATTTGAGTGAACTTGACAGAAAGGGGAAAATTTCTAGCATATTCGAACGGTTGGTTGTTGTTAAACAGTTTTCATGGTAAAAGCAGTGTTATGTTGTCAATTTCTTAGTTTTTAAAATCCGTTGTGTTTACGTGCAGCTAGATATTGCAAAATTGAGTGGCGGTTTACAAAGTTACAAGAATTGGATAACAAATATACAGACAACTAAAGAGGGTGGACATTATATAAGCGGTGCTGGAAATGGCATTTGCTCTCCCATTTTCCAAGTCTACAAGAAGAACATCCTAGCTTTAAACCACGTGACAAGTAAAGTCCGATTTAAGATTTATTAGTGTTTAATGCACAAGTGCAATTTAATTTAAAACGGAGTGAGCCGTAGTAAATGGTTGTAATTGAAGCAGGATGTCTTGTAAGTAGAGATTAATTTACAAGTTGAACGAAGGTGCTTGATGCACACTGTTTGGAAGAAGTGTGATATTTGGATCTGAAGCGGCAGGTATTGTTGATGATTGGGATGAACAACGATTTGGCGATGGAATTTGCTGTTAAAAATGGAAATCTGCAACATAGAGTAATCCTAGTACGTGCAGTCGTGTGGAAGGCATCTACATAGGTGTTGATCGGGAAGCAGTGTACTCTCCAGGTAACAATTTTTTTTATTGAACTGTTGTGCTGGTGTGGATTTATTTAAACTATTAGTGATTTGTGTTTTATTTTATGAAAATATTTATGAACTTAAAATTAATTAATTGACATAAGTAAAAGACAATTTTTTATTATAAATCTGTGTGTGTAAATGCTTGTATAATAATATTACTGATGTAAGAGGTAAACGGGTTTTTTGTTTAATTTTCAGAGCTAAAATTTGGGCACACAAATATAAAAGGTTTATACTGAGCTCACCATTAGACCAGGGGAAACTAAATTAAGGTTCCAGGACAGACCCATCTACATTAAACGAACATAATGAAATGTAGAGAACAATAAAATTGGGGTGATATTAAGTTGATTTCTTTTGATACCGAGTGGGGTTATAAAAATGTTTCACGTAAATCCATATTGCACATATTGAGATGGTGTGAATTAAATTTTTATCTTGTTAGAATAAAAGGGTTTTATGTTTTTTCGAATTATTTGTTTATTTTTTCTTATTATTAATTATAAAGGTTATGGAGAGAATGAGTAGCTGTGGTGAGTATCTCTGAAGAAGTAGTGAGCCGAAGAGCTGGCCGTGGAATATCAGTTTGGGAAGCATCTTCAGAAGATACTCAACCAGAACATCTAGTAATCAAAGCTGGGATTTAAAGACTTATTTAGGTGGAAAATTAGTAGAGAGTAAATTTTATTTTCAGCCTAAAATTTTTATGATGCCCAATTAGGGGGTCCGACTTCCAGAGGATCCACTGCATTTTTATGTCGACCCAACATTGAGGCACACATTTTGGGACCCTTCCAATGAAAGAAGTTTAGGACTACTGTCGAAAGAACGTGGCATTTTTATGACGCCCAAAGTATGGGGCACGATGATTTAGGGCTTCTTTCACAGGAAAGACAGGGCAATATATATATATATATATATATATATATATATATATATATATTGATATGTCAACACTGCACGCCGATGTAATAAACGTCCAGTTTCCTGCTGCCCCCTTTTAATAACCTAATTTTAATTATGCCACGACTAGCTCAGTCTAATTCACACAGAGTGCACAACGCTACGATAACAAATAATTTACCACCTTTTTCTAATACTTTTCCTATTTTTAATAAGAAAAACGATATCGACTAATAATGAGAAAGAAAATATTATCTACACTTCACAGTTTAATATGTTGTACTATATGACAAAATTAACCCTTGAATCAAATAATCACAATACTTAAATTGTTTCTTCCCAAAAATTAGAGCTTCCTTTCCTTAAGTTAAAGCCAGCAAAAATGACACTATATCTTACTGGAAAATTTCTGAACGTTCAAAACCTTTTGCATCTTTACCTAAATTTTTACGTGTAAAAAGATTTTTGTTGACTCTTTACAAAATATTCAGGTATGATAAAATATAGTCAATGTTCAAAATAAAAAGAAAATAATGCCTTATGCTAGATAGCTCTGACCTGTGGTTTTCCTTGTGGGTCTCTCTTTGTTCTCCCTGGATCTGCTACTGCGTCCAATGGATCAGCATCCCTTGATTAATTTTAATTGAGTTGCTTGATTCACTCCTTAAAAGAATGCACTGTTTTGTGCTCCTTTACGTGAATTTATACCAATCATTTTATTCAGACTTTTTCCCAATTTATTTAGTTTCCAAATTTTATCCCGTTTAATCAATAGTTTCAATTTACCCAGTCTGTTTTTAGATTTGCATAGTGTTTCTTATGGTTTCTTAGAGTTACTTAGAGTTTCCTAGAGGCCTACATTACAAATATTTAAAATTAATTGATTAATAGACTTTTACTCACGTTTTCCAGTAAACGACAAACTTGTATTATGTATTCTTCACTAATTTTAACTTTGAAGTTTTTAACATCACCTTTACAAATATTTAAATATTCAATTTCACTCGTTGGGTAAGTTTTTGACTGTAAGCGACGTGAACAGTTTTTGGTTCGAATGAATACGGTCTGCTTATTAAATTCGCCTGTTATATAAACACCGCCCCATCTAAAATTCATTGGTTATTGGTATTGTTTGTTCAAAGTTTACGACCAGCCATAGAATGTTTTGAATTTTTCTGGGCTTTTACAGGCATATGTCTTAAAAATTGTTTGGCAAAACGATCTCTTGGTCACGTAGTCTACTAGGATTTCTATTATGTATTGACCCTTGACCGTTGTTTTGATGTTATTACAGGAAATTTTAATTCGCCTCTGTACGCAATTTTAACTTATGGCTTTTGTTTGTCAAAATGTATTGTATAAAATTTATGCAGAAAATCACGTAAGAAATGACGTAAATTAACATATTTCTGTTTACCTCCTGCGTTTGCAAAACTTATTTCTTTCGAAATACTATCTTCTTTCATTATTGCATGTTTAATTTTAACAGACATTGCAACATGATTTTCTAGCTTTTATCGTATTTCATGCGTATCTATTTACAATTTAAGAATGCTTTTTGGTTTAAAACGAGTTTGATTGCGTGTATAGTTATTTCTTTTGCTGAATGTGTTCCTATTGTTGAAGGACATGCTTTCCAGCATTAATTAAACTCGTTTGTGATCCTTATACAGGTTGTTAAATGTTTGCTCTTTGCATAATATGCGAATTACGTATTTTTCATGATAAATAAATGTAGTTATTTAACTTATAGTACTATTTACATATATTGTGTGACCATTATGAATCATTCTACCCCTAAATAACCCTTTTTTCATAGCAATATATATGTATGATATATATATATATATATATATATATATATATATGTTATGTAGTATAACGACCTTGCTGATTTGAATATATTGAATGATATTAGCAGGTTGTAGGTCAGCTGGTTATTAAAGCGTACTCTTTATTATATTCTTAGCTTTCGGTTTATTTCAAACCTTTATCAAAGAAACTACAAAAACGTCATGATGTGCATTCAACCTCAATTTAGTAGGTACTTATTGTATATTGCTTGATGCCCATAATGACGTTTTGTAGTTTCTTTGATAAAGGTTTGAAATAAACCGAAAGCTAAGAATATAATAAAAGTACGCTTAAATAACCAGCTGACCTAACCTGCTAATATCATTCAATATATATATATATATATATATATATATATATATATATATATGTAGACATAATAATAAAACCATGCAAACTCCTTCCGTCATAGACTCAGCTTTATCATTCTCAGTTCACTAGACAATAAACCAGTTTATTAATATATTTTTTCAATACACGAATAAAGATGCATACCTGACCTTAGTATCTCCAATATTACCTACTGTTAGTTGTGAACAAATTCTTTACATATCCATATTTTTTGCTATTTTTTAAAAAGTTAGAATGTAGATATGCTTAATTGGGTAATGTGCAGGCCGCTTCGACCGTCCTACTGGTTGGCGATACCTATTGCGTGACGCTACAGGCTGCAGGAGCGTTGCTGTCGATCCTAATGCTTCTATAGGTAACTGCATTATTGAAGTTGAGATGCACAGCCTGGCTGAGAATTATAAGAGCTTTAATGACGGTCGCGCATTTAACAAAAATTATTAAGAAATAATTATGGATTAGTAAATTCGACCAATCACATGCTTGGATGCAGCTTGCTTTAAGCTTTGCTACCATATTTTGATATTGCTTTTTTTACTTTTTGTGAGTATGCAATTGCACCAATTCTTGCTTTCACTTTTGTACTTCCATCTCTATGCGCTATAGTACCTTACGCTCTCTCTAGTATTGCCGTAATTATATATATATATATATATATATATATATATATATTACTCATATTTAGACCAGGGTAGAAAATTAAATAATCACATCAAATAATTTTAATCACCGTGTATAAGGAATTTTATTAAATAATACGCTTTATTAAAACCATGAAGCATAAATAAATTCGGTCGTTTCAGTAAAAATAAGAAATTTAAAATCATGTACAAGACGCTTTATATCAAAAGAAACAGTATTAACAAGCTCTACGGGTAATGTAATTATTCCGAGGAAAGAAACAAATGGAAAGTACGTGCAAAATTTATATTAATTAACCCTATTTTAAGTAACCGGTGTTGAACAAAACGTACAGATAATAACTAATATTTAGTTAGGATTCACTAAAATTTAAAGGGTATTAATATTAATTGGAGTTAATTAAACCATTATTAATAATAAGCATAAAAGTCGGTGAAAATCCAAGATTATAATACCAGAAAATAAAGCTCTGAGAATTAATATTATTTTGAACACCTGCGTAGTTTAAATATCACGTACGGCGAAAATTGTGTAGATAACAAATGGTTTCAAAGAATCTTGGAGAAACCGGGGCTTAATATTCACGAGAAGGTGCGATACGGGGTTATTTAACCCAGATAGTCCACATGGACTAAAATATAATCGATAATAAAGAATATCAATTTGCACCAATACGAAGAGGTTAGAAAAGGAAAGAGAAAATGCGTCAAGCAAAGGCACATATAGTAAAAGGCGTGATTTAAGCAACGTCACGAGGGTCACAATTGGTTGAAAATAGGATGCAAATATCAGAGGTAGAAACAACAATTTCTGTACAAAATTAATTAGTTTTTCTCGGACATGTTTGCGTGCCGTGTGAGAATTTCTGAGATTTAAATGGGGCGAGTACAAAATTCGTAAAAACCGACGCACAGGCTACGGACTGGGAACATAGCATGAGAAATTCTTAAGAATTGTCTGTTTTGAGGACAAAAGCGACGTGCCGGCTATCCGCTATATATACCGGTGGTAATATGAATTTCGGCCTCTTAGACTTTTGACTATTCGATGCGTTAAAAGCTCTTACATCCGCGACTTGATTCAAGATGTTAAACAGTGCATTTTAGTTTGATAAAATAATTTAAAGTTTGCTCGTATATTTTAGTGATTCAAAATAGTTTGTTATTTACGTGCTAACATGAATGTACTTCAGTGCACTTAGATACAAGGTAATAAAATTTAGTATCACTGTACCAATTAGCAAAATTTACAACGACAAATGTATACACAAAAGTAGGCAGTTTTGGCGTATATTGGTGAAAGAAGTATGAATTTCTTTGTTATTTTTCGGGGGTGTTAATAATTAAATGGTTCAAAAACGTGTCTGGATCCACAAAACCAGGGTCAGATATACACAGATGAGTTCCGGAAAAGCCCAGAAACAACTTTAAATAAATGGTAATGGAGAAAAGTTTAAAAGCGTTGAGAATTAGAAGCCGTAAATATAATCCTGTTGGAATGGTGTGATTAACTAAAGGGACGATGTACATTGAAGCTACGAGGACAATAACCTTCAGGTAAATTATACTATTTTGTTTGACATTTTGGTGTGTGTTGAATAACTTTATAATTGATTTACTTTAAATGGACATTAGTGAAATTGTACTAACAATAAAATTTTAATTTTAAGGTGAAATTTGCTTGTTTAAGTAGAAAGGGGTATTTAGTATTGATGTTCTGGATTATGATGAAATTTTGGGTATGTCTTTGAGCTCAATTAGACGAACCTGGTCAATTAACGTAAAGGGTGGTAGATGCTCCTTTGTACTCTGCATATATTGTTATAGTAATTAGTAGGCATCCTACAAGGACTTTAATTCTGGATGCACATTAAAATGATAATAAATTTAATTTTGAAATTTTCCGATATTAAAATTTATGCTGAATATTAATTTTGAAATTTTAATGTATTGTGAATATTGATGTAAATAGAGTTGACGTTGATGTTTGTGGTAGGAATGTGTTTGTTTTTTTTATGTATGAGGATGAAAGCTATCTAGAGGAGCAGCCGAGGCGATTAACAGAAGAAAGTCAATGGACCAACACAGTTAAGGTAATGAATAGCTTTTTGTAGGATTCACAGCATTCTTGACGCCCAATTAGCAGAGGCTCGATTTTTATACAGGGAGGTTTCACAGCAATATATATATATATATATATATATATATATATATATTTAGCTGTGATATCGTTGCAATAACCCGGTGCCCCCTTTTTGTGAAATAAATTTTTCTTTTTATCAATTTTAATTTTAATTTTACTTTTTAATACCTCGGCTAGCTCAGTTTTAATCACGCGCGGAGCTTGCGACAATACGACAACAAAGAATGTTAATTTTTCCTTTTACCTCTACTTCCTATGCCTTTAAGTCAAAACACGATTACTTACAATTACTACAATATTCTCAATATTTACAAAGCGTTTATAATGTTTTTGAATAGAACCTCTTTTAAATAATTGAATTAAATTTTTTCAATAACTATTCCCGTTAATTAAACAAAGAGCCAGCAAAAATCACCCACGTTATTATTATGTGAAGCCCTATGAACTATCAAACTTCCTTCAATCTTTACGTAATTTAAAACGTGTACTAAAACAATTTTTGTTAACCCTCACATAAAGCTTTCATGAAAGCAATGTTTAAAATATTCATAAATAAAAATACAACAAAATATTTAGATTGGCTAACCTGCTGTCACTTTGTCGCTTGGCTCATTCTCCAGTTCGGACCAACTGCTCTACGCTTCTGTTTCAGCTTAGTGAGTTAAATAGTCCAACGTTGAATTCAGATTTACTTTAGAAATGGTTTGCATTTTTCTTTGTAGAGCTTCTCCTGATTAATTTATAGATTATTTTAGAGTCCTTGTTAAACTTCCTGGTCGGATCCAGTAATTGTTTAGATGCCCATTATGTTTCCTCGTAGGACCCAGTAATTGTTTAAATACTTGTTGAATTTCCACATCAGATCAGGTAATTACTCACAGTCCTTTTGTTAATTAAAACTTAGAATCTGATTTAAAAACAACCTTTTGTTACTTACGTTTTTAAGAGTTAAGCGACGAACCTCATTTAGTTATGCACTATCACCATTATATAATTTATTAACTATAAAATCAATTCTAAATCTTTCACGTAAATATTTTTTCCGGTGAAGTAAAGCATGCTTTAATTTAAATTAAACTGATTTGTTTACAAACCCTGTCGTATTTAAAAGAAACGCCTATCTGTTGACAAGCGCATAGTTCAACGATTAAAGCATTGTACGTGATTCTTACATGCAAGATTTAGGGTATTTCTACTAATTTTTGATGTATAAACGAAATTGATGGGCTATTTCCTGCACGTAGAACTTCAAGTTATTTGCATTGGTTCTCTTGGATTTTCACTCTCCTTGGTCACGTACTTCTTGTTTGTACAGTAAATTTGATTAACTTTGCTTTTATCACCATGGCGTAATTATTTCTAATCTATAAAGGTGTTGGATTTTACCTTTCTGGTCACGTAGTCTTAATTTAATTTATGTATTAAAGTATATGCGTTTTCTATCTTACGTATTTTCAAACCTGCTTGTTTAACTAAGATTTTTAGTGTAATGATGATGCATTAGTCACGCGTATTGTGTTGCAGCTTCTGTTCACGTCGTTTTATGACTTGACAAGTTGTTTATATGATTAAATCTTCTAGAGTACTTCTCATTTCTTAAAATAATTATAACTATAGTTTATATACAGGGCGTTGTCACTTGCTTTTCTGCCTAATGGTTGAATTTCTTATTTTCTTCGTAAAAATGTTTAGTTTTCTGACCCCTCTTGTTGTTTGCATGCAGCGCACTATACTAGTGATCCTATCTACCCCTAAATGACCCTATTAACATAGCATATATATATATATATATATATATATATATATTGCTGTGAAACCTACAAAATCCGTGAACTACGCTTTTCGAATCGAGCCTCACGAATTGGGCGTCAAGAATGCTGTTAAACCTACAAAAAGCTATTCATTACCTTAACTGTGTTGGTCCATTGACTTTCTTCTGTTAATCGCCTCGGCTGCTCCTCTAGATAACTTTCATCCTCATTCATAAAAAAACAAACACATTCCTACCACAAACATCAACGTTAACTCTATTTACATCAATATTCACAATACATTAAAATTTCAAATTTAAAATTCAGCATAAATTTTAATATCAGAAAATTTCAAAATTAAATTTATTATCATTTTAATGTGCATCCATAATTAAAGTCCTTGTAGGATGCCTACTAATTACTATAACAATATATGCAGAGTACAAAGGAGCATCTACCACCCTTTACGTTAATTAACCAGGTTCGTCTAATTGAGCTCAAAGACATACCCATATTTTTATCATAATCCAGAACATCAATACTAAATACCCTTTCTACTTAAACAAGCAAATTTCACCTTAAAATTAAAATATTATTGTTAGTACAATTTCACTACTGTCCATTTTAAATAAACAAATTAGAAAGTTATTCAACACACACCAACATCTCAAAGTTCAAACAAAATAGTATAATTTACCTGAAGGTTACTTGCACTCGTAGCTTCAATGTACATCGTCCCTTTTGTTAATCACACCATTCCAACTGGGTTATATTTACGGCTTCTGATTCTCAACGTTTTAAAAATTTGCTCCATCACCATTTATTTAAAGTTGTTTTCAGGGCTTTTCCGGAACTCCTCTGTGTATATCTGACCCTTGTTTCGTGGATCCAGACACGTTTTTGAACCATTTAATTATTAACACCCCCGAAAAATAACAAAGAAATTTATACTTCTTTCACCAATATACGCCAAAACTGCCTACTTTTGTGTATAAATTTGTCGTTGTAAATTTTGCTAATTGGTACAGTGATACTAAATTTTATTACCTTGTATCTAAGTGCACTGAAGTACATTCATGTTAGCACGTAAATAACAAACTATTTTGAATCACTAAAATATACGAGCAAACTTTAAATTATTTTATCAAACTAAAATGCACTGTTTAACATCTTGAATCAAGTCGCGGATGTAAGAGAGCTTGTTTATATTCACCTCGGTATATATAGAGATTAGCCTGTCTGTCGGTCGAGTCTCAAAAACGGCCAGTTTCTAGAATTTCGTCATTCTATGTTCCCAGTCCGTAGCCTGTGCGTCGGTTTTTACGAATTTTGTACTCGCCCCATTTAAATCCAGAAATTTCAACACGGCACGCAAAGTTTGGAAATAACTAATTGACTTTTATACCGAACTGTTATTTTTACCTCTCAAGTTTGCTTTTTACTTTCAACCAATCGCAACCCCATGACGTTGCGCTACTCACGCCTTTTACTATATGTGTCTCGGTCTTGCGCATATTATCTGTCTCTATCTAATCTGTTCTTAGTGGTGCAAATTGATATTCTTTATTATCGATTATTTTAGTCCATGTGGAGTGTGAAATAACCCACCTTTAGCATTTCTCGTAACTGTTATGCGACGGTTTCTCCAAGATTCTCTGAACCATTAATTATCTGCAAAATTTACGCCGAATGAGCTTTTTAAACTACGCAGGTGTTCAAACATACTATTAATTCTCAGAGCCTTATTTCGTGGTATTTTAATCTTGGATTTTCACAGGCTTTTATGCTTATTATTAATAATGGTTTAATTAACTCCAATTAAAATTGACTTCTATCCTTTCATTTTTAGCGAATACAAATTAAATATTAATTATTATTTGTACACTTTGTCTAATACCGGTTACTTAAAATAGGGTTAATTAATATAAATTTTGCACGTAATTTCCATTTGTTTAGGAATAATTACATTACACGCAGAGCTTTTTAATACTGTTTCTTTTGATATAAAGCGTCTTGTACATGGTTTAAATCTCTTATTTTTACTGAAACTAATAAATTTTTATGCTGCACGGTTTTAATAACGCGTATTATCTAATAATATTCATTATACACGGTGATTAAAATTATTTGATGTGATTATTTAATTTTCTACCCTGGTCTAAATATGAGTAATATATATATTACTGTGTAGTTTAACTCAAATCTTGCCCTCGGCTGCTCCCAATAATTAGTATTACTTAATTTCCTAAATGAATATTGACACCTACCTGTTACATCCAAAAACTTCCTCTCAATATCCTCATGCTGAACCCTAAATAGAAATTCACACCAATCACACACTGAAAAATAACTCAAATGACCAAATATATCACAATCTATTTAAATTAGATCTATAGTACATTTTAAAACACCATTCCTTTAGGTACATCCATAAAGGTTAATAATTTTATAACAATAATCATGCAAATCGATAACCTTTGAAACACATATATTTTTATTAAAGTAAGAGGGCGTTCCTCATACCTTACGTTACCCTTTTGGTCTTAGCATGAGTTCATAATAAAACTCTACAACTGTGCATATAAATTTCCTATACTACCAAATATCAATAAGCCCTCTAACCTCTTTACAACATTTGGTTATCTGTAAATTTATTAATTATTTTCAAAAACACACCATAAAAATATTCTCCACTTAATGTTTTATTCTTTCGCCTACCTGGTTTCTATCTTCTAAGTGTACTCCACCACCTAGCTCCTTGGAGATGCTGCCGTCTAGTAGTTTCCCAGTCCATCAGCTAACTCCTTGGTCCAATTATCATATTTGCCATGCATGCCGCTGTTTACAATTTCCAAACCAAAAATTTCCAATCTCCAAAATTAACTCTTATTATTCACACATAGCTTTTTTTCATCATCCAAACAATTTTAAATTATAATACTTTCGTGAATTCCAATATCAACTTAATAAGCTTTGTACTTACGTACCACTTTAAGGTTTTAACAAAAAGATATTTTATTAGCTTCTACATAAATTTTTATTAAATTGCACTAGTTTACTTGAAAGTAACTATTATCACCAATGATGGATGAAATCAAAACGAAAGAGAAAGAGAGCCCGGTCCTTCTATGCCAGTGATTATATAAGTTAAATTCGCCCCCCCCCCTGTTTTAAATTGGCACGTATGCTTGTACACCCATTCCTATAGTTCTTGAAAATCTTTTCTAACCGCTCGTTGTTTCATCGAAAAACCCCTAACGAACCTCGGATTCTTGTGAATTTTCATAACGAACATATCAATACTCGGTAAATCGCTTCAAACTGTCACTCCGTCGTTCTAATTTAGCCTCTACATTTGCGTTTGTCTACGCCTCCAACTTGAACAAACATCTCTCATCTCCCTTGTATCTATAGCCTTATCTCACACATATGCTTCCACCAGCTGGATCTCTGCCCTTCTTATACAATTTACACCAATCATCTTGCTTAGCTCCATTCTCCCACTTTTTAACATACTCGTGTTTGCTTTTAAATATCCTTGAAATTATCGATTTTATTTAGGTCTCCCAACTATACTGTCTCTTGAATTAAGTATACGCATCCTGCTTGCACTTAATACATTTTTATTCTGTCTTGGTCTTTTCTTTGCTCTTTCCAAATCGCGTTTACATTAATCCCAACGGCTGTTCTTTACCAATAACCCATTAAGTTTGTATGTTGCCAAGCTTACCGAAAGATATTATCTCCCCTCGTTGTTTTTGTTTTAAACGTATTGGATTTTACGTTTGAAAATAGAAATGTTTTTTAACACGTGCTCCACGCTTTTAGCTTTTCATATAATACTTTACTGCAAATTTAAATACGTTAGAATGGATTTAACCCAACTATTATTTATTATGCCCTATATTGACACAAGTATTATGTTACATTATCCTTGGCTAAATTAAATTGACCATATATTATTATACACTACTTAAGTTAAAAAAAATAATTGTTAAAAATATTCCAACTCACTAACTGAATAAATTTATTTTCCCTTATTCAAAAGCTCTTAACCTATGAGTTCACTTGTGCCCTTATATATTCCAATGATCCCTTAATTACATGATACTATATATATATATATATATATATATATATATATTATATTTATATACATATATAGGAATCTTACCTTTTTCAATAGTCTACAAAGAATTTTTTTTTATAAATATCCTAACAATAAAAAATGACAAATTTGTTAGAATATATTAACATTTTTAATTTTAATTTAAATTAATCAAACACATAGAATGTATCCGGAGTAAATGGGCCCTGAATAATACCTTATTTCTCATTCCTTCTTTATAATTTATTTTAAATCTACGTAAACTCTGGAGTATTATGAGCTCATGATAACCCAGTTAATTATGAATAATGTATGCCCTTATACTTTGCATACTCTTACAACAAACTAAAAAAACAACCCATGTACTCTTCACAAAATTTAACTTCCTGATGGAACGTTAATAAGCTTTATATACACCTTCAGATTTCTATTTAAATACCATAATAAAGTTAATTGTACGTATTATGTTCAATACGCAAAATAATGCACAATACCTTCCAAAATTCACTCTCATACGTCACCCAATATTCATAGTTTCATAGTTTATAACAACACAGTTTCAAAGCGTTACCTGGAATTTCTAGAAGATCTCTGCTCCGTTGACGATGCCATACCGTTGCTTTGCTCTGTTCTGCAAGCCGCTTCTAGCTATTAGTAGAAGAACCCCATTTAAGTTGAGCTGCTAACGCTGCCTTCACGGTGTATCCAATTTCCAGATCCAAATTAATTATACTTCTTTCATAATTATTTAATTTAATCCACGTTACGTACGTCACTACACGAGCTTGTTAAAAAAATATAGGTGATATCTCAATAAAATCTAAACTCGGCACAACGCGCGTACAAATTATGAGGCTAACACCGTGCAATATAATTTAAAATAATTTTAGTATACTTACAAACTCGTGGTAACTTTCATACGTAGTCTGAAGCGATCAAAATATTAAGGGCTTTTATTATATTTTGAAAAGGTATTTATACAATTTCCGATGCCACCTCTGGACGCATTTCATCCGAAGTCCTTCATCTACAATAATACGTTCTTAAAATTTTGAGCTCAACCGATTTCTAAGTCCACGAAATTCAGCGCATCGTTACGATCTTTTCTGAAAATTGATATACACTATTCTCGTGTTTGTCTGATGTCCAACTAACAATGTCGACCAATAGTCTATCCATTGACTTCTCACAAATCCCGCCTATACTAACGCTGTCCTTTGCTTATGCATTCTCTACGTCTCTTTCTAACCTTGTTTGAGTAGTAGAAAATCGATATTCCTGTTTGCGTTCTACAACTCCATGTGGACCCAAAATACGTGCTTTAAATAACTTTTCATTAGTGTTTACTGCGAACACATTCAACCGTTTACCCGATATTCTTTGAAACTTGTTTGTTATCTATAAAAATAATTGGAACTTGACATTTAGGAAACAAGTTGGTGTTTAATTTTTAACGAACGTTTTAAATAACATTTCTACGAGTTGGATTTTCAGCGTATTTCAACCCCACCGATATTGTTGTTAGCAACGCGTTTCACCTTGGTATTATTGATTTTTACACGCTTTTATGCATATTATACTTAAATAACCGTTCAATTAAACTCAATTAAATTAATAAATTAATGGCATTGGCTTCTAACATTTTTTTCTTTACGAACCTAACTAAATTTTATTCATTATTTGTAAAATTTTAATACTTGTTACTTAACAATGAACTAACTGGAATAAATTTCGCACGTAATTCTGGTTGTTTCCTTTATACAGGGTGTTTTGAAATTGCTTATTTTATATTTACTTTTAGCCCTTTAAAACCACTATAATATATATATATATATATATATATATATATATACATATATAGGAATCTTACCTTTTTCAATAGTCTACAAAGAATTTTTTTTATAAATATACTAACAATAAAAAATTGACAAATTTGTTAGAATATATTAACATTTTTTTTACTTAATAACTATTAGTAATATAATTAATTCTTACCTTAAGGTAGATTAATAACAAAATATTTGATACCTATAAACATTAACATTAAACATATTACAACTATATAAAATAGTATTAAAAAAAAATTTTAAACAACAAAATTAACTTTAAAAATTATAAATAGTTGTGCTTAATTATTTTTCATTTTATTTTAAATTTGGTGTATTAAATATTCCATTTAACCTCCGTTGCTAAGGTATAATTTGGAATGTTCTAGAATTTACAATCCAGGAGTATAACATGTCTGCTACAATCTTGTTATTCTATTATTCGGGCAATAAAGGTGAAAATTAGGAGAAGCGATATTTAAGGTTCGTTTTTAAAAGCTTTATTGGATTAGAGTTCCTTATTGTTTGGTCATTTTAAATGTCACATCTGTTCAATGCAATAGATATTTGACAGTTTCTCGCCTGTCAATAATATAAATAGAAGCGCAGTACGCCATAAAGGAATTTTGTTCTGTGAATTACTATTACAAATAAACAGGGCATCGCGCGAGACCAAATAAGTGAATTTTGAAATTAGAGAGTTTTCAATATTACAATTTAAAGTTATTTAATTAAATGTACGTGTAAGGAATTTTACTTTAACTTATAATAATTCGAGTTCTACTTTATAATGTTGAATCTTAATTCAAGAAAATAGGGCGCATTAATGCCTATATTTTTCTATGACAGAGGAAAACTAATTCAAAATAGATTTTCATTCAGAAACCTGGGTATTTGGTAAACAAGGCATGACGAAATCGACAGCGATTGCGGTACGGACCTAAATAAGTTCAGAGATCCATATTATTTTATAATTTGACAACATTTGTACCTTATTGTGGGATTTGTTAATTTATTGAAAAATTTAGTACAAGGTGTTTGCATGAAACGTTTGTAAGGTAGACATACACTGATTTTACGTCAATTACAGTTTACATATTCAGAAGATAATCAGGTTGCAATTTTTGTGCATAGATTTCGCACCTATATTTAATGAAAGTTTTCAAACAAACATTTTTAAACCACAGTTTAAAGGAATCCAGTTTTCCTTTATTTCAAATTTATAAAATCTCAGCTTAATAATCTTGAGATTATTAAATTTTAGTGTACATTTTTGGTGCTTATTAAAGTTTTGATTGTTTAGTATTTGGTATTTTATTGTTAGAACGAACAACCTGTATATCACACAATTTTTGCATAAGACTTAGATTACATATCTATCAACTGAAAGATAGCTACAAACAGATTATAGTAAAAATTTTTTGCTTTTTTTTTAAAGTTAGAATGTAGATATGCATAATTGGATAATGTGCAGGCCGCTTCGACCCCCCTACTGGTTGGCGATACCTATTGCGTGACGCTACAGGCTGCAGGAGCGTTGCTGTCGATCCTAATGCTTCTATAGGTAACTGCATTATTGAAGTTGAGATGCGCAGCCTGGCTGAGAATTATAAAAGCTTTAATGACGGTCACACGTTTAACGAAAATTATTAATAAATAATTATGGGTTATTAAAATTTGACCAATCACATGCTTGGATGCAGCTTGCTTTAAGCTTTGCTACCATATTTTGATATTACTTTTTTCACTTTTTGTGAGTTATTTAATTGCACCGAATGTTGCTTTTACTTTTGTACTTCCATCTCTATGCGCTATAGTATCTTACGCTCTCTCCAGTATTGCTGTAATTATATATATATATATATATATATATATATATATATATAATTTTTTTATAAATTTACTAACAATAAAAAATTATATATATATATATATATATATATATATATATATATATATTTTGCTGCGAAAGTTTCAGTCAACGAGTTGGGCGCCATTTTGCTGCGAAAGCTCGGTCTCTAAAATATTAAATCGCTACAAACTTTCGATGCTGCTTATATACCTACAAAAACTTACAATAACCCTGCTTTGCAACGAAGTATGCCACGGCTGCTCAGCTGCTTTTGTGTAAAACCAAACTAATTACAAAAAAATTCCGCTACGGTAATACGCCTAAGTTTATTAACATATTCATAGACAAAGACTCTCCCAGATCAACATAAAACTCTTCGTTCACTCATTAAGTATACATCATGTACATCTTCTTTGCTAAAATAACACATTTCACAATACAATTTTATTATCTACAAAAAAGTGACAGAGCTTTACCACAATCTTCACTTTACCTCTGTTTAGTACGAGCTCATAATAATCCTTAAACCTTCGTGCAGACACATCGCATCAATCCCCTAAAGTACCCTTTTACCTTGTACATACCAAAAATTATTAATATCATCAATTATTTCTTAAACCTAAATTCTCACAAAAAAATAAAGTGAAATAATGCAACAGCAAAAGTTCAATTCATAACACTTCCCAAGTTTATCTCTTTAGTTCATAACAGTATAGCCACAAAGCACAAAACACCTGTAAATACACATATCCAAACAAACAACAGTTACCTGGATTCTATTGCTGCCCCCAGGACTGACATCATACCATCAACGACTGCTGTCTACAGGAGCATCCAATCTGGATTGCAATCACAACGACTGCTAACTGCAACCATATGAGCAAAAGGATTATCTCATTTTCACCTCCATACTGCATTCTAACTTCCAAATCTCTTCTATAATGTGTAGGTAATCAACCAGTACGACAAAACACTGTCTCGTACTCCATTTGCAATTGTATTCAAAGCACACTTCGTGCAAAATGAAAATGTAACAATTTTAATTACAGAACTTTAATACTTGGCGCTGTTAGCTGGTTGTAATACCAGTGTAAGTCTAAAGAGACGTACACTTGGTGAAAACTTCGAGAGAGAGAAAGAGAGAGAGCCAGAGCTTCACCACCATTTGTCAGGGCTTATATATCCTTCGTTTTTCCCTCTAAAGCTTGTTAAACCGTTAATCCAAACATTCAATTCTTAAAACTCTCAACGGTTAGATTTTTCTACAAATTCTAGAAACAACAACTCCAACAGCCAACGAAATTTTAGAAATTTTCCCTTACACCACAAGCTAAAGTATACATTTCTGTGAATTTCATTCGTAACCGACACCGTTTTTCTCCGAAAAACTTAAGTTTACAATCTCAACAACGCATGTACTATAAACATTTCTTTGAAAATTGCTATCCTACTGGCAAAAGTTAACGTTTAAAACACTCCTTTAATAATACTCGTTATTTTTATCGCGGTTCAATACATACGCGCTAAATCACCTGTTTACCTTGTCTGTTACCCTCGTTGTTCCTGACCGTTAGTTCCCTCTCTGCTTATCTCGCTCATGCCCATTTTATAACAGTCACTCTTTGTTTACTAGTTTGCAAGTTCTATTGTAACGAATAAGATCACCCTTAGTTTAAACTATGTCTATGTTAACATGTAATATTTCTATCTTACTTCTACGTATTCAAACAAGTAACTCCTCTTTGTTTCGCAGTTGGCAAACAGTATTTGTAACCGCCTAGATCCTCCAAAACTATAAATTCATTTTTAATTGGCACCCACCTTACCAACCCCACTAAGAATTCGCTTGTTATTTGTGTCGTCTAATCTTATAATGATACTCAGAAAGCTTTGTTCGAAAATAACTACCAACGATTTAAAACGCCCAAGCTACTTTTCAGAAACTACGCATCTCTCTTTGATATAATTTAACTTTTGATGGTTACTTTGGTTTATAATATGAAATTTACAATGCTTTATACTTCTTAAATACAACAGTAAAAATATATTTGTGACATAACACACGCTATTCTTAATTAATATTCGTAATTAAAGGATGATGTTAATTGACTTTTAGCTTTCTGAAATTATTTACTACAATTATTGATTTTTACTCCACAGAAAAGAGTTTCACCTTGTTATTTGTATTTTATATACAGAATCCTAAAATAATTACCAAATTGAATACAATTGCTGTTTTAAACCCCAAATATCACAGAAATATATATATATATATATATATATATATATATATATATATTTCTGTGACAAATTTGTCATAACATTTTTTTACTTAATCACTATTAGTTATATAATTAATTCTTACCTTAAGGTAAATTAATAACAAAAGATTGTATACCTATAAACATTAACATTAAACATATTACAACTATATAAAATAGTATAAAAAAATTTTTTTAAATAACAAAATTAGCTTTAATAATTATAAATATTTGTACTTAATTATTTTTCATTTTATTTAAAATTTGGAATATTAAATATTGTATTTAACCTCCGTTGCTAAGGTAAAATTTGGAATGTTTTCGAATTTACAGTTCAGGAGTATAAGATGTCTCTTACAATCTTGGTCGGGCAATAAACGTGAAAATTAGGAGAGGCGGTATTTAAGGTTCGTCTTTAAAAGCTTTATTGGATTAAAGTTCCTTATTATTTGGTCATTTTAAATGTCACATCTGTTCAATGGAATAGATTTCGACAGATTTCACGCCTGTCAATAATATAAATAGAAGCGCAGTACGCCATAAAGGGATTTTGTTCTGTGAATTACTACTACAAACAAACACGGTGTCGCGCTAAACTAAATAAAATATTTTCAAAGTGAATTTTGAAATTAGAGAGTTTTCAATATTTCAATTTGAAGTTGTTTAATTAAATGTGCGTGTAAGGAATTTTACTTTAACTTATATTAATTCGAGTTCTAGTTTAGGATGTTGAAGTTTTATTCAAAAAAGTAGGGCGCATTAATGCTTATATTTTTCTATGGCAATAAAATTTTGCACAGAAACCTGGAAATTTGGCAAACGAGGCGTGACGAAATCGATAGTGATTGCGGTACTGACCTAAATAAAGTCAGAGATCTATATTATTTTATAATTTGACAACATTTGTACCTTTTTGTGGGATTTGTTAATTTATTGAAAAATTTAGTACAAGGTGTTTGCATGAAACGTTTGTAAGGTAGACATACACTGATTTTAGTCAATTAAAGTTTGCATATTCAGAAGATAACTCAGGTTGCATTTTTTGTGCATAGATACCACACCTATATTTAATGGAAGTTTTCAAACAAACATTTTTAAACTGCAGTATAAAAGAATCCAGTTTTCCTTTATAAAAACTCAGCTTAATAATCTTGAGATTATTAAATTTTAGTGTACATTTTTGGTGCTTATTAAAGTTTTGATTGTTTAGTATTTAGTATTTTAATGTTAGAGCGAACAACCTGTATATCACACAATTTTTGCATAAGACTTAGGTTGCATATCTATCATCTGAAAGATAGCTACAAACACATTATAATAAAAATTTAATTTAACGGTTATTGCGTTGCCACCATTCTACGGTAGTGACATAGAAATATATATGTTGATGTGATAATTAGGTCACAATAGGTCAGTGATCACCATATTTTGTGAGAAAACAAACCTCAAAGCAAAGAAATTTAAATTTTTGAATATTTAATTTTATCCTGTATTCCAATCCGTAACATAATGACACCTGCAATGTATCGTCAAAACGCGCTATATTTTGTTTAATCAAATCTTGCGCTCGATCCCAGTTACGGGGCTGCTAAAAGACTGAAATAAATCTGCACCAGAAAACTAAAAATTAGTTTAGTAATTAAAAACTAATGTTATTTGATTTAGAAGCGGATCACGGAATTGATTTTAGCTCCATTTGGTTCTGCTTTAAGAACGTTCAGTACAATTTATATTAGGCATTGACTGTGGACAAATAGTGGACCTTAGAGCCGGATTGTTTTCGTAAACTTTCGTATCTCTAACCGTGTGGCTTTTTTCAAGCATTGCTAAAACGTTTTTTGACGCCATTTACTTCCTACAAACATTTATGGCTTTTCACCACTTTTTTATCTTGCAATTATGTTTGAATTCAACACTTGCACATGTCTGTATACAATACATTATACTCAAAATAAACTTTAAACCTTTTTCTGTACATAAAACGCACCGAGAATGTGCACGCATGAAATTTTATGAATGGTGACTTTGCATTTAAAGTATACACGGTTTCAGATCCAGAGAACGCAGAAGCAGGCGAGTTGCAGAGGAAATTAGAAATGCTAAACAACATCATGGACCAGGAAGCTCGAGCAGAACAAGCTAGAAGACAAATGCAGTACTTTGGCCACTGTAAGTAATAATATTATTTTTTGTTTCAAATCGCTTATGACAAGCCTCCTATGATGCTCATAATCTAGCTTTTCCATTATCGTGTCGACTTTCATTTAGCAGGTGTGTTTTCGCACTTAGCTTTTTGACCGATGCTTTTATGTTACATACTTTTTTACTTATTGAATCATTGCTACTGAACTTTAAGGTCCTTGGAGAACTTTCAGTCCCATAAGACACGCATAAGTAATCGCTTGAAAGTTTTTGGCAAATGTTGGTAGATCTGAAAGTTGCTTTTTTTAAACTCCCGTATTCGGAATATTGCTGAAAGAATTTGCTTATACTTAGAAGTTTTGGTATTAAAAAATAACAGCATTCTAGGCTTCTATTGTAATGTATAGCACCTGATGCGTTACTTATCTGTAAGAATAATTAATATGAGTAGGAATACAGCGCTATAACAGACCCAAATTGAAGGCCGTTGAATTATTCAACAATACCCTTGCCGTAACAATTTTCAATGTTTGCTTTTCTATATATTAAGAAGAATGTTTCTTTTTGACGTATTTAATAAACAAAATCTACGTTTTAAGTTTAATAACCTTGTCTTTGAGATTAACTATATTGCTTATTGCTTATGCTATATTGCTTATAAACTCAGTTTACAAATTACACCAAAATATTAATGACGACTCGCCCATTGGTTGTTTTTTTTGTGCAGATTGCCAATAAAACACAATGCTATTCCAAGCAAGGTAGGGGTCTTAAACGTGCTGTAAAATACTCATACACGGAACCTACATTATACGTCTCATGCGAACGAGTAGTCTAGTCACTGTAAGTTTTGGGGTCTCGAAACGTTGAAACTTCATCGATCGTCTTGCTATTTTGACAGTTGGTGAAGAATAGCATAAAAAGCAAAAGTGACCCAATGCGATTATGAGCTTTTTCCTTAGGAGTGGTACTCACCCCTTTTAAGAGGTGGGGACTGCTTTATTCCAAATAACCCCGGAAATCGATAGATGGACTTATTTTAAGCAGAAAAGTTCATATGAAATTTTATTGTATATCCCATAGTTTTTCAGTTGTATGCGGTTGAAAATACTAATTTTTGACCAAAAAAAAGCCTTTTTTGGGCGGTTTTTTGAAAATAACTCGAAAAATTCAAGTTTAATAAAAAAAGTGTAGAAAAAAAAATGAAGCTAATAAAAAATGAAGAAAAAAGCTTTCTTGTAAAAAATTCATTACTGCTATATTATTCAAGTCATAGACGGTCGAAACGAACTTTTTTTAACGAAACGTTAAAAATGAAATGTTCAATGTCAAATATCAGCTGATGAGTCAGTTTTATCAAAAAATGTTATTAAATATTTTTTAAAGTGCTTAAAAATACCTTCAAAATTCGCTTTGATAAATGTCGATCGGATAAAAACTCGCCGAGTTATGATCAAAATAAAGCGTAGTACTCACATTTTTTATAAAAAAATGAGCGCTGAGAGTGATGTCAAGTGCATCAAAATCAAAATTGATCATATTCCTTGTAAATTTTATTTCGTTTGGGTGTCATTTGCGTGATGTGAAAGTTGTACCGGTTTAGAATGCTTCGTTTTTGATAAAATGTCGATTTTGGATTTTTTTAATAATTGAACATTGTTTTAAAATTACTTAAAAACTATGAATTTTACGCAAAAATAACAAGAGTAAAAAATTTAGTTCTTTTTTGACAAAAATTTTTGTTTTTTATAAATTACTATACGATGAAAATTGGCTGAGATATAACCGTTAAAAGTGTGAAATGAAATATAAGCGTCACTCTTTTTCATCCCTTCAAGCTCTATAATAATAAAAATAAATAATCCTACAGTTTTATAAGTAAAAGGATGTTATAGAGCATAAAATTACCTACAAAATGGTTTTTTATAAACTTTTTATCTTCAAAATTGAGAGAGTTACGGTTGAAAAACCGAGACAATTTTTTCGAAGAAATTTTTAGAGCGCATACAATTTAAACTATACTTGAATATTACCTATAAAATTATATAACATATAGCCTATAGGTATATATATATATATATATAAATATATAGATTGCCGTGGTATCGTGGACTTAAGCTTTATATACTTCACTAGTGTCAGTCATCAAATTATTTTCAAAAATGCAAAAATTTCAAAAAAAAGTTTCTCACCCTTTTATTTCTGCTTCAAAAACCTTCTGCAGCTTCCCTGGCTAGCTCAGCTGTGCCTCTTCTCGAATACCTAAATTTACAACCATTCCTCTTTCACACTCGCACACCATTCAATAAAATCACCAAATAATATAACAATCATACAACCTTTTATTTACAACTATTAACAGATAAATTATTCACATATATAAAACAGTTTGATACACTAATTACAAACTCAAAATGTGATATGTTTTTAAAGTCCTTGATTTTCTAATTATTTTCAAACAAATTAAATAAGATATGAGTAGATGGGCCCCACATATTACCCTAAATTGACTGTACCCTGGAGTATGGTGAGCTCATAATAACCGAGTATATTTTGTATATTCCTTTTACGTTGCATAAATTAATACAAAATTTATAGACCCGTTTACCCTTTACAATTCAATATATATCCAAAATAAACTTTAGTAAGTTTTAAGTACGCCCCTTTTCAATATTTAACCTCGATAAATTGTCCAGTACATGCATCTTTTCCAATAAGTTTATACAACCATAAATAAACCTCAAAATTCACTCACACAGCACCAAAATTTCACAAATGTTTATCAAACAACAGAAATTTCAAATAAATTACCTGGAGAATTCTTCAGGCTTCCATTTCTTCGACGAGGATCGCTAGAACACCTCGGCTTCGTGACCATTCGCTGTGATACTTAACGGATACACCGATGATAACACTATTTGTGAGCCAAGCGCCTCGTTTCATAGTACTATTCCATATCAGCGTACAATCTTGGTTATTTGTGATGCTTACCCCACATATATCATGCTTTCATTTATTGATTTTTGTGCTTTGTATTGTAGTAGCCGGACCTCTATTAATTTAATATACACTACACGTACTTTGCGTTAATAAATAGATGCCCGCTACTAATAAGTTACACGTGCTAGCACTATATTTACTGTATTATCAACACATACAATACTCACAAAAAAGCTCCACTATTATGGTGGTCAGCAGTCAGTACTTTATCGAAGTTAGTAATATAGAAGCGAAGAGAAGACAAGAGAACGTTAATAATTTAGCGTGAGTATTTATATCGTTTCAAAATCCTACCCCTGGACGCACTTTAAGTAAAAAGCTTATTTTCCAATCTAAATTTTAAAAATTTTTAATACAACCGTCTTGAAAATTCCTGAAATTTACTCCGTTCTACTTGCCGTATCCGACAGCGTTCTCAACTTTCGTGTGTGTCTACGTTTCAAAAACTAGTCTGTTTTTAACCAATGATAAAATTCTCTGTCATCACAAACCCCGCCTGAACCATATTCATCTCTGTCTTATGCATGTCTGCTGTCGCGTTCAAAACCCCACTTGAGTTATAAAAAAATCGATATTGTTGACAGCTTATCTCCACTCCACGTGTATATGGTACGTGCGTTTTCAACATCAACGATTTTATATTTGTCTCTATCTGTAGTATATAACCGATCGTGCATTTCCCTCGCTTTTTAAGAGGTTTGTTAGCCTTGTGGTTTAAACCAAACTGACGGTTGAAAATATTTCTATAAAGTCCTATCTTAATACAAGCTCGAGTTCTTTGAATGTAACCTATTAAAACGCAGGTGTTTGTTAATTATCACCCGTTTAGCAAAACAATTCTTATACTTTATATTTCGTCGTATTTGTATAAAACGAACTATATTTACCTTGGAATTATTGATTTTGTTAAGCAAGCACGTTCTCTTATGCTTATACGTGTTGGATTAGAATAAATTAAAATTAATTATGAACTTCTATTTGCTTTAAAACTGTTTTTTCTTTATGTAATTTTTAACATACCATTATTCATTCTTTTCTATATGCAGGGTGGTTGAAATTTTATTGTTTACCACTGATTTAACCCTTTGAATCCACAACAATATATACACGCATATACATATATATATATATATATATATATATATATATATTATAGTGGTTTTAAGGGGTTAAAAATAAAGCTAAACGAAACAATTTCAAAACACCCTGTATAAAGGAACAAACAGAAATTACGTGCGAAATTTATATTAATCAATTTATTTTAAGTAACGGGTATTAATCAAATTGTACAAATAATAATTAAAAATTTAATAGCTTTGCAAAGAATTAAATGGCAGAAGCCAATGCCATGCATTTATTAATTTAATTGGAGTTAATTGAACAATTATTGATATGTAATAAGCATAAAAGCCTGTGAAAACCCAAGGTGAAACACGGTGCTAACAAACGGATATATCAGGAGGGTTGAAATACCATGAAACGAAGCTCGGAGAATTGTATTTAAAACGTTCATTACGATCGAACACCTGCAGACTTTTAAATGTCAAGTTCTAATAAATTTGAGTAGATAAACATGCAGCTTCTACGTATATTGGAAACGGTTGAATGTTTTAGCATGAAATACTAAACAGAGGTTATTTAAAGTCACGTCGCAAGTCCACGTGTGTTTAGACAGCAGATAGTCAAGAATATCGATTTTGTACCACTCAGACCAGGGTAGAAAGGGACAGAGAAAACGCATAAGTAAGAGACATTAATAGAATAGGAGGGATTTGTGAAGCGTCACGAGGTCTACGATTGGTCGATATGTTAGTTTGATTTGAAACAAGCACGAGGATAGTGGAGCGTGATATTCTAGAAATTTTATAACGAGGTATTGAAATTCGCGGAGTTGAAAATGGAGTTGAGTGCAAAATTGCGAAAATGTGTGGTGTTAACAGGGGATTTCGCGTTAAGCAGGTATGGAGAGGTTACATTCGAAGGTATAAATGCTTTTAGAGAACGTGGTGAGGGCCCTTAAGTTTTCGATCGCTCCAAACAACGTATCTATGTATCACGAGTTGTAAGTATTACTAAATCAGTTAAATTATATTACAAGGTGATAGTTAAGTGTGCCGAAATTACATTTTAATAGAAATATCACCTATAATTATAATCAACTCGTGGCGGGACTTTAAGTAACGTGGTTTGAAACATCTAATTAATGAAGAAATAATTTTAAATGGAATTTGGAATTGGTTACACCGGGGAGGCAGCGCTTGCAGTTCAATTTGGATGGAGTTTTTCTAGTAACAGCTAGAAACGACCTGCAGAACGGACAGAAGAAATATATGGCATCATCCTCAGAGCAGAGATCTACTATAAAATTCCAGGTAACGATTTGAATTGTGACTTTATAAACTGTGAATATTGGGAGAACGTATGAAAGTGAAATTCCAAGGTAGTGTGTATTATTAACGTATTAAACTTAATACGTGTAAAAACTTTATTACGGTATTTAACTAGGAAGTTAAAGGTGTCCATAGAGCTTTTAAACGTTCCACCAGAACGTGAAAATTTTGTGAAGAGTACATGGCTTTGCTTTGTTATTTGTTTTAAAAGTATGCAAATGCATAATTAGCTGGGTTATTCTAAGCTCACCCTACCCCAGAGTTTAGTTAGAGTAAAATGAATAAATAAATTATAAAGAAGGAATTCTAGAAAAGGTATTATTCAAGGCCCATTTACCCCGGGTACAATTTCTGTGTTTAATGATTTAAAAATAAAATACTGGACATTATAAAATAAGGTTTTTCTGAAGTGAAACGTGATCAATGGAATATGGACTATATTGCATTTTATTTGTAAATAGTTATAAATAAAAGCTTGTATGTTGGTTGTATTTGAGGTTTTATTGCTAGTGTGTGTGTGTATGATTTAGAATATGCGAGTGAATCTAGATACCCAAGAGGAGATCCGAATGAGCTAGCCGGAAGCAGTTGAAGAAGGCCGTTCAACCTAGGAAGAAAGGAAAACGGGTAAGGATAATTTTTTTTTGATTAGTTAATTTTTGAAAATTTGTTTATTGTCGAATTTGTAAATGTTGTAAAATTTTCGAAAATAATTTATGGTTGGTAAAAATCATACCCGAGTTCCACTGCATAATTTTGACGCCCAATTCGGGAGCTGAGGCGATTCTTATAACAATTTTATATATATATATATATATATATATATATATATATATATTGTCGTGTACCCCTATATCTCCGTTGAGATTCGAAAATTAATTAATTTACCAAAATCGAAATAAATTTCACAAAATAGGAAAATTTTCAAAAAAAAAAATTCTTACCCAGATACCTGCTCCATCACTTTAATTGATTTCTTCAACAGCTCCCTGGCTAGCTCAGTTGGGCCTCCTCTTGGATACCTAGATTTACTTATCATACTCTCTATTGTTCACGCACACTCGCAATAAAACCACAAAATAATACAACAATCATACAATATTTATTTACCACTGTTCACAAATAATAAGTCAAGATTATTTACATTTCGGTGCTCAAGTTACACCTCAATAAATTCTATCTTTGTAAAACAGCAATTCTAATGCGTTACCTGGAATTTCTTGAAGATCCCTACTCCGTTGACGATGAAGTTAAGTTCCTGCACCCTCGGTCTCGTGGTTCTGCTCTGCTTGCCGCCTCCAGCTATATATAGATGAACACCATCTAAGTTGTGCTGCTTGCTATTCATTCAAGATCCCATCCAAATTCAAATCCAAGTATATTACACTTTTTTATTATTGCAGAATTTAATTTACGTTACTTTACTTTACTTTACGAGCTTGTTAAAATATCTGTTGCACCTCAGTTAAAATTAAACCCGACACTATCCGCGTTTCAAACTATGAGGCCAACACTGTACTATTTAATTTAAAAATTTTAAATACTTACAAGCTCGTGGTGGATTTCTGTACGTAGTCTAAAGCGATGAAAATACGAAGAGACCCTATTAATTTTCTTAGAGTATTTATACAATTCAAAAGGCCACCTCTCGGCCACTCTTCACGCGAAATACTTCATTTGAAATAATACTTCTTCAAATTTTGGTTTACCCGTTTACGAAATCTTTGAAATTTAGCTCGTTGATACGATATTTTCCGAAAAACTCGCATTCAATTTTTTCCGTGTTCGTCTGTTATACAACTAACTATTTAGACCAATGATATATTCAGTGACGTCTTAAAAACCCCACCTGTATTAACTCTATTCCTCTCTTATGCATATTATATGTTTCCTTGTAACCTTGTTTGAGAGGTAGAAAATCGATATAACTGTCCGCTTGCTATCTAACCTACGTGGACCGAATACGTGCGTTTCGAAGTGAAATGCTATTATGCCTGTCTCATTCCGAAGCATATCATTGATTGTCCATCCCTTCTGCGCTTTAAGGAAACTTTTGGTTACCGTTCATGCAAACCGTCCGACCGTTTGCATAATATACCTCGAATATAGTCTTTTATCTACACAAATAAGGGGAACATGACCTTTTCAAAATATGCAGGTGTTCAATTAACGATCGTTTTAAAATACCATTTCTAGGAGTTTGCGTTTCAAGGTATTTCCTATATTCGACGTCTGTTTATTTGTTAGTAAAGCTTTTCGCCTTAGTATTATCGATTTTTCACGCTCTTATGCGTATTAGACGTTATAACCCTTTCAATTAAACTCAATTAAATTAATTAATAATTTTCATTGTCTTATGCAATTTATTTTCTTTACGAACCTAACTAAATTTTAATCACTAATTATAAAATTTTGGTAATATATATATATATATATATATATATATATATATATATTAGAGTTGAGTAGGAAAGAAATTTCGGAGCACAGCCGGCGCGGCAAGTATTCATAGTGTGTGTGCATTGATGTATCTCACATACATGCAATACAAGAAGAAGTTTTTTTATTAAATTCTTTGAAAGAAAAACTATTTATGGCATTTTTAAATAGAGTTTTATTAGGGGATGATTTTAAGGGATGAAAAGTAACACCCCAGTTTACGATGTAACATATACAATTTCTAATAATGTAAAATGTTCTTTATATAAAACATTTTTAATATGAAAAAAAATTTTAATGAATGTTTTGAATAAACTTTTATTGGGGGATGATTTTAAGGGATGGAAGGATATTACTTTATACAAGTAGCTAATAAATAGTAAAGATATATTGAATAAGTAATTGCAATAAGTTGTTTATGAGTATTATAATTTTTTTCATTAAAACTCAGCAAAATGATGCCAAGGGGTTAGCTTTAACGGTTGAACATGCGCCATTCTTTTAATTTATATTCTGGGGCGTGTAATTGTTTTTATTTATTATGTTTGTTACGACACGAGTAGGAATATGTATATTTACAAACATTTGAACGAGACGGCCTGCGTGCCACCACCAGTCTCGCCCCACCTCTGGGCAGTGTTAAAGCTAGGATAAGTTGTTAGACCGCGAAAGAGTGAGCATTTAAAAGACGCGCTCCCCCAATTGTAAATTGTAACATTGGTGTTCAGTTATTAATAAATTCGTTATTATTTTTGTATGTCAGTGTTATCAATTACAGCAAGCTTCGTAAGCTTCCCGATATACAGTCCACTCATCTGGCTTCCATTACATCGGTAGTGTGAAGGCAACTCGTTTAAATTAGGTCTACCGTGACCTCCTCGTTCAACAAACATTCCTTTTCACGTACACGCGGTTGTGAATGTGATCATACCGTTGATTACTTGCAACCACTCAATCTCGAACCACTGAGCTACATTCTCGAACCACGAACATTATAATGTTTAAATATAATTAAAGTCAAATATTTGCTAATTATTACATTATTATTACAATTTTACCGTTTTTTATACAAAGGGGTAGTTTTAACCCCTAAAAAACAAAAAGTTTATATTGGCAAAGGGTCACTTTTGAATTAGGGGGCAAGACGAGCTTACTCCTACAATTTCATTAAGATCCATGAGGATTCAACGAATCGAGAGGTCGGACCCCATTTTTACCTTCAGTGACTGGACTAGAGGCAGAGGATATGCCCACTGTATTTGATTTTCTAATGCTCCACCCGTAGGTACTATATAGGTCAGAAAGAGAGTTTTTTCACAATACTATATGTACGGCGGTGAAATTTCGATAACGCAAAAAGCGAGAAGTGTGGACTGTATTTTTTCTATAGGCGTGTTTTCAACAAGCAACACAATTAATTAATGTTCATGCACATGACAAACAAACAAAGCAGCGTTAATTTTTTGTACTCACCTGCATGAGACGGCAACGATGAAAAAAGTTGTAACCAATTAATAGCTTGCAGCACACGAACTAGGGCGATTCATCAAAGTGTATAATCTCCAATTAGCGCCGTGTAACACGTGCACACTGGACGCGGCACATAAACAAAACGATGCGAACACAAAGCGGGGTGCAACAATTCACAAACAAGACGGCACTATAATACTCTACTACTGCGGTTTGTATGATAACAATTGAAGCGACTTTGATAAGCGACGATATGCGGCTTTATTCAGCGACACTTGTTGAGCGACTTCAATTACGAGAGCGACTTGTTGCTACGGCGGTTCTACATCTTCTTAATGCGGTCTCTACGATACTCGTTGAGCGAATTCGTAGAGCAAGTTCCTTGGATATTCCAAATCGATAATCTGGTGCGTCCGCGCGCAGCAGAACGTTCATCATTCACAAGGTTAATGTACATCAAATAAACGCCTTGGGGAAATTTGTACTAACAAAATTTAAATCTATCGCGTCGAATTAGAACAGCAAGGAAGCCCAAGTAATAATAAATCCTAAATTATAACTATTTACAAGGACGGAACACTATATTTAAATTGATTTTCAATTTGAAATTTACTACACAGACTTCATCACAGTAATACATTTTCATAAAATAAACTACAGTATTCATGTTTAAATTTGGGTAATAGCCTCTTGATTTTTTCACGTCCTATAAATTAAGCAACCAGAGCGCTGTCATAACAAGGTGCATAGGAGTGCCATTTTGCAATAATGTTATAATCTTTTCCCATTTTACTCGAAATTCACAACCCACTCCATGTATCGCCAAGGTTGTTACTGAAAAATCAACGTCACGTGTAAAATCCAAATCGTGTCTATTATAAAATTATCATAGTAATACCAAATTAGAAATTTTTACTGAATGTGACGTCGTATATTCCTTGGAAATTCAACATTGTAGAATGCGCTTGATACTTTTGAATGTTTTAATAAATGCAAATAAATGTATATGGTCCGAGAACATATTTTTAATATGAAATTAATTGATTAAACGTGGTTTGCTGTTTTAGTTGGCATTTTAAATATTTTAAACTTGATTCGATGCACATTTTAAATGATATAAAATTGTGTATTATCTAAAAATCGATTATTTAGTGTTTGTTTTGCAATTTTAAGGAATTTTAATTACGTAAACTTGCACGCTAATATTGGGATTAATTAACTATGATCTACTTATAATAATTAAAGAAATTTAATTCTAAAATCTTATGAGTAAAATTAATTATTTAGGATCTATTTGCACTCATTCAATATTTGACAGAATAATTTAATTTGAATTAATTATTCCTGGTTTTCAGGAGAAAAATAGGGTTTGCTTAAATCAACTAAACTGAACTTAATGAAACGATGATTGGGCAACCAAAGATGGTGTATAATTGGCTGCTACCCCTTATGACACTAACGATGGAATTTTAGTTGTTTGCAACACCATTTAATTAAAAAATAGTAAAAGGATGTTCAATTCAAGGACTTAAGTTGGCGAGGAATGGAGGTCTATTAGGAGATTACATATAACTCTATCGGGGTATAAAAATATATTTAACTTAAGATCGATTTGATTTGCAAAGCTGTCGCTGCCTGTCAATACATATTTATTTTATATGACCTTTACAATGTATGTGAGTGTAAAGTTCAGAGAGAGCTTTCTCGACAATGTAATTTGAAATATTATACTTCATTAAGCGCCTTTGTATAGCAGAAAATTTTATTAAAGTAGTTTAAATTGAATTAGCCGATATGTTTCCACCAATGATCTCCCTGAATATTTACAAGCTGATAACCCTTCAAATGATTTTAATAAGATCGGGTAGAATTCAATAAATAAATACACTGAAAAGCCACTCTAAACCGTATTACTCTTAACAAATTCCTTGAAGTATGGTTACTCCAGAAAGCTCCGCGCCAGACAATTTAAAACCACGCAATTTCGGCGCGACTGAAATTGATCTGCAATATATTGTTTGAGTCTATGGCTTCAAAATCTGTATTGATTGAGTTTTATTCGTCGAACGGTTGTAATTTGTAGATTCTCAAATGTATGAGTAGGTAGGTTGCAGTAATAGAAAATAGTTCCAAAAGACAATTAACTGTTGCGTTGAATACTAACAACCCCGAACTAGCATAAAGAAATGTCAGTTTTTGACGTATTCAAATTAGCTTTTGTTTAGTACTTTCATCGTCGTTTAGTAGTTTTTTAATTGAATACTTTTCTATTTTTAAATAAAAGAAGTGTAGCATTACGTTATTTGATTTTGTATAGTTTACATCTGCGCCATCCTTACTCTTAAACGAGAGAATAGGAAACACTTGTCTGAAGACGACAGCACTATCAACAGTAACAGTAACAAATGGAACAGTATCAGCTTGTTTTTATTTTTTGAAGACTATGACATCACTGTAAGCTTGGGTACTTGAGAGCATAGCGTTATGTACTTTTCACTATTTTCATGAAATATTTACATAACTTACCGCATTAAAGCTAACAATATCGTTGCGGTTACTGACTTGTAGTGGTAGGTTACATTGAATAGCAATAATATAGCTCTAAACACACTTCCCAACCATTTGTTTCATTGATACAATTGTAATGCAAATTAATAAGAATAAAAATTATAATAACTGTAACGAATTCTCTAATTGACCCTTATTTCATAAATACAGTCTAATAATTGTTTCTTCCTAAGAACAAGCATTTACAGTCTTGTTTACGTTAACACTAGCTTAACTCTATTGTAGGCGCTGACTTAATCACCCAAGTATTACTAATTAGACGCTATTATAGCACTAATATTACTGGTAATTTAATCATTAGGCACATTTATATCATTTAGGCAATTTACCTTTACATTAATTGAATGTACATCAAACGTTTATTAAGACTGAGTTTTGACCGGGAGAGTAGAGAGAAAACTAGAATGTGCGTCATCAAACCTTTTGAAAACAACCCTATTGTATTGCTATACCTGTGAATCATCTTTTCTTATCGATAGATGGATATGAGGCCGCTTTAGTAAAACCGAGTATTACATATATATTTCAATAACTTCACTGCTCCCTTTCATAAAACGCCACTCTTAATAGGGGGTGCCGTCCCACGAGGGTTAAAGCCGCATACCAAAAGTTAGACCCCGGTTTTCTGGAATATTAGGTCCAGCATGCATCGTACTACCCTCTAGTCTAAGTTATTAAGCCCATGACCAATCTTTGGTATGGTCAAATTCTTGTTCTCAAACTTCATCATCTTATCTTTGAGATCTACTAATGCTCTCTACAGGTCTTAGTAACTAGGTTTACCAGATGACAATTGCTTGCAAACTTTATTTTTTATAGAGGGTTAGAAATCTTTCTTTGCCCCTATGGTAACTTGCCCTTCGACCTTAGTCTCTAAGCTCCTTACCACAGGAAAGACTACCGCCACGAAGAAGGTGGTCTAGTGTGACAGGTAGTGTTGGGTTTGAATAAGGTCCCGACAGGGTCGAACCAGTTAGCGGAACGTAATCCGACCATTGGTTCCCCCCCTCGAGACGTCATCCAGGACCAACTAAACCTATTGCTCTCTTCCTGCTAGTGACTAGCAACTCCGGTACCGCGTTCCCGCATTTCATCAGGGTGCTGCAGGGATAATTGTTACTCGATTCTGAATAACTCTCTCTTCTCTTTCTTTCGCTGTCATAATGACTATTAGGTAATTCGAGATAGCTTTCCAGCTATCTTCGCTTTGTAACATTAAATCAATCATGTTGTTTGCTGTAATATTCACTCCCAGTTCTCTTTGTAGCTGAGATCTCGGGACATGCCATCTATCACACTGTAAGACTGTGTGTTGCACGTCATCCTCTTCATGACACATAATGCACCGATCGGTTCTGTATTTTCTCAGAGCGTATAGGTAATTTGCAAAACACCCATGCCAACTCAACACTTGGGTGCTATGGTAACTAATTTCTCCGTTTTTCTTGAGCACTCATGGCTGGATCCTTCTAATGAGTTTTTTTTTGTCCACTTCTGCCTATCGAGCATGTCCCACCTAGCTTGCCATAACGTGAAAGTGTTTTTCCTGGCTTTTTTCTTTTCGATACCGTATCACCTCATGTCGCTCCTCTCTTTAGCTAAGAGGTCTAGGGGTAATATCCTTGCAATGACCAGCGCAGAGTCTGTCGAAATTGTCTTGTAAGCACTGGATATCCGTTTTGCGACCCGCCTTTGGACCTTAAGAAGAATAGCCCTTCGACTCTGGATGTTCATAGTATCAGCCCATACTAGTGCACCATATAGGATTACCGAGCTCACCACAGACGCTAGAACCCTTCTTTTACTAGTCCTGGGACCTCTTATATTGGGCATTAACCTGCTTATGGCATTAAGCGCCGTTTGTGCTTTCTCTGCTGCTCTTAATAGGTGCTCCTTGAAGCTCATAGTACTGTTGAGTGTTACCCCCAGGTATCTTGTGTGTCTACCAGGTACTATATCCATTCCACCGACTCTGATACTAACCGGCATGACCACCCTCTTTCCCGTAATAAGCAGCGCCTCTGTTTTGGCTGGTGCCAGTTAGAGCTGTTGCTCCATCAGCCAGTTCTCTATCGTACCGATTACCTGATTGGCTCTATCAACTAAATCCCTCTCATCTTTGGCCGCTATTAGGATCGCCAGATCGTCAGCGAACCCCACAGCTATCGAGTTCTCGGGCAGTTTTAGTCGTAGCACACCATCGTACATGACATTCCACAGGGATGGCCGGAGAACCGAGCCCTGCGGAACACAATTTGTCATATCAAACGTCCTCGTTTCCCCCTGTTCTTTCGTTACGACGATCTTTCGGTCGGTTATGTAACTGGCTATGATCTTCTGCAGATACGGGGATATCCCCATGTCCACAAGCGCGTCCATAATGCGCTGCCACTTCGCTGAATTGAATGCGTTTTTAATGTCCAAGGTCACTAACAGGCAAAGTTGCCGTGTTCGTCGCGTTTCCTTGTTTGCCCATTCTGCAAAGCTCTTTACCTGCTCCACTGCGTCCACAGTTGATCTCCCTTCTCTAAATCCAAACTGCATGTCGGAAAGTCCATTGTTTTTCTCTATTTTCAACTTCAGTCGTCGAACGATTAGCTGCTCCGTCAGCTTAGCCGTTGCATCTATTAGGCAGATTGGCCGAAAGGAAGAAGCTCCTGTGTCTGTCTTCTGTGGTTTTCTGAAAACTAGGTAATACATTCCATCTCTAAGGTGTATGGTTTTGCTCACCTCTGGTTGTTGTTGGCGAAGCAAATCTAGATTACCGAATTCACTTTTGAACATCGTAGCAATCCCTTGGGTCATATTGACATCCACCACTACGCAATGTGCAAGAGAGTATTATGACGGCCTATCAAATAGATTCCCGTTGGCCTCTGTAATCCCAAACCTCACCCTACCGGTACCCTACAAATGATTTTCCAATGTTCCACCCAAAGGAACTACATTGGCCAAGAAGCGAGTTTTTTTTAACTGAAAAATTTTGAATTTTCCCGAACCCTTGCTGTTCCAAGCAAGGTAGGGATCTTTAACGTGCGTGACAACACTCGCACACGGGACCTTTCATCCCTTTCATCCGAACGAGGGTGTATTTTTGTGAAAAATGCTTGTCTAACATTTTTCAAGCGGAGCGTGGCGGGAATCGAACTCGAGACCTTGTGCGTAGTAGTCACACACATACCAACCACGCCACGGAGCCGCCACCCTACCGGTAGCCCTGTACACGTACACATAAACTATTCATAATTTGGATCAAACCTTGGTTCGTCTTCCTGGCTCTCAACTTGCCTAACTTTAGCATGTCCTCCGGCATTGTCGTGGTCGTCACGGTCATAAGGTGGTAGCCTGTTAATATGCACCACCATTTTCCTGCCTTTTACGAACTTACGAGTCCTGTATACTACATTGTTGATTCGTTTTAGCATTTGTTAAAATCTTTACAATTTCTTTTTATCTTTGACAACAATCCAGACTTATGTCTGAAAGCTGTCTCCTATTTGAAAACCAGGCGTTTGCGCCTTAATGTCATACGTGGTTTTCTATCGGTCGCTCGCAATCTGAACATTCTTTTTTACGTCTCCAAGTATTTTAAGCATATTCCGCTTCAGTCTCTCAACGTAAGCTTCGGCTACAAGTCTTCTGCAGGAACTAAAAGTCACATGGTTAACGTATCTCGTGACACAGCATAACACATGCAATAATCTGTCCAGTACTTTCGTGAACTGCAAATAGGTAGGCTAATAAAAATAGGTATAAGTATTGATCTCAGTCCCTTTAATATTCAGAGACTACCTTAAAGAGAAACTTTTCCAAGGCGTGGTTGACAGTACAACGGTATCGGTCTGGTCCTTCTTATCCACAGCAACCGGCAAACTTCTTGAAAAGCACCCAAAATTTCTGTCCTGGTGAGCGTGCAGCTCCAAAGTTATTCCAAGACGAAAAAGTTTTTTGACTAATAAGTCAGTGACGATTGCTGCTTCCTGGTTAGGTATGACATACGTCACAGTCCAATTTGTAAAGCAGCCCATTGCCACCAAGATATATTTATTTCCAAAGTCGGTTTCGGAGATTGAGCCTGCATTTATTCCGGAGAAGTGGAAAAAACTAGACTTTATAACATCAAACATTTCGAGAACAATTCTACTATATTGCAATTTATGTCAATCATCCTTTCTTATTGCTAGATAGATACGAGACCTCTTTAATAAAAACCGAATTGCCCAAATTCCAGAATATTCCATATATTTCTTAATTACTGTTACAATGCTTATTATTCATAAGTGGTATGTCTTGATTAACGAAAACTTTAACCTAATTATCAAAATAGCAAAAGTGAAATGAGAAATTATTTATCACCTTTCTGAGTGGCGTGATGCTCATTCATCATATCGAGCACACAGTTGCAGGATTACGAGTCCAACAGCAAGGATCACTCATAAATTTGGATCCATGTATTTGCGATCAATCGCAATAAGTGTTCAGCAGGAATATCCGCTTTCTGAATATGACCAACTAAATTTGTAAAACTATAACTGATAAGTCATCACTTACAAATCGTGGATTCGTTGATAATGCGCAGACGCACGAGCGTAGAATGGGTTGTTATTTTTAACCGTAAGGTAGTTACTAGATTGCCTAAACAGACAGCAAGCTAAATTACACAGAATTTACGAATGAATTAATATAATTAACGTAAAAATTAAACAAAGTGAATTAATTAGTTCACACTACTTACTTTCTAGTTTAATGCATATTAGCAACTGTGTCTCAGGTAGCATTCATAGATAGATCAGGGTCATTGTATATAGAATCTGCCGCTATAGGTCAAATTTCTGTAATGAAGCTTGCTGCTTATTCCTACAACAGAAACGGTAAGATAAAACAGATAAAGGTACCGATTGGATGGAAAACGTCATGTACGTTTCACGACCGTAGGAAACCCTTTCAGCACAAAACACATGACGATAAGAAACTATTCCCACTAAAATATTGCTGGGGAACTCCTAGACCACATTTACTATACGTACAATCTAGATTTTAAACTGTTGCAATCTTTGCGAAACCAATAAGCGGAGCAAATAGTTACCCAACCATCAGACTACATCATCTACGTACGCAAGAGTCTTGTTTGCCGCCGCAGCGACCCACAAAATTAGTCTGAGAACATAAAACTTAATACTTAATTTTCACTATAAAATCCTAAACTCAAAATTAATTTTTTTGCTGCTTTGTGCATACAATTTTTTTAAATTGTTTTAACGTATTTTTTTTCAACTCGAACAAATTAAAAGCACTGGCCTAATAGCAAGATAAAGACAAAATATGTTGCAGCAATAAAAACTTTACGTTAACAATTTAGCCGGTGATGCTGCATTTACGACAAAATTTTCTTCCTACCCTACCCAAATACAAAACTAACAAGCTTAAACACCACGCGTTCGGAGCATCAAATTGATAAAATGAAATCTCAAATATTTTGTCAAAAAGTAGATAATTTATAATTTCGTGCATAACTTAGATAAGGCAAAATCTCAAAGATAATTTCCAAGTCTAAGATAACAGATAACAATTTATGGTTTGGAGGTCCCACCGTTGACAAGACACACCGCCCCTTCTATATATGAATAAATTAAAAGGATTCCCAGAGTGGTCTTCTAAAATCTCCATATAATATTTTTTTCGTATCCTCCGAAAGCAACGGTTCTGTGAAACAGCATCCTTTGAAGAAAATGGCATGGAAAAACAAGTAGGAAAGTGGATTCAGACTTTACACCCCTGCTTTAATTAAGAAAACATAGGTCCCTTCACTTGACTTTCAAAGGCTTCACCCGAAGGTACTACTTTGGCCGGGAATCAAGTCATTTTAAACTGTAAATTTTGAATTTTACCGAACCTTTGCTATTCTAAACAAGGTAGAAACCTTTGACGTGGGTGACAACTCTCAAACACGAGACCATTTTTTCTATCATCCGAACAAGGACGCGTTGTGGTGAAAAATTATCGCTTGGCAATTTTCTAGTGGTCCGTGCCGGGAATCAAACCCGGTACATTGAAATCAACAGACATACGCGAGCCTGTCTGATGCACGGAGCTATCAGAAAATATGCCCTACATTAGCCCGGAAGCGAGTTTTTTTTACTTGAAAACTTTTTCAACGCTTCACCCGAAGGCACTACATTGGCCAAAAAGCAAGTTTTTTTAGCTAAAGATTTTGAATTTTGCCGAACCGTTCTGTTCCAAGCAAGGTAGGGATCTTGAACGTTCGTGACAAAATTCACACATTTTATTTCTCATCGAGGAAGGGTGAATTTCTGTGAAAAATACTAACACTTTTCAGACGGTCCGTATTGGGAATTGAACACGGAATCATGAAATCAACAGTCATACGCGAACCTGTCTGATCCACAAAGCTGCCAGAAGATATTCCCGGTATATTTGATTTTCCAATGCTCCATCCGAAGGTACTACATTGGAGAGGGAGCAAGTTTTTTTAACTGGCAATTTGGAATGTTGCCAAACCCTTGCTATTCCAAGCAAGGTAGGGATCTTAATCCTGCATGACAACACTCACACATGGACCATGCATTTTACATCTCGTCCGAACGAGGTCATATTTTTATGAAAACTGCTCGCTAAACATTTTTCAAGCGATCCGTGTCAAGAATTGCACCCGGGACCTTAAAGTCAGCAGCCATAGGCGAATCTGTCTGATCCAGGGAGCCGCTAGAAGATAGTCCTAGATTTGATTTTTTTCAATGCTTCACGCGAAAGTACTAAATTGGCCAGGAAGCGAGAGTCTTGTAACCGAAAATTTTGAATTTTGCCAAACCCTTGCTATGTCAAGCAAAGTAAGTGTCTTAAACGTGCTGTACAATACTCATACACTGAACCTACATTTTACCTTTCATGCGAACTATATTTGATTTTCCAATGCTCCACCCGAAGGTACTACATTGGTCAGAAAGCGAGTTTTTTTCATAATACTACAGTTTAAATTGATTTTCGGTTTGAAATTTACTACACAACCCTCATCGTAGTAGTGCATTTTTATAAAATTAACTACAGCATTTATGTTTGATTTAGCTACTAGCGTCTTCAATGTTTCCCCGTTCTATACATTAAGTAACCAGAGCGCTGTTATCACAAGGTACATACGAGTGCCATTTTGCAATAATGTTATTAACCTTTCCCGTTTTAGAATTGTATCTGTCGTGTTTCATTCACTCGAAATTTACAACCTACTCCATGTCGCCAAGACGTTACCGACAAATCAACGTCACATGTAAAATTCAACTCGTGCCTATTATAAAATTATCACAGTAATACCAAATTAGAAATATTTCACGAATGTGACGTCGTACATTCCTTGGAAATTTAATATTGTAGGATGTGATTGATACTTTTGGATGTTTAATAAATGCAAATTAATTTATATGGTAGAGAACATATTTTTAGTATGAAATTAGTTGATTAAACGCGGTTTGCTGTTTTATTTGGCATTTTAAATATTTTAAATTTGATTACCCACGTAATCTTTTGTTTCGATGCGCATTTTAAATGATTTAAAGTTGCGTATTACCTAAAAATCGATTATTTAGTGTTTATTTTGCAATTTTAAGGGATATAAATTACTTAAACTTTCACACTTATATTGAGATTAATTAACTATGATGTACTAGGTTATCATAAAGTAAGGGATATATTTTAAATCATTACAACTTTTTAATAAATTAAGTTAGTAACATAAAATAAACGAAATCTAGTTGCTTAATGAATGGGATTTTACCGTATCTATGAGAAACAAAAGCGTTGTCATAACAATTGTTGACACTAGTGTCAAAACGAAATTATTCAATTTGAAGTTTTATTTTGAAATTAAAACTCAAGTAAACGTTGAGTTCAAACGACTCAACTGTAATAACATGGATTTACAAACAAGAATTGGTTTAGTTCAGTGCTATTATGAATCCGGCAGAAATTACACCGCTGGATTACGAAGATTTCGCACGAGAATGGGTTTGCGAGCGGGACCCTGTCAAATGAAAGCGTACCGCAATTTGATACAAAAATTTGAAAGAACAGGGTCTGTAACTGACTTACCAAGATCAGGAAGACCAATAATTAGTGATGTCCAAGTTGCAGAGGTTCTTCATGAAAATCAAGACATAGCCAGAAGCAATTCACTCGCAATCAGCAGTGCAAATGTGATATCCAAGCGATTGCAAATGCAGTATACCACGGTTTGGAAAATTTTACGCAAAATTCTAAACATGTATCCATATAAACTGAAAATGCTGTTTGAATTAAAGGACGCAGATTTGGCTACTAGGTACGATTTTTCTTTGCGAGTAATGGCTCAGATGGAAATTGAACCCGAATGGTTATCCCGTATTTTATGGACAGATGAGGCACATTTTACTCTGAATGGTGGAGTCAATTCTCAAAACTGTAGAATCTGGTCTGCAGAAAACCCGCAACAAATCGTTCAAAAAGGTCTTCATGACAAGAAAGTCACCGTATGGTGCGGTTTTACAGCTGATTTTATTATTGGTCCGTATTTATACGAGGAAATGCAGAATGGACAAGCCGTATCTGTAACTGTAAATGGTGAACGATACTTGCAAATGTTACAAAATTATGTTATTCCACAGCTGCAAAACGAGCACTACGGAATTGAAAACATCATTTTTATGCAGGATGGAGCACCCCCGCACATTTTTCAACCAGTCAAAGAATTGTTAACCAACTTTTTCAAGATCGCGTGTTAAGCAGACATTTCGTAAATTTATGGCCACCAAGATCACCTGATCTAAACCCAGCGGATTACTGGCTGTGGGGTTATTTAAAAAGTTTAGTGTTTAGAAGACGACCAACTACGCTACAAGAATTAAAAGAAAACCAGAAATGTTACGAAATGCTGTGTACAATTTGAAGGAAAGGATGGTGATCTTACAACAACAAAATGGAGGTCATATTGAGCAATTGCCGTAACCTGTTTTGGGCATACTAAATCCCATTTCATAAGCAATTAGATTTCATTTATTTCTTGTTATTAACTTAATTTGTTAAAAAGTTATCATAATTTAAAATATATCCCTTACTTTATGATAACCTTATACTTTTAATAATTAAAGAAATTGAATTCTACAATCTGATGAGTAAAATTAATTATTTAGGATCTATTTGCACTCATTCAATTATTGACAGAATAATTTAATTTAAATTAATTATTCCTGGTTTTCAGGAGAAAAATAGAGTTTGCTCATTATTAACTAAACTGAACTGAATGAAACGGTGATAGACAACCAAAGTTGGCTGCTAAACCTTATGACACTAACGATGGAATTTTAGTGTTTGCAACATCATTTAATTAAAGAAACAGTAAAAGGATATTCAATTCAGGGAGTTCAATTGGCAAGGAATAGAGATGTACTGAGAGATTACTCCATGGGGTATAAAAATATATTTGACCTAAAGATCGATTGATTTATAAAGCTATCGCTGACTTCGACATATATTTATTTTACATGACCTTTACAATGTATGTGAGTGTAAAGTTCAGAGAGAGCTTTCTCGACAATGTAATTTGAAATATTATGCTTCATTAGGCGCCTTTGTATAGCAGAAAATTTTATTAAAGTAGTTTAAATTTTATAAAATTGCAACAAGTGTTTGAATAAGCCGATATGTTTCCACCAATGATTTCTATGCATATTTACCAACTGTTAACCCTTCAAATGATTTGAATAAGATCGGGTAGAATTAAATACACTGAAAAGCCACTCTAACCCGTATTACTCCTAACAAATTCCTTGAGGTATGGTTACTCCAGCAAGCTCCGCGCCAGACAATTTGAAACTACGCAATTTCGGCGCGACTGAAATTGATCTGCAATATATTGTTCAAGTCTATGGCTTCAAAATCTGTATTGATTGAGTTTTATTCGTCGAACAGTTGTTATTTGTTATTTGTTTCTAAAAGCTCTCAGGAAACTAAAGTATTCCCAAACGATTTTATATTTACTAATTTTAAAAAATAAAAATTTAAAAATTTAGGTTTAAGCGTTATTGTAACTGATGCAGAGGAGCTCAATCGCGCGGTTTTAATTAAAGATATTAAAAACCACTTCACCACAACTTATTTTATAAGCTTTCGATCACTAAGCGATTATTATCAGTAGCAGTACGATTTAAACGTAGAAAGGTCGGATTGTTCAAGAACCCTTCTACGAATATTTTTCTTGCGAAGTAGACTGAAGTGATAGAAAATAGTTCCAAAAGATAATTAACTGTTGCTTTGAACACTAACAACCCCGAACTAACATACAGAAATGTCAGTTTTTTACGTATTTAAATTAGCTTTTATTTAGTACTTTCGTCGTCATTTAGTAATTTTCAATTGGATATTCTTCTATTTCAAAATAAAAGAACTGTAGCATTACGTTATTTGATTTTGTGTAGTTTACACTCGCCTGGAGATGACAGCATCATCATTAGTCGGTAGCCACCCTTCTATGGAATAACAAATGGTACCAGTAATAGTTTGTTTTTATTTTTAGAAGACTTTTTAGAAGACATTTAGAGTAAAATATGCTAGTAATAATCACACACATACAACCTGAAATTTACTCGGATGTTAAATTGCCCGAGGCCACAAAATGCGTCGCTATCCTATTAGAAATATCACTTACCCGGTATTTTAGTCCTGTTACAACGCTTTCCTTAGTTTGCAGAGGGTAGGGAGTGAGGTGCTTTCGCGGTGGCGTTCCGTTACTCTGGTGTTTGCCACGCTGTAGCCTTCGTTAATGACATGCTGATACGATAGGATCAGGATCGGAAGATAGAAATCACTGATCAATAAGTCGAAGCACACGTTAGCACTCGAAGCAAGTTGGTAGTGGTCTCATGTTTTTCTATACGTTCGCGCCCACGAAAATTTATATCCCCCCAGGAGGGGTAAAAGTTCTCTGACGCTCTTTGATGGGTACAACATCGTTCAATGCGTGAGAAATACCGACGTTGCATTTTCTCAGACCACAAAGAAAAGCCAACATCAGAACTTTCCATGCGACCCAACATTTTATGTAGTTTTCGTGTACTTCTGCATTATAATATTAATAAACTGGGAATTTGCCAATACAAAGTTTTAAAAGTTCCATAATCCTATTAATACAATAAATTCTTATACACATCAAACGTTTATTAAGACTGAGTTCAAACTAAACCAAACTTTCACAACGAAGTTCACACTTGTACAAGATAATCCTTTGCTCCGATTAATGGAGAGCAAACTAGAATGTGCGTCATAAAACCTTTCAAGAATAACCTTATTGTATTGCGATGAATGTGAATCAGCTTTTCTTATCGCTTACCGCTTCAGTAAAACAGAAAAGCGTCCTTTTCGGAATATTCCATATTGCTGAAAAACACTATTACACTATTTCCTTTCTTAAAACTGTTTTCTCCCAGAGCATTTCCGACAGTCGAAAACTAGATGTCTCTGTGATGGTAAAAATAACCTTCGTCATTCTTACGTTTCCATATTAATAGAAATTGCAATCGATACCCTTAGTAGCGGTGCCATCCCATTTGGGTTAAAGCCACATACCAAGAGTTCGTAAATATCTTTTGGCTTAAGTCTATGCATGTTACAACGTGCTCCGCACGTTATCAAATACTCTTGCGTTTCTTACATCTCCAAGGACTTTAAGCATATTCCGCTTAAGTCTCTCAACATAACCTTCGTCTCCAACGTCTTCTGCCCGAACTCAAGGTCACATGATAAACGTATCTCGCGTCCCAGCATTTCACACGCAAGAACCTATCCAGTACCTTTGTGAACTGCATATCGGTAAGCCAATGAAGATAGGTTTGTGTATTGGTCTCAGTTCCTTTGATGTTCAAAGGCTACCTTGGAGAGATATTTCCAAGGTGTGGTCGACGGTACAACGGTATTGTTCTGATCTTCCTCATCTCTAGCAGCCGGCAAACTTCTCGAAAGGATACCCAAAATTTCTGTTCTGGTAAGCGTGCAGCTCCAATGGTATATTAAAACAGCAGAAAGCTTTTTAACTAATAAGTCAGCGACGGTTGCTGCTTCGTGGTTAGATACGACATACAACTCAGTCTAATTTGTAAAGCAACCGCTTACCACCAAGATGTATCTATTTTCAAGTCGGTTTCGGAGAATGGGCCGTGATGCCAATTGCCACTCTGTCTAACAAGTTTCTTACGTTGCATTGCATCATGCGTTTTCCAGTTACCCAACCGCGCACATAACCGACACTTTCTGCACCATAGCCAGATGTCTTCCTTGTAACCTATCGAATAAAATCTTTTATAGAGCTTATCTAGAGCTTTCTTGACACCAAACTGCACTTCCGACGACCCCCTTATGTTACCCTAAAACCTCAGACATCCAGCTTTTGGGAACCACCACCTGAAGCGTACTCGCAGTTCAATCTATGTTTTCTAGGGATCGCGTCAAAATCCCATCATTGAACTTCAAGGAATCCCACTATGCCCGGTACAACTTTGGCGTGGTACTTAACGTGCTAACATTCTGCTACGATGGAATCTCTCCTCTGATTTTCCATTCGATTATGACGCTTATGTTTGGGTTATTCTATTGTACAGTCGACAGCTGCTATAGCTCCAAATTGCCGTCAATCACGGTGTCCTGATCAAAAAGATAACGGTTCGTCTTCAGCCGTAAACAGTGATTACAATCTTCAGGGGAATGCTGTTTCAATAACGCATCTGCGTTACGGTGTCTTGAAACCGCTAGATGTTCAGTGTCAAAACTGGACTACTGTAATCTTCTATTCATCTCACAACCTGTTCTTCCGGGTTCTTGAACTGTAATAACCATTTTTCACGGTTAGACATGAAATGTAGACTTTCTTGTTGGATAAGCCTGATTAACAACGATTAGCAGTAGCAACTGCTGCGAACCGAACAAAAAAATTACCCTGTTCTAGGAGTCATTATGCATTGAAAAATCGTGGCAGAATGTTAGCTTGCTAAGTAGCATGCTGAAGTCATATTGGGCACAGTGGGATTCCTTAAAGTTAGAGGATATTATTTTGGTGCGTTACCTAGAAAACAGAGGTGAATCTGTGAGTACGCTTCAAGTGGTAGTTCCCAAAAACCAGGTGTTTGAGGTGTTAGGACATCTACATAAGAGGACGTCGGGAGGGTATTTTGGCGTCAAGATTTTACTCGGTAGGCTGCTAGGAAGGCTTTAGGGAATGTTGCAGGAAGTATCAGTTATGTGTGTCGCTAGATAAACGAAAAATGCCCATCAGGCAACACAGCGTAGGAAGCCCGTTTGAGAAGGTGGTAGTTGACGTCACTGGCTCTTCCCTGAAACCGACTCTAAAAATAAATACATCTGGATAGCGATGGACTACTTTATGAAATTGACTGAGGCGTATGTCGTACCTAACTAGGAAGCAGCAACTTTCGCTGACGTATTAGTTAACGAGCTTTTCTGCCGTTTTGGAATACCTTTAGAACTGCACATTGACAAGAGAAATTTTAATTCGACGCTATTTCAAGACGTTGGCGGTTGACGTGTTTGAGAAAAACCAGAACGACACCATTGTACCCTCAATAGGATAGTATGGTTGAACGTATGAACTCCACATTAACATATAATCTCTCCAAAGTAGTCTGGGAGTATCAAAGAGACCGAAGTCAATACATACACCAATTTGTATTTGTCTGCCGATCTGCGATTTACGAGAGTACTGAATAGACTTCTGCATGTGCAATTATACGACTCGAGTTACGTTTATCATGTGACCTTGATTTAGTAGTAAGCCTGGAGAAGGCGTTTTAGATGAAAGTTATGTTGGAAGACTCAGAGGAAAAATGCATGATACCCATGGAGATGTAAGAAAGAGTGTCCGGATTGGAAGCGACCGGATGAAGACCCATGAACTCTAGTTTTTAAACGGAAGACCGCGTATGGTTGTAGATTCCCAGACGGAGTTATGAATTGTGATCAAAGTTACAAAAAAGTAAGAGGGTCCTTACGAAGTACTGACAGCAATCACTGCTGTAGAATATAGGATTCGTAAGCTTCCAAAAGACAGAACAATAGTGATGCACATTAACAGCCTGGCACCTTACGACAGTGACGACTACGACAATACCAGAGGACATGGTAGAGGTACGTAAGGAGCCAGACAAATGAACTAAGACCTGATCTAAATTATGAATGGTTCAAGTACGTGTACAGTAGGCAAAATCATACACCTCAGAGATTGACATAGCATTTATTACCTAGGGACAAAATAATTACTCAGGGGTAAACCCCGTTACTAGGACCTGTAGAAGAAATTATTGGATCTCAAAGATCACATGATGGAGTTTGAAAACACGAAGTTTGCCATGCCTAAGATTGGTTGCGAGCTCGATAGATTGGACTAAAGAGTAGTACAAAACATGATGTAGGCACTATTCCAGAAGACTAGGGTTTAAATCTTGATATGCGAATTTAAGCTAAGCGGGACGGCTCCCGCTGTTAAATGTTGATTGATACTTTCATCAGTATGCGAAATACAAGGTATAGTTTGTAAGATACAATGCTTCACCTCGTTGTGAAACTATCAACTCAGTTGCTTTCTCACAGTGGTTCCAGCCGCTAACCGTCAAGGTAGCTCGAAAAAGTTTAAAATACGTCGCTCACTGTAACTTTCCATTGCGCCTTTGTTTTGCGTGGCACACTTAAACTTTGAGATGTGCTGTTGTGTCACCGGGTTGAAAGCTCCTGTGTTTGAACTGTTAGGGGATTAATCCATCCTTCCTTCTCTAACACCTTTACTTAGTGAGTTTCCTAACAACTATTCTAAGAACTCTGCTTCCAGTTTTTGTAACTGCCAGAAAATTTGGCTTCCAACCTTTCTGCGGTTTTTGTAGTTTTTTGTATAAACTCCTCTTTTAACTATTTTTGTTCAAATACTTAAACATTCTGGTCTAATTGCGTTACAAAATATTTCTGAAGATTTGCGATGCTGTAGTTCAGTTTGTATGCGAGGCTTACGGCATTTTCTTGTAATTTTTCTGTGAGACCTTCTTATACTTCTACGAAATTTTCTTCTATGCCAGACTTGAAGTTGTTTAAAATGGAAAGAATTTGACTGTCCATTTTCTGTTGTTGACTACAAGTGATAGGCACGCCAAAAAAAATTGTTCAAATGTTCTTTCAGTACAACCGCACCCACTTGACACTTGTCCCTTTCTAATTGTTTTTTATTTTCAATACATACAAGTTAATAGTTGTTTTTACTAAACACAAATATTTGCAGTCTTGTTTACATTAACATTAGCTTAATCACCATTCGTAGGCACCTTTTTAATCTTCTAAACACGGCGAATTAAATATTATTATATCATTAATCTTATAAGTATTAATTTATCTAACACATATATCGCATACGCAAATTTACCTTTATATTAATTGATGTACATCAAACATTTATTAAGACTGAGTTCAAACTAAACTAAACTATCGAACGGACTTCACACTTATGTACGATTATCCTTTATTCCGGAGAAGTGGAAAAAAACTAGAGTGTGCATCATCAAACCTTCGAGAACAATTCCATTCTATTGCAATATATGTCAATCATCCTTTCTTCTTGCTAGATAGATACGAAACCATTTTAATGAAAACCGATCAAGAGACCTTTCTAGAATGTTCTATATAATTCTTAATTACCGATACAATGCTTATTATTCATAAGTGGTATGTCTTGATAAACGAAAACTTCAACCTAATTGTCGAAATAGCAAAAGTGAAATGTGAACTGAGACGTATATCATACCCAACTAGAAAGCAGCAACCTTCGCTGACGTATTAGTCAACGAGATTTTCTGCCGCTATGGTATACTTTTAGAGCTAAACTGATCAGGGAAATTTTAATTCGGCACTATTTCAAGACGTTTGACGGTTGACGTGTTTGAGAAAAACCAGAATGACACCGTTGTACCCTCAATTGAATGGTATGGTCGAACGCATGAACCCAACATTGAGAAAGAATCTCTCCAAAGTAGTCCGTGAGTATTAACAAGACCGAAGCCAATACATACATCAATTTGTATTTGCCTGGCAATCTGCGATTTACGAGAGTTCTGAACAGACTTCTGCATGTGCAATTGTGATACTCGAGTTACGTTTATCATGTGAGCTTGATTTTAAGCCCGGAGAAAACGTTTTAGATGAAAGTTATTTTGAGAGACTCAAGGGGAAAATGCATGACACTAATGGAGATGTATGAAAGAATATTCGGGTTGGATGCGACCGGTTGAAGACCAGGTATGATATCAAGACCCAAGAGACTCCGATTTTTAAACGGGAGACCGCGTATGCTGTCAAGGTAGCTCGAATATGTTTAAAATACGTCGCTCACTGTGACTTTCTATTGCGCCTTTGTTTTGCGTGGCACACTTAAACTCTGAGACGTGCTATTGTGTCACCGGGTTGAGAGCTCCTGTGCTTGTACTGTTACGGAATTAATCCGTCCATCCTACTGTAACATATTTTTTTCGCGAGATTTCGAACAATTTTTTTGAAAACTCTGCTTCAAGTTGTTGTAACTGCCAGAAAATTTGGCTTCCAACCTTTCTGCGGCTCTTGTAGTTTGTTGTATAAACTCCTCTTTTAATTACTTTTGTTCAAATACTTAAGCATTCTGGTTTAATTGCGTTACAAAATAGTTCTAAAGATTCGCGATGCTCTAGTTCAGTTTGTTTGCGAGGCTTACGGAATTTTCTTGTAATTTGTCTGTGAAACCTTCTTATAGTTTTACAAAATTTTTCTTCATGCCAGGCTTAAAGTCGTTCAAGATGGAAAGTATTTTACTGTCCATTTTTTGATGCTGACTACAAGTGATCGGCATGCAAAAGAAAATTGTTCAAATGTTCTTTTCACTACAACCGCACCCACTTGACGCTTGTTCCTTTCTAATTGTTCTATATTTCCAATAAATCCAAGTTAATAATTGTTTTTAGTAAACACAAATATGTGCAGTCTTGTTTAAATTAACATTAGCTTAATCATCATTGGCAGGCACCAATTTAATCTTCTAAGTACGGCAAATTAATCATTATTATATCGTTAATCTTATAGGTATTAATTTATCTAACACATGTATATCGCATATGCAAATTTATTTTTATTTATATTAATTATAATTATATTAATTTATATTAATTATTTATATTAATTGATGAACATCAAATGTTTATTAAGACTGAGTTCAAACTAAACTAAACTGTTACAACGAAGTTCGCACTTATAAACGATTATCTTTTATTCCGGAGTAGTGGAAAGAAAACTAGAATTTCTATCATCAAACCTTTCGAGAACAAATCTACTGTTTTGCATTATATGTCAATCATACTTTCTTATTGCTAGATAGTTACGAGGCCGCTTTAATAAAAACCGATTATTAGACCTATCCAGAATATTCCAAATATTTCTTAATTACTGATACAATGCTTATTACTTTTAAAACGAAATCAATCTAATTATCGAAATAGCAAGAGTGAAATGTAAAATTATTTATCCCCTGTCTGAGTGACGTGATAATCATACATCATTCGAGCACACAGTTGCTGGATTATGTGACCAACAGTAAGGATCACTCATAAGTTTGAATCTTTGTATTTGTTATCAACCTCAATAAGTTTACAGCAGGAATATCCGTTTCCTGAATATGACCAACTAAATCTGTAAAACTTACAACATTTACAAATCGTAGATTCGTTGATAATGCGCAGACGCATGAGAGTAGAATAGGTTGTTATTTTTAACCGTAAGGCAGTTACTAGATTGTCTTAACAAACAGCAAGCTAAGTTACACAGAATCTACAAATGAATTAATATAATTTACGTAAAAATTAAACAAAGTAAATTAATTAATTCACATTACTTACCTTCTAATTTAATGCATATTAGCAACTGTGTCTCAGGTAGCATATATAGATAGATCAGGGTTATTGTAGATAGATTCTGCCGCTCTAGGTCAAATTCCTGTAATGAAGCTCGTTGTTTTTTCCTACAAGAGAAACAAGAAGATAAAACAGATAAAGGTTAGAAAATTAGATAAGGGAATTGACAGATTTGCTTCACTATAGGTATACAATGCACCTATGCAACTTCGCACCAGTAGTTAAAAATAGTAGGGTCACGTCAAGAATCAAACATGACGCGCTTACCAACAACTTGTGAACTACAACCGCAGTTCAGTACGCGTCCGATTGGTTGGTAAACATCATGTCCGTTTCACGACCGTAGAAATCCCTTTTACTACAAAACACACGACGATAAGAAACTATTCGCTCTAAAACATTGCTGAACACCCAGACCACATTTACCATACGTAATATCCTAAATAATAATTATACCAAAATTTGTATTCTGGTAATGTCTCTAGGCACAACCTGGATTTTAAACAGTTGTAATCTTTGCGATACCAAGAAACGGAGCACTTAGTCACCCAACCATCAGACTACGTCATCTACGTACGCAAAAGTCTTGTTTGCCGCCGCAGTGACCAACAAAATTAGTCTGAAAATAAAAAACTTAATACTTAAAAGTAACACTTAATTTTCACTACAAAATCCTAAACACAAAATTAACTTTTTTCGCTGCATATCTGTACATACAAATTTTTTTAATTGCTTTAACGTAGTTTTTTCAACTCGAACAAATTAAAAGCACTGGCCTAATAACAAGGTAAAGACAAAATATGTTGTAGCAATAAAAACTTTACGTTAACAATGTAGCCGGTGGTGCTGCATTTACGACAAAATTTTGTTCCTACCCTACCCAAATACAAAACTAACAGACTTAAACACCAAGCGCCCGGAGTATCAAATAAATAAAATAAAATCTTGAATATTTTGTCAAAAAGAAAGATAAGTAGATAATTTATAATTTTTGCATAACTTAGATAAGGCATAATCGCAAAGATAATTTCAAAGTAAAAGATAACAGATAACAATTTATGGTTTGGACCCCCCTTGGCAATACACACCGCCCCTTCTATATATGGATAAAATAAAAGGATTCCCAGAGTGGTCCTGTAAGATCTCCATATAGGATTTTTCGTACCCTCCGGAAGCACCGGTTCTGTGAAACAGCATCCCTGGAAGAGAATGTCATGGGGAAACGAGTGGGAAAGTGAATACAGACTCTGTACCCCTGCTTTAATTAAGAAAAGATAGGTCTCTACATTTGACTTTCCAATGCTCCATCCGAAGGTACTACGCTGGCCTGGAAGCAAGTCTTTTAAACCGTAAACTTTGAATTTTACCGAACCTTTGCTATTCTAAGCAAGGTAAAGCTTTTTAGCGTGGAAAACAACACTCAAACACAGACCATTTTCCCTATCATCCGAACAAGGACGTATTTTTGTGAAAAATGATCGCTCGACAATTTTCAAGTGGTCCGAGTCGGGAATCACGTCCGAGACATTGAAATCAACAGACATGCGCGAACCTGTCTTATGCACGGAGCTGCCAGAAGATATACCCTCCACTATATTTTTACCAATGCTACACACAAAGGTACTAAATTGATCCGAAAGCGAGTTTTTTTTACTTAAAAACTTTTTTCCAATACTCCATTCGAAGGTACTACATTGGCCAGGAAACGAGTTCTTTTGGCTAACAATTTTGAATTTTGTCAAACCGTTCTGTTCCAAGCAAGGTAGGGATTTTGAGAATGCATGACAAAATTCACATACGGGTCCTACATTTTATTTCTCATCCGAGGGAGGGTATATTTCTGTGAAAAATACTAACTTAACACTTTTGAAGCGGTCGTGTCAGGAATTGAACACGGGAACGTGAAATCAACAGTGATACGCAAACCTGTCTGATCCACGAAGCCGTCAGGTGATATTCCCGCTATATTTGATTTTCCAATGCTCTATCCAAAGCTACTACATTGGCCACGAAGCGAGTTTTCTTAACTACAAATTTTGAATTGCTATTCCAAATAAGGTGGGGATCTTAAGCGAGCGGTACAACACACACACGGACCAACCTCTCATGCCAACGAGAGAGAGAAGATATGCCTGCTATATTTGATTTTCCAATGTTCCACCCGAAGGTACTACATTGGGGAGGAAGCAAGTTTTCTTAACTGGCAATTTGGAATGTTGCCAAACCCTTGATATTCCAAGCAAGATAGGGATGTTAATCGCGCATGACAACCCTCACACACGGGCCCTACATTTTACCTTTTGTCCGAACGAGGTCGTATTTTTGCGAAAACTGCTCGCTTAACATTTTTCAAGCGGTCCTTGTTGGGAACGCCAAGGTCCCGGGTTCGAATCCCGACACGATCCGCTTGAAAAATGTTAGGCGAGCATTTTTCACAAAAATACACCCTCGTTCGGATGAGAGGTAAAATGGAGGTCTCGTGTGTGAGTGTTGTCACGCACGTTAAAGGTCCCTACCTTGCTTGGAACAGCAAGGGTTCGGCAAAATTCCAAGTTTTCCAGGTAAAAAAAACCCTTCCTGGTCAATGTAGTACCTTCGGGTGGAGCATTGGAAAATCACATGTAAGGTCCTTGTTGGGATTCAAATCCGAGACCTTGAAATTAAAGGCCATAAGTAAATTTGTCTGATGCACGGAACCGCCAGAAGATACGTTCTACATTTGATTTTTTCCAATGTTCCACTCGAATGTACTAATTTGGCCAGGAAGCGAGATTTTTGTAACCGATAATTTTGAATTTTGACGAATCCTTGCTATTCCAAGCAAGGTATGGATCTTGATTGTGCGTGACAACACTCACACACGAGTCCTGCATTTTACCTCTTCTCCAAACGAGGTCGTATTTTTGTGAAAACTGCTTGCTTAACATTTTTCAAGTGGCCCGTGTCGGAAATCGAACCCGGAACTTTGAAGTCAGCAGCCATAGGCAAATCTGTCTTATCCACAGAGCCGCCAGAAAAAACGCCCTGCATTTGATTTTTTCCAATGCTCCAACCGAAGGTACTAAATTGGCCAGGAAGCAAGATTTTTGTAACTGAACATTTTGTATTTTGCCGAACCCTTGCTGTTGCAAGCAAGATATGGGTTTTAAACGTGCTACAATACTCATACATGGAACCTATATTCTACCTCTCATGCGAACTATATTTGATTTTCCAATGCTCTACCCAAGGGCACTATATTGGTCAGTTAGTAAAAACAAAAAAAGCGTCCTTTTCAGAGTATTACATATATCTCAATCACTGTTACACTATTCTCTTTCTTAAACCTGGTTTGTCCCAGAGCATTTCTGACGGTCAGAAGCTAGATGTTTCTGTGACAATAAGAACAACCGGAGTCATTCTTATATTTACCATATTAAAAAAAATAGCAATCGCCGCTCATAATAACGGGTGTCATCTCACTTTGGTTAAAACCGCATCCCGGTCTTCTGCAATAGTACGTCCAGCATGCTTCGTACTACCCTCTAGTCTAAGCTGTTAAGCCCGTAACCAATCATTGGCATCGTCAAATTCTTGTACTCAAACTCCATCACCTGATCTTGGAGATCTAGTAATGCTCTCTACAAATTCTTGTAACTAGGTTTACCAGATTACAATTGCTTAGAAATTAGGTAATAAATATGACGATATCCATCTCTAAGGTTTATGGTTTTGTTCACCTCTGGTTGTTATTGGCGAAACAGGTCTAGATCACCGAATTCACTTTTGAACACCGTAGCAATCCCTTGGGTCATATTGAAATCCATTACTACGCAATGTGCAAGAGAGTATTATAACGGCCTATCAAACATTTCTGTTGGCCTTTTCGGTAATCCCAAACCTCACCCTGCCGGTACCGCTGTACACGTACATGAACTATTCATAATTTTGATCAGACCTTAGTTCGTCTTCCTAACCCCAGCTTGCCTAACTTTATCGTGGTCTCCGGCGTTGTCGTTGTTGTCACCGTCGTAAGGTGGTAGCCTGTTAATATGTACCACCATTGTCCTGCCTTTTACGAGTTTACGAGTCCTGTATACTACATTATTGATTCGTTTTAGTATTTGTTAAGACCCTCACAATTTTTTTTAGCTTTGGCCACAATCCAAACCTCCGTCTGAGATTTTACAATACGCTGTCCCACATTTGAACACCAGGATCTTGCGCCTTGTTGTCAAACGCGGTTTTCTATCGGTCGCTCACAAACTGAATATTCTCTTAGGTCTCCAAGGATTTTAAGCATATTTTGCTTAAGTTTTTCAATATAACCTTTGCCTACAACGTCTTCTGCAGAAACTCAAGGTCACGTAGTAAACGTATCTCGCGTCCCAGAATAGCACATACAATAATCTGTCCAGTACACTCGTGAACTGCAGATCGGTAGATCAATAAAAATAGGTAAGGTATTGATCTCAGTCCCTTCAATATTCAGAGACTATCTTGGAGAGGTACTTTTCGAAGGCGTGGTTGACAGTACAACGGTATCGTTCTAGTCTTTCTCATCCACAGCAACCGGCAAACTTTTTGAAAAGCACCCAAAATTTCTGCCCTGGTAAGCGTGCAGCTCCAAAAATATTCCAAAACGACAGAAAAACTTTTTGACTAATAAGTCAGTGACGGTTGCAGCTTCCTGGTTAGATATGACATACGTCTCAGTCCAATTTGTAAAGCAGCACATTACCACCAAGATTATTTATTTCCAAAGTCTGTTTCGAAAATTGGGTCTGCGATACCAATTATCACACTCTCAAATAAGCTTCTTCTGTTGTATTGGCTCATGGGCGCTGTCAATTGCTACTTTCCCACGCGGGCTTACTTCTTTGTGCTACGTCATCGGCACTACAGAGTAAAATCTTTTACAGACCTTATCTAGAATTTCCTTAACACCAAAGTGCTCTTCCGACGACCCATTATGTTATCCTAAAACCTCGGACATCCGGCTTCTGGGAACCACCACCTAAAGCGTACTCACAGATTCATCTTTGTGTTCCAGGAATCGCGTCAAGATCCCATCTTCTAACTTCAAGGAATCCCACTGTGCCGGGTACGACTATAGCGTGGTACTTATCGGACTAAGATTCTTCTACGATGGACGCCCTTCTCTGTTTCTCTAATCCATTATGACGCCTAGGTCTGGATTAATCTATTAAATAGTTCGCAGTTTTAGTAGTAGCAAATCGTCGTTAATCACGGTTGTCCGACTAAAAAAATCACTTTTCGTTTCTAGCCGTGAACAATGGCTACAATCTTCACAGGATGGCTGTTTCGACAACGCATAAACGTTAGACTGTCGTGAACCCGCTCGATGTACAGTGTCAAAATCGTACAACTATAGTTTTGCTGTCTATCTTATGACCTGTCCATCTAGGCTCTTGAACTGTAGAAACCATGCTTCACGGTTAGAGACGAAATTTTTTGTTGGACAGCTCTGATTAGCAACGATTGGCAGCAATAGCTGCGGACCGAACAAAAAGTGGTCCAGAGCTTAAAAGTCATTATGGCTTGAAAAAATCATAGGAGAGCGTCCATGGTAGCAGAATGTTAGCTCGCTAAGTAGCAGGCTGAAATCGCATTGGGCACAGTGGGATTCGTTGAAGTTGAAGAATGGTATCTTGATGCGGTACATAGAAAACAAAGGTAAATCTGTGAATACCCTTCAGGTGGTAGTTTCCAAAAGCCGAGTGTCTGAGGTTTTAGGATATCTACATAAGGGGACGTCGGGAGGGTCAAGATTTTACTCGGTAGGCTGTAAGGAAGGCATCAGGCAATGTTGCAGAACGTGTTAGTTATGTGTTCCGTTGGATAACCGAAAAATGCCCATGAAGCAGGACAGCATAGGAAACCCGTTTGAGAAATCGGTAATTGATGTCGCCGGTTATTTTCTGAAACCGACTCTAAAAATAAGTACATTTGGGTGGCCATGGACTACTTTATGTAACGAACTGAGGCGTATGTCATACCCAATGAGGAAGGAGCAACCTCCGCTGATGTGTTAGTAAGCGAGCTTTTCTGCCGTTCTGGAATAGTTTTAGAGCTGCACTCTAACAAGAGATTTTTTAAGTCGGCGCTATTTCAAGATGTTTGGCGATTGCTATATTCGTGGAAAACCAGAACGACACCGTTGTACCCTCAATAGGTTGGTACGGTTGAAAGCGTAAACCCCACATTGAAAAAGAATCTCTCCAAAGTAGTCAGTGAGCATCAAAGAGACCGGAGCCTATACATACACCAATTTGTATTTGCCTGCTGATCTGCAATTTACGAGAGTACTGAAAAGATTTCTGCATGTGCAATTATGCGACTCGAGTTACATTTATAAATTAAGTAACCAGAACGCTCTTATCTCAACGTACATACGAATGCCATTTTGCGATAATGTTATTAGCCTTTTCCGTTTTAGAATTTTATCTGGCATGTTTCATTCAAGCGAAATTTACAACCCACTCCAGGCGTTACCAAAAAATCAACGTCATATATAAAATCCAACTCGTGTCTATAATAAAATTATCACAGTAATATCAGCTTAAAAATTTTCCACAAATGTGACGTCGTACACTACTTAGAAATTCAATATTGTAGAATGCACTTGATACTTTTGAATATTTTAATAAATGCAAATGAATTTATATGGTAGGTGATCATATTTTTAACAAGAAATTAATTGATTAAACGGGGCTTGTAATTTTATTTGGCATTTTAAATATTTCGAACTTGTTTACCTACGTAATCTTTTGTTTGGTTCGCATTTTAAATGATTTAAAGTGTCGTTTTATCTGAAAATCGATTATTTAGTGTTTGTGTTGCAATTTTAAGGGATTTGAATTACTTAAACTAGCACGCTATTATTGAGATTAATTAACTATGATCTACTTTTAATAAATAAAGAAATTGAATTCTAAAATCTGGTGAATAAAATTAATTATTTAGAATCCATTTGCACACAATTATTGGCAGAATGTTTTAACGTTAGTTACGTTTTCCTGGTTTTAAGGAGAGAAAAATATTGCATGCGTATTACCAAATAAACTGAGCCGAATGAGACGATGATTAGACAACAAAAGTTGGTATATAATTGGCTGCTTACCTTATGACATTAACGATGTAATTTTAGTTGTTCGCAACATCATTTAATTAAAAAAATAGTAAAAGGTTATTCAATTCAAGAACTTCAATTGGCGAGGAATGGAGGTGTATTAAAAGACTACTTATAACTCCATGGGGTATAGAAATATATTTGACCTAAAGATCGATGTGATTTGCAAAGCTATCGCTGACAGTCAATACATATTTATTTTACGCGACCTTTACAATGTATGTGAGTGTAAAGTTCAGAAAGAGCTTTCTCGGCACTGTAATTTGAAATATTATGCTTTATTGAGCGCCTTCGTACAGCAGAAAATTTTATTGAAGTAGTTTAAATTTTAAAAAATTGCAACAAGTGTTTGAATTAGAGCGATACGTTTCCACCAATGATCTCCCTCAATATTTACAAGCTGTTGGGCTTCAAATGATTTGAATAAGGTAGGGTTGAATTAAATAGATAAATACGCTGAATAGCCACTCTAAACACTCCAACTTATTACTCCTACCAAATTCCTTAAAGTATGGTTACTCTAGAAAGCTTCACGCCAGACAATTTAAAACCACGCAATTTTGGCGCGACTGAAATTGATCTGCAGTATATTGTATGAGTCTACGGCTTCTAAATCTATGTTGCTTGAGTTTTATTAGTCGAACGGTTGTAATTTCTAGATTCTAAAATGTAGCAGTTGTTCATTGAGTTTCTAAAAGCTCTCAGAAAATTAAGATATTTTCAAACAACTTTAAATTTACTAATTTTAAAAAATAAAAATTAAAAAGTGTGGGTATAAGCGTTATTATTACTGATGCAGAGGATCTCCATCGCACAGTTTTAATTAAATATATTAAAAACGACTTCACCACAACTTATAAGCTTTTGACCCCTAGGCGATCATTATCAGTAGCAGTAAAATTGAAACGTAGAAAGGTCGGGTTATTCAAAAACCCTTCTACGAGTATTCTTCTTGCCGCGTAGGCATACATAATAGAAAATAGTTTCAAAAGACAAGTAACTGTTGCTTTGAACACTAACAACCCCGAGCTAACATAAAGAAATGTCGGTTTTTTACGTATTAAAATTAGCCTTTTGTTTAGTTCTTTCGCCGTCGTTTAGTAGTTTTCTAATTGGATACTTTTCTATTTCTAAATAAAAGAAGTGTAACATTACGTTATTTGATTTTGTGTAGTTTACATCTACGCCATCCTTAAATCTTAAACGGGAGAATAGAAAACACTCGCCTGGAGACGACGGCATTATCATTAGTCGGAAGCCACCCTTTTCTGAAATAACAAATGAAACAGTAACAGTTTTGTTTTTATTTTTAGAAGACTATGACGTCACTGTGAGCTTAGGTAGTTGAAAGCATAGCGTTATGTACTATTCACTATTGTGATGAAATATTTGCATAACTTACCGCATTAAAGCTAACAATATCGTTGCGGTTACTGACTTGTATCGGTAGGTTACATTGAATAGCAATAAAATAGCTCTAAACACACTTCTCAACCATTCGTTTCATTGATACAATTGTAACGCAAATTAATAAGAATAAAAATTATAATAACTGTAACGAATTCTCTAATTGACCCTTATTTCATAAATACAGTCTAATAATTGTTCTTCCCAAGAACGAGCATTTACAGTCTTGTTTACGTTAACACTAGCTTAATCGCTATTGTAGGCGATAACTTAATCACCTTTTTTATTATAGAGGTTTAGAGAATCTCCTTATACCCATCTTATAGATTTTACATCTCGAGTCGTGGTATAATCTCTATAAGTGGAAAGACACCACATTTAGATCTACGATGTGGTAGTATTGGATTTGGCGTCGCCGTGGATCAATGTAGTAAGCGTAAGACTACGGATCCCAAGGTCCCGGGTTCAAATCCCGACACGGCCGACTGCTTGAAAAATGACAGGTGAACATTTTTCACAAAAATTACGCCCTCGTTCAGATGAGAGGTTAAATGGAGGTCCCGTGTGTGAGTGTTGTCACGCACGTTAAAGATCCCTACCTTGCCTGGAACGGCAAGGGTTCGGCAAAATTCTAAATTTCCAGGCAACAAAAAACTCGCCTCCTGGCCAATGTAGTACCTTCTGGTGGAGCATTAGAAATATAAATGCACGGTAGTATTGGATTCGAGTACCAAACTGAGCGACCTAGATCACCCAGTTTACTAGTGGCTTACCAACTAAACTCCTTTCCTATCTTCCCACTTGTGACAAAGAGTCCTGGTACCGCCAAAGGCATTTCTTCGGGACACTTGCAGGGAATCCTTTATTGCAGGTTATTTTATGTTCGTCTGTCTTTGTCATTATTCATAGTTGCTGTTTCAATTCATCGTGTATTTTTATCTTCATGATGTCTCTTAAGGCAGTCGTAATTACCTTCCAGCTTTCTTCATCTCTTATTATTATATCCGATGTATCTCCTGGTAATTTCTGTCTGGCATGCTAGGTGCATTTTGTTTCGTTGTGTAGTCCATCTTGGACAGATGAAAATGGTATGTTCTGGGGTAGCAACTTCTCCACAATACCAACAGTTGGGGTTATCTCTCCTTTTGATTTTGTAGAGGTAACTACCAAAGCTGCCATGTCCGGTGAACGCCTGTGTTAGGTAGTAATCTGTTTCTCCCCCTCTTTTTTGACACTACAGCCTGACGTCTTTTATAAACGTTTTTGTCCATCCCTCGTACCGTTCCCATCTCTGTTGCCAATCATTTATTAAAGTTTCGTATGCTTCATGTTTGTTTGCCGAACCCGTTTTAATAGCACCCGTTCTTTCCTGCACTTTCAGCTTTATGGGTGGTATTCCAGCAATAGCTAAGATGGCTTCTGTAGCCACCGTTCTATATGCCGAGGTGATCCGGATTGCCATTTTCCTGTTGGTGGACTCCATTAGTTGTTCGTAGTGCCGATACTGTAATGCCTTTTGGTATATCGGGGCACCGTACATTACAATTGATAGGACCACGGTAGCTAGCACCTTTCTTTTATATTCCCTGGGCCCTCCGATGTTAGGGAGCAGCTTCGCTAATTTTGTTTGCATTTGTATTGCTTCTTGCACGCTTCTTTAATGTGTGTTGTCATCCTCAGCTGATGTATCCCATGTACTTTAGTGAACTTTTGCTCTTGACCATAGTTCCATCAACTTCGACTTCGACATCCTTTATTTTCCTTCTATAACCATTTCAGTTTTTTCTGGCACGATTTTTAACTTCATATTTTTGAGTGTCTCCACTATTTTTACTATGGCAGCGTTAGCTTTTTTTCCAAAATTTTTTGTTCTTTCCCTGTTACGACAATTTCTAGGTCGTCATCATATGCGACTTTTAATTTTAATACAGCTACGTTTCGTGTGGGACCACAGGAAACTAGTACGTTTCAACGCAAGTGGAGTTTTGTCACCATCAAATTCAGCAAGGGACTGTCGTTGCTTTTATATAGCAATTGTGACTGCCGCATGTTCGAAAGCGAAATCGAATTTGGAAGAAATGGAAAGGAGTCCTTTATTGCGATAAGCTCTCTGCACGCACCTGCGTAGTTCGTACCCATTAGCCTCGGAATTAAAGCCACGAGAATCAAATCCATACTGGAGGTCAGTTTTTTTGGAACCGGTTCATGTGAATGCTCCAATGTGCCATCATGACTTAGAATAATTAGAAAATGAAAAAAGTAAATAACGAGTTCACATCAACAAAAAATTACTGCGAACCACAAAACATGTTATGATATATCCGGAACAAAGCATAAAAAAATTTAATTTGAAGAAAAGTACTAGAAATGACGAACAGAAGAGGGGAGACGCAAAAAAAAAATTTGGGCAGCGGGAAGCACTAAAATTATCGGCGAAACACAATTCCGATATCTCGACGTGAACCAAAAACCTATAGAAAATCTCCTATGTAACGGAACAATAAAACGGACACAACTGAAATTATCATCAGAAGGCTGTATACGAAAAAAAAAATTGGCCAAACGTTAAGTATAAAGAAAGGTTTCAGCAACCAGGGCCAAACGCTAAGTAGAAGAGAGGTTTTAGAAATCAAGGCGAACGTTAAGTAGAAAAAAAAGGTTTCAGAAATCGGGGCCCCACGTTGGGTATGCCAGATTTTATTTTACGATAGTCTGCGAGATAGATTTTAGGCCTTTGGGAGCTTGTTTTCAAAAAGTTTTTTTTACAAAAACACTTCTATCAAATTTATATTTATACAATAATTACATAATTGGTTTGACAACTTGTACGTTATATTCATTAACGTCTTAATTTTAATTAACAATTAATTAAAGTTATGTTTTAATAATTACCCATGAGTAGCTTGAACAACCAATTAATGTTAAAGTTATGAGGTTTGAGACTGACTGACCATCATGGCCTCCTCAGGGTATTTTGTAATTCCTGCTCTCACATCATTTTGTGAGAAATGCAGATCTCACGTCTGGTACTTCTTGATAATATACAATGTATTACTTCTTAGTAATCTTAATTATTACAATTGCTTTCTTATAGTTCCGTTAATTTACTTAGGATCAAGCGTAAAAGTCAGACGTTGCGTTCATCGTCGCCCTGTTTATAAAATGACTTAAAAAATGTCTCACAGGCAGTATTAAAAATACCTAATAAAGCCTGATTACCATCATACATTGGTATTGAATCTAAGTATAGTCTCAGGTTTTCAGTATTCATCTTTATAAATTTTATTCTCAGTTACCGTAGTAAAGTTTGTATTAAAGTCATCTAAAGAATCACTTATCGTTACGTATATTGCGTGTAATTATAAACTTCGGCTATAATTACATCGACTTCAGACTCCTGCTGAAAAACTGTTTCATTAAATTGTTGCTATAATTGTACATAAATGTGTACAATTACAGACCTTTATAATCTCATCAAGTTTCAGGTTTTCTAAATAAATTATTTCAGTAATAATTACTACAATAAATTGTACAAAGAACTGTGTATAATTATACACCTTTGTTATAATAAGGTTCAGACTTTTGCTGAGTAAATTGTTTCAGTAATAAATTATGATAATAAATGTAAAATAACTTGTGCATAAAATGCGTATATCAAATTCTCTTGTTTCAAATCTTACTTGCTAATATCAATATGCAATTGAAAATGGTTAAGAAAATGAACTTATGGTACTTACAAAAGTTGAATTGCCAGTTCCATTAGTCTTCCTCCTTTATTGGGCTTAGTCGATTTTGTACTTCGTCTAATAGTTTGGTTTCTGTTCCAGTAAAAATTGAGATCCATGGCCACCAGTTCCTAGGTTTTGGATTTGCTAGTGCCCTTCTGGAATCCGTTCCGATTGCGCCAGATAGGTTTTGGGCCTTTGAGAGCTTCTTTTTAAAAAGTTTTCTTTCCAAAAACACTTCTATCAAATTTATACAGTAATTACATAAATGGTTGGACAACTTGTACATTATATTCATTAACGTTTTAATTTAAATAACAATTAATCAAAGTTATGTTTTAATAATTACCAATGAGTTGCTTGAACAACCAACAATGTTAAAATTATGAAGTTCGAGACTGACTGGCCATCAGGGGTTCCTCAGGGTATTTATATAACCTCTGCTCTCACATCATCTTGTGGGAAATGCAGATCTCACGTCTGCTACTTCTTGATAATATACAAGTATTACTTCTTAGTAATTTTAATTATTACAATTGTTTTCTTATAGTTCATTGTGACCTGCACTTGCAGTATTATGTTGCGTCTGGAATACAAAGTAGTTGCTTCCGTTCTTACGTCTGATTATCAACTTTTATAAATCTTTTATAATGTGTCCTTCAATTATACAATGTGACATTCTATTTCTTAAAACTTAATAATCATATTTAAATTCGTATACATATTAATTTGGGAGATATGTAACTTGCGCGGATATGAAAGAAGAGTAAGGTAAGCTAAGAAAATTACACGCACCAAATACCGCAACAAAAAAGGAATTTAAAGAATGCAGTGCCTAGCTAAATCGTCGAAGAGTGGGGTAAGCCGCACAGAAAGAAAAAGGAAACCTTTAATTAAAAAAGATGTTGTAACAAGAAAAAAAAATCAACCCGCGACGAAAACAATATTTTTTACGAAATATCCCGAAGGATTTACACAGTACCAAAAATCGAAGCAAAAGTAGATAATACATTTCTGACTATTTTGTACCCTCAATCATAATATTTACATAAAACAGAAATTAAAATGGTCATACAAACCATTTACTTATATATTGTACACAAGTAACTCTTGATCACTAAATACAAAAAAATGTAACGGTGAACTACAGCAATAAAGAAAGAAACCATCTTCAAGTCGAAATGCATCTCGCTGTAGCTGTAAAAAGAATTATTAGGAAAACGTCACACTTAAATAACGGCGTACTCTAAATTGTATTTAGATAGAAAGCCGTATCTTATAATTATTTCTAAAACAATTAACATATTCCGACAGTTTATGTGAAGTTAGTTCAATTTTAACATCGTAACACCTCGAATTTGCGATGAATAACCTGGAAACTTAACAAAAAAACCAGACGCAATTCCCTTTAATGGAGAATATCAAAGCAACGCAAAAAAAGAAACAGCAATTCCTACAGCTTAGCACGACGTTCCGTTGTGGCACAACAACTGGTGGTAGTCGACATATGCTGAATCATATGGCACACCATTCCAAATACTTTTCCTGGAAACTAAGTGAATAAAATTCTGAAAAATTAAAGGTGAACAGAGTAACTTTTAATTTCCTTGAACGATAGCTAGCAGTAAATGATTATCCGACTTATGTCGATACATGTTACACACTGATGGGTTGAATTAGTTGAGAATTCCACCTCTTAAAGAAAAACTTTGTACAAACTAGTTTCAGAACCCCATTTCTAATTTTGTAAACAGTTGCACATTTAGAACACTTGTTTATTCGCCATTACTGATAAAGCTATATAAATTCGACATACAATTTGTTCAAGTTGGCGACTAGAACGTACTATTTTTGTCATATCACGAATTCCATGTTAAATATATCAGTAAATTTTTATAGAAATATCTCGTAATTCGGACCGCTACAAGTCATACGATGGATTTAAAATAAAAGTTCGACAAAAAATACTTGAATATGCCACATTAGAAAACTGAAAGACAACAACTATCGATAACGGGAAACCCAATTAATAATTTCGATTCCATTACCATGCATGTTATTTTTCAAGAAACATCCATATATAGATAAGGAAACCGGCAAATTCGAATTGAATCGAACTCGCTAATCACATTCGTAAAAAAACCTATTTTTTATAAAATTTGTGGTAATACTTTTAAGTAATTTGAGTATATCATTTCAGAAATCAAACGTTGCTGATAATTGAATACATTTTTAATGCTATATTAAAAATAGAGACAGATTGAGGTACTTTAAATTATACTAAATATGCTAATAAAATTCTAAAGGGTGATAAGTAAACCATTTCAATATAGAAAGTGTCAAAAATGCTAATAAAAATTCGCAAATGACCGCGAATACAGTAAGGATTATGAAATTTAATTACATAAGAACGAAAATACTAGCGTGCAGAGGCAACACGCAACAAAGTAACGCTGTTTTTAGACAGCCGGCATATTTAATGTATAAAATAACGCACTTTTTAGTCGATTGACCTATTTTGAACTACGGTCACGTTGTAGATGACCTACAAACCAACACCGTCACGTCGTTTTTAGTCGATTGACTAACATTGAATTCAAAATCACACAGTATTGCTACTACAAAAAAATTGTATTAATTTAATAGAATTGAAACACGGTTAAAGACCGATAGAAAGGTCTTAGAAATCACACATCAAACCCGAAAACATACTAAGAAATATGTTTTTAAGTACAATTTCAAACACCACTAATTTATTTAGTTATTTGTTCACCGATCGCAACCTTTTTCACATTCTGTTATCGCGAATGATCCAAATACATTATCATTTCCATACAACACCCTACGAGTTTAATTTTGTTTTCCATCACAACAGGAAACTTTTCCACTATGTTTTATTTAATGCTTTAAATACTTAATTCTTAGGATAGAAAAGCGCCTGTTGATGTATTTTGCTTGCTTATTGATCATTATCTGATACTGTCCTCTTTTACCTTTTTAATCATTACATGCTACATTTGCAAAAATTATATGGAAAACACCTCATGGATATTGTAGAACTCTTTTTCTCTGAATTTACTGTTTCCAAGCAAGCGGAAACTGTACTAGAAAACTTAAACTTTTCGGTTGAAGAAACCCCTATTAATATTAAATCAAAAGGCATCATGAACTTAGTCTCGTATGAAATACATCAACTCGCCTAAACGCCAATATAATGTAAAGTTTATAGGTGGTTAACCTCCGTTGAGGTTGTGTTTTGGTTTGGAAAAAACGCTAAGGCGAAAGCAGTGTAAGCAAGCAAAAACGATTTAGCTTTGCATGCTGCCAACGATAATATACCTAATGTATAAACAGGTTAAAAGCGAAGGGTTTTACTTGGGCACACTGTTTATAGTTGAGTTTGGTATCCTATATGTTAATTCGAACGTAATAGACGATTATAATCTCAACGTTTGTGAGGTTTAGTTAAAATTTTCAAGTTGATAAATATATAAGAAACTGAAATTTACGCACTGAAAATAATTACGAACTATGGCGGAGCTGATATTTCAGTTTAATTATATTTATATCATGTGGGCTCGAGCTTAAGTTCCTAAAATTATTTAATAATAATCATTGAGCAACTTCTGTACAAAATAAAAAGTACAACTGTGAAACTAATACCAAAAATAAAATTGAAACAAGAAAATGTCAACGGAATAAAGTTTCAAGAAGCTCCATTATTACAGCGATAAGCAAGGGTAAATAACACAAATAACTTTGCTAAGTAGAAAGGTATTAATTAAAACTGTTTAATCAACACAACAGCTGATCCTCTTTCCTGAAGTTAGTATGGAAACCAATCAATTAAAGTCATATGTGATGTAATATTGAAATTTAGTTTTCAAATCTAAATAATTTAAAAAAATATTGATTATTGAATTTGAAATGAGTTACACCTGAAGAAATAGAGATACATAGTTAGTGCATTATAAATACTAAAACCACGAATTGACGCCATCTACTATGGCGAGAAGCAAACGTAAATGTACAGTAGTTAATCGCGTACCCGCATAGGGGGCGTACTAGATTTCACAAAATTATCAACAAAGTGTAATAATTTACGTTTCAAATTTACAATGTAAATTAATTACTATTTGTTAACCATTCTAACTTACTACATATTCTCAAGCTGGATAACAGATAACATTGTTTTCTTATCTCAAGGTGGCCGTCGTGGATGCCAATTATTTTTCAGAGTCCATATTCTTGTTCCCTGGTTTTACCTACAACATTAAACGGGAACACAATAACAGATACGTTAGAGGATATGAAGGGAATCGACTGGTAAACACTCCACAACATAGTTTATAATGCACTCACTTTTTCGAACAAGCAGTTAACGATAAGGCGGTCAAGGTAGAAATTCATCACTGTGCGCTACCTACAACTGATCCGACCATCACTCTATTAAGAGTGAAATAGGCGTTAAATGAATTAAATTTTGATTTTTCCTGAAGGGCTGGGAATCCACTAAAAGTAAAAGAGTCGGCTAACTGCAATGGTGCAAGCGTGAGTACTTATTGATGAGAAAAAAATATAAAGAAATAGAGAAATAATAATTAACCAGGTTCAACATTCGAAATTCTACATTACGCTAATACTTAACCTGGAGGGCCTGTCAAAGTCAAGGGCGCCAAACAGTCTGTCACCGTAATATTTGCGATGTCATTTCTACATGGAAGACTGTTACTCCGCATAAAACTTCCTTGCTTTGGTATTCAAAACTTGGTCATATTTAAAAGAATTTTTCAAAATAAAATGTTCTTTCCAAATAAGACTATTACTAGGGTAGCTGGATATCATTAACAAATCCCTAACTTTACACCTACATCCTAAATCAATTAAAATAACAATCAACCTGAACTAAACCTCTAGTAATATAAAAATACTTTCCATGCACACACAATTATTCTTTTCTAAAAATAAATTTCTAAGGTCAAATCTGGCCAGGTGTTGCTAAAATAAATCATAAAAGAGAATCTTAAAACAAAACTTAATCTAAAACATCAAGAAAACCATTTGGCATTACTAACTTTTCTGCTTTCCTATTTAATTATTAAACATTAATAAATTCCAAATTATAGGCAATATCGTTCATAAAAATAACAAAGAAGGACAGTTAAATCCCAACTTTGTGCTATATCATTGTCCTTTCCTACATATTGCTTAATATTTTACTAATAACGGTACACTTATATTTAGTAACCATTGGCCCTGTTGATAAATCCTTAATAAAAAGAGAGAAACCACTGTAGTGTCCTACGTCGAAAAATGTCAAACATATTTACGTTCATTCACATATAAATTATACCTATAATATTACTTACAGTTTAGTTTCCTTATTATAACTGTCCAACATGTCCAGACCACACCAAGGTTTATTTTGTCAATACAATAATTTCTAGTTTTATGCATTCTTCGAACAACAGCTAAAACCTACCCCCAAAATTTCAAATTAATGGCGGAATGAACAAATCCAATTTCGCTCCCTACAGTGTCATAAAGATGATAATCTTACCCGGAGGTGTTTTGAAAATACCTTGCAGAACCGCAAGCAAAAGATCAGATAATTCATTCTACGTAAGGTATCCCTTCAGTTAAGGTGCGCTCCGTATCCATATCTTACTACATTTTTAAATCCTAACAAACATTTCCCAATTTCTCATTTTTAGAATTTAACTTTAACAGAACAGCCCTCTCCCCGTCCGCGATCACACCTTGTCGTATCCCTACATAATTGATCATTTTAGGTTAACGTTTCCTATATAACCGACTTCTATCAATACCAAACCATCTTGCTCTATTCGCGCGTATCTGTATGTTTTGATATCGTTAGGTAACCGAGTTCTATGTAACTGAATGCAATTCTACTTCCGTTGCGTTCAACAAACCTATTGTTCTCTCACTGTAAATCATATTTTATCACGGTCAGCGTCTGGTTAATACAATGTTTTCATTTTACTTTATGATTGTTTTACGATTCTTACACTTTTAGTAAATTGTATGAAACGATTAAATCATTCGTGTAACGCTATACAATGTTTTTTATTGCTCAACGTATATTTTATTAACTTGTGGCAATTCCAACGTTTGTGTTTTCCCTTTCTAATAATAGGAACTGTATATTAATAACTGTCACATTGTATGGAATTTACTAAACCAACTACCTTAAGCTCTTATTTAGATGTGTATCAACGAATGACCTATCATTTTCTTAACAATTTAAAAAGCTTCTTAAAAAATATGACATACTTTCACTATAAAACTTTATGGTTAAAATATAATTGGTTTGTTTACATTCTTGTGGCTTAAAGTAATTTACAATCTTTTATTAAGTTCTTCTATATATTTAACAAAAATAACACGATTACTTTTATAGTTTTCAGTTTAATTGGAATAAAAATACGAATTTAATTGCAAGCCCCATTTTTAAACACTATTTTACATGAAAATTAAAATTGCACAAAGTGTTTCAGTAACAATTTATTCCTTTCAACATTAGGCATTAATTATTTCAATCTAAATTTTTCTTAACGTAACGCATGGTGCTACAACTTCTCTATACTGATTGGTCGCAAAGGTGGTATGTTTATTACGAACTATGGGAAGTTATTTTTAACATTCATTTCCCACAGTATGACACGACAATAAGCTATTTCTAAAAAAAACCTAAAGATAAGTTGCATGACCTATTTTCTTGAGATTACACAAATATCTGTAATTCTACCCCTAAATTTATTATACAAAGAATTTTTTACAATTAATTATTTTTCAAAATCTTCTGTGAAGCGCTGTTTTAAAGCGTAACAGTCGTGACAAAGCCCCAAATGGAAAACCAAAAATCTTTCTGCAACAGTTCATATACTTGTAAAACTTATATTCTAACATCTTAGGCGCCACCTGGTCTTGTAAATTAAAGCAACCTCTGAAATGCCAGGAAACGAAATAAGTAGCCTCCAATCTTCAGGCTGATTATCTATGTGCATAAGAGACTTGTTTGCGGCCACATCAACTGCACAGATGAGGCTTGATATTTAAAACTAACTCTCTATTTTTACTACAACAACCTAAATGCAAAATTAACTTTATTTTAACTTGGCACATAAATACATAACAAAAAATTGAAATACCTTTAAGGTATCCTTTTAACTCAAACAAATTAAAGCACTGGCCTTTCTAGCAAAGGTAAAAGCAAAAATATCTTGCAGCAATTAAAACGTTACCTTACAAATTGGCCAGTGATGCTACATTAACGATAAATTTATATTCCTTCCCTACCAAAATACAAAACCGGTTCATGTGAATGCTTCAATGTGCCATCATCACTAAGAATAGTTAGAAAATGAACAAAAAGTAAATAACGAGCTCACATCAACAAAAAAAATACTGCTAACCACAGAACAAGTTATGAGGTATCCGCAACAAAGTATAAAAATTTTAATTTGAAGGAAAGTACTAGGAATGACGAACGGAAAAAGGGAGACGGGACAAAATTTGGGCAGCAAGGTTTTCAACGGGAAGCACTAAAATTATCGGCGAAACACAATTCCGATACCTCGACGTGAACCAAAAATCTACAGAAAATCTTCTATGTAACGGAACAATAAAACGGACATAACTGAAATTATCAACGCAACAAAAGGCTGTAAAAAAAATCTGGCCAAACGTTTAGTATAAAGAAAGGTTTCAGCAATCAGGGTCAAACGCTAAGTAGAAAAGAGGTTTTAGAAATCGGGGCAAACGGTGAGTAGAAAAAAAATTCAAAAATTGGAGCCCCACGTTGGCTATGCCAGATTTTATTTTACGGTATTTCGTGCGGTCACGAAAGAAAAGTAAAATAAACAAAGAAAATCACCCGCACCAAATACCGCAACAAAAAAAGAATTCAATGAAGGCTGTACCTAGTTAAATCGTCGAAGAGTGGGGTAAGAAAGAATAAGGAAACCTCAAAAAATGAATTATATTTACAAAGTCTCTAATTTAAAAAAATGTTACAACAAGAAAGAAAAATCAACCCGCGACGAAAACAATACTTTTTACAAAATATCCCGAAGGATTTACACATTACCAAAAATCGAAGCAAAAATAATTAATACATTTCTGACTTACCTTACACTAATTCTTACGCTCAATCATAATATTTACATCGTAACATCTCGAATTTGCGATGAATAACCTGGACACTTAACAAAAAACCAGACGCAATTCTTCTTGATGGAGATCATCAAAGCGACGCAGAAAAGAAACAACAATTCCAACAGCTTGGCATGACGTTCCGTTGCGACTCAGTAACTGGTTGTAGTCGACATATGCTGGATCACATGACACACCAAACCAAATATTTTTCCTAGAAAACTAAGTGAATCAAATTCTGAAGAATTAAAGGTGAACAGAGTAACTCTTCAAATTATTTGACCGATAGCTAGCAGTAAATGATTATCTGACCTAGAATATATGTCGATACATGTTACATACTGATGGGTTGAATTAGTTGAAAATTCCATCTCTTCAAGAAAAACTTCGTAGACACTAATTTCAGAACCTCATTTCTAATTTTACAAACAGTTATTTATCCGTGATTACTGTTAAAGTTATGTAAATTCGACATACAATTTGTTCAACTTGGCAAACAGAATGTACTACTTCTGTCTTATCACGAAATCCATGTTAAATATATCAGTAAATTTTCATAGGAATACCTCGTAATTCGGACCGTTACAAACTATAGGATGGATTTAAAATAAAAGTTCGACAACAAATACTCGAATATGCCACATTAAAAAACTCAAAGACAACAACTATCGATAACGGAAAACCCAATTGATAATTTCTATTTCATTGCCTTGCATGTTATTTTTTAAAAAAACATATATATATATATATATATATATAGATAAAGAAACCGGCAAATTCGAATTGAATCGAACTCGCTAATCACATTTTGTATAAAATTTGTGGTAATACTTTTAAATAATTCGAGCATATCATTTCAGAAATCAAATGTTGCTGATAATGGAATACATTTTTAATGCTATATCAAAAATAAAGACACATCGAAGCACTTTAAATTATACTAAATATGCTAATAAAATTCTACAGGGTGATGAATAAGTAACAATTTCAATTTAGAAAGTGTTGAAAATGCTAATAAAAATTCGCAAATGATCGCGAATATTGTAAGGATTATAAAATTTAATTACATAAGAATGAAAATATTAGCGTGCAGAGGCAGCACCCTACAAAGTAACGCTGTTTTTAGACGGCCGGCATATTTTATGTTCAAAATAACGCACTCTCTTAGTCGATTGACCTCTACGGTCACGTTATAGATTGACCTACAAATCAACACCGTCACGTCGTTTTTAGTCGATAGGCCTACATTGAACTCAAAATCACACAGTATTGCTACTACAAAAAATAGATTAATTTAATAGAATCAAACACGTTTAAAGACCGATAGAAAAGTCTTAGAAATCACACATTAAACCCGAAAACATACTAATTAATATATTTTTAAGCACAATATCAAACACCACTAATTTATTTAGTTATTTGCTCACCCATCGCACCCTTTTTCACATTCTGTTATCGCGAATGATCCAAATACATTATCATTTCGATACAACACCCTACGGATTTAATTTTGTTTTTCATCACAACAGGAAACCTTTCCATTATATTTTATTTAATGCTTTAAATACTTAATTCTTAAGATAGAAAAGCGCTTGTTGATGTATTTTGCTTGCTTATTGATCATTGTATGATACCATCCTCTTTTAACATTATAATCATTACATGCTACATTTGCAAAAATTATATGGAAAACACCTCATAGATTTTGTAAAACTCTTTTTCTCTGAATTTACTGTTTCCAAGCAAGCGAAAACTGCACTAGAAAACTTAAGACTTTTCGGTTGAAGAAACCCCTATTAATATTAAACCAAAAGGCATCATGAACTTAGTCTCGTATGAAATACATCAACTCGCCTAAATGCCAATATAATGTAAAGTTTATAGGTGGTTAACCTCCGTTGAGGTTGTGTTTTGGTTTCGAAAAAACGCTAAGGCGAAAGCGGTGTAAGCAAGCAAAAACGATTTAGCTTTCCATGCTGCCAACGATAATATACCTAATGTATAAACACGTTAAAAGCGAAGGGTTTTACTTGGGCACACTGTTTATAGTTGAATTTGGTATCCTATATGTTAATTCGAACGTAATAGACGATTATAGTTTTATAGTTTGTGAGGTTTAGTTAATTTTTCAAGTTGATAAATATACGAAACCTGAATTTACGCACTGAAAATAATTACGAACTATGGCGGAGCTTATATTTCAGTTTAATTATGGGCTCGAGCTTAAGCTCCTAAAATTATTTAATATTAATCATTGAGCAACGTCTGTTCACCACCACCAGCATCTGTTAATGCAATAATGCCTTTTTAACGATCTAAAGCCACTACAAGGACTCCACCAAAACCTAGATCTAAGGCCTCTTCTACAAATTCAAATCCACCAGCACGATGACCTAGACGATGTAACTATTCAATACCTCACGATCGCCAAAATCAGCCAGATTAAACAAGAAGTGACAGACTTCGCATATAAAGATTCAAATAAAATCTCTCGGAACTACGGACACTTCTTACTCCAAAAGCTGGAGCAACTAGTCTTAATAGCCCACGAAGCTAATAACCTCCACTCTATAGCTGAAACAAAGATAGCAACATTTGAAAAATGCCTGAAGAAATTAGAGAAACAGCAACAAGGAGTAAGTAAAACCTCAGAAACACAACCTTCTACATCTTTTACAGCTTACACACCTCAAACACCTCAAGCACAACAACCTTTTACGCACGCCAATATAACCTCTTTCTCATCATTACCTACGTCCCAACACGCCCCACTTACAAAACCCCCAACCAAAACCATATCACTTGAACCCATTGCCTCGGAAGCTACGCCCACTGAACTTTTAAAAATAATTAAAAGCAACCTTCAACCATCCATCTCAAAAATGAATATCCAGTCAATCCAACCCACGAAAACATCCGTCACCATCCGCACTAACTGACATGAACCTGATTCAATCCCTAACACAAACCTCATGCAATACACACATATCCAAACCTAAAATGCCCTAACTAATCATCCTGACGTAGATAAAGACATCCTCTCCGCAGACCTTATTGCACTCATTTACTCACAAAACTCATTAGAACTCTTAGTCGCAGAATCAGCTTATACCCCAAACATATCCATTGCCAACCGCCGACCAGAAACCACCCAAACTGCTAACGCAATTCTGAACGTCTCCTCTAAAATCTGAACAATCCTGACCTCTAATCCCCACATTTTCATTGGTTTAAAATCATGTCGTATCCGGGATCTGATATCTGTAACCCGCTGCTACAATTGCCAACGCTTTGGTCATCCGATCAAACCATGCAAATCCCCTTCCTCGTGCGGTCGCTGCTGCGGCCGCACATTACAAGATACTGTCCTAACCTAGCACCCATAATCCCCAAATGTCCCAACTGCACGCGTATCAACAAGCCAAATGACCATGATGTCATCAGCCTGGACTGTCCAATTTGCAAACAAGCCTTACACTTAACAAAACTCCGAACCAATTATGGCTGCTAGTCACCACATACGATCCTCCCCCCCAAGACTTACGCAATCCTAAATCATCGATCCGTTGCATACAAATGAACCTACAACACTCCCGCTTTTCTACATTAGAACTTATAAGCCTCCTACAAACACACAAACTCCAAGTTGCCTTCCTTCGAGAACCATACCTCCACAATCACAAAATTCCAAATATTCCAAATCACTATCGTACATTTATTCATCCCACCCCAGTAAATTCTAATTACTCATCCGCTATCATAGTCACTGATGCAAACCTAGATGCCTCTTACCACCTCTCCCAATCCAATCAATTCACCACAGTTATAGAACTCCATTGGGCATCTGGTGCTAAATACCTCAGATCCTCCTACTTCCAATACGGAACAAACATTGACGTCCACTTACACCACCTTGACACAACATTAGGCTCACTAAGCAACAAAACAATCATACTAGCTACAGACACCATCGCTAAATCCACACTATGGTATAACACATTCACAGACACGAACGGAAACAAACTAGAAGATTTTATTACACTCAAAAACCTTCACATACATAACACACCTTCACATACCCCAACCTACAAAACAGCCACAGGCACATCCTACATTGATCTTACCACTACTTCTGATTCAGCATCACACCTAATCCACTCCTGGAAAACCTCACGCATATACACCACTAGTGGTCATAACCCTATAACGTTCACTATTCTTCCAAACCTACCCGCTAGATCTTTTGCTAAATCTTACACTTTTAATTCCTCCAAAACCAACTGGACAAAATTTGAAGAAACCCTAACCACCCTACTACCAGAATTCCCACACACACCATATAATGATCTTAAGTTAAACGAACTCACGCAACTAATCACGACAAACATTCCAACTGCCGCACAAACTACCATACCCAAGACAACCCACACAACGATCAACACCCTGGTGGACCCCCACACTGACAACCATACGACATTCCCTAGCACACCAACGACACCAATTACAACAAGCACGCCGCAATAACAACAACCCTGATAACATACAACTACTTATCCTCACCAACAAAAATATATTCAAAAATTTTATTAAATTTTCAAATTCGAAAATAGAAAAATTTTCAAAACTTTAAATACCTCAAAAAAAAATCTCTTACCCGTTTTCCTCTCTTCCTCGGTTGAATGGCCTTCTTCAACTGCTTCCGGCTAGCTCATTTGGACCTCCTTTTGGATATCTATATTCACTCTCAAATTCTATCTTTCACGCACACTCCCAATAAAACAACAAAATACAACCAACATACAATCTTTTATTTATTCCTATTTACAAATGCAATTCATTATTGTCCATATTTTATTGTTCACGTTACACTTCAGTAAATTTTATTTTGTAATGTCCTGTATTTAATTTTAAAATCATCAAACACATAAAATGTACTCGGAGTAAATGGACCTTCAAGAATACCTTCTCTAAAATTCCTTCTTTATAATTTATTTATTTATTTTAATAATTAAAGTAAACTCTGGGGTATGGTGAGCTCATAATAACCCATTCTAATTCTGCATAATGTATGCCCCTCTGCTGTGCATACTCTTAAAATACAAAAAAAACAAAGCCAAGTACTCTTCACAAAATTTCACGTTCTGATGGAACGTTTAAAAGCTTTCTAGACACCTTCAATTTCTAGTTGAATACCGTAATAAAGTTATTTACACATATTCTGTTCAATACGTAAATAATTCACACTAACCTAGGAAAACACTCTTATACGCCACCCCAATATTTACAGTTTATAGGAATCACAATTTTAAATTGTTACATGGAAATTTCTAGAAGATCTCCGCTCTGTAGGTAATCCCATGTAATTTTCTATCTGGTCGGCAGGTCGTTTCTCGCTATTACTAGACGAACTCCCTCTAAGTTGATCCGCCAACGCCGCCTTCTCGGTGTAACCAAATTCCAAATTCCATTTCAATTATACTTCTTTCACAGTAATCTACGTTATTTAATGTCCCGACACGAGTTGATAAAAATTATAGGTGATACCTCAATTAAAATAAGTAATCTCGGCACACTAACCGCGTTTTAATTAATTTAGAGGCTACCACTAAGCAATACAATTTAAATGATTTTATAATACTTACAACTCGTGTTAACTTTCATACGTGCTTTTAGGACGATCGAAATAATAAGGGCTTTAATAATATTCTCCTAAACTATTTATATCTTTAGACTGCCACCTCCTGGCCACGGTTATTCGAAATCCCCTGCACACAACACACATTCCCACAATTTTGCACTCAACCCCGATTTTCAAATCCGCGAATTTCAGTACCTCGTTATAAAATTTTAAGAAAATCACGCTACACTATCCACGTGTCTATATCAAGTCGAACTAATATATCGATCAATCGTAGACTTAAAGACGTTTCTCAAATCCCTCCTATACTATTGTGGTCTCATGCTTATACGTTTTCTACGTCTCTTTCTAACCTTGCTTGAGTGGTAGAAAATCAATATCCTTGTTTGTGCGCTGTCTACCTCACGTGGACTCTCTACGTGAGTTAAATAACCCCTTCATTAGCATTTCCCGTGAATATAAGCGACGGTTTATCCGACATTCTCTGTAACCGTTTGCTATCTACAAAATTTAAGCAGAACTTGACATTTAGAAAATACGTAGGTGTTCAATCGTAACATTTTAAATAACACTTCTACGAGTTGGATATTCCACGTATTTCAAACCCTACTGATATATTTGTACGTTAGCAACGCGTCTCACCTTGGTATTATTGGGTTTTTAAACGCTTTTATGCATATTATACATCAATAATCGTTCAATTAAATTCAAATTAATTAATAAATTAATGGCATTGGCTTCTACCACTTAATTTCTTTGCAAACCTACTTAAATGTCATTAATTATTTATAAAATTTCGTTAATACCTGATACTTAAAAATGAATTAACTAATATAACTTTCGCACGTAATTTCTGGTTGTTCCTTTATACAGGGTGTTTTGAAATTGCTTCGCTTATATTTATTTCTAATCTTTTAAAACCACTATAATATATATATATATATATATATATATATATATATGTATTAATTACTACTCGTTTACCGTTCTCACTTACTGCATATTCTCAAGCTGGATAACAGATAACATTGTTTTATTATCTCAAGGTGGCCATCGTGGATGCAAATTACTTTTTCTTAGTCCATATTCTTGTAATCTGAAGTTCGCTGGTTTTACTTACAACATTTAACAGGAACATAATAACAGATGCGATAGAAGATATGTAGAAAATCAACGGGTATACACTCCACAACATAGTTTATAATGCACTCACTTTCTCGAACAAGCAGTTAACGATAAGGCGGTCAAGACAGAGATCCATCACTGTGCGCTGCCAACAACTGATCCGACCATCACTCTATTAAGAGTAAAATAGGCGTTAAATGAATTAAATTTTGATTTCTTATGAAGGGCTGGGAATCTCCTAAAAGTAAAAAACCCCGCTAACTGCAATGATGCGAGTGTGGGTACCTATAGATAAGAAAAAAATATAAAACTACAAAAATAATAATTAACCAGGGTATACATTCGAAATTCTACATTACGCTAATACTTACCCGGGAAGGTCTGTGTCAAAATCAAGGGCGCCAAACAGTTTGTCACCGCAATACCTGCGATGTCATTTCTATATGGAAGACTGTTATTCCGCATAAAACTCGCTTGCTTTGGTATTTTAAACTTGGTCATAATTAAAGCAATTTCTCAAAATAAAATGCTCCTTCCAAATAAGACTATCACTGGGATAGCTGGATGTCCTTCACAGATCACTGACTTTACACATATTTCTTAAGTCAATTAAAATAAAAATCAACTTAAATTTAACCCCTAGTAATATAAAAATACTTTCCATGCACACACAAATACCCTTTTCTAAAAATAATTTTCTAACGTCTAATCTGACCAGGTGTTGCTAAAACAAATCCTAAAAGAGAATCTTAAAAACAAAACTTAATCTAAAGGATCAACAAAACCATTCGCCACTACTAACTTTTCCTGCTTTACTATTTAATTATTAAACATTAATGAGTCCCAAGTTATTGGCCATGTCGTTCATAAAAAAAAACAAACAAGGACAGTTAAATCCCAACTTTGTGCTATATCATTGTACTTTTCAAAATATGTTACGCCTACATAATCCTTAATATTTTACTGATAACCGTATCTCTATATTTAATAACCATTCGTCCTGTTGATAAATCCTTAATCCAAAAAAAGTAAGCACTGTAATGTTCACTTAATCTCCTACGTCGAACAGTGTCAAACATATTTACGTTCACCCACATATAAATAATATCTATAGGATTACCTGCAGTTTAATTTCCTTCCGTTCGACATGTCCAGACCACGCCAACGCTTATTTCGTCAATACTATAATTCCCGGTTTTATCCATTCTTTGAGCAACAGGTACAACCTACCACCAAAATTTCAAATTAATGGCTAGATGAACAAATCCAATTTCATTCCCTACAATGTCATAAGGTAGATATTTTTACACGCAGGAGGAAAATACTTTGCAGAGCCGCAAGCAAAAGATCAGATAATTCATTCTATTTAGCGTAAAATAGAGCAGATGAACAGCAGTGGTGGGTATCCCTGGAGAAGCAATGGGCAGAGCTAGTCGTGTGGCGTAAATTTTAAGAGCATCTTCAGAGAGTACACAACTGGAACATAGCATGGTCCAAAAATTAGAAAAAAAAATTATTTAGGTGTTGATTAGTGGATTTCTCAACAAGTGGTTTCACAGAATTCAATTAATCAGCCCTACATTTATGACGGCCAATTTGTAGGGCTCGATTTTATACAGGTATAGGTCCACAACATTTAAGTGGGCCCAACGCTGGGGCTTCGTTGTTAGGTGCACAACATAAATGATGCCCAACGTGGGGTTTTGCTGTTAGGTCTACAACAGTTAACCTGTATTCCATACCCTCACCTCACTACATTTTTAAACTCTATCAAAAACTCCCTAATTTTTTACTTTCCAAATTAAACTTGTCCAGGGCCTCAACAAAATAGCCCCTCTCCCCGTCCGCGATCACATCTTGTCATATTCCTACATAATTCATCATTTCAGGTTAACGTTTCCTATACGTCTGACTTCTACCCATGCCAAACCCTCTTGTTCTATTCACGCGTATCTCTATGTTTTGATGTTGTCAGGTAACCAAGTTCTATATAACTGAATGTAATTCTACTTCCGTTGCGTTCAACAAACTTATTGTCCTCTCACTGTAAATCATATTTTATTACGGACAGCATCTAATTAAAACAATGTTTCGAGTTTACCTTAGGCTTGTTTTACGATTCTTACGCTTTTAGTAAATTGTATAAAACGATTAAATCATTCGTGTAACCCTATACGATGTTTTTTATTGCTTAACGTGTATTTTATTACCTTGTGGTAATTACAACAATGTTTGTGTTTTTTTCTTTCTGATAATTGGAACTGTATATTAACAACTATGTCACATTGCTTGGAATTATTAAAACCACTCTCTTAAACTCTTATTTAGAGTATATCAACGAATGACCTATCATTTTCTTAACAATTCTAAAAGATACTTAAAAAAAACATGACATGCTTTCGCTATAAAATTTTATGGTTGAAATATAATTGGTTTGTTTACATTCTTGTGGCTTAAAGTAATTTACAATTTTTTATTAAGTTCCCTTATATATTTAACAGAAATAACACGATTATCTTTGTAGTATTCAGTTTAATTGGAATAAAAATACGAATTTAATTGCAAGCCCTATTTTTAAACACTATTTTACTTAAAAATTAAAATTGCACAAAGTGTTTCAGTAACAATTTAGTCCTTTCAACATTAAGCATTAATTCTTTCAATCTTAAATTCTTCTTAACGTAACGCATCATGCTACAACTTCTCTTTACTGATCGGTCGCGAAGGCGGCATGCCTATTACGAACCATGGGAAGTTATTATTAACATTCATTCCCGCGGTATTACACAATAATAAGTTATTTCTAAAAAACCCTAAAGATAAGTTGCACGACTTATTTTCTTGAGATTACACAAATATCTGTAATACTACCCCTAAATTTATTATACAATAGATTTCCTACAATTAATTATTTTTCAAAATCTTTTGTGAAGCGCTGTTTTAAAGCGGAGCAGTCGCGACAAAGACCTAAAGAGAAAACAAAAAAAAACCTTTTTACAACAGTTCATATACATGTGCAACTTATATTCTAACATTTTAGGCGCCACCTGGTTTTCACAATTAAGACAACTTTTGAGATACCATGAAACGAAATAAGTAGCCATCCGATCGTCAGGCTTGATTATCTAGGCGCACAAGAGACTTGTTTGCGGCCAATCGACTGCATAAAATGAGACTTGATATTTAAAACTAACTCTTTATTTTTACTACAAAAACCTAAATTCAAAATTAACTTTTTTTACATTGCATATAAATACATACCATTTTTTTTAAATACCTTCAAGGTATTCTTTTAACTCAAACAAATTAAAGTACTGGCCTTTCTAGCAAAGGTAAAACCTAAAATCTGTTGCAGCAATTAAAACGTTACCTTACAAGGCCAGTGATGCTACATTAACGATAAATTTTTATTCCTTCTCCACCAAAATACAAAGCTAAAAGGTAGGTTGTGCTTAATTGCTACATTTGATCATAAATACCAATTATAATAAATACTACCAGAGCACTAATATTTACACGAAAAACAATTCAACATAGCGTGAAGTTGGCAGGTCTCTTTAAACTATGATTAATAAGAACCCGTTGGGCCTGCTGAATTCGAGAGTGAAGCAGTAACGCACGACAACCGGTCTTTAGTGCTTCCAACAAAGAGCGAAGTTCGTAGGTGCCTTTAAGTTCTGATTAATCGAAAACTGTTGGGCCAATTGGATTTGAGTGTGTGACACTAGTAAGTACTAACAAAGCGGTCGTTAGTACTTTTTAGTGCTTGCCTACTACGCGCTTACACCTTTCGTGAATTTAACTTCTCATATATCCCGAATTTTTTCACTGCTTGTGTGTAAGGGATCTTGATTTATCTTGTTACGGGTAAAAAAATTATTAGGCTGTTGGATCTTAAATTACCAATGAGAGACGGGAATCCCGTAACAAATTAAGAGTGCGCCGACTAACTTCAGTGGTATGAGAGCGAGTTTTTATATAAACAAATTAATAAAGTTCAAAAAGTAATGATGGAAGGTAAAATTAGCAATCTACATTACCATAAACACTTACTCTGGGAAACTTTTTCTTTAGTAGTCTTACTCAATAGGCGTCAACTTGTCTGGCATAGGGCTTGATTGTTTTAGAAGGCGAGTTTTCCAAGTGGATCCTAATTATGTCGGCCTCTTGGTGGAATGGAGTTCTTTTTACAATCAATCGTTTGAGTGCGTCACCTAATCCTATTTCAGCAAAATAGTTATAACAATTTCCTCTAAGCAGGTACAAACAACTTTTACATTACACAAATTAATACAGCTACTACCTAAAATAAATTCATCTTTGATCAATCTTAGTATTAGAACACTCAACGACATTTACTCGTTAGATCGTCAAATGTTCTACTTAAATTTCAATTCGTTTTGATAATGACGTAGACCTTACACGACACAACCCGGTCGGACGTCTCCTAATTTCATTAATGTCGCTCTTAACAAGCTAAACGTCACCAACAGAAACAAAAATTTATAAATAGCTAATAAAACTTACACCCTGAATGCCAGTCTAAATAGATTACCACCGAGACAGGCTTGAGTTCATTTTGTAACGGGCAATTAATTTCTACCTTATAATGCTTTGGAACCAAACTGTCTGAATTTCTATTTATGCTGTCGGGTCTCTGTCGATGTTATCTCATAGCTCAAGATTTTCCTCGACTGTCCTATCGATCATCAACTTTAAATATTTTCTGGTCACCGGCTCGTGAGTAATTAATTCTTTGTTTCTGTTCACTATCTAGCTCTCGCCATCATGTGCCCCACTTTCGAGGGTTAGGGGGAAGTGGGGCACATTGATGCAAGGGGCATAAAGATAGACCAACAGTATTTCAATATCAAGAAACGTTATTTGTGTAGTGACGTCATTAAAACCAGTAACTACACGAGTGAGTATAACAGTGGCGACCGCACCGAGTTAGCCGTTGGCCTTTGATCAGAGTAAGTGTGTTTATAGCGGCGCAAGCTAAAAAATTACGTGAGAAATAAAAGTGTCTCAACACTGTATTACACGTTTTTTGAAATAAGTTCTGTTATTTTTATTAATAATTTAAAAAAATTTTAATCTCCGTTGGTGTACTTTGATACACAAATGCACGGGGCACATTGATATGTATAAAAGTGCCCCGATAGTGTGCAATTGTGCCCCAATATACAAGTTTACATAAAATCTCGAAACTAGTTATTCTGTTTGTCAGAAAATGGTGCGAACGTATAAGCCTAAAACTAATAGAGCAAGTATCGATGAGGATAATGTAAACACTGCTGTAGCTAAAGTTATTTCGAAACGATTGTCTATACGGAGAGCAGCTGACAAATACGGGATCAAAGCTGTAACTTTGCAACACCGCATTGAAAAGTTTCAAAAAACTGTTGAAGAAAATAAAGCGTCATCATCTAATATGTATACTTCCAAGTACACTGTTGCATAGGTTTTCTCAGCTGAACAAGGGAAAGCGCTCAACGAGTATTTATTGAACTGCAGTCAATGCATTACGGGCTGTCTTTTCACCAAGCCTCGGTTTTGGCTTATGAATTTACAGAATACTTGAAATGTAAATACCCGGAGTCCTGGAAAGCAAATAGATATGCTGGTAAAGATTGAGCGGCATGATTTCGAAAGAGGAATCGGGATATAAGCTTCAGAAAACCAGAAAATACGAGCGCAGCATGCAGTTTTGCTTTTAATAAAACCGCAGTCTCTGTCTCTGTCCCTTCTGCGCAGACTCAACCGTCACCAACGGCGGAAGTTAGCGTATCATTTAAAAAATACCCGGCAATTAACCTACAAAGTATCTCTTAACCTAAAACATAATACATGACCAGTTTAGCATGTAACGAGCAGCAAGTTTCTTATGATGAGGCAGAGGGCAAAAGAGTTGAAAACGGCAACAATTTTATTGAGTTTAACGGAAACTAAAACAAATAAAAAGAAACAACGCCAACGTTTACAATCTGCCTCTGAAACCAGTTCGGTTGAATCTGTGAAATGGAGCTATGGTGACGATGAAGATTTTGACTTTAAGTTTTGATGTTCCCAATCAGGAAAATATAAATATTGGAAATTTTCTACTCGTTAAATTGAAAAAGAAGAAGACTGTTGTTTACTACGTGGCCAAAGTCATTTCTAAATATAATATGACCGATTATCAGGTGTTATACCTCAGGAAAAACCCAGGATTTTGTATGTTCGTTTTCCCTCTAGTAGAAGATATAGCAAGCGTTGATTTCAAGGATGTTGTTTTGAAGTTATCAAAACCAAATTACTCAAAAAGCACTTCTCGAACATCATCTCTTTATACTTTTACTATTGACTTAAGTGCAATAGAAGCTAAACTTTAAGTATCTTATTTTTATAAGCATTTTGTTTATGATCTATAACAATAAAACTTGTTTTTTCATTGAATTTGTATAAAGTATTACCCTTTTCATACACTTTATGCTTTGTAAAAAAAGTGCCCCACCCAATGTATTCATACAAACTCGTTTTTTTACTAAAGTCATTATATCTCTTATTATATCCTAACGTAAAAGGTTTTTTTTATTACTATTATAATATTGATTAGTTACGTTATGCATAAAGCAACAATTTTAATATTTCGTTCATTTTTCATACATAAAATATGAGATTGAATTTATCTGCATCAATCTGCCCCACTCCTCCCTATGTCATTGTATTACTGTCATTCTTATCGATCTTACATTAGGTCACGTGAAAAATACGCAATTCCCCGTGGTTTAATTATGCCGGGCGGATTCGTGGCTTAGTTAGTTCACGCGTGACTACTTAGTTTAAAGTTCCGAATTTTATTCCCAACACGGACCGCTTAAAATTTGTTAGGCGTGCATTTTCCACAAAAATACGCCTTGGTTCACACGCGAAGTAAAAATGTAGGTCCCGTGCATAAATGTTGTCACACACGTTAAAGATTTCTATTGCTTGGAAATAGCAAGGTTTCGGCAAAATTGAAAATTTTTATACAAAGAATCACTTCCTAGCCAATGTAGTATCTTCAGGTGGAGCACTGTAAAATCAATAGTAGGATTTAATTATTCTGGCGGGTCCGTGGCTTAATTGGTTCGCGTGCGACTGCTAGCCCAAGCTCCCGGGTTCGATTCCCGACATGGACCGCTGGAAAAATGTTAGGCAAGTTTTTTTCCAAACATACGCCTTCGTTCGGATGAGAGGTAAAAAAACATAGGTCTCGTGTGTAGTAAAAGTAAAGTAAAAGAAAACACGTTTTCTGACAAATATGGTACCTTCTGCTGGAGCACTGGAAAATCAAATGTAGAAAAATCAATTGCCGGAGGTTCCGTGGCTTAATTGGTTCGCTCCCGGGTTCGATTCCCGACACCGACAGCTTGAAAAATGTTGGGCGTGTTTTTTTTCAAAAAAATACGTCTTCCTTCAGACGATAAGTAAAATATAGTTTTTGCGTGTGAGTGTTGTCACTCACGTTAAGGATCTGTACCTTACTAGAAAAACAGGAGTTCAGCAAAATTCAAAATATCCAGGTAAAATCAACTCGTATCCTAGCTAATATAATACCTTCAAGTGAAACATTTGAAAATCAAATGGGGGGGGTTTAATCATGTCAATGTCACATTTTTTAGTTATCTCATGTCTTCAGCAGTCTGCAAGTTGTTACATTGAAAACATTTTACATTGTATTTTATATTATTATGTCTGTAATATTATTTTCCTGAAAGGCGCTTAGGTCGCCGGCTGCATCTAAGTGATTTAGTGATTTTGTAACAATATTACTTTTACCTTATTTAGTTGCAATTTAACTGCAGCTACATCGTTTCCTTGTAACTTTAAATTTAATCATTTTTAATTAAAGGTAAAGAAACTTTACTAAATGCGAGGTAATTAATTATATGAAAACATTAATGTAGGCAATCACACTACTATTTAACCATTAATTATTCTAAAACTTTTCTTAAAATAACATGATTGCGTTATAAAAGTTTTCGGTTTGTTTACCAAAACTATCCGCGATAATAATGCCTAACTTGTGTTTATGTATTCAGATTCGTAATACGTAAAACTAAAATCTGCTTATTTTTGTGGTTCTTAAATAAGTCATTGACCTGAGTTGCGTTCATCTATGTATTGTACACAAAATGTCTTTCTGATTTCGTGGTTTAAGTTTATTGAGTTTCCTTTATAGAAACTGAAAACGATTGAAATGTCATTCTTAGTTAGCACTACTGTTCGTGAAATCACAATATACAGGTTGCATCCTCATTTATTCAGTCCATTTTAAATTAATTGTTTCTTATCCTGCTGTTACTTGTCAATTAGATAGGTATAAGATACCATAGGCCATCGCGTGCCTGTACAAATGTCGTATTCACATAAACTGCAAACACCAAATTTGCTTACAAATCAACCATGCAAAATTACTAAGCTTGGCTTACCTTCTATCCTTCTAAACAATTAATTTACAGTAAAACTAGTTAGCGATTCCTTGATTACGAGGTTTGACACGCTAAAATACAAATGAAGTTGTACCCCTTTCCTTGATTCTACAGGGTGCTGGGTTTCAGTGGCTTCCCTAGATCATATTGGCAGCAAAGTTAGTTATTTATTTACCTACAATATATAAGAACAAATGGTACGCTAGAGATAAAGATTGACAAAGGTATCCTACTTCGCATTGTAACGCACTACTGCAAAAGTCTTCCAGATACGATAATCGCGTGTTGTCCACCATTCCTCGTAGGCATTTCGTTCTCATTGGTCGAAACAATGACGCATTTCCGTTCAAATCGTGGTAAACGTCTACACCGCCAAAATACACAATAATAATTATAGTTAACTCCCGGAGCAGTACTAGAAACTCAAAACCGCATTTATTTAGTAATAAAAACTAATTCTAAAATACCACGAAGATAATTACACGACCTATTTTCTAGCTGAACTACAATGTGTAATACCCCTAGATGCTAAAACAATTCTACATAGCTATATGTAATATACTTCAAATTAATGGTTAGAAATCCCCCATGATTAATTATTGAAATAACATCGTTGTGAAGTCAAATAAGGTGTAACGCTGTCTGGTTTATATCTAAAGTAACGCAAGCTTTACAATTTGTATGAACGTTCAGGTACTCACTTCTATATAAGGCAGTAAATATAATAAACCCTTAAATTACTCAACTGGTAGGTTACTTTATTTCTTTTTCTCTCCTTCCGTGCAATTTTTGGGTTGTCCCGACATTTATAAAACCCTTTTTACATTAAAAAAAATTTTTCTGTGCTTTTTATTACTACATCCTCCGTAAAAGACAAGGATATTTCGAAGTGGATATAGGGTTAATGATCTGCGATTTATTTATATGTGGTGCGTGTGACTAGAGATTCTGATGTAAAGCTATTTACTAGAATCATAACGAAATTTCCCATTTATAAGGAATGTCGTGTAACGAAACCTTCGACACATCCCTTATAGGATAATTTTAGTAGTTTCCAAGTTGGAACTACTTGACACAAATTATTGACAGGGTAATACTATTATATGAGTAACAGTTAGTTAGCTAATTAGGAGCATCTTGTACTTCGCTTCAAATTTGAATTTAATTATAGAGATGGGTTACTAAGCTAATATATTATAATTACAGAACATATACTTGAGAAACTTTGTAGAAGATTCGTTCGCGTATTGCAAATAACACAACAATTGGAGCTAATTAAAGAGGTAGTTGGCTGTACTGAATGGATTATTATAGCGCGCACATTCAACCATTGATTTATTAAACCAAAAATGTACAGCTCAGCATAGACTTCGTTAAGTTCTTACGTCAATACCGTCTATACAAAACTAGGCAGTTCGACAAGGAACTATTTTTATATTGTATACAAGAACAACAACAGTTTGTAAGAAAAACGAAATGACAAGTAGATACGTGTTGCAACGGCGGTACGTTAATACTCTAATTTTGAGCTTAATTTATCCCGAAAGTGCGAGACGCGGTGATAGTTTCTAAAATTGCACTCGCTAGTTGCAGTGGCGCGGGAGACGTTTTCATGAAAGTGACCAAACAACTAAAAACTACGTTATAAAACCAACAAATTTTCTTAAAAAATGTTGGCCCACTCACTTACCACATACAGTTTGTAAGGCGCCAAACCACTGGTTGTCTCCAGGCAAACTCTCCTCGCAATATTCGTCCCTAAACAAACCCTTCTTTTTCAAGTAAGTTTACTTTGCTTTACGTTTTCCTAACCTTTTTCTCCTTTTCTCCTTTAATCGTCTTTTTGCTTTTCTTTCTCTTTTAATCAATAACTTTGGCACAGCTTGAAAGACTCATTAAATTTTGTCAAGTAAAAAGAAACCACAAATTAGAATGGAAGGCTCTGGAGTGTCCCAATACCTGCTATTTCTGAGGTTCATGGATTTCCTCCCACACACACAAAACTCAATAAATCATCTAACTGAGCTTCTATTCCACATTGAATCCTTAGATGTAAACTTAGTATCATTCGAAAATATATTTCCCGGATGAAAAGCAACAACTAATTTTCTACTTTTCCTACGATGAAATCCCTCTAACTGGCCAGGTACACACATTACTAAATCTTCTTAAATAAAAAAAAAACAAGTAATAGGATTCTATCGCATAAGTTTCTCAATTTTTACCAAAATACGATATAATTAATTGACACTTAATTTAAATTATTACTAACGCCAAGATTTCCAATAAACAAGTACATATATACAATTCAATGCAATTTGCATGCAAGAATATAGTAAATAATTAAATATAAGTTGTTCTAAATTGCCGTTATGTACGTAAATTGGTTTTAGCCGGCCAGGGCAAAGTGACGTAACAGTTAATTAGTGCATAGACTAGTCAGTAGTACGGAGTTGTTTCTAGAAAAGCGAATAATTCCTAGAGGTACACAAATTCCAACACTTTTACTAAATACTCTTACGGTATTGCGTGCGGACAAGAAAGAAAGCAGCAAATTAAGTAAAGAACATCGCCTACTCCGCATACTGCAACAAAAGCAGAGACAGAATGGTTGAATCGAACTCCAAAAGAATTAGAGTTTGGGCTAGCTCAAAAACGTCGTAAGTGGGGTGGGTTATATAGAAAGAAAAAATTGGAAAACTATATTACAATCTGTAAGTAAAACAAACAGTTCGAAGAATATTTACAGACATCAGAAACACATTTACGTAATCCTTCGTTACAACCTGATGTATATAAAGCGTCAATTTAGATATAGTACAGTATAAACCTAAACATTTTAAAATATCGAGAATAAAATGTTAGTATTTAAATACAGAAATACTTACAACATGGTTCAGCCCTGATTATGTACAAGAAATAATTCAGTAACACATGCTTCATGAAGCGCACCTCGCAAGATTTAAGAACGTAACATTAAACTTTTAAACAGCAAGTTGTTGACGTTAACATTAATTTATACAGAAAAGTAAACAGTAGAAAGTGCTAGCGCTAGCTTTAAGAATAATGTACATAATCGTTTGTGTTGTGGGCGTGCAGTTGGTAAAGTACAGTCTCCAATTTCTTGCGGAAGCAACCAAAAAGAAAAGAAGTGTCTATCTTCCAAAACAGCAACACAAATAAAGCAAACAAAAAAAATTACTCTACCTTAAATTATCTACTCTCTGTTACCATCTTAGGTTGAAGAAATACGGCTGCATTTGTGTACGACTGAGTGCTGGAACCACCAACTTAACTATACTAGCACAAAACGCATTTTAAAATCATATCTTTACAGAAGAGTCGAATAGTACGAGGATGAAATAACTCAGAGAGCTTTCCAAAAATTGAACTTTTATTTATACCACTTTTAGAACGATGGAGGCACGCAAAATAAAACCAGCAATAGAATGTTACATATTGTACAAAAACAAGCAGAAATATATATTGCAGACAACAACGGCAAAAACATTCGTAGAATGCATTCAATAACGAAGGTAAAATACGATAATTAATTCCAGTGAATTCCGTTGTACGCACGAGAAAAGAAAATATTTTTTAAACATTTAAGCGATTTATGCAACCAAGCACACGGCCAAAGACAGCAATTTGTCTAACTTTTAGGAAAGAATAGAAGTTTGTATAATTATCGATCTACGCTACGATGATACCCGGAATGACTTAATTAGAGGAAACGATTTTATTACCCATAAAATTTGAGGGACCGAACACGTGCCTATAACAAAATAGGATTTCACATTAAACTAGCAAGAAAACAACCCAATATTTAATGAGCTAGAAGTTTTAAAAAGAACCTATCAGCAGCAAAACGTTTGCTACTTTCAATAAATAACTATTAGAAATAACAAGCAGCTGTTAGAATGTGTTACAAGGAATTACTAAGGCAAGCTTCTAGCTGCTAAACGATAGCATTTTAGAAGTGATTTTAACGACCAGCAGACATTTTAAGAAACTTATTCACTGTTATAGAATATATTCCACGTACCGAGGGAAGTTTTTATACAGGACAGTTTAATACGTATTCATTGAACTTGCTAAGCTTGAATAATTTGAGGGAAAAAAAAGATTTAGATTAGCGTTTTTAATTAAGATAGTAGCAATTATATACAGACCAGCACTATTTAAAAAGTTAACGTAACAATACTCTTACATCTATCTTGAAAGGTCATTAAACTGCTTTAGTTCATAAAGCACTTGGGCGCCAACCCATCTGAAAAAATCACCCTAATTAAAGCATCCACAATGGATGGGTGTTCCAAGAAACGATTTTGATATTATTACTGCTATAGAGGTTGCTGTAGCTTCGTTTACATGTTTTTCAATTTCTGCTGGTTTAAGATAAACGCAAATATTGAAAAAACCTGCACGTCTTGTTCGCCTAACCTATATTATCAAACACGAACAGTAATTAACAACAGAGAAAAACACTAGAATATGCCAATACTTCGCTCAAGTATGCATGTAACTAAATAAAAAAATAAGACAACCTAAATTTATCAATGATAGACAGCCTACAAATTTAATTTCTAAATACTATTTTGCCTCTTCAACAATAAGCTTTTATGTATGACAAATTATGTGTTTACCATTCGCTTTAAATAAGCGGGCATCAACGTAATCGTCCTTCTGAAGAATAAGTTTTACACACTCCAATCACAATCATTGGATGTATTGTTTGTAAAATGGAAAGCAAAAATTCCATAGACTTACAGTTGTGTTTGTTTATCCTCTACAAAGCCCTTGCAACCTTCTTGTTCAGGAAATGTTTGCATGTAATCAAATACTCCAACCTAGCGTTAAATGAGAGCTTCCAACACAGTGCGCTTTCACTTCTAACGGTATGTTTAAATCCTAAATATGATTTTCCAATGCTGCACCCGAATATACTACATTGGCCAGGAAGCGGTTCTTTTACCTAAAAATTTTGAATTTTGCCGAACCCTTATCATTCCAAGCAAGGTAGTGATCTTTAATGTGAGTGACAACACTTGCACACGGGACCTATATTTTATCTCACATCCGAACAAGAGCGTATTATTGTAAAAATGCTTGCCTAACATTTTTAAGCGCTTGGGATCAGAAGTCGAACTCATCACCTTGGGATCAGGTCATACGCAAACCTGTCTCATTCACGAAACCACCGGGTGGTTTTATATCCGCGCCATCACTTGCGTTTGGAAACTTGTGTAACCATCCCGAAGTTCAATGCTGTCGCTTGAATTACCCGATAATCAATCTTGCCCCGCACGGCGTTGATTGCGTGTCAATCGAATTAGAAGCTCTTCTCTGATCTCGAATAACTAAAGATGATAGAGCCCCTCCTTTCTTATCCATGGTTTTTATAAGTTACAACACTTGCTATCGGCTTGGTACTGAATGGTCGGGGTGGTGGCCAAAGTTTGCTGCACTGTGTATGAGTACACAACAATTTAGCAATAAAATCACTAATATTTATTAATTTAGGGCAAGCACTGAATTCTGTTTCTGTATACTGATTAAACGACTACTATTTATAATGATGTATACATGGTCAAACAATTATATGGTTTATAGATACAATCTAGCAAATCTGCATCATACTTCACGGGAAGGCTGTTACAGAGGTAGCGCTAGAAAACGCATTCAGGGTCCTCACAATGGTTGATCTCGGAGGATGTCGTAAGGTACATGACTCTGGGGACGGCTCGGCCGGACTCGCTTCAGGTGTCGAGTGTAGAAGCCGTCGGCGTCGTTGTGTAGTGTACCGCTTGTTCAGTCTTTGGTTAAACGCCGCTGACTAAGGCCCGGATGTTAACAGACTCTAGGACAGCGCCGCTAGTGTTGAAGATGACAAACTATTGGTCAGCGCTGTTAGTTAATTCCTTAGACTATGAGGAGCTCCAAGAAAATGCCTGGCTGTTAAACCAATACGCGGTGAATGTGCTCTAGTGTGTGCAGGTCGTAAGACTTAAACGTGGACCTTTATATCTTCCCGTTCAAGTCAAACTCAGTAAATGTTGGGTCCGGCTTTTCTTTGGAATAGATGGGGTCCAACATTGACTGATGTACGGACTTACGACGTCGCCAACCTTCGGCCAAAGGTATCGTTCGTTGAGAACGCAGTTTGTCTCGTCTGTGCCTGGGTGTCCAGCTAGTTCGTGGAAGGCGTACATCATGTCGGTGCATGCATCGGGAGATACAACAAGCCGATTTTGTGTAGGACTGCGTCGCCAGAGTTACCCGTCTTCAACCAGAAAGTCTTGGAGAATTTTCTATCGTGTCGGTTTTGGGGACGTCTTTGCTCTAGGAAAAGCCATTCTTAGGCCATCCCTCTAATAGCTTCATTTTCTTATTGTACAGCTTGCACACGTTCGGTCAGATCAACAAGGGCCAAATAATTGGTCTGTGGCCTGCATGGGTTGGTGTCGGTTTTCGCAGGTGATCTCCTCTGGAAAGCTACTACTGACGAAATGGCGTAAAAGATGGTCGGGTAACTCATCCTGCGTTGCAGGATAGTGCTGAACGTCGAAGTAGAATTCTTGGAGCAATAATACCAAGCGGGTGAGTTTAGAACGGGTGTCCTTGGTCCTGTTCAACCATAGCAGAGCGCGACTATCCGTGCGGAACGTAAATAGTTTGTCTTCGAAGTACGGTCGGTATTTCTTACGGACCCACATCACCGCACAGACATTCCTGTTCGTCCACGTGATAGTTCCTCTCAGCCTGGTATAATTTGGCACTGGCGTAACTGACGATGATTCGTAACTCTTCGACTTGTTGGGAGGAAAGCTGCGATACCTGTTCCACTGCCGTCGGTGTGCAGTATAAATGTTCTGTTAAAATCTGGCCAGTGAAGATTCAGAGGTTGATTGATTGCCTGCTGGATAGTTTAAAAGGTATGCTGGTTTTGTAGTACATTGGTAGCGCCGAGCGGTTTGGGGTAAGTTGGTTAGTGGCGTTTAGAGATCTGAGCTCCGAGGGATATAGATTCGGAGCCAATTGATGAAGCCGAGGAAGAATCTTACTGTCGCTTGTTGCGTGGGTCAAACGGCTCTCTAGATTTGCTTCATGTGTTTGAGCATGGATCGGTTGTCTTTTGTATTCTATACTCTGTACACCAAATTTGCACTTTTCTAAAGCTAGGTGTAGCCGGTGTTGTTCTAGCCGTTCCATGACGAGGCGAATGTGATGTAGATGTCCTTTCCAATTGTTGGAGTATATTATATTAGGTCGTCCAAGTACACTAGCGGAAATTTGTAGAGGTAGCCCCGTGGCACCTCTTGGGTTATCAATTTCTGAAAACTGACCGGTGCATTTTTCAGTCCAAACAGCATGACGCAAAATTAGTAGCTGGCTGCGTCAGATGTGGAGAATTCCGTGACTGGTCTGAACTTTTGGTTGAGTGGCACTTACCAGTAGTCTGATTTGTGATCGAGAGTGTTAAATACTGAGATTGTGCCAAGATCCCGTAGTGTTTCGTATCGTACTGACAAGTTAGAACTCTCGCGCTTGGTTTCCGGTAATCGTTGTCTTCTATCTTTTTTTTGCACGATTACTATAGGGAAATTGTAAGCTAAGATGCTAAGTTCAATGGTCTGTTCAGACAACTTTTTCCTCCACTTTGGCGGCGATGATGAGTTCTTTTTGTGGGGAATATCAATACGGCTGCAAACAAAAAAATCTGTGTGGAATGGTCCGTATCGTATGGTTAGTTCTGGCAGTAGTAGTTGGTTGAGTAGACTCATTGATCATTAGTTGAAATTCTTCCAGCAAGCTGTTGAAATAGGACAAGGATTCGGCTGAGAACTGATGAGTTACAGTTGGCGTGGGTGGCTTGTAGGTGGTGACTAGCATCACCCTTCGGTTTCAGTGGAGAGTCTGGCGGTTGTGTGCTCCAAAGTGTATGGAGCCTCAATCGTGATCCATTATTACTTTCTAGAGTGGAAGCCAGAATTGTCCTAGGATATCCTCACCCAGGTTAGCTACTACCGTGGTCCATCAAGTGTACGCATGTAAATGGCGTGCGGAAATTTCCTTTGATAGCCAGTTATGTTCCTGTTTCGGCTAGATGGGGGCAGGTATGGTAGGGTTCTATCCGTGAACCTGTGGGTATTTGATCTTCCCTGACCATATATGACGGTGTCTTGTATCCAGTAGTACCTGATAGATTTTTTGTATGCTTACAGGAATCGTTGGGAGAGGATCATTGTAGGTTCTATTCAATCGCGCCAGTTCATTTCGTTCGGCCAGGTTGTAGCATTGCTCGCTTGGTGCGTTCTTTCTCGACGTTCTGGTTTGGCAGTCCCAGTGCCAATGGCTTTGCGGGCAAAAGTGGTACGTTGGTAGTTGCTCCAGTGACGGTACTGGGTTTGCTGCTGATCCGGTAGTCCTTTTTGCTGTTTCTTTTATAGTCTCCTTTATTCTGGTAAAGCGGGTTACCATTTCCCATAGAGTTGTCGACATGATTGAATTGGATTTCTCAATGGCGTAAGAAAAAAGTTCATGAATAACTTTATGTCGTTGTTGATCTCTATTTTCAGGCGACGGGCCTGACATACCTTAGTGCTAAGGAAGTTAGCTACTGTTTGAGGTGCCGTCTGTTTCTGTGCATAATAATTTGCTACCATTTTTGCTTTCACGGCTGGTCTGTCATATTTGTCCAAGGAGAACTTTCTAAAGTCGCTGTGGCTAGGCTGGAAAGCCTCGAATGTTGCCACCATGTGACTGCATGGCTTTGCAGTTGGGCATTTATTGTTGGTTAGCCTGCCTCTTTTTCTTCTAGAGGAGTGCCAGAAAATACGGGTTTCTCGGTTTTGGTGGCTGCTGTGGTGACATGGTAGAGGTCTACCACTAGCGTTTTAATCGTTTCCATCTTGGCGACAGTTTGCTGTTGTTGTTGTTGTTGAGCGTCACCGGGTTATTGCAGTTCCAGAACTTTTAGTGGTTTATGTCCTACTGAGCTGGAGGCGGTGGATTGGTGTCCGGCTGCCTGTTGACAGCTGTAGCTCGGGCATATTGTTGGTCCGTGCTGACTCTTGCTTCCAGTGTCTTGAGTGAAACGACCCAGTCACGTTGGGCGCCCCGCTGACGCCAACACCTCAACAAATAGTGCACCAAAACCCGACGCCTCCTACACTCGACACCTGCAGTTAACAACACCCACGGAGGGAGTCAGTCCAAACCGCCTCCAAAGCCCTTCACGTGACGAGTTCTTCCAAGATCAACCTTTGTGACGACTTTGAATGCGTTGCTTCCGAAACAACCTCCCCGTAGAGTATAATAAAGACTTGCTAGACTGTATATATTAATAGTATAATTGTTTGACCACGTATATATCTTTGTAGAATTAGTCGTTTAATCAGTAAACAGAACCAGAACTCTGTGCTCGCCCTAAATTAACAATTACTAGTGATTTTATTGCTGTAGTGTGGTAAATTTAAACGTAGTGTATCGAACTTTAGTTGCCGCCCCCGACCATTCGGTACCTAGCCTATAACATTAAGTAACGCACTAGCCTTACAGATATTCACTGACAGTTGTTTCGATTTCCAACCATCAGTAAAGAAAACGAGGAAGTTCATAACATCAGTATATGTTTGGAATTTTACTTTCCTACCACTTCCAGTGCTATATTACTTCAATTTATTTTAATACAAAATCCAAGAATGTTGGAACGGCGAACATTTCATGTTACCAATATTTCTTATTTATTTACAATTTGTTAAACTCCTTTGCGTGTGTGAACAATCCTTATCGTTACGGTAAGCGTGAATTTCAAGTGTGTCCTACCGTACATCAACCTGCGTAACCAGTTTGTCGTTTTTAATATAACTCGAATATGGTTGCAGCGGCTTGACTCGACTGACTCCGTTTCGTCTCGTCATAGTTTCTATGACCCCCCACCCCCTTATTATCGTACGCTGTTACTTTATGGTAGAAGTATTAGTTAATTGCTTGCCCGCACACAGAATTTACAAATGGATTAATATACTATACGTTTCAAATTAAAAGTGTAAATTAATTATTAACTTTTTCCATCTATTTTAATGCATATTGGCAGGTTGTGTTCAAAGTAATTATAGTTTGTCCCAGTTATCCGCGCAGGTGCAGTTGTCGCTCCAGTCTATGTTTTGTGATAAACTTGTTGCTTTTTCCTAAAACGTTAAACAAGAAACACTTATAATATCAGGTATTATAAGGAGTCGACGGGATAAACTTCATTACATCACAGGTCTATAATGCACCCCCACACAAGTCCAAAATAAGTGGTTATTTTGAGAATTCCAATATGGCCGTGCTTCTAGAATTTGAAAATCCACATCGCGATTTTGTACGCGTCCTAATTGGTCGAAAAGAGTCATGTTTGTTTCACGACCCGTGAGAACCGTCTATACCACAAAATCACGCGATAATAAACAACTTTACTGGGGAATACCAAGTCCTTGCAACGTGCATTGACGTAGCTTAACAAAAAAAAGAAGAAAGAAAATAAAGAAATTGGCCGGGCTCATTCGGTAAGTGGGCGGGATATAATACATACAAAAATTAAAGAAGGCCTGAAATAAAAATACACGCACTAATTCATTAAAACCTCACGCAACATAAAAGAATTATAATAATTAAACAAACAGAAAAAAAAACATGTTATATCAGTACAGTAGTACCAAAAACAAATGAAAACAAAAATAAGTAGTAATCACAATATGCATGTCAGGAAGAACCAAAAAAATCAATTCTTAACATGGCGAGCTGCCGTTTTTAGGTATCTACCCTCATATTAATTAGCAAAAAAAAAGAAAAAGAAATCACAACTCGTTACAATATCAATAATAAGTGTCACACACACACCCACGTACGCACGCACGCACGCACACATGCATGCACGCACGCACGCACGCACGCACGCACACACACACACACACCGTACATATGATAATCATTTTAGAACCACAAGGTGTAATCATCCAACAATATTGAAATATACTTGTTCAACCAGTTCGTGGAACCCATACAAAAAATAGTGGATAAACACTCACCCACGTGTCGAATATGTTGGACCTAACACACCCTCCTTAGGGTCGCAGTGGGGCAGCAGGGCCTAGGACCACGCAATTTGCGCCATATAAAAAGGAGCGGCTATGGCCTCCTGAATTAGGTCCAAGGTAACAGGCAGGCCTACCCACCGAAAGAAGCTAGAATGGTTATAGGTGAAATTAATTTATTGTCGTCAAAAAGTATAGATTTGTAAAACCAACATTACTTACCACGCTGTATTGCGTGTGCGACATTCCCACAAGGAAAATGGAAACAGCAAAAGTAAAATGACTGTTTTCGTCGTGTATAAGGAAAAGCAAGTAAATATTAATTGGTTTAACTAAATAACCAGAGTTCAAAAAGTAGTATTGGTATCATCAAACGATTAGAAACTTGAAAACATTGTTTTATCGGATAGTACGCGACCTTAGTTCGACGAATCTTTAGATGGCAATCCCATAAGAATCAATTATACGCGGTCGTATTGTATAACCAGTTAACGGATACCTAAAACAAGGTACTGACTATTTAATTATAGCATAAACTTTACGTTTCAAAGCAACTAGATTTGAGTTAAAAATGATTGTAAAGTAGGCTTATGATGAACAGGTAAAATAGATAGGATGTTGATGAAGGATTTAAGAATAGCAACGGAATCGATTTAACAAAATTATTGTAAAGCGGGCTTATGAATTAACAAGGGAAAAAGGCGTATTTAATTTATCCCGAAAATAAACGTAACAACTTATGCATAGTAGCCTAAATAATATCAATACAGTGATCCCCTAAAATTACTTCTTATTAACTCTAATAATTTGTAAAGCGATTTTTAACACGTAACAACTCTAAACGTTTTGCTTTTTCCACGTGGTTACTGCATGTTGACGTATCCCATTTAGAAACAAAACACTCAAAATTGGAAAAAAAATATAGTAAAAGTTAACATGAAGATTTTATAATTTAAGAAACTACAGATTAAAGACCGGTATTTCGCAGCCTTTTAATAATAAGCATGGAATTCTAAAACTAGCGCATGCAGTATGTTCAAGAGGACGATTTTAAGCGTTTTTTATGGGTTGTAACTCCCTCCCTACCAATTAAGCACCAGCGGTATTTTAATACGTAGATTAACAAAAAAATAAGTTCCTTTTCAAAATCATCTGAAATTCATCTCCTCAGGTATAGTTCAAGTTTGTAAATCACCTTTTAAGCTTCTAAAACTACTTGTATTTCAATTTTGCACGTAGCAACTTATGGGCGTTTATAATGTGAGCTAAGGGTTGCTCGACGAGTTCATAATCACAAGATTTCCATTACTTGAGTTTTCTTTGTAAAGTTTTTCGCCTCTCAGTTTTAACAATTATGGTAATTTACTTTACAAGCCTCTTCTTAAATATTTTTTGTCTTCTACAGGAGTGTGTTACATTGATCTTTTTTTGGTTCAGGAGTAGCATTATCTTAATTTAAAATTTTCCTTTTATACTGTAACGGCGTAAAGTGATTTTCATTTTCCTTGTAGTACTCTTCGTACTCTCAATAAATGTGGTCGCATTTTTAGAAAGTATGCTCGTCGTTAAATGCTGGTGTACGAGGGAGGTTTGAACAGTTCGCGAAATGGAGCACAGATGGCAGCATCAGTTCGAATAAAATATATGCAATTGATGGATCCAACTATCTAGTGCGCAGTTGTTAAATTTGATATTATTCTGTCAAGTAGTATTAATTTGGTGCTATATGAAGTAAAGTAAGTGTTGTGAGTTTTTCAAAATGGATAAAATTGAAACACGCGCTGTTATCAAATATTTTGTAAAAAAGGGTTAGAAAGCAACAGAAATACATAAAGATCATTAGGGATCATTAGGAGACTCCGCTCCATCTTTTACAACTGTGCACAAGTGGATGACGGAATTTAAACGTGGTCGTGAGAGCCTAGAAGATGACCCGCGCAGCGGACGACCAAAAACTGCCACCACGCCTGAAATCGTCCAAAAACTTAATGATATGGTTACGCAGGATCGTTGATTAAAGGTCTCCGAAATTGCTAAGGATGCAGGTATCTCACATGAAAGAGCATTTCATATATTAACTGCGAAATTAGGTATGAAAAAGCTTTCGGCAAGATGGGTGCCGCGCATATTGACAATTGATCAAAACCTTCAGAGGAAGAGAATTTGCCAACAGAGTATAGACCGCCTTAACTCCAATAAAACCCGATTTCGTCCGACGATCTGTTACGACATTTGAAACTTGGGTTTACTATTATACCCCTAAAATCAAGCAACAATCTAAACAATGGAGACCTAGGTGTCGCGTCAACACGCTTGTTTAGTTATTACAGTTATATTTGTTAAGGGAGGCGGAGAATAAAATAAATAGTAGTAGTTGTTGATTTTGATTGATGTCATGTAAAAATTTGTATGGTATCCAAATAAAACTTTAGAACTTTAATTGATTAGTTCAAACCCGACACAAAGCGGCGATCAACTTTGGAGCACTAAGAGAGCTAACACGGGTAGTGTTTAGTCTTGCTGGTGGAACACCTAGAGGTTCTCCACCACCAAAGAAAGCAATACCCGTGAAGTTGGCTGGAAAAGTTTGAAACAAATTTCTTGAAGCACTAAAACACCTGTGTGCCAGTGTAACTGATTTTTCGAATGGGCACCGCTAGCCTCACGCATGGGCGCCAGTGTTACATTTTTTTCTAAATGCACCAGCCCCACATTGTGTGCCAGTGTTACGTTTTTCTTCAAAGGGGCGCCAGTGAAGCGTTTTTCTTATTATTATATATATCTGACTCTAGACGTTGGGTGTCAGCAAAACGAAGTCTTCCGACGTAACTAGGGGTCTATTCCTTGGGTAGAGCTATGAGAAATGGGGGGGTAAGTCGAAATCTGTTGGTGGGTCATACTCAAACTAAAACAAATAGGCGCCACCAAGTCCGGACTGATTCACGTTAATGGCATGGCATATTTCTAAGGGCGGACGTGGAGACCCAAAGAAAGAAAGATCGCCTTCGATGACAAAAACCTGTCTTAACACAATAAGACGCTGTTCCTGTAAGAAAGTATAATAATTAGATTAATAGAAAATTGGAACACTGTTTGTGTCCCGCAAACATACCTAAAGAAATATTAAAAAGATATTTTCTATATAAGGTTGGCATCAAAATTCAACTCTTAAAGATATTAATTTCCTGTGGTTAGGTTTGATCACATTTGATCAAAATAAAAAACTTTAAGCTTGGACTAATAATTTACTAAAAAGATTCTCTTTTTTTTAAATACAATGCAATGCAACAAAATTGAATAATTACTTGAATTACTTTGTAAATTTAAAGTAAGGTTTATCAACCTTATTCATGATCAAATATATTACAGCAAGGTGTAACTTATTACACAAAGATATTCTAACCCGTTCAGATCTGTTCAGGTCAATTACATTACAAAAGTTAATATACAAATTTTCCTCTTTAAGTTAAAAGTACTAGTTTTAGTTTATAATGAAAATGATCACAAAAATATTCTTGTTTTCAAAAGTGGTAGTAACGCAGTGCTAAGCATTTGATTTCAAGGATACTTGTGTCAGCAGCATATTCCAGACAAACAAGTGACGTCAGTAACACCTGTTGTTGTAACTAACAATTTATACTGAAGCAACGTGTTGTTTCTTACAAAATCAAATGAGTGAATTTTAAGTTTGACACTGGGAAATCCAGCTTAACAATAGTTGAAGCAAATATCATATTCGTATTTCTACACATCGGAACAAAATAGCGTGTTTCTAAAGTGAAACACAAAAGAATTTCTTAGAACTACTACGAACCAAACAAAACTGCATTCCTAGCCTTGATTAGGTACTTGTTTTACCATGCGAAATTTACTGCCTATATTCTACCAAAGTAGCATCTTTACTCTGTGTAACAAACGATCCTCTTTAAATTAGATCAACTTTCCATCTTCCAAGTACACCGTACACGTCGTAAAATGAAGTGGTTTTCTTAAAGTCGATTAAAGTTTTCAAAATTCTAAGTGCATCGTAGATTGTAGTGATGTTTCTCGTCGCCTAATCTCTCGTCGCCTAATCTCTCGTCGCGCTAAACAAATTTTCCCAAATTAAATAAGATAATAACGTTTATACTTTACCAACCGCTATTCAGAAAATGTGCTCACTCATTAAAATTGACACACAGATTACTGGCCATCGTTCTTTCATACATCTTGTTACTTCTTCTACGTATGGCCGAGTGATTATCATACTCGCTCGGACGATCGGAGAATCCAAGGGGGAGGTTGTCACACCTAAACGCGTCTGCGACTGGCTGTGGAATACACCGACATCCAACCACAAATAGACTAACAAATCAAGATGCTGTTTTAATGTATTATTTTACTTGTTAAATGTATTACGACACTATTTAATAAAAGTGTTTTATTATTTTCGCACTTCTAATGAAGGGATTTATCAACCCAAAAATAAAATTGTTACAAGTTATGGCATCAGTTTTTTGGGATACTAAAGACGTTCTACTATCTTCCCAAAGGCCAAACAATAAAAGGTGAATATTACGCTAAACTTCTAGGCCAACTAGAAAAAAATATTCGTGAAAAAATACCTGCATTGCGTAAGAAGAAGATCATTTTCCATCAGGATAATGCACGTCCACATACAAGTGCAGTAGCAATGCAAAAATTGAATGATCTGAAGTACGATCTGTTGCAACATCCATCTTATTCGCCTGATTTGGCTCCTTCTAATTTCCACCTATTTCCACGACTAAAAGTTTTCCTTAGGGGAAAACGATTTTTCACGGACGAAGAAGTAAAAGCAGCTGTCGATGACTATATTGGAGGTCTTGAAGTACCGCACTTTCGTGATGGCATAATGGGTTTGGAAAATCGCTGAATGAAGTGTATTCAACTTGACGGAGATTATGTTAAAAAATAAACTATATTGAAGCGGGCTACTACTACCGTGTTTCTCTAATTTAATACAAGTAATAACAAGAATCTGTATTACTCACTGTTCACAAGTCTAATTAACAGTATATGCCTTATTTATAGATGTGTTCAGTCCAATTAACGATGAAGCACTATCACACTAATGAATTTACAAGCACTAATATCTTCTTAAGCTAACTTCTTTACCATAGGTCCATTAATAACACTAACACAACTATTTTTATTACACTTCTATCTATTTATGTATACTACAAGCTGCATGTACATTGGACACATCATATAACATTTATGTATACCCTTGGACTTTCAAAAGCTCAACTACTTTTACTTTACAACGATATAATTTATATTAGACATTCTGATATAGATTAACTTCCTACATTCATAATATATATATATATATATATATATATATATATATATTACTCAAATTTAGACCAGGGTAGAAAATTAATTAATCACATTAAATAATTTTAATCACCGTGTAGAAAGAAGCTTTGGGAAAAGGTACGCGTTATTAAAACCGTGAGGCATAAAAATTCATTCGTTTCATTAAAAATAAGGGATTTAAATTATTTACTAGACGCTTTCTATAAAAAGAAGCAGAATTGCAATGCTCAAAAGTAACCGGTATTAAACAAAATGTACAAATAATAATTAATATTTAATTAGGATTCACTAAAAATTAAAGGGTGGAAGTCAATGCCATTCATTATTATTTTAATTGGAGTTAATTGAACGATTATTAAGGTATAATAAGCATAAAAGCCTGTGGAAAGTCCAAAGTTGATAAACAAATCGCTAATAGGAAGGTTAAAATAAGTGGAATATCCCAAATCGTAGAAGTGTTATTTAGAAGTATTACGATTGAACACCTGCGTATTTTTAAAAGTCACGTTCTGCTCAAATTTTGTAGATAACAAATGGTTACAGAGAATGTTGGAGAAACCGTCGCTTAATATTCACGGGAAATGCTAATAAAGTGGGTTATTTTACAGTCCACGTGGATTGTACACAACCGATAATAAAGAATATCGATTTGTACCACTCAGAACAGGGTAGATAGAGACGGATAATATGCGCAAGACAGAGACACGGATAATTAAAGGCGTGATTTGAGCAACGTCACGAGGGTCACGATTGGTTGAAAATAAGAGGCAAACATGAGAGGTGTAAAAATAACATTTCTGTATAAAATTTAATTAGTTGTTCTCAGACTTGCGTGCCGTGTGGAAAATTTCTGAGATTTAACTGGCGCGTGTGCAAATTTTTAGAATCGCTGTGCCCGACTGTCGAGAAGGGAACATAGTATGCGAAATTCTGGAAATTGTCCGTTTGCGGGAAAAAACCGACGTACGGGCGGGCTCTTATGTAAACCGGTGATAATATGAGTTTCGCTCTCTTAGATTTTCGATTTTGATTCAATACCTTGAACAGTTTGCTCTTTGGTGATTATTGAATACTTTAAAACAGTTTGCTATTTATGTGCTACGATACAAGTTAGTATGCGTTAGTGCACTTAGAAAAGAAGATACAAGGTAATAAAGTTTAGTTATATTTGCGAGTATTACTGTACCAAGTATCCAAATTTGTAACGATAACTGAATAAACAAAAGTAGGCAGTTTTGGGTATAGCGTGAAAGAAGTATGAATTTCTTTGCTATTTTTCCGGGGTGTTAATAATCAAATGTTATTCGTAATCGTGAGTGGATCCACAAAACAAGTTCAGATATACATAGATGAGTTCCTGAAAAGCCCTGAAACAATTTTAGATGAATGGTGGTGTAGAGAAAATTTTTAAAAGCGACCAGTAATCCGAGGACCTAAACATAACCCAGTTGGAATGGTGTGATTAACAAAGGACAATGTACATTGGAGCCACGAGTGCATTAACCTTCAGGTAACTTATGCTTTGTTGTTCGATTTTTGATGTTTTGGTGTGTGTTGAATAACTTTATAATTTGTTTGCTAAAAAATGGACAGTAGTGAATTTGTACAAACAACAAAATTTTAATTTTAAGATGAAATTTTCTTGTTTAAGTAGAAAGGAGTATTTAGTATTTATGTTCTTGATTATGATGAAAATTTGGGTCTGTCTTTGAGCTCAATTAGACGAACCTGTTTAATTAACGTAAAGGGGTGGAAGATGCTCCCTTTTATTCAGACTCAGGTCTGCAAATATTGTTAAATTAATTAGTAGGCATCCTACAAGGACTTTAATTCTGGATGCAAATTAAAATGATAACAAATTTAATCTTGAAATTTTATGATACTGAAATTTATGCTAAAATTTAATTTTGAAGTTTTAATGAATTATGAATATTGATGTGAATAGAGTTAACGTTGATGTTTGTGGTAGGAATGTGTTTGTTTTTTTTTATGAATGAGGATGAAAGTTTTAACTAGGTGAGCAGCCGAGGCGGAAAGAGTAAAGAGGCGATTATCAGAAGAGAATCACAGCAAATCGTAGCGCCCAAAAGCGAGGCTTGAGTTCCAAAGAAAATTTTTGTGATTTTATTCCAGGAAACTGGCGAGGTTTTTTGTACGTGTCACAGCATTTAATGACGGTCCAACGCTGGGGCTCGCTTCGAAAACCTTAGTTTAAGATTAATGGTGAGGTTTCACAGCAATATATATATATATATATATATATATATATATAGGGTTCTTGGAGACTATTTCACTCTGAGGAGGCTTAATAAAGCCGAAACCGTCGGTCAGTGGATGTTTCCTCCCCTATGAAGTAATAAGCTAATGTTTTGTTAATGGCTATATAACTACCAGCCCGATTTGTATTCGTCAATAGGCTCTATTATTTTCATAGAGTTTGTTTACAAATACATCTTATTTTATATATTGTTCTACACAATTTCTTATTGCGGACTGCAAATAACCTGTCATTTATATATATATATATATATATATATATATATATATTGAAATGTATAAGGGAGATACCAAGAGTTCTAAGGGTTGTTTAGTACAAGCTAGTATATGCCAAGCAAAATAATCCACATAATTGGTCACATAAACTTAAAAATGTATGTTTGCCGTATTTTACGTATACTAAAATACCATTCAAAATGGTAGTTGAAATTAAGTGCCAAAAGGTAATATTGAAATGACTAAATGACGTAGTGAGATGTACAGTGCTCAAGGGTTTATGCCGAGTTTGAATTTTAAAGGCCATTGAAAGTACATTTGCCGTCCAAAAAACCGGATGCGTCTATGAATGTTTACTATCAACCACGCATCCAGGTTCAAGTGTGATTTATTTTGGTTTCATTTTAAATAGAATCAACTTTTGGACAATATTTGTAAGCTCAAAATTATTAGTTATAACAACTTCAAATATGATTGGTGAAATGTAAATATTTAGGACAAATAATAGAATTGTATGTGAATCAGGAAAGTGTAAAAGGACATGAACTATGGTATGTGCGACACAAACGAAATGTTAAGATGTTATTGGACAATTTAGTTATGTACTTTAAAGTGTAGTAGGAAAAAAGTTAAAATGGTCGCCTTGGAAAGTAAACAAGGGAGATTATTCCGAAATTCATTTTGTAAAAAGACGTGTTTTTCAAACTGTGCTAATTTGTAAACAATTTTTAAAAGAAGTTAATAAAAGTATTTGATTTTAAAGAGTTTGATTAAGTAAAAAAGGGTAAAGAAGTAACAGCGACGAAAGCAATAAGTGTAAAGAGTGGTGATTGTGCAACGGCGAAGCGACGGAAAATTATATAGATTTGGAGTGATATTGGGAAAGGTAGCAGGACATCGAGTGGTAATATATAAGGAACGGAGTTGGATTTGGGTAGCGATTTAAAAGTAGCAGGACATCGGGAGTGGTTATACATAGGAAAGAAGTTAGATTTGAAGAGCGATTTATAGATTTGTAGCAGGACATCGGGAGGAAATATATAACGGAAAGAAGTTGGATTTGGATAGCGATTTATAGATTTGTAGCAGGAAAATGTAGAGGAAAATATATAAGGAACGAAGTGGGATTTGGATAGCGATATTAGGTAGCAGGACATCGAGAGGAAAAATATATAAGGAAAGAAGTTGGTTTTGGATAGCGATTATTAGGTAGCGGAGCATAGAGCAATTTTGAAGTAAGACGACGAGTAGATTTGGATAAGATACGAAGAAACGGACGGAGAAATTGAGAATACGAAGAGCGAAATTTAGAAGAACAACAATTGGTAGTGGTGGATTCGAAGCAGAAATTAGCACAGGGGAAGTTACAGCACTGGGTATTCAAAATTCTAAATTAGGGTTAATTATTTCAGGTATTGGGGAGCAGCTAAATTTCAGAACAACACCTGGAGGCGGTACTAGACTTCAATCAGATAGGACAAAAAGTGTAAAGACGCATACGGCGATAAGGATTTTGAGCCAGCAGTCAGAGCGGCCAAGAACGGAGTATAAACCAGGTGAGTGCTGAGATATCTTTAAACGTCAAAAAACAGTCATATAATTTTGGTAGTAATTTAATTTGGCACAAAGCAACGCTGATCGTAGTATAATATTGGCATATAAAAAGTAGAGTAATAAAATTTAGTACTAAAACAAAAGAGGTGCACTTTGGTTGGACTTTGCACATTTACTTATAACAGAACTCACTATAAGTAGTTGACCACCCTGAGATTTAAGAGCTTAAATAGTCCAGGCATTGAAATAAATAGTTAATTAAAGAACCAACCAAACGTTGCAAGTACGGGGCGTGCATTAGGTGTGCACATTACAAAAAAAGGCGCGACAAAAAAGGGGTAAAATAAAATAAAAATTTTTTTAAAGGAATATAGAATTGAGAGTGATTGAACAGACAGTCAGTGAGTAAGTGAGTAAAAGAAAAGTGGGGGATTCAATAATAATATATACCCTGAATTAAAGATATGACTCATCCTCCAGTAATTACTAGAAACATTCGCGAACCCTTGAGAATAAACAGTGCTTGTGGCGTTTTGTGTGTTTGATGGGTTGCCTACTAGTAGCTCGCAACAATATTTTAAAAACAAATTTTTCCATTTTCCCTTTCGTTTCGCGAACTTTTCAAACCACCCTTCTACTTTTCGAATTCCTTTTATTTCTCTAACTACTATTTGCCAATAATATACAAAAATTTCAGCACGCCTTACTATTGGGGGTAAACAATTCAAAAATACACTTTATAAGGATGCAATATATACTTGAAATATGTATAGAACATATTTATGGCAGGCCCATCTTGTAAAGTGAAAATATTCACAGCATCACCCCTGGAGTCAAGCATTGTCCAAAAGCCGCACAACTCTGTGGAGGAACATCGGGCACATCTGTACCAAACAATATCTGGAAACGTACTGTCAAACCATACCTTTACATTCGCGTATCTACTTCTAACTACGTTTAAAGGTGCCCGAGAATATGTTAAGGTATTGTTTCTTTGGGAAGCAGAAGGCAAGATAGCAAAATATTACCAATTATGCTATAGTGCCGAGACACTTACAATTTACTCAAATAAAACTGTCGTATATTGATACTCCCGTTCATCATCATTAGCTCTACAGTCTTGGAACTGGTTAGACGCGTACCCTCATTGTTGCCTATTCTGTGCTAACCTACACATTTCCTTGAAATTTCCACAGTCTGCATCTTTCACTATCTGTGTGCAATAGTCTGATCTAAATGTACCTGTACCTCATTCTTTCTATCTCCGCTTGTAATACATCCTGCATTATTCACCAAAAATGCCTGATAATGTATCCTGCCCTTCTGGTTCTCCTATATTTTTTCACAGATATCTTTATTCCCCTACTATTTCTATAACCTTTCTGTTATTAACTTTGTCTGTCGATCCTCATACATCTGAAGCACAACCGTTTTTCTGTTTGCTTCTCCTACTGCCCCTATTTCATAGACATACTGTACCGTGCTCTACACAAATGCTTTCAACAAGTTTTAATGTTTCTTGTCTTCGACCATAGCCGTTGCTCTATCTTGTTAAATGCAGTTCGGCTCCCTTTCTATTGTTTATAAATATATACCCTATTTCTCAATATTCAGTAGTATGTGAAGGTGTGCGGCTACCAGATCCCCCCCCACACACACTTGAATATTTGCCGAATTAATAGTTTTCCAATACATCCTTTCGCAAAATCAACATTAGGTGAAAATATTTCAAAACCAACACCAGTAGTTTATAATAATCATCAAATTTAAAAGTGTAATTATTTTTCGTCATTAGATTTTCCGTCTTGAAACTAGTTGGACGCATACCTTCACTTATTTCAATTCTTAGCTAGCCTACACCGTTCTCTGAAATTTCGCAGCTTAAATACGCTCAGTTCCCCTTCTGTTGATTCTTAATTATATGCCCTATTTCACCAAAATTCAGTGGTATGTGAAGGGGGTTAAGCAGCCTGTGACTGCCAAGATTCTCCCAACACTTATACATTTGTTGAATTAATAGCTTTCCAGTGAATCCTTTCGCACAATTAACATTAGTTGAGAGTACGGTTATTTTTTTCGTCATTAGGTTTCCACCTTCGAACTGGTTAGATGCATACCTGCATTGATTTCTATTCTGAGCTGCTAGCCTGCATACAGCCTACATCTTTTACTATCAGTGTGCAACAGTCTAACCTAGGTCTACCTCTACCTATCTTTTTCATATCTCTGCTGCTAATATATTCCGCACTACTTCCTCATGCCTTAGTATGTGGCCTATCATCCTATCTCTCGTATTTTTACCGTTTTCCATATACTTCTTTCTTCTTCTACCATTTCTAGTACCTCTTTGTTCTTAACTTTGTCTGTCCATGATATCTTTTTCCTGTCCGTTTCTCCAATAAATACTTTTTATTTATGCAGCACGACCTTGTGCAAATCTTTGTTTTATATCTTTTGCGCTCTTCCCATCTTGTGTTATTTAGTTGCCTCATCATTAGGTCTTCAGTCCTGGAACTGGGTAGACGGGTACCATCATTGTTTCCTATTCTAAACTAACCTGCACATTTCCCTGAAATATGCACAGTCTGAATCTATCACTATCTGATCTAAATCTACATCTACCTCCTTTTTCCTATCTCTGCATGTATTATATCCCATACTATTCCCCAAAAATGCCTTAGAACGTATTCTGCCCTTCTATTTCTCCTATTTTTTCCACAGATATCCTTGTTTCCATACTATTTCTATAACCTATTTGTTATTAACTTTGACTGTCCATGCTATCATCCTCATACATCTGAAGCACAGCATTCCAAAGGGCTGCCACCGTTTTTCTGCCTGCTTTTCCTACTGCCCGTATTTCATAGGCATACTGTGCTGTGCTCTACACATATGCTTTCAACAATTTTCTTCTTGATCCTATGTTTATGGTCTTTCATCATAGGCACTGTTCTTTCTTGTTAGATGCAGGTCGGTTCCCTTCTCTTACTTTACAATTATATACCCTATTTCTCCAACATTCAGTGGTTGCGAGAGGAGGGAGGGATCAGCCTGTGGCTGCTAAGTTCCCCAGCACTTGAACACTTACCGATTTAATATTTTTTCCAATATACCTTTTCGCACAGTCAACATTAGTTGCAGATGTTTCACAACCAACATATGTAGTTGTTTATAATAATTATCAGATTTATCTGCGCTTATTTTTTCGTAATTAGGTTTTCCGTCTCAAAACTGGTTGGACATGTACCTGCACTTATTTATATTCTGAGCTAGTCTACACAGTTCCCTGAAATTTTCACACAGCCTGTATACAGCTCGGTTCCCCTTCTATTGTTTTCTAATTTTATGCCCTATTTCACCGAGATTCAGTGAATGAGGTTAAGCAGCCTGTGGCTGCTAAGATCCCCCACTTTTGATCTCTGGTATTTTTCCTTGAATTAACTTTGAGTACCCTTGTGATCTCACTTTCAGACGTATTTTTAGATTTGCGTTAAGGCTTAGATATGAACATCGACTCAACAAAGGCCGTCTGAACAAAAGTGGCATCAACAAAATGCAGTCTCAATAAGATGGCATCAGCAAAAGCTGTCCCAATAAAAGAAGCCCCGTTTTGTTAAATGTTAAAAGTAAATTTAATTAATTGTTTAACTTACGTCTATTTGTAGATCGGCTTATTTTTCGTCGCACAATTTTTTGCACTTTCAAATTTTATTTATTCAGAATTTTAACGTTTCACTACTTAATTAGATTACGTAAATATCTGCTGCATTTGAGCATAGTTTGTCCTTGGTTGAATATGAACTGACTTTTTATTCATTTCCTATTGTATTTATAAGCCCTTCCCATAAATCGTTTCCATTGGCGGGTTTATTGATCAAGGCTTGTACTTTGTCTTATCTCTGGCAGAACTCGGTATTTTCTCAAATTCCCTGCTTTAATTTCGACGAAATGCTCCATCAATCACGTAAGCATTCTGCCAATTTATCTATGTTTCCCGATTACTTTATTTGCTGCAATTAGTTGCTTCTAAAATCTTATCTTTACTCGTAAATTATACTTAAACATATTATACGACGCACACATTACTATTCTAATTAAATGGTATCGGATTATTACTAAAGGAGCTTCTTTCTAATGCATTATATCAAATATCCTTTATATACAGTGTCCTCGCAATTTACTTTTTGTAGAATAGTCGATTTACTACTATAATTGATGGAATTATTTGCTTTTCTTAAAGTTAAAGTTATTTATATCTATCCTACGACCCCTATGACTTAATCTACCCTTAAACTACTCTCTTATCATAGCAATATATATGATTTAAAAAACTAACCGACACAATCGCGGAACTGATATCGTTGTTATCAGTCCCTGAAGTCGAAGGTAGGGCGCCTTTTCAGCGACGGTTTTAGAATTCGTGACATAGGGCTTTATGCAGTTCTTCGAATTCTCGGTTACAGGCCTGGTAGACAGAGGGTCAGTGAGGGTCGGTCGGCAGGACGTCATCGAGCCGGATGTTGGGGGGTGCTTTTGCAGTGGGCGGCGGCAGCAGAGGTAGTAGTTTCTTGTGGAAACGTCGTTCGTTAAGGCGGTGCTTCCTAATAGCAGCAGCAGAGAATTTTCCCATGAAGGATAACTGGTTCAATACTATGGTGGTTTTTTATAATAATCTGTAAGTGATATTTAGTGCGCCGGGTTATAAGATCACCGGAGGGTGTAGTTGCTGGGTTCGCTATCCACTACCGGTGTGTGGTGTTGGGATGAATGTCGCCCAACGGTGTTGTGTTTTAAGCTTGTTACTCAGATGAAGATCGACGAGTCCCTGATGATTGAATATGAGCTTCTTTTATCCTTGTGGCTGGAAAGCGCAGCTCGCTATTGGTAGCGTTGTCCCGCCCATAAATAAAGGCATGCGTTGTCATTGGTTGCCGGGTTTTCTGGATTACGTAAATCGATTATACGCTCTGACCTGGTTGACGGCGAGTGGTGCAGGGTTCTGTGGGGTACGTCTTATATCGTCTACGTGGATTTTCATGGCTTCGCCGTATTCTTTCTGTACTCGATATGTATGTGGTCTCTCGACCCGGACTATCGACGAAGGTTCTGTCTATTTGGGTTGGGGTCGGGGTTTATTGGTGTGGTTTCTGATTATCGCCAACTCTCCGGCTTGGTATTAGGGTGTTTCCGGGCCCTGATTAGCATAGCGGTTACGGAAGTTCTGTTCGTTCTGGTGGATTTGCCGGATTTGTTCTTGCCTCGTTAGCCTCGGGTTTGGTCTTGGGGTTTAAGTAGTTTGTATCTCAAGAACGCTGCATTCTTGTGTGTTCGCAGGGCAAACAGTATGTTGGGTAGTGCTGAATCTCAGGTATTAACATCGTGTTGGATGGCGTGTAGATGCCGACCATTCTTTAGCTCTTGGTTGAGTCTTTCAACGGTGGTAAACGGGTGTGGTGTAATGCTGTATTCACCATCTTCGTAGGTTGTCATCCCAATGCCTAGAGCACAACTGGGAGCCATTATCAGATATTATTGTTTTTAGGTAACCGTAGCGAGCGAAGACTTCATTTTGTAGGAGGTTGCAGATGGTCTTAGATCTCACTACGACCAGGGGGGAAGGCTTCTGTCAATCGACTTAATAGATTGGTGATGACGAGCAGGTATTTATTTTTGTCGGAGATTTCTGCGTAGGGTCCCATTAAGTCGACTGAGGCTACTTCCCAGGGCTGAGCTGGTCTGCGTGGTCTCAATGGGGTTTTGGGATGTAAAGGGCCTCGCTTGATGGTGGCACAAGTCCAACACTGGCGGACATATTCTTTAATGCCGTCACCCATTTTTGGCCTGTAGCTCGTTGGTTTATAACCCTGCAGGTTTCTTCTGCCCCAGGGTGTCCAGCGAGTTCGTCATCGTGGTATGCATAGAGTATGTCGTCTTGCATTTCTGTGGTTACTATTAGTCGGTTACCGTCCGAATTTCGCCTCCATAGGTAACCGTCTTCAACCACGAAGTTGCCTATGATGTGTCGTTTGTGGTCGTCTTGGGGTTCTCGTTGTACTATTTTTGTCCAATGCTGGATCATTCATTGTGCTACGGGGTGGTCACGTTGGGCGGTTTGCACTTGGGGAAATAGTTCGCTTGGTTGAACGTAACTTACTTGGAGTGGCCTTTCTGGCTCATGGAGGGGGTTGCAGCAATCGAGTTTCGTCTGTAACTACCTCGGGTATAGATGTGTCCTCGGGGGTTACAGGATAGAAAGTCTGGGTGTTTGTTGTTTTCTCCAAGTAAGTGCTCTACTTGGAAGTTGAATTCCTGGAGTAACAGAGCCAATCGGGTGAATTTGAATTTGGCGCCCTTGGATCGGTCTAGCCACAGCAAGGTTCTGCTATCAGTTCGCAGAATGAATTTCCTGTCCTCCAAGTATGGGCAGTATTTCTTAACTGCCCAAACTACTGCGAGGCATTCTTGCGCGTTAATGTGATAGTTTTTTTGTGCACCGTGGAGTTTGGTGCCGGTACAGCTCACAATGTGCCGTTGATCGGCGGTACAAGACGGCGAAAATGCCTATGCCACTGGCATCGGTTTGAAGTACGAAGGGCTTATTAAAATCTGGCCTATGAAGTGCTAATGGTTGTTTCATGGCTAGCTGGGTTTTGTGTAAGGCGTCGTCGGCCTCAGTAGTCCAACGAAACGGTAGGCTAGTGGCTAGCAGATCAGTGAGGGGATGTTGCATATCTGCACTCTTGGGAATATAATCGCGGGTCCAGTTAAGTAGTTACAAGCAGCCTCTGAGTTCCTTACGGTTCATGAGCATGTGTGCCTGTTGGAGTCTCTGAACATGTTGTTCCATCGGATGGTTGCCGGATTTGGTTACCACATGCGTCAGATATTCGATGGTGGATACTAGGAAGTGGCATTTATCTAATAACAAGTGTAGTTGGTGTTGTTAGAGTTTCTCCATGACCAGTCGAAGATTTCATAAGTGCTCTTGCGATGTGTTGTAGTAGATTATCAGGTCGTCTAGGTAGACTAAGACAAACCTTCGGAGGTATCCAACCAACACATATATCTCTTTAAACAAGTTTTTATGGTAATAAATACGCCACCAATAAGTCAAAACACATAAACACAAAAAATATCAACGGAAATGTTTATACAAAAACAGGAATTTAAGTTTCGTTACCTAGAGTCGCCTTCATTCTTCGTCACCAGTGAAGATGATTACCAGAAACCCTCGTCGTTGTGTCCATCTACTACGATGATGCCTGGTTTCACAGATCCCCACCATCCAAATCTCCGCTACCACCACTATTAGCTTTGTCTCAAACGTAACATTCCACCTCAAATATACTTTAAGCGTACAAGTTTAGGCTTCGCTTACCCAAAATATCATCTCTTTGTTTAATCGCTTAGTTGTAGTAACGGCACCTTTTATCTAAACAAAAGCATCAACTCGTGCAATATCACTTTTACAACCTTTTGCGGTACGTTACTACAGCTTTCATAATTTCTAAACAGGATGTTATATGCAACTTTACTGAACACACAATAATTAATAGCCGTAAAAGCATTTACTACTATTACGTTGCAGATCTAAGCACGGTCTCAGATCTAAATGGAAAGAGCTTTAATATTTTTCTTCGTGTATTTATATGATTTTTCACACTCCCTTTGTGGAACCTATTTCACTTAAAAAGCTTATTTTCGAAACGGCTTCTTAAAACCACGAACGTAACAGACTATAACTTCTGAAAAATTCCCCCGTCCGTCAGGCTGTTTACATAGAATTTTGTTTACTACCTTAACGTACGCGCTCTTCTTGAAAACTGCTAGCCATCAACCAATAGTAGAATTTTCCCGCGTCACAGCGCTCCACCTATCCGCTATCTATCTCCGTTCTACGCATATTTGTTGTCTCCTTTAGAACCCCTCTTAAGTTACAGAAAATCGATATTGTATTTGGCCTTCGCCTTTGCCCGTGTATTTCGTACGTGACATGTACCCAACACTTCTTTACCTGCTTCTCTGTCTGTCTTACATTATCGATCGTTTATTCCACTCATTATTGAAAGCACTTATTATGTAGCAGCTTATACAAATCGACCGTTGCAAACAAACTTCTATAGAATTCTGTGCTAACGTCTTATTTAAGTTCCCTGAACCTGAAATTTAACCAACAGGTGTTTCCCGAAGCAATCGACCGTTTAAAATAACAATTCTTGGTTTCTTCCCTTCTTAGTATTTGTATAAACGAACGTTGGCTTTTAAACTGAAAACATTTGCGTTCAAAATTATTGATTTTCTATGCATGCAAGCTCCCTTTTTGCTTCCATGCGTTTGATTTAAAAATCATTATAATTACTTATGCGTATCCTTAAGTTTTTATGTACTCTAAAGCTTTCTTCCCTTATGCAATTTTAACATTCCAATACACAAATAGAAAAATACTTTAATAACCCTCCGATTTTACTATATAAATTAATTAATTTGGCGCGTAAATAATTTGCTTTTATTTCTATATACACAGTGTATAAAATTTTACTGTTTGGACCTATTTAACCCCTAATTCCACAACAATATATATATATATATATATATATATATATTACTATGAATATGTAGCTATATACGCCTAGACGTTGAGAGCCAGTAAAAACTGTTTTATAGAAAAAATGTTCTGATGTGAATTAGTGAATTATAAGCTAAAGATTTCCGTATTGTCCTCCTAGTTCAGATTAAATGAAGCAACGTAATTCCAACAACAAAATTATAATATCATCAACAAAAATAGTTACATCCACAAACATCTTTCTTCGCCGCACATTTTCCAAAAGGTTACTTACACACAAGCATTAAAACCTACAAATGCAATTTATAACTTAAGTCTAAAAACAACATTTCATAACTACTAAATATTACTATCGGGTTTACACAGTCCTGGTTATAATTAGTAATCCCAAAAATTTTTTTATGTAAGTCACCATGTACAAAAATTTTCTTTTTAAGAGAGGTATGGATAATTTGAATACTTTTGTTTGGCCAGTTTGATAAATGTAACTGACCAACAACGGTTAAAAAACCCTTTTGTAATGGCCAAATCAACAATTATTTGATAAAGTATAATGAAGATGTATCACAATAATATAAATAATGTTGGTACAAAATCACTACTGCTGATTTTAGTCAATTAAAAATAAGGGTTTTTATGCACTTTGCAAACTGATATTTCAACGTTAAGATTTGTTATAAATAGAGATTTGGAATCGAACCCGGAAGTATTTAATGCAGTTAATTGCAATGAAAATAGTATTTTTGTAAGTGCTATAAAGAGAATTGGACAATAGCAATTTGCAAATATAATTTTTGTAATTTATTAGAATATTTAAATATTACTAACTTAAACTAGAGTAAGTTCTTAATTTTATAAAAGTTATTTGTGAAGGAATAATTTTTCCAGTAATTTTTGAGGCCAGAGCTCAAAGTATTTTGACCTTTACAAAACTTTCTGCTTGCGTCGTTGGCCAACTACACTGACAAACGAGGTAATACAAACATGAGTTTTAAGGAAAATTTTTGTGACTCACATATGTTTTGAGGTTTTGTAATAGTTAACAAGGATTAGATGAGAGTTATTTTAATAAGTAAGTAACCTTTAAGTAAAAATTTTCTGTGTAAGCTTAAGCTGTAAATTGCTTTTTATGGGCATTATTTATTTTTGTTGAATGTAAAAGATTCTTTAGATAATGTGTATAAAAGAAAAATGTTCTTTTGAATGTATAGAAAATTATTCCTAGATGTTTCTTAAGATTTCTGTTTTATTTCCTTTTTGCAAATTCCACAGCATAATTTCTGTTGAGCTAGCCATGCAAGAAAAAAGACACGGTAAGATAAAACGCCATATTTTCTATTGCATCCTCATTAATACAATTCGGCTGAATCCAAGTCACAACGTATAGGCGTGTTTGGCAATATATAATTCGTTTAAACGTCAGCAAGTTATAAGTCAGCTGGTCAATAAACCATACACTTTTTTATTGTTTATGTTATCGGTTTAACTCCAACTTGATCGGTGATATAAATGGAAATTATATATAAATTAGAATCATTGAACAACAAAATAAATAAAAAGCAGGACATAAATAAAATTTAGAATTATGTGCTATATCACGCAATTTTTTTATAATTTTGACAAATTATAATAAGCAAGGTCGTTATACAGTTGAACTGCACAGACACACACACGCACGCACGCACGCTAACACGTCCGCACGCACACACACAATATTATATACAGTAAGTAAATTTAATGCAAAGGGGCTCAAACAAGAGCCCAAAAGCATCCTGTCGACGTGTTTCGTCCTACTTTGTGCCCATCCGGACAGGAGTAGTAAAGCTGTAACATTTACACGGACACTAGGTAGTACAGAATCACCTAACTCGCAGTTTATACCTTATCGTTTTACTTGACGGCGACAGGTTGCCTTAGTGATTTATTTTAAGTCACCAGCAGATTAAATTTTTTTACATTGTATTAATTGTTAATAATAATCAGCCACTGGTGTTTTAAAAATCGTGCTGTTGCTTGTTAACAATTGAATACTAAACTTTTTGCGATTTAAATACCACGTAGTTGTCTTGTTTCAAACACGTGTGTTTTTAAATTAATTGATGACACGATTTAAACCAATGAAATCTGCTGTTTCCTCTTGTTATAAGGCTTTACTGAGAATTTTAAAGTGTGGTGTTTATTAATTCCTCACAACTTCTAAATTTAAGCATGTGAAACGTTCCAATCAATACTTCTAAGAGGGCTTTTTTTATTTTCGAGTCTGTCGAATTGATAAATTCCGAAAATTCTTTTCTTTATACTTCGTGCATTTTATTTAGATTGTGAGCATTTTAATTTTTGTAAGGGAATAAAATATATCACGGACTTTTATTTTCGCAAATGATATTTCAGTATTAGTAACTTTTCATACAGTATTAGTTTAGCGTATTGCGGCGAGCCATCAACAGCTTTCATGCAATCTTTAGCTCAAAAATTTATTTCGGCTAGTTACATAATTCTGAAAAACGAAAGCTACGAAAAATTAGTTATTTCGCAAGATAGATTTTGGGTCTTTGGGAGCTTCTTTTAAAAAACATTTATTTCCAAAAACACTTCTAGCAAATTTGTTTTAATACTGTAATTACAAAAATGGTTTATTTCTTCTATAACAACTTGTAAGTTATGTCCATTAACGTGACTTAATTTAGTTGACAAAAAAATAATCAAAGTTAATATTTCAACAATCAATAATTACCAATGAGTAGCTTGAACTACACAATGTTAAAGTTATGACGTTCGAAGACTGACTGACGAGCATGGGCTCCTTACAGTATTTATGAAGCCTCTAGTCTCACTTGATCTTGTGGAAAAGTGCAGATCTTGCTGTCTGCAGTTTTTCGATAATCATACAATGCCTTATTCTAAGTAATTTTAATTAAGACTGCTTTATTGCAGTTCATTGTTTCTGCACCTGCAGTATCAGGTTGCGTCTGGAATACAAAGTAGTCGTTTCCTTTCTTATTTCTGATATGAACTATGTTTAACCTTTAATTATAACCTTCATTTAATACAGTGTAACATGTTATTGCTAAGACATAATAATTACATTTATTCTTATATGTATTTTAATATGGGCGATATGTAACTCCTCCCGACCTAGATGAAAATTAAGGATTGATACTTAATTTTTAAAACTCATTGTTCCTAAAGTTTCGTTTGTAGTTTCTTTGTTCGCTTTTGTTTTTTTGATCTTATATCTAACATAATTTTGTACAATACGTATACAGCTAATAAAAATAATACAATAATCAATAAAATTGTCCAAGCACTGATATTGTCATAGTTTAGCTTTAGCACTTTTAACTCGTTTAAATGTTCTTTATAATTGTCCATTAATTTCACTGCGTGGTTGAGATCGTCGAGATTTGGGTGTGCAGTTGCATTGGCTTCTGGATAGTTCCCCTGTCTTCGGTTTAAATCTTAAATTGTAATTCGGACTAAAGTTATTTAAAGAATCACTTACTGCTACTTGGATTGTGTGTAATTATAAACCTCTGCTATAATTACATTAATTTCAGACTTTTGCTGAATAATTGTCTCATAAAATGTGTATAATTATAAATCTTTGTTATAATCTTATCAAGTTGACTTTTGCTGAATAATTGTTTCAGTAATAAATTGTACATAAATGTGTATATAAAATTCTTTTGTTTCAATCTTACTTGCTAATAACAATGTGCAATTGAAAAAAATGGTAAGGAAAATGAACTATAAGCACTCACAATAATTTGATTATGAGTTCCATTAGCCTTCCTTCTGTACTGGATTTGGTCGATTCTGTACTTCGTTCATCCTTGTGTTCTGTTCAAGTAAAGAATTGAAATTCACGGTTACTAGTTCTTCGATTTTGGAATCGCTAGTGCACTTCTGGAATCCGTTCCGCTGCGCCAGATAGATTTTCGGCCGTTGGGAGCTTCTTTTAAAAAACATTTATTTGCAAAAACACTCCTATCAAATTTATTTTAATTTTAAAAAATGACTTATTTTCTTTACAACATTTTAACGTTTATGTTCCTTAAATATTAAGTAACTGAAAGTGACAAATACTATAAATTAATATTTGAATAAATCAATAATCAATTATTATAATGTGTAGCTTGAACAGCCAACAATGTTAAAGTTTTAAGGTTCGAAGACTGACTGACTATCAGGGGCTCCTCACAGTATTTATGAAGCCTCTGGTCTCACTTTATTTTGTGGGAAAGTGCAGATCTTGCTGTCTGCAGTTTCTCGATGCTCATACAATGTCTTATTCCACGTAATTTTAATTAAGACTGCTTTATTGCAGTTCATTGTTTCTGCACCTGCAGTATCAGGTTGCGTCTGGAATACAAAGTAGTTGTTTCCTTTTTTATTTCTGACATGAACTCAGACGAACCTTTAATTATAACCTTCATTTAATACAACGTAACATGCTATTGCAAAGACATAATAATTACATTTATTCTTATATGTATTTTAATATGGGGGATATGTAACTCGCAACAAGGCGAAAACTATAAAAACCAAATATATCCTTAGACGCAAAAATTGCCCTGTTGCTTTTTACTACACGACAAAGATTTGCAAGACGATATGCAATTATGTAACCAATTATTTTTAAATTTCTTCCTTTAATTTAAGAGGAATTTTTATGAACACTGAACACGAAACAAAATCTCGTCGTATAATAAAGCAACGATAAAATCGCTTGTAAATCGTGTAGCAAACTTGAAATAAGCCGAATTAAAATAAAATTTTGCTAAATATTCAAACACGAAAAAGTTATTTATACTTGAATTTAAATAGCTAATGAAGGACCCGTGTACAAATTTACCTCGCTTAGATCAAGGGATTATATTGAAGGCTATAATAATGATACAAAATCAAAGATGAAAATGCTCAGTTCTTTAACAGGGGTCAAATATACAAGAAATGATTTATTTACACCTTTCTTATAATGGTCTCTAACTCCGTTGAGTTTCAAGGTTCGATAATGCAAATAGTTCAGGTCAATTTATTTTAACTCAGATACGACTTCTAATATTCACGAACGCGGTTGATAACCAACTGAAATCTGTTACACAGCCGGTATCGTGGGTTTCAGCCATCTCGAGCTACCTATAGGTTCGTGCGGGGTAAAAACCATGCGACATCTATCGTTAGGTTGAACAAATATGATAGCGTAACAAATTTCTTAGCCATCAAAGTTGTAATCGTTTCACATTCAAAGCGTTGAAATATTTCTTGAAAGTTATTATTATTGTTGTGCACCGTGTTGAGCTAACGAAATGGCAATGAAATTGTGTAAGGTGAGTTGCTTATTGTATAGTTAACTAGTTCAAGGGCGAATGGTTTGAAGCACGGGGAAAGATTCGTGTTGATTATATGCAGAAGTCCGAGATTATCCATACCCTTCTGACTTAATATCAAAAAATTTGTCATCTTTATGTTGTTACGCCCTAAACGCTCTCAAGGTTAGTACGCATATTAGTAAAATAAGGTTGGGTGAATTATCCTCATGTGTTTTTAGTAAAAGCTTTTATATCGTGTGAAAGAAATGTTGAATATAATTCCCACGGTTCATAAGGGACACGTCGTTTTCCGGCCAATCAGGACGGTAGAAACAAAAGATCGTCGCCAAGAAGACAGCTGTCATGATTAATTTGTCACGTGACCCTGCTAACCTTTAAGTACTACTGCGGAGTGCATTGCAATAGTTGTGATGATGTGAATCTCTTAATTCCCTACCAATTCTTCACCTCTTCTTGAGGAACGGAAACCAGCTCTCCATCACAGAAGTCTGATTTAATTTGGTAATATTTATAACACATGGCGAACACCCTTAGAATAAAGAATAGTTATTTGGTACGCAGTCGCTAACTATAAGGTACACAGTGTTATTTAATTAATTTACATTGTTTATTTTAAAACATAAGTTATATTTGTTAACATTTGTAAATTCGCGCCCTCCGTCAGGCTATTTGGTAACATGTCAACCATTTTAAAGAATAACGTTTGCGTTTAATATTCTTGCAGTTAATGAAGAAACGTTCAATAATTTTTTCTTTATTTTTTGGAACCACAGTGTAAAATTACTGTTTGACCCAAGGCACAATGCAAGTTGTTAAACGGCCTTTTATGGAAAGGAAGTTTCTAATAAGATATTTATGGATAGGGTGAGCATGAGCTTGGTAGTAGGTTGAACATACGAAATAACCCAAAACTTCGTTGAACTTAAATGAAAACTAAAATAAAAAGGCGCAATCACTTTGAAGGTGAGAGACCTTGAGATCAGCATATAAAAGATGGTACAATGTTGTAACATCTTAGGATGTGGCCGAGATCACGACTGTAAAAACCACACAAAACATCAAAAACACTACAAATGGCTCGTTACAATAGACATCCTGCGAAAAAAGGTTCAAATTTGAGAATGATATTTTCAGAGCAATACTATCAAGATATCATATGCTACACGAGTTACATATCCCCCAAATCAAATACATGTATAATTAAATGGAATTATTGAATCTTAAGTTAACTTGCAACATTGTGTAATTCAAGGATAGATAATAAAAGGTTAATAGAAGTCAGACAGAAGACATGAAAACGGATGTGAATACATTGTATTCCAGACGCAACGTGACACTGCAGATGCAGGTCACAGTAGGTTATAAAACCGCAATTACTAAAAATTAAGATTGTTACTTTGTATTGTATAAATGAATAAAGAAATAAGCAGACATGAGCTCTGCGATTCCCACAAGCAATGTGAGGGGCAGGTACAACATAAATACCCTGGAGTCTTGAGCCTCACAACTTTAGCATTGTTGGTTGTTCAGGCTACTTGCCCTAAATTAGTTCATTTAATAGTAATTTCAACTTAGAACGTTTTTGATACAGTACTTGTAAATTAAATTTCCACTTTCTGTTTAAATAAATTTGTTAGAAGAGTTTTTAGACGAAGACTTTTTAAAAAAGCAGCTACCAAAGGCCAAAACCTAACTCAGGTAAGACGAGCGAGCCAGGAATGTTTGCTCGAATTACAATAACAGAGGAGGGAAAGAAAAAAATGAATGCAACGCTAACACCGTAGGATATTGGACAACCGAAAGAATGAAACAAAAAAACATAATTCAAGTTGCCTCTAAAAGGTACAACTAGTAGATAAACAACTTATACATGGAGACAGAACACTAGTCTATCCAATACACTAAAATACAGTACTCAACTAATAACACAGAAAAATAAACAGAATAGTTATGGGGTGTATTCCAACGTGTCTACACATATTTATACCGTATAATTTGAGTACGTACCGCTACACTTGCGGCCACATCTCCAATGCTCCACACAAAGATACTACATTGGGATATTGTCGGAAACTTTCACGGCCTGAGTCATTATAATCCGTAGAAATTACTAAAATTCTAATAATCTAAATAAAGACGATGGCTACTACCTTTCTCCCATTTGGAAAACAAGCCCATGTTCACAACAGCGGAACCGCGACGTTCACTCATACGTTACGACACTCCTCTCTATTCATGATCACTCATGCATCAAGTTCTGTCCCTATATAAACTACCACTTTCACTACCTTCACCAGTTACTTTGCCATACACCTTTTGGCTTAAATGGGCTAGTGAATCTGCTAGTTCAGAAGTAACTGTACATACTCTCTACACTTTAACTTGTTTACTTAATATTATCATTCTTATCTTTATTTTTATTTTATTACTTGTTTTCTTTTCTTGTCGACTTTAGTTTATAAAATGAAACGGCCCTAACCCGGAACCATAAATATTTTTAGGTACTACATTGGATTTAAATGCAAAAAATTGTGTGCTTTATATAAATCTGACTGAAAATTGATTAATCGTTAACTATAATTTATAAACTAAAATTAAAGTTTGTGTTTAAATAATAGTGCCCATCGCGTTGAGTTTAGAGTGCCTGATCAACATGACACTAGCAAAAAGTAAGGAAAGGGGAGAGAGCTCCGTAATAACGGATACCGGCCGGGGGCTCTGCTTACCGGTGTAGTCTGAAAGGCCGACTTAAAACTATCCAAATCAAGCAAGATACATTAATTTTACTAGTATAGATCTGCTTGTTGTTGTTTTTTCCAAAGCATAATAATTATTATTCAACGCTCCATCACCTTCTAAATCATTTTTAAAGTAAAATTTTTCAGCAAATTCATCCATTACAAATATACGTTCATAGACCTTCCATTAATTTTCATATAAGTAAATCTTCAGGAATGTTCTTTTCCAATAGTTTTAATTAGTTTCCAATCATCAACCTTCCGTTTTAACGTATTTAAATAATTTTCACTACTAAATACTGTACACTTTATGTACCACTTTATACTACGTGACGTATTTTCTAATTAGATCGACTGCTTTCCGACGATCCAATCAATGGGGGGGCTCCGTAATAACGGATAGCGGCCGGTGGCTCTGCTTACCGGTGCGACCTAAAGGGTCGACTTGAAACTATCCAAATCTAGCTAAATTAGTATTTACTAATGGATTCAAATTTCTAAGCATACGCCAAATCGATAATAGCTTATCCAGCTATTTGTTCCTACTGTACAAATTTACAATATCGTCCGCCCTAGTCTAAGTAATTTATTCAAACTTCAGCCTAAATTCGTCCCTAACGTTCACTGTCGTTCCCTAAGTGACTTATTTTAATTTCAATCTTACTTTCTATGATAATATGACAAAACAGGCAAACAGCTAAACAAAACAACTTAAGCGATAGAACAATAACATATATAAATGTACAATACAGGTATAAAGTGTAAATATATAAATATCTAAATAAAGTATTAAACATGTAACAGTGTATAGAATAGCAACGAAGCATCCCTCAAATTATCAGGCGCACTCGCATAAGCATAATGTCAGTTAGCGCTATGACACTAAATCGTGCTAGTTCACAATTAACACAAAACTTATCAATACAAATCAATGCTTATGCGAGTATAGCCGCCACAATATTTATAAATACCTGGAATATAAATTTCTCCGGGTTCCGAAGATCTGGTCGTCTACCTACACCTAATTATCTCTTACTGGTAAAGAGAGATGAGCATGCACCGTTAAAGTTCTAGTGGGTATGCACTAAATGTCCTAGAGGATCACAATCACTAACTTTTAAGTTCTAGCTCGTTTTAAGTTAATTAAAAATCTGATTTAATATTGTTATTTATTGTCCCGCTTTAAAGTTTTAAATTAATTCCCGATGTTTTTCCGCGCATTTTAGGAAAGACAGTCACTGATTTAGTGTAAAATTTAGACATTCTGACATTTTTAACGAGTATTAAGCACTGACTTTGATCGCGTCTTCTTTTGGATTTATAAGAACGAAATACTTGCAACGTCACACGTCTCAAATAATCTAGTAATCTGGGTGTTGTTCCTACGATATGGTTGGTTTAAAATAGAGGCTCGTCTGTCTTCGTCAACATATTGAATCGTCTGAATAATATAATGTTTACAAGTGTGGCGTTATACGGTCCAAGGCTACCGTTAATTAATACATTCACGGTCGCGTTATTTCTTATCGTCATGGTTTATCGCTGTCACTCCCTTATATTCTCGACTCAGTGCTTGGTTTATTACTGTAGTTCGCCTTAATTGAATGAACATTTCAACTCATTATCTTATATTATGGACGATGTCATTTACCTATGGAGTTTTCTCGAAGTTTAAAAAATCACGTTGTTTCTTTCCAATTAAATATTGTATAAGCGTTCTCTCCAATATATATAAAACCGTAAGTTTAGAATTATTGTACATGCTTGTCATTACTTTTAATATGCTTGTTATAAAATGAAATAAAAATTAAATATCCACAGTTTTCCTGCAAACTGAAATTTTTAGAGTGTGTTTTGTTTACACGGCTCCATAATCCTTTGTAATAGTCGCATTTGCTCCTTGAGTACATTTTTGGTATAAAACTCATACTTATTTAAAAATATAAATAAGTTGCGTAATACGAATGAGGCTTGCCCAACCACGGGGTTTTATGCTTTTACAATTCAAAGTATTAAGTATTCTAATACGTTTCTATGAAAATAAATATTTACAAAATTTGAGTTGCTTTTAAAATTCTTTTTATTTAGTTCAGGTTCGGAGCATTGCATGTACACAGAATGGTGCTATACGACCTCTTGATGACCCATAATCACACCAATATGTATATATATATATATATATATATTACATATATATATATATAAATTTTTAAGATGTTAGGTATCTTTTTTGAGAATATGCTCGTCCACTCATTAATTAACTCAAAAATTTGTAATATTATTAGTAATAACGTCCAATAACGCAGCTGGTATACTATATACATATATTTTGCTATGATAATAGGGTCATTTAGGGGTATATGGGGTCACTAGGATAGTGCGCTTTATATAGACATCGTGAGAGTCCAGAAAACTAGACATTTTACGAAAAAAAATGCGAAATTCGACGATGAGGCAAAAAGGCAAATACCAACTCCCTGTACATAAACTATAATTATAATTATATTAAAAAAAAGGAAGAGTATTCGTAAAGATTCAACTAAATAAACAACCTTGCAAGTCATAAAACCACATGGACAGAAGTTATAAAACAATACCCGTGAGTAGTGCATTATTATTATACAAGGAATTCCGTTTAAACGAGCAAGTTTGTCAATGTATAAAACAGATTAACGCATATAATTTTGTACATCAATAAATATAAAACTACTTGACCAAAAACTATAAAAATCCAACACCTTGATAATTTGGAAATAATAACTGCGGGAGGATAAAGCAAAGTTCAACAAATTTGCTGTACAAACAAAGCGTACGTGATTTAAAAGACCATGGAAGATGTTTAATTCCAACAAATTTATACAAATAACCTGAAATCCTACGTGCAATGAAGAGCGTCTCGACTTCGTTATACATAGAAATTTCGTAGAAATACCCAAGCCTGCATGTGAAAATCAAGGTACAAGGCGGTAATCAACAAACTATGAGCTTGACCGACCAATTACAAACAGGTAGGCATTTTCTTTAAATACCACAGGAATTCGTAAACAAATCAGTATGACTAATGAAGGCACCCTCCATATCACCTAATATAAAATATTTACATAAAATAGTTGCAAGTGATTCTATGATTAATAATTTAAATATGGTGATAGTTAATAATTAAACAAGGTTCGTCGTTTAATCCTAAAAAACGTAAGTTATACAAGGTTGCTTTGAATAAGTTTTAAGATTTATATTAACAAAGGATTCCAAGTAATTTCTAGATCCAACCGGGAGAAGTTCAATAAGTATATCCAAACAATTTCTGGATCCAACCGGGAGAAGTTCTATAAGTATATCCAAGTAATTTCTGGATCAGATCTTAAAAAGTTGAACAATGGAATCCAAACAACTGACCTGGAGAAGTTGAACAAGTACATCCAAATAATTACTGGATCCAAATTGGGGTTTTAAAATAAATACCTGAAAAATCCAGCTGGCGCAGAATTTCTAAATCCTATTTGGGTAACTATAAACTGAAGCTGAGCCAGCGAGTAATTGGAGCAGAAACTGGTCTGATTTGGTAGAGCCAGACACTATAAATATTTTGTTGCATTGATGATTTTATTTATGAATATTTAAAAATATTACATTCACGAAAATTTATGTGAGGGTCAACAAAAATCGTTTTGGCATGCGTTATAATTTACGTAAAAATTTTAGGTAGACTGATAAACGTTTATAGGGCTTCAAGTAATAATAAAAAGGGTGATTTTTGATTGATTTTTGATCAATTAAAGGGAATTATAATTTTTGGAGGAAATTGATTCAATTATATAAAAGAGGTTCTATTCAACAACATTATAAACGCTTTGTACATTGTACATATTGAGAACATTATACAAATTGTGGTTAATTGTGTTTAGCTCAAGTACATAAGATTTAGAGATAATAATGGAGATTACGAGTTCTTTGTTGTCGTATCGTCGCAAGCTCCGTGTGTGGTTAAAACTGAGTTAGCCGAGGCATTACAATTAAAATTAAAACTTTTTGAATAAAAAGGGGGCACCGGGTTATTGCAACGATATCATAGCATTATATATATATATATATATATATATATATATATATATATTGCTGTGATATACTCCTGTGAATGCGGGAACTGGGTCCTTTCAACAAAAAAATTCTAGTCCCACCAATTGGGCGTCATAAACTGCTGTGATCCTATTTTCGCCTCGGCTGCTCACCTAATTTTATAAACCTCCTCATTCATAAAATTAAACAACACATTCCTACCACAAACATCAACGTCAACTCTATTTACATCAATATTCACAATACATTAAAATTTTAAAATTAAAATTCAGCATAAATTTCAGTATCAAAAATTTTCAAGATTAAAATTTTTTTTATCATTTTAACGTGCATCCAGAATTAAAGTCCTTGTAGGATGCCTACTAATTACTATAACAATATATGCAGAGTACAAAGGAGCATCTACCACCCTTTACGTTAATTAACCAGGTTCGTCTAATTGAGCTCAAAGACATACCCATATTTTTATCATAATCCAGAACATCAATACTAAATACCCCTTTCTACTTAAACAAGCAAATTTCACCTTAAAATTAAAATTTTATTGTTAGTACAATTTCACTAATGTCCATTTAAAGTAAATCAATTATAAAGTTATTCAACACACACCAAAATGTCAAACAAAATAGTATAATTTACCTGAAGGTTACTGTCCTCGTAGCTTCAATGTACATCGTCCCTTTAGTTAATCACACCATTCCAACAGGATTATATTTACGGCTTCTAATTCTCAACGCTTTTAAAATTTCCTCATCACCATTTATTTAAAGTTGTTTCTGGGCTTTTCCGGAACTCATCTGTGTATATCTGACCCTGGTTTTGTGGATCCAGACACGTATTTGAACCATTTAATTATTAACACCCCGAAAATAGCAGAGAAATTCATGCGTCTTTCACCAATATACGCCAAAACTGCCTACTTTTGTGTATACATTTGTCGTTGTAAATTTTGCTAATTGGTACAGTGATACTAAATTTTATTACCTTGTATCTAAGTGCACTGAAGTACATTCATGTTAGCACGTAAATAACAAACTATTTTGACTCACTAAAATATACGAGCAAAATTTTAAATTATTTTATCAAACTAAAATGCACTGTTTAACATCTTGAATCAAGTCGCGGATGTAAGAGCTTTTAACGCATCGAATAGTCAAAAGTCTAAGAGGCCGAAATTCATATTACCACCGGTATATATAGCGAATAGCCGGCACGTCGCTTTTGTCCTCAAAACAGACAATTCTTAAGAATTTCTCATTCTATGTTCCCAGTCCGTCGCTCGCGCGTCGGTTTTTACGAATTTTTCACTCGGCCCATTTAACTCTCAGAAATTCTCACACGGCACGCAAACATGTCCGAGAAAAACTAATTAATTTTGTACAGAAATTGTTGTTTCTACCTCTGATATTTGCATCCTATTTTCAACCAATTGTGACCCTCGTGACGTTGCTTAAATCACGCCTTTTACTATATGTGTCTTTGCTTGACGCATTTTCTCTTTCCTTTTCTAACCTGTTCGTATTGGTTCAAATTGATATTCTTTATTATCGATTATTTTCCAGTCCATGTGGACTATCTGGGTTAAATAACCCCGTATCGCACCTTCTCGTGAATATTAAGCCCCGGTTTCTTCAAGATTCTTTGAAACCATTTGTTATCTACACAATTTTCGCCGTACGTGATATTTAAACTACGCAGGTGTTCAAAATAATATTAATTCTCAGAGCTTTATTTTCTGGTATTTCGTGCTAAAGCATCTGACCGTTTCCAATATCCTTAGAATCGACATGTTTATCTAAACAAATTAAACTGAAATTGCCTTTTAAAATACGCAGGTGTGTTCAAACATCCTACTTCTAACTAACACTTCTAGGATTTGCATTTTAGTGGGTTTTTACAAGTTTCTATAGATATTATCTGTACGTTTTGTTCAATACCGGTTACTTGAAATAGAGTTAATTAAGATAAATTTTGCATGTAATTTCTCTTTGTTTCTTTATTAGGAATAAATAAATTACACGCAGAGCTTTTTTTTAATACTGTTTCTTTCGATATAAAGCGTCTTGTACATGATTTTAAATCTCTTATTTTTACTGAAACGACCGAATTTATTTATGCTTCATGGTTTTAATAAAGCGTATTATTTAATAAAATTCCTTATACACGGTGATTAAAATTATTTGATGTGATTATTTAATTTTCTACCCTGGTCTAAATATGAGTAATATATATATATATATATATATATATATATATATATATTATTTACCATTCTCTTTGATACAACTTATTCTAAGCATTTTCATCTGCTTCGCACATTGAATTAAACTACCTGATTATCAAATAATACTTCAAAACGAAGAACTTGTTTAATATTAACATTTATTTAGAACATTTACTAACTATTCAACACTTTTATGATCCTTTTCAGCCCAATCTAATCAGTTTGAAAATGACATTTCAGCGGGGTATTCAGAAGATAGCGACTACACATCAGATTTGAACTACCCTGTCGGCCAGCATGCGAATTCCTCTGCTTCCCAGTTCCGAACAGTAGCACATCAAATACACACACCCCAACGCTCACTTGAAACTTCCAGAGAAAATTCGTATGAAAGGGATGATGTGCCTGGCCACCAACATCATCTGCCGCCTTCGTATACACACCAGCAGCATCTTAGTCCTAGCAATTATCAACGTTACCACAGCTCGCAAAATCAGGTAACTATTATACTTTATTTTAAATAGAAGAATATATTATTGCAGCTCAGAGTGCAAGAGTGATTGCATATTATAAGTTAACAAAAAGGAAAGCAAACAAAATAGGGGATTAAAGATATTCAAGAGTACATATAGGTACGTGTGATATCCGAGTGAAGTTTTTAATACTATATGGAAGTATAACTTCCTCTCAACACATATCTTATATACTAAAATAAAGTCCAGAATATTTCTTTAAAAGTAGGGTGATCACTCACTTATTCTACACAAATTTTAATCTGCTAATTATTATTCATAAACAACTCCATAATTAAATCCTCTTTAATATATAAACAATTTACCTTAATAAGTCATATAATTTATCCTCTTTAAAACCGTATTAAACTTATCTGAATTCAACTATGTTCAATTATTACCTTGTATAATGACGAAAATCTGTATCGTAGGTTTGTTAACACCTTAGAATTAAATTATGTTGACTTTTAATACAGCCCTTACTCTTAAATTCAAAAGACTTGCACACAGAAAAATCTCATTATGCAACTTAACTAATTAATCCAAAAATATTACTCCTTTTAGAAATTTAAGCAAGATATATTAATTGTACTGTTATAAATTGCTTGTTGTTGTTTTTTCCAATGCATAATAATTATTATTCAACGCTCCATCACCTTTTAAATCATTTTTAAAGTAAAAATTTTCATGTAAATTCATCCATTACGAATATACGTTCATAGATTTTCCATTAATTTTCATATAAGTAAATCTTCAGGAATGTTTTCTTTTCCAATAGTTTTAATTAGTTTCCAATCGTCTACCTTCCGTTATAACGTATTTAAATAATTTTCACTTCTAAATACTGTACACTGTATGTACCACTTTATACTACGTGATGTATTTTCTAATTAGATCGACTGCATGCCGACGATTTAATCAAGATCGTCTTGGCCTTTATAAGGCGAGCCCCTACTGACGTAACAAATTCTAGGCATTCCAGCTGTTTCCTGAACTTTCGGTTCGTTTCGTTGTGTTATTTTCACGTTCAAGTTTATTCCCGAACGTAGCTGTGTCATGCTATCACCAGTCGAGAAGTTTAAGTACATTGTTTTACTGTCGCTTCGGGCTGTATAATAATTGGGCGCATCGTTTACATATGTTATCGACCTTTTATTACCGCTCCAGTCTATTTAATAATTGTGTCCGTTGTCATACTCATCTAAATATTACATCGTTCTAGAACATGCGGTCAATAAACGCGTTTTATATTAATTAGAAATCGTATTTTCTATTAACGCAATTCTTTTACTACTACATGAAAACTAAAATATTTATACACGCGGCTTTACATAAATTTGATATGCATTTAGGATTGAAATTTCTTTTAAGCATTTGAACAGGATTAACTACAAATGAAAATCTTTTATAACATACAATTGTGTATTTAAATGATTTGAACGTAATAAATACCTTTATTTTTGTCTAAAACACCATTGAACTATCTAATAATCACTTATTTTTATGCGACATTGACGGATTTTAACCCGAGGATTTCACAAATGTTTTCTATACAAATAAATATCTAAAAATTTGGCTTTTTCTTGCATTTTTTCGTATTTTCTCACACTTATGAAGTCAGAACTTTATCGTGTAATAGAATGTAACCTTTCTATGATTTTTAATCACATCAATATATATATATATATATATATATATATACATATACATATATATATATATATATATATATACAAATGTAAATATGTATATATAAAATATGATAATAATTATTAATGAGTTTTAGGTCAGCTGGAGAAAAGTAAACTTTTTTAAAGCCTAAATTTACGAATTTAATTCAAATTGTTAATCAGACTTCGCGGTGAGGTTATATATTAAATTAACGTAGAAATTAAATCGAAATACCTCTTTAGCTGATTTTTGCTTCAATTTATACCATTTTTTTATACAACAAAGCTCGCGGACCGTTTAAATATTCCTCTTCGGGGAAAAGAAAATGATATCGTTTCGCGTTACTTTAACTTAACCTCATACCAATTCTCAACCACGCGATGACTTGTGCTTTATTATCTCCTTGATCTTTTCTATTTAACTGCTGGCCGATAATTAATTCATTATTTTTGCCGTCGAACGTAACTACTTTATTTTCTTCCACTATTACCTTCTGTCGCGTAAAAAATGCATAACTCTCTATGGCTTATTTAAGTTACCATTACGTGTTAACACCTTCAGCAATATAAAAGAATACATTGTAAGATCTTACATCGTATTGTATGATATGATTAAACCCCCTGCAACCTGATATTTGCGATATTAACGAAACGTCTGGGATTTTAAGTAATTGCTACATTGTAAACTATAGCTGTACTTATTTCGGTGTATTATTAAATGGTATTATTTTCAATGCTTTTTTAATTTTCGGTAAAAAATGTATGACATTGAAATCTGTTTCCTTGTTTGTGGTTTTAAAATAATTTATGAACCTGAGTTTCGTTGCAATATGTATTTCTACCATAAATAGCTTTCTGTTTTCGTGGTTCGAATTTATTGCATAACGCCCTGCATTCTATATCTATTTAACATATTTATCGCATTAACTGTTTTATGAAATCCCTCATAGCAGCGGCTTACACTGTCGTGACGTTCGTGTTATTTAATGACAAATACGTTATCTTAATATTATAATAAACCCTACCTATTTATTTTTTAAAAATTCATTTTTTTATTGCTTTAATTATACTAACTGACCTAATTGAAGTTATATATTCTAAAAACAAAAACATTAAAGCGTCATGTTTAATTACGATTGGTAATTTGTAAAATGTATCATACAAAGTGCGTCATATTTATTTTCTCAAATTAAAATTTTTCTTTTCGCATCTAATTTATAACTAACGTAACGCAACGTATTACAATACTAGAAACTGAAAGTATTGAGAGCAATTAATATCAAATAATTCAATCGTCTGTATATTCAAATTGTTTCTGAAAACGACATGCATCAAACCTCTGACATTTTCTTGTGTTAATTTTATATAAACTTTCAGATGTATTCGCCTAACACCACGGATTGTTATAATTATGGTTCAACAACTTTAACTCAAAATAATATGCAAGCACAAGACCATAGTTTAGATTCGGAACCACTTTTTTATAATAGCCGGCCACTCAATTGCCATAAACAGGATTACTCGAGGTAAGTCTAAGTGTACGTGTAATTTTTTTATTTATTGCTATAATATTAATTGATAAGTTAAATCATACAACACGCTAGGAAGTTTTAAAGACAGCTGTTAGTCCTTTTTAATTTTCAAACCTTTGAATGATATTTTGTAAGCAGTTGGATCGAAACTGCATATATTGGGCACCATGCAGTGGTATATGCTTGCGGGGGAGTCGAAAAGCAGCAATCGTCCGCGGAGAAGTTCGCCAGACGCTCCCGCCAAGTCCGCGAAAGTTGCCAAAAATAAGCCTGTCAAGTCCAAGATTGAGTAAGACCAAGAAAACGACGGTGTCGACTAAGAAGCTCAAGGCACTTAAGCCCAACAAAGCAAAGCGCACCGCCAAGTCAACGATGACCGTCAGGATAACCACTAAAAAGAAGTCATCACCGCCGGAGGACGGCGGTAGTGTCGTCGACGCCTATGTACCGGCGACGGGCCGTCAATATACATTGTATAAACTAAACTCTAGTAATTTATACACATTAATGAACTTAGTAAGTACTTCGACAGTAAAAAAACTCAACTGTTGAAATACTAACTGGAGACATAAATATTGGCATATTAAGCAAAAATAACATGGATGTCTATCTGTCTATTTGAAGTCCGCTAATAATACCAAACTGAAATTATTAGCACTAACTATTAGCAAAATATATTGCCTTCCACAACTCCTAGCAACGAATAACTTCCCTCACATGCTTTCTATTCACAGATTTGCACCATGACAATCCCACTGTTCTTTCACTCGTTAATTATTCTAAAGGCTTTCTAAAATCAACCAGATTACGTTATACAAATTCTCTACTAGAATTGGTCTGTTTACACAAACTAACTAAGGTATTTATAAATACGTACATCTTTGTATTCGGATTGGTAACGCGTAATATTGAAACCTGTTTCCTTTTGCGGTTTTACAATAAGTTATTGACCTGAGTTACGTTCAACTATGCATTGTACAAAAGTATAACTATGGTTTTATAGTTTAAATTTATTGCACAAATTTCTTTTACAAAACGGAAAAATAATTGAAAACACTACTATTCGCAAAATCATAATATACAAGGTACATCTGCGTTTATTCTGTCCGTTTAAAATAAACTTTCTCCTTTCCTATTCGGTTTTAATCTAAAGTAACGCGAATGCGTTAAAACTATACGTACAAACGATTTCATTACTAGGATGACTGGATATCCTTTCACAAATTGGTCTGTTTACTCAATTCCTAAATAAATTCTATTCAAATTCAATATATACTTAAGCTCTATTAACATCAAATAATTCCAATAAAATACAAATAAAATAAAAAAAAATTTGGTTGCCTACCTATACGGATTTTATTTATTCAAATGTAGTAAACATAAATATAAATGGGTAAATACTGAAATTACTTTTTTTACAGTAATGAGACAATAAATTGTTTTCTAAATATGAAATAGAACGTAACAACCTGTTGTAAGATTGAGAATGTCCAGGCAGCCAGCTTTCCGTTTTTCAAACAATAATTACAGGGATATCCAACTAACACAGCTCCCTTAACTCGACACAATTGACTTATTTTAGTTATACTCGCAGCTAGACCATCATCGCGACACATAAAGGAGTTTGCAAAATTCCACGAATGGTTAACCTCCTTGCTAAATCTGCAAGCAAAACCCTACAAAAGCTCACGCACCGTTAAATTTCCCCTTTCGAAGAAAGTCAAGTTACATATTGAAACTGGTTGCGTTGTTCACCACTACCAAACCCCCCCATTTACTACTCGCCCGTCTTATTATATTTTACGTTTTAAATTAACTTCTCTGAATTTTGCTTTCCGAACTTATACTTTCAACTTGTCATCCCCTGTTTACTAATCCTTCGTATTATTGCATTTTGACGTTTTCTAATTAACTCGCGGATTTCTTTTCATCGGGTTTAATTATCGATTTCCCCATTATAAAAATTCGTTCAGTTATGGTCAGCATCCGCTACTACAGTGTAACAAGTTTAATTTATAGTCATGTTAAATATATAATTGGTATTGTTGTTGCAGTATGGTATTACTTTCGTGCCTTTGATGGGCGTAACGAGCGATATCTGTCTATTGTAAATTATCTTGTTCATGGGAAGTGCAACATTTAAAGTTATCTACATTTGCGGTTTTAAGTCATCGTCCTGAACTATTATGCCTTTAATCACAACGTACTTAAAAGGAATAATTTATAGTTCATTAGCTGAATGAGTTTTATAGAAACAAAATTCGAATTATCCTGTTTAATTAAGATTAATTATTCACGAAACCTATCATACAAGGTGCGTCCATATCTTAGCTAGTCCATTCAAATTTACTAAATTTTCCTACCCCGTCTAATATTACAGTAAGCGTAACCTTCTCGCAATACAAGCTATGCTTATATATTTCTTGGCTACAACAGAGGTTGTTAGCTTGCTCACTACAGAGGTTCATCAAATCGTTTGAGGCAAATATGTAGCACTAGAGTTTCAGTGCAATGAAATTGCAATTCCATGACTTTCAAAGAAGCTAAATTTCCAACTTGGCTAAAAGAAATAATTTCATTAGTTGAAGTACCTTGTTGAGGTTTCCAGTTTATTTTCCTAATTATCAACTTGCCAACTTGAATCTCCAGGCTCATAATCTTTGTCAATTTTTAAATATGTCACTAGAAAATTCCTCTTCCATATCATAATTGTATAAATTTCTTAATCTATACCGGTTAAATTTCTTATACGTAACATAATTGTATTTTTTGAAATTAAAGAATTTTTGCTCTCTTGCAGCAATACGCAACAGTCAGTGCGCAGAAGTCTGCGTGGAAGAAGTAGTATGGATTCTCATATTTGGTGTCTCAATAAAAATGTTCATAGACTCTTATATGAGTTGGTACTTGAACAAATTAATAATTCACACTAATACTTAAAATGTTTATTTTCAAATATATTAGAAACGCCAAAACGTATAAATACGATCCCGACGTATTACAAAGGATAGCTGTCAAAAATTTCCAACGTTTTTCTTATATGTTTGATAACACTTGGTAATGCTTATTACAATAATTATGTTTCATTTGACTTAAACTTAACAATTCTGTTCATATGCACTATCTGAATTTTACCTAAATTGTCATTGATAGTAGTTAGGTTTATTACACGAGATAACAGTGTATGGTCCCCTAAAATAACTGTGAAATTTTGACCGATTCTCCCTTGCTAACAGGACTAAATTTCCAACCCTTATGATGTCGATGGTGTCTGAATTTTACTCAAATTGTCCTTGATTGTACAGTTAGGTTTGTAACATGAGATAACAGTGTATGGTCCCTTAAAATAACTGTCAATTTTTGACCGAACCCTCCCTTGCTAACCAGACTAAATCTTCAACCCTTATAACGTCAATGGTTTTATTTCTATCATACTTATCTTTCTGTCCTTCTTTACTTGCTCTATGTATCGTTCCGCTCTTTTCCTCATAACTTGCACTCTATACTTTAATTCTTTTATTTAATTTTACAAAAGTACCCATCATGTCAATGTTAGATATATCAAAATATTGTTGAGGTGTAGACGTTATTACCATTTCTTCGTTGTGCCTAATTTTGTTTTCATTGTTTTACCAGTCATAACATTTGACTTTGTATTGTGCCACATCTCGTGATGTTCTTTTCCAATTGTAATGAGTTTTTAATTTTTAATAATCGCTTATTACCACAATGCTTTCCGAATATTGGTTTTTCATGAAAAGGTTTTAGTAATTGCTGTCATTGCTCCTTGTTTTCCACACTCATTAGTTTTGGATATAGTACTGCGCATACCTTACTCAATACAGCCGACACTAACTTCTTGAATTCTTTAATTGTACAATGCTTAAAAATGCTCTCCGATGTGGATAATTTAATATTTCAATATACGAATTTCCCAACTGTCTCTTGCAACTGCAGTAGAAGTTCTTCAAATGGAAAACTAGCTTTAATGAAATGGACTATCTCTCCCACTTTTTGTACATAGATCTTAGAAATATTCTATCTCGTAATCATATCCACTAAATCTAGCTTCATACCTACTAGTTTAGGTGCTAGGTTCTTTATTGTTAAAATATAAATTAGACCATGTGGTCTGTTAGAACTGAAGGATCTTAAGTAGCTTTGTGCTTCATGGTATTGAAACTCGAATGTGCAAATCAATCTTTCAGTGTTGCTGGGTTAAATTGCTTAATTACACAACAAATAACGCTTTCAATCATAAAAGTTAATGTAATAGTAGGTTATCATTTAATAACAATTCTAATGTCTTACACACTAGTAACATATTTCTTTCATTTTTAGCAAAAATTATTGGAGTGACTGCAACACAAGATACAATTATAACCAGCAAAGTATTCAAAATGTAGATAGTGATTTTATTCAAGATAGTTATTATAAGGATAGGCCTTCTACTAATTATAAGGGTAAGTATTTGTTTAATACTTTTGTCTAATGGTATGTCGCTCAGTTAGCAGGTTCTTTACTAATAAGCAGTGCGAACGCTGATTGTGCTCCTAGGGTTGGAGTCGTAGTAAATACAACATTTCCGACCCAATTTAGTAGTTGTAAATGGAACTTACTACATAACCTGATTTGTTACATTTGCGACATAACCTTAAATAATTGTTATAGTTAAACACTGATAACTGTAAAGACATTTCTGTCAGAGCTAATTGCACGATTATGCAGCCTATACTCAGTAAGAATAAGTATTTTCCTAAGTCTGTCCCCTCGTTGAAAATTTCTTAGGGACAATAAAAACATTAATACCTTTCTGTGCATGTACCTTTTGGATAATTTTCAGATTGTAGATGTTGATTTACAAATTTTTGGAGGTTTCCTGAAGAAGATATTTACAGTTAACACCAATCACTGCAAACTTAATATTACAGTTCTGCCTTATATAAGGAATAAGCAACTAACAGTCAAAGCCCATATTAGGAAACCTTACATAACAACAAAAAGTCCGCTGTCTTTTTCAATTCTGAATGCAGAAATCTATAGGAAGTATTTCATTTTGTAACGCTAGCGCGTTACTTAAGGAAACGTTAAACAGTTGAAAAAAAAATATTAAATTTATTTAGTTAGATAAGGTTTTGGCAATGAAGCACCCTGAAAAATTTATAAGATTTGGCACTTTAAATTTAATAACGTGCTATTTCAATGTAATAGTAAATTACGATGAAGAATTAAAATAGAAAAGCACCGAGTACATTAAATACAAACAGTAATAAATGTCAATATTTTACATCCTTTCGCATTAAATCCAAAAGCATTACAGATAGAGACCGAGAAATAATCGTTCATAATAAAGTTATTTGTACAAATTCACACGGGTTCAAGAAACAGTAACATGGCAGATACGCTTCAAAAACCACACACTCATAAAAACAGCCATAAAACAGTGTGTTGGGAATGTAACGAATGATGCGGACTATTGGTACTACAATGTATAATCGTGGGAATGAGTTCACACGAACAGAACGAATATAGAAGTTTAGGCGCACAATGCGCGAGAACAACAATAGCATGCAAGTAACCTTAGGACATAGGCCTATAAAAACCCACAGATAGTAAAAGAAAGGGTCGATCATCAAAGACATGCGAATTCGATCGACATGGTGAATGGTAGCAATGAATGAGTTCACGTGCACAGACTGGCAACAACCAGGAATATAGAACAATTTAGGCACACAATGCGTAAGAACGAAAATAGCATGCAAGAAACCCTAGGACATGAAACCTGTAAGCCAACGGATAGTAAAAGAAATGGCAGATCATCAGTTTATTAACTACAATACATGCGACAGAGACTAGCGAATACGATTGACATGGTGAATCGTAGGAATGAATGAGTTCGCAAGAACAGACTGGCAAGAAGCGCGAATATCGAACAGTTAGAGACAATGCGTAAGAACGAAAATAGCATGCAAGAAACCCTAAAACATGGAACATATAAACCAACGGATAGTAAAAGATAGGGCAGGTCATCCGATTATTTACTACTACACATCCGACAGAGACATGCGAATTCGATCGGCATGGTGCGGAACGACGTTAAAAACCAGATAAAATTGTTAACGTGGCGGTATTTATTTTCGAAACTGATAGTGAGTTGGGAGTTTGTGTCAACAACTGGGGATTTTTCACCTGCAACGATTCCGGCTGTGAAAATCGATGGATTTTTAAGCAAAAAAGTCTCTATGTTGTTTAATTTTTATAACTTACAAATATAGCATATGCTATTTTTGTGGTAATTAATAACTAGACGACTCCATGCATCAGACAGGTTTGCGTATGACGTCTGATCCCATGGTCCTGGGTTCAATTCTCGACCCAGTCTGCTTAAAATGCTAGGCGAGCATTTTTCACCAAAATACACCCTCGTTTGGATGTGAAGTAAAATGTTAATTTCTTCAGGTAGGTTGATGTTCAAAAGTTTTACATAGATAAGGAAATTAAAACACGTTTCATAGTAAGTGTATTGGTATTTAGTAAAAGTGTCATAACAAATATACACAATTTCAAAAGTCTACCCGCATGTCCCATTCACCTCTTCCACCGACTAGATCAAGAGCGTTTTCTGTGAGTGCAGTTTTTTCTAACTCGCGGGAATTTAAACTAGCCAGGAATGACGAAAACACAATTACCACCATCAACCAGAAAAACATAACAGCAATCAAGAAAGACCTAATCGATATATCTTTAGCAATGGAAACAATATCAACCGCAAGAATGCCCAGTATATTCTTCGATAGGTGGAAGGCGCTCTAATAGCCTTAGCAGCATCATAGGATTGCAAAACTTACAAGGCCAAACTCCACCAGGCAGAAAAATACATCAAGACCATTACGGAACAACAGGTAACATGCACAGCTACGCTGCAAACACAAACACTTACTCAACCTACATATGCGCACATCTCCACAACAACCTCAACTTCTCAACACGCCCCATCCACCCCCCCCCGTATCACCCTAAAATCCATATCCACAAAAACAACCCCGCTCAATTACAGACCATCATGAAACAAAACTTATGCCCTTCCCTTCCTGAACTATCCGTTCAAAGTATTTGTCTATCTAAAATAGCTATAATTATCCACACCGACAAACCCGCTGACCTTAGAATAATTTCTAAGCTTAACTAATAAATTTGTTCCATTAATGTACCTAAACCCCATCAATCACAACTAGTAATCTTCGATATTGATAAAGGGATCCCTACCCTCGACTTACTTCTGCGTATACCGCCAGAACTCCCTTCAACACCTTGTCCTTGTGAACCCCTATCAAACCAAAATTTTTGTAGTTATCCGCTGCCTCAAATCTGACACAATCACATTCACCTTAAACATCTCTCTGCGCCTCCCCATGATCTTAACTTCAAGATCTCACATTCACATTGGTTATAAATCATGCAGAATCCGAGACTTAGTATCAGCTACCAGATGCTATAACTGCCAAAGATTTGAGCACTCCGCCATAATTTGCAGATCTACTACCACTTGCGGGCATTGTACCAAAAAGCACTCAACAAGATCGTGTTTCAACCTGCAATCCCAACCACTCACCAACTCTAGCTGTCTCTGTCGTCTCCACAATCACCTAGTCACCAGTCCAGAATGTCCTGTCTATTAACAATCGGAGATTTCAGAGCTACACACGGATTATGGATACCAATCCCTTCTCAAAATAGGTCCCCTCGCCCTATATTGTCAACCAACCCTCTCATCTTCTAGTCTTTGAATTATCCAGATTAATCTTCATCACTCTGGTTCCATAACTTTAGAATTTTCCCATGTTTTCCAAGAACATAGAATATCTATATCCATCCTTTAAGAACTGTACCTTGTGAAAAACAAAATCCCAAATCTCCCCACACAGGCTAAATCCTTTGTACATCCTAGCCTAACTGATCGTAACTTATCAGCTGCAATAGTCGTAAATGCTCGTTACATAGATTTCTTTGTAGTCTTATCCCTCTCCACCTCACAAATCCTAACAGTACAAATGCACTGGAAAACGGGAACACTGCACGTTATTTCAGCATTTCAATACAACACAGACTATACTTACAGTACTTAGACAACACAATACAAAGTATTGGACTGCCCCTACAATAATCTGCACCGGTACAAATGCAAATTCTACATTATAGTACAACGACCCCACAGACAAACGAAGCATTGTCCACAGAAGTGTTTATACTTACACTTAAGCGTTTCATTGCAAGAAAGAGAAACCCGGCAATAATTTACAGCGATAACACTACAAACTTTCTTGGGGTACGCAATCATTTCAAAGAATTGTGCGATCTCTTCAAAAATTCTGGATACGTAAATAATATAATTTCATTCGCTGTTGAAACGCATATAGAGTGGAAGCATATTCCTCTTTACAGTACGCATTGGGATGGATTGTGTGGAGCTGCCATAAAAAGCACCAAATACCACTTTCGTCACAACTTAGCAGATGAATAAATCACTTTTGAAGAATATAGTACTGTTTTATGCCAAATTGAAGCAACTCTAAATTCACGACCTATAAGTCCAATATCCAACAATCCATCAGACCTCTGCTGTCACTTCCTCATAGGTATAAGCTTAACTTCATATCCTGAAAGAAAGGTGGCACATTTACCAGAAAATAGACTTTCCTTCCGGTAATACTGTTCCAAAATTCAGGAAAATTTTTGGAACCTATGGTCAGTTGAATATTTAAATAGGCTTCAAAATATATACAATTGGTTAGCTCCTTCTGAGAATCTCCAAATAAATAACTTAATTCTTTTGAACGAAGATAACGCTCCACTTTTGAAATGGCTGTAAGCTAGAATACTCGAGGTTATGCCAGGCCTTGACAACAAAGTCTGGACAGTTAAATTAAAAACGTCCATTTCTGTAATTACTAGAATGATCACCAAGTTCTGTTCATTTCTGCGATTAACCTAGGTTAGGTTACATGTTGATTGTGTTCATACAAGGGTTATTGTTCTTCTCTTGTGTTAAAATGCAGGACCTTAAAGGGGGAGAAGATGTTGAAAATTCATATTATATTTTCATAATTATACAAATTCTCGAGTTGTCCTTGGCTTTGTATTAGTCTGGTGCGTCCTTGTGAATGTGTCCCACCAAAGAGCCATTAGTTTTCTGATAAGAACGAGGGTGTTGTTTTCAATACCAACTATTCATTCTGTAGTATTCCAACACAAATCCCGATTGATGTAATTCAATAGAACACTTTCCACTTTAAAAGTAAATGTTCCAATTTTTGAATTTAAATACTTAAATTCAATGCCTTAAATGGAATAAGTGTTGTATTTAATCCAAGTACAAGTAATGTAGTGAGCCGAAGGTTACATGCAATTTTTAAATACAGACAACAGGTACCATAGTTGTAAGAATGAATTCATCGTGTGGACTCGAACAAACGTTAATCTTGTTAGAACACAGAGAGTAAATACTAATTCCAGTTTATGAGGCATATTTTACTGTCATCTGTTTATAATTTGCTACCACCCTGGGAGGGGTGTTAGTATATTTTCAAAATTAAGACTTATGACCTTAGAACAAGTAATATAAAACACTTTAAATATCTTAAGTACTCATATCAACAGTATAATTACAATTTCTAATATTACCACTTCTTGCTTACTCAAGTTGAAGCAGAATAAATACCTCTACTCACCACCACGATGAATAATCTTGTTCACTACCTACTGCTTTAATATATTGTTAAATTACCGCTAACTTTATTCTGAGCCTAAGTCCCATATACCTCAGCGGATCCATCGGCCCTATAATAGTACACAACAAATATAAAGTAAATAAAGATTTGGATTGGCCTGTGGTATCTTTTACTCTTTTCCAATAATCAGTATAAACATTTAACTTATAAATTTCATGAATAAAATATCAAAGGCCAAGTGCATGCATTTGGGGAACATTAATCTAATATATATTTTACGATGCCGAACATGATGTAATTCGTGGAACACCTTGATGTAAGTACATAATCCCCGGCTCAGGATCAACTTAGCAGATAAGCTACGAAATTCCACGAACCGCAAGACTGGTGTCGTGTACTTCTTCTGCTCCTGTGATAGGAATGTGGATAATTGGGATCTCCCCATAAGTAGCACTTTCCCAAGAAGATAACTTCATAAGTAGCTTCTAAACATAACTCCCAAAATCGAACTGAAATATCGAACCAACGATGACCCAATAAATTCTTAATACCAAACTCCAACTTTAAACAAGAAATTTCAACACTTTCGGTTGTGTGAACTTGTTCAGCAGTTCTATACAGGTTGTTGATGTGAGGCGTGCCTACGGAAAATATAGCGTCTTAAAACTGCACCTTCAGGCCAGTTTTCAGGCTTGATTATTACTTCATAATCTTGGAAGTCTACACCAATACGGAAACAGGCATAAATACCTTTAGTAGGTAGGGGCTCACAAACGAAAAGTTTGCCATTTAAAATTTTTGTTAGATGTTTGTTAACAGTTTCCACAGAAGTGCCTTGCTTGATACGCCCAAGAAATAGCCAAGCACGTTTAGAAACAGCGCTTAATTCAATGTTGTCTCTCGAGCCTGTTCCAACAACTAGCTGAGGAGTTCGGTTTGAAAATCTGTTTCGTCCACGCACGATCGTAAAAGATTCATCTATCAATGTATCACTGTCATTATTGTTTCTTTGATGGGGTAAATGTATATGTGAATTATATTTCTGCGATTTTAATGGTTTGTTGGTATTAGCGCTTTGTACCATATTTGTTTCTTGTAAAGAAAATTCAGAAGTTGCCTTATGTAAAATTTCTGTATTACTAGTGGTAGTAGCTTTCGATACTGAAGATTTATTCTCAATTGTATTAAACTTTTGTTTTCTTTTTGATAAATTGGAATCATTTATTACTTCTGAGTTCAAATTACTCCTATTTCCCATATCAGGCAATAATGTATTTTGGGATGCATTAAAACCTAGGTCTTGGCCTTTAATGCTACTTGGCTGTGTATTATGAATTGAATTTGTAGATAAGCCACTAATATTGCCAGTTTTTAAGAATATTCCATGTGGAGCTGACTTATCACCAGTCAACAACTTAATTAGATCAATATTGCTTTCTTTAAGAATGCACATTTCCACTTTTAGTTCATTAATTTGTTGGCATAATACTTTAATTTGGCAATTTACTAAATCTTGCAAAATGTAATTAAAATCATCACTTTTCAAAAAATTGATTACCTTGTTATCAGAATCCACATTTGTGATATCACTTGTACATTTGCTTGTGCTTAGTTCAGAACTTTCAACAACTGTGTTCTCAGTATTAGGTATCAAACCATCTTTTGTACAGAAGTTGCATTGAAATACCAAATCGTCTGATGCTAATTGTAAATAAGTTCCGATTCTTTCACCACATGATGCATGCACTATATTACCACATGTGTAACACTTAACAACCTTATTTACTACCTTTTTCTTGCAATATAAGCACAGACTAGGTAGAGTTACATTACTATGCTGTTCATTGGCAGCCATATTGAATTTAAAAAAATATATTCTTTATTATCTAAAATTACTAATTTCTGTTTTTGACAATGACAATGACAATTTATGCATGAACAAACTTGTACCCTATCGAAAAACTATTACTAAACTCAATACTCCTTAAAGAAGACTGAATATAATTTCTTACAGATAAACAAAAATTGAATTTAATGAAATTATTTCACAGCCACCACTGTTGATCGTTAAAAGCTAATCTATCTACATTATTACCGATTCTATCCATTGCGCAGTAACTTCAACTACAAATTTAAAATACAATGGCATTGATGTATCTAAACAGACATAACCCTACAAAATTGTAAACATGATTGTAACTGAAATTTAATTTAAACTATTCGCATAGTCTACAGAAACTACTTTGGAAATTCATTGTAAATTATATACCTTTTTTAAATAAACAAATAATTACCATCACCCTCTTGTACAGTTATTAAACATAAAATATATTTACAAAATCATGTACAGAACGATAGCCAAATCGGGCTGTAACATACTCCCCTTACTTAGAAAAAACTTTAAAATTTTTTTCGAGAAACATCAAAATTTTCAACATTATTACTAAAAAAATCATTACTAAATCATTGCTGAACGTGCTACCATTTTTCATTAGGATATAAAGTAAAGTCGGGTTTTAGGTTTGAAATATGCCAGTGACCCTTTGATTTACCATTATAATCTTCCAACTCGTACGTATTAATGCCTAATTTTTTCTTCACTTTATAGGGACCAGAAAACTTTCTGCCCAACTTTGCTGAATAATTCCTTGAAGCATGTGACAAATTGTGATCCCTTTTCTAACAAAAATCTCCCACTTTTAAACTTACTAGCCTATGCCTTAAATTATAATTATGGGTTGCTCGTCTATGAGCTTCTTTAAGTTTTTGTATTACAAAATTTCTAATTTCTTTAAATTTACTAATTTTGCTTGTCCGACCGTTGCATTATTATTGTTTATTATTATTATTATTATTATTGTTCTCTATTAATTGTTTCTGTTCATCATCTTTATATTGTCTACCATCTATTATCATTTCACCACCAAAATTAACAAAATAGCGTGTGTTTTTAGTTACTTCTGACTTTGCTGTCCGCAAAGCGCAACCAAGTTTAGATAGATTTTTATCCCAAAGTTTTTTATTTTCTTCGATATAAGCTGTTATCATAGTTTTAAATGTTCTATTATATCTTTCTGTCGGGTTATTTTCTGGAGAATGTAACGGAGTAGTTAAAATTTTTATATTGTAATCTTTCATTAATTTAGTAAACTCTCTACCCTTATATTGACCGCCATTATCTGATTTGAGATATTCAGGAACTCCAAAAATTAAAAATACATTCTTTTCTATTAGTTTAGTTATGTTTGCTGCCATAGCTGTTCGCATTGAAAAAAACAAAGAAAATGTACTAAAGTAATCACAAATGGCTAGTATAAATCTGTTCCCGTGCGTACTACGAGGACAAGGTCCAAGAATGTCTGTAGTAATGTACTGCCAACATCTTGTAATATTTACTTTTGACCGCATTTCCCCTGCTTTTTTTCGTTGTTCGGGTTTTGTTTCGCAACAAATTTTGCATCTTTGTATGTATTTCAATATGTCGGATTTCATTCAGGGCCAATAATGTCTAAAAAGAACTCTGTGGTACGTTTTGTATATCCCTAAATGACCTGCAAGAGGAGAATCCTGACTGTTTTTATCATTTCTGAACGATCCAGTTTTGGAACAACTATTTTCCAATTATTTACATTAGCATTAAATGAATTATCTACAATGTGTTTGTATAACTTATTATTTTCTACTCTCCAATTAGGGTAATCTAAGGGTTTATTTAATTCATTTCTACACATATTTTCGTACCATACATCCCTTTTATTATTTTTATTTACATTAATATTACAAATTTGTGGATTAATCTTACTTTCCTTGTTAGATATCGCTCTGCTTAAATAATCTGGCACTATATGAACTTTACCAGCTCTACGTACAATTTCGAAATCGAATTGCTGTAATCTCAAAGCTCACCTACTTAATCTACCTGACGGATTTTTTAAATTATTCAGCCAAACTAGACTGTGATGATCTGTGATAATCGTAAAGAGTATACTTACTAAATAACCACGCAGTTTTTCAACTGACCAAAGAACTAATAAGCATTCCTTCTCTGTGACCGAATACTTCATTTCATTTTTAGTTAAGGCTCTTGATAAATAAAAATTACATGTTCTTTGCCATCATAGTGCTGACTTAAAACTGCACCTAAACCGTAAGAACTTGCGTCAAATTGAAGAGTGAATGGATATTTGAAATTTGGGCACGATAAAATCGGTGCTGAAATTAATGCATTTTCACCTCTGAAAATGCTTTTTCACAATCCTGACTCCAGATGAATTTAGTATGTTTTTTAGTTAAGTTGGTTAACGAGCAACCATGTTAGAAAGATTGGGTAAACATTTTCAATACCATGAAATCATTCCCAAAAGACGTTTGACCTGCCTGGGTGTTTTAGGTGTAGGTATATTGACCACTGCACTAACCTTTTCTGGATCAACGTTAAGACCTGCTCTATGTACAATATACCCTAAAAATTTAAGGTCGTTTCTGCAAAATTTACACTTTTCTTTATTTAAAATAAGACCTGCTTGTTGTAAACACTTCTTTTAAAACTACCAAATGATTTTCAAAATCTGGTGTAACTATTATTAAATCATCCAAAAACTTAAATAAACATGGATTCTAGTTCAGGGCCAAAAATTTTGTCTACTAGCGCTTCAAATGTTGTCGGTGCCTGTGAGATACCAAAAGGTAATAATCTGTTGAAGTGAAATAATCCCCTTGATGGAATAGTAAATGCGGTATATTTTTTGCTATTCTTGTCTAACGGAATTTGCCAGTAGATGCTTACAATGTCAAGGCTACTTAAGTATTTAGCATTACCAAGTTTGTTTAAAATCGCGCTCACAAATAGTAAGCGATAGGCATTTTTTTCTGTCACTGCATTTAATTTGCGAAAATCTACACAAAATCGATATTCATTATTCCCTTTTGGAACCATCAAAATTGAGGAACTCCAGCTAGAGTCGCTCCTTTCTATAACACCTAGCTGTAACATCCTGTCAACCTTGTCATCTATTCTTTTTTGCATAACAGGGTTTACTGGAAAATATCTGGATTTTATGGGAGGGCTGTTCGTGACAATTTTGTGCTCAACTAAATTAGTACGACCTAATTTAACTTGACTAATTGAATCAAAATATTCTTCCACAATATTGTTTAGTGATAAACTTTGTTCAAATGTTAAATCATCCGATGTGTGAAGCAAATTTACTTCCGTATTTTGGTTATCCGAACTAAAACTCCATTCGCCTTTCCTAAGATCTGATACTAATCCTATTTTAATCCAAAAAATGGTACCTAAACCTAATACTAACGTGTGTCTTAACTGTGGAATAATATAAATGTCAAATAGTTGTACTTTATTTTTCAACCGTATGGGTAAAGTTACAATTCCTGAACATTCAATATTTTCAGCATTTGCTACCGTACATTTAATGTTATTAGACTTTTTTATTTTTAATCCCAAATTATTTATTAAGTTTACTCCTGTATTTCCTAAAAATATCTGATTAACTCCAGAATCCAATAATCCATTTATTTTACAACCGTAAATTTCGACTGTTACATAAGGGCATTCTCCTTCGTCGGTCTGTGACAATACATGGTCTAATATCGGTTTACTTTTACAATTATAATGATTAATCTGCTCACTTGTGCAATTATGATAAAGAAAATTATAATTTACATTGACCGTTTCAAATCCTGCAGAAACCTTATCACGGTTTCCCGAATTACATGTAGGACATGTTAATTTGGTGATATGAATTATAAATTGATTAAATAGTACATGTACAAAAAAACATTGGTCGTTCATGTTATTTCCAACTTTCGGATGCATAACAAGACCTAGTCCTTATCTATCGAAGGAAAGAATTATAATTTAATTAACAGGTATAAAAAAACAATAAGTGGAAGTGTTCAAATCTATTCCAATACAGATCGCAATAAAATAATGTTTGTATTAATTTGTAATGCCTTATTGTAATTTCGTGGTTATGGCTAAATCCAAGGGCATAATAAATTTTAGTGAAGTAAGTGCCATCATCATGTCAAAACGTGTTTGTGAAGAAAGTTAATTTTAGACGAATAAGCTACTTTTGCATTTAATATCGAAGGATTCGACATATTAAACTTTGTCATTTGTTAGTACAGTTTCAGCAAAATTGTTGAGATAATGAAATGGCCCATGGCATTTCAAATCCTTTCCTTCTGGTTAAAAACAAAATTGTAATAAATACATCAGATAGTTGCAATTTTCAGTAGCTTTAAGTAGCCAATGGAATTTAGTGAGTACTACTGAATGAATGTTAAAAGATCCGCTTAGCTGGTAATACAAAGATGTTCGAGAACACACAGAATAAGCAAAATTAAGAAACTTTTGTTATCGTACAAGTTATTTACATCGTTAATTGCTAATTTTGTTTACAGCTGTAAGAAGACCAAGTTTAGAGCGCCAGTCTACGTTATACGATGACCCAACCTTGTATGATAATAGTAGCACATATTACACGAAGAAACAAAGAGACCAAGTAGTATCGTATATGGAAATTCAGTAAGTACTTCTTTACCGTTATAATTCTTTTCAGTTATAAACAATGTTCGATTTTAAGAGTCGTTTAAGAGCATGTATGTTTATTCCTTTTTACTGTACTGGCTTAGCTCAAAATCAATAAGACTGGTAACATTTAGAATTTGACATAATTATTCTCTGGTTAGAGACTGTAGCTCATTCATCTTGTTCTAATTTAATGGTTTACAAGCACAAATAGTTGGCATTTTCAGAGGTAGTTTCTGCGTGATTGTTCTCTTTATAACAACTATTCAGAAAGGATCTTCTATGGATGTTAACTTGTCTGTATTGCAGAACGCTCGATACAGATATTTAAACAAATCGAACTTTTATAACATAAAGAAAATTGTGGTTTTAACCCTTCGTAAGTCCAGCAATAAGATGCACCACGAGTGGTTGCGCATTAGGCATTTGCCCACATTTCAATTTTTCTAATTTAAGTTCCATTTTACTACAGAACAGTAATCTATGTGTTGTCTTGTTATAATACATGCATGACTGTTATAGTCTAAGGTATAACCGTTAAAGTCCCGCGTAATTGATAAGAGCCACTACGACAGTTGGCACATAATAAACACGTACATAATATTGCACAACAAGGTATTACGTCATTATAGCGTCTCAAATTGTATCACGTACCAAAAATGTTTACTGTGATACTAGAGGCACCCTTAGGGAATAGATAAAATGTACTCACGTAAAATATGGAGCTCTTCACGACTTTGCGGTTATTCTTGCGGCAAGAGCCATGCTCTTCTTCGTGGATCTCGGCGTTGGTTAGGCGTGGGTCGGGCTTCGCCCTCGTTGAAACCAGATTTATTTTGTCTTCCCTCTTCGTGCTTGTAGCGGTACAATAGGAATAAGGTGAAGGCAGAGATACGATAGGGCAAGAGATAAAAGGAAACCTACATTACCTGAAAGAGAAGACAAAAAAAGACACAGATGAACCTCACTGTTAGACGTCTAGTTGACTAATTCGTCGTGTCGAAAACCGCCACTTACTTCCCCACTCCGCGTCTGCGCAATCACTTGCACCGACGCAACTGTCCAAAGTAACGGAAGTGCACAAGTCTATTTTAAAAATAATGGCGGGAATTCACTTACAAATTTAAAAGTGTACATCTCCAAATTTGGAATGTAACAGTCTTACACCAAATGCAGTTAATTTTTATTGTTCTATTTATGAATAAGATCTACTACACTTATTATATAGAAACAAACTAATCTTTTATATATGAATACAAAACAATAAAATGGAAAAAAATACTTATTCTGAGCTGGGATATATCGATTCACTACATTTATGACAAATAAATTTACAGTGTTCAGTACAAAAGTAACCTTGGCATTTGTAACACACTTTTTGGGTTTTTCTGTGCTTCCTTTTAGCAAACTCCTGATTTACCAGTATTACTTTCTTCAGAGGATTTTTGGGTAACTTGTTCTTGAATATTAGCAATCTTTTTCATAGAATATTTCAGTTGCGATGGTAATGTAGAAATTGTTATTCTTTTCTTTAGATGCGGTTTCATTAGTTCCAATGCTAGTGTTTTTATAAACGTAGAACGTCGTAACTTTTTATTTGTATTGGCCATGAAAATTATTTGCGAATTTATAACACCGATGTTTAGAAGACAATAAAACACTGCCAAAGACCATCGATGGCTTATTCTTGAAACGGAATATTCACTAACCATTTTATCAACAACATGTTACACTTTGGTCTACACTCTAAGGTATACTTTTTAAAGTCCCTGCGGGTAATGTATGAGAGCCACTACGACAGTTGGTAACACAAAAGATATTTGCAAAATGTTGCGCAATAAGCGGTTACGTCATACCTTTGATCAAATTATTACCACATACAAAAAATGTCTATTTTAATTATAAGAGAAAACACAAGGTACTCTCGTAAACTGTAGGACTTCTCACAGCATTACGGCTATTTTGGTGGCAGCTGGGCGTCATTGAACATTGTGGACGTGGGTCATCCTTTTGCCCCCGGTTGAATCCAAATTAATTCGTCTTCTTCTTCCTTGTGTAGAGGGACGACAGGAATACAGGTAAAGGTACGATAATCAGGTAGAAATGGAAGGAAGCCTGAAAAAGAAGACAAGAAGCGCCACAAAGATAACCACTAGGCTCGACGTCTGGCTAACTAGTCCCGACGTGTCGGAAATCACCACTCCTGTTTTACTCTGCGCCTGTGCATTCTCGAGAGCCGACGCAACTAACTAAAGTGACGGAAATGCACGCACAAGTCTTTTAAATTATTGGCGCGAAATCACTTACAAATTAGGAACTTATAGAAATGTTTATATGCCGATTTTCGGCATGTAACAAACATCAACCCCTCCTTTTGCAGTTAATGCCAGTACTTTTATCTATTTTGTCATCATCATGAAGTGTTGACAAGAGCAAAACGTTTTTATATTTTTTAGGAACATATGAAACCAAATTAGTATTTTTTGAAAATGCAAACATGCTACTGCAAACCAGTCTTTTTCTTGTTTGCAAAATAATTGGTGAAATTTCTTTTTTATTCTTTCTCAAAGTTCCAACTAGCGTCGTTCTTTGTTGCAGCAATTGTTCAGCTAAAGGAATCGACAAAGAATAATTCTCTACGGTAATGTTCCGGTCTGTATTCTAAATAGGTGCAGCAAGTCTAAAAACTACACTAGTAGCCTTATTATCCAGCTTGTACGAACCTTCAGGTTGCTTACCAGCATAAATTTCTAAATTTTTAGTGTAATACTTACAGGAGTCTACTAAAGCATAAATTTTGATTCCGTACTTTGAAGGTTTGTTTGCAATATATTGCTTGAACTGGCATCGTCCTCAAAAAGTAGGTAGCATTTCATCATTGGTAGCAAATTCTCCTACTTGATAGTATTCCTTACATCTACGGACACTTTTCTTATTGCAGCCAAGTTGTCTACTTTACTTCTTTGAAGCCGATCATTCAAATCATCAAAGCGAAGCGCTCGAAGTAATGTATAGAAACGCCGCTTTGACATCACAGCTCAAAAACATTCTGGAGTTGTACCGTCATCAAGCCAATGTTCTGACAGATTCAAATAATTTGCTTTTTTATGCCTGCCATGTAGAAAAACCCAAACAGGGCCCATATTTCTTGTGCGTCGGTTTCACAGCAATCCCTTTCACGAACGTATTTTTGACGCATTTGCTCGAGATAAATGTTGGTACATAAAGAAATAGTATTCTTCTTAATCTTCTTTGGGGATTAAACCACTCATAGTTTTTAAAATTATCTTTATTAACGTTTCGATCCATAACCTAGGATCGTTTTCAAAATAATAAAAACTTCAAGTTTGACATTTATGACATAAATTGAAGGTGACTTTGATTTATTGATATTTGAAATATTTGGTTTGAGTACACTAAGCAAAAATTTTTAAAGTTTAAATGAATAATTAATTGCCTTCAATTTGTGTTACGGCCTGCGACCGACTTTTTTAGGTAGCCAATACGCTTAACGTGAAATCAGCTGATTAATTTTTATTGTAAAAATTCAATAACTTGGGAATTGGAAAACATTTTTTAACATGTTTCTATTTATACAATTTAGAGGATGGTTATTAAAGAAGTGTGCAATTGCATTATTAAAAGGCTTAAGTAGTCGTTTTATTATATTTATTTTGAAGGGGAAATCATTATGATTTAGGCTACCTCTTTGGTAGATTTTAACATTGTTCTGAGGTAACCTTATGGTGGGTTTACACTTGTCAGATACCAATGTTGTTCTATGAAGGTTGTATATGGATCTGAGGCGACCCTATGGCGGGTTTACACTTGTCAGATACCAGTACTGTTTAACGGAGATTGTATATGGTTCTGAGGTAACCTTATTGCGGGTTTACACTTGTCAGATACCAATGCTGTTTTACAGGAGTTGTTAATATGCTTCATCATCATCATCATTGGATCTTCATCTCAAAACTGGTTGGACACGTACCTGCACTTATTTATATTCTGAGCTAGCTTCCATTGTTTTCTAATTTTATGTCTTATTTCCTAGGTTATGGATCGAAACGTTAATAAAGATAATTTTAAAAACTATGAGTGGTTTAATCCCCAAAGAAGATTAAGAAGAATACTAAACAAACCACAACAAACATACAGGGAGTAATTATAAAGAAATAGTCTCTACTGAAAAGAACAATTCCCAAGCCTCTAATTCAGATTTCGCATTCTTTGCAGCAGTTTTTACACCTGGCAGATTGATAACAATGTTTTGCCGCCTTCTTCGTACATTGAGACATGGTGAATGCATCTTCCACTTGGTGGATTTATCCTTACCTGTGTACTGTAGACCAATCAGCATTGGTTGAATATCATTTCCTAATAATTCGGTGTCGCTGTCGGTTGCTTCTGTATCAGTATTATGAACGCTGTGTTCTGATGAATCAACTGATTCACTTGCATCTGATATTATTTCCGCATTTCTAAAAATAGTTTCAGCAGGTTCAGATTCTGCACACCATTGGGGAGCTGAAAACGTATTAGTTATGTAATTTGTTTCATTTTTATAGGTTCAAATTATAATTAAAATCTAAATACGTTATGCAGGGCGAAATATTCAATCACAGACTCTTGTAAATTTAGATAGTAGATATACATAAAAAAGTAAATAGCACATTGTGATACGTATCCATATATACAGTAAAAAATATTTATAATTACCTCCACATTGGTCTTCCATAAACTGCTGACGGGCTAATTCCACTAATCGTTTACCACGACTCATCATTTTATATGCAATTTATCTTATTTATTAAACAATTTCACAATCAGAATGAAATGCCACCTGAAGACATTTCATATGCGTAGTAAGTCGCGTAATTGGCAAAATGCCCACACTCAGGCGATTTCTAAGAGAAAGTGGGTGTAAATAAGAAATAAATCACTATTATACTAACTGTTTTCAAATAGTAGGTAGGGAAAGGGTCGAAACTCAGCTACATAAAAGCAGGTAGTTGTATGTTTAAGGAGCTGTACTTTTACAATACCTAGAAAAATAATGTGAGCAAAATGCTCATAGTGTGACTTACAAAGGGAGACGACAGCTGCATAAACTAATTACATTTAAAGTGATAAAACCACATACTATCAAATTTATTGTAACATTAAAGTTATCTCTTGTAAGAACCGAGGTTTAATTTCCATTCATTTAATGCCTATTTATTAATAGTCTGTCGAAGGGCATTTTGTAAATCAAAATAACGAACAAATTGTGGATTAACGTACTTTCTGTATTATGCCAAGTAAAATCGGTAACACTAAAGAGGGGTTTCAATATTCAACAGATTCTCGGATTTGAAATGTGTGGGTGAACCTGAATAATTAAAATTATTTCAGCAAGCTCTGCTTTTAGACAGGGTTCAAAAGATATTGCCGGGAGAATAATTAGATATTAACGATGTACGACTACTTCTTGTATTGAGAACAGTTTACGTAAAGTTTAGAATAATTTGAACATGTACCAGCACTTCAGTCCTAAAACGGGATATGCATAAGCACAAAGAACAATTAAAGAAATCTTCTACGCAATATTAAGGTAGGTGATCAACTGGGTAACACAGTGGAGACAAAGTCTTAATTATATTGATGTACTTATCCCAGGTATATTTCAATTCCTGACTCTAGAAATACATTATTAAAGACAAAATAATGAATATTACAAATAACAGTTAAAATTGAAATTCAGCTTTGCAACACGAATCAAACTGGAAACTGTTACAGCGGCGTCATGATTAATAATAATTATTCCGTTGACGTTTTATCCACTTTCCTAAAAAGCATCGTCATGACATGACTTCTGATGTAAATTAAACCTAAATTAAGGTTTTATTCAACAACAACACAGCTTACAAATTATGCTTGACGTTCAATATCCTGAAACACTTTTTTTAGTTTATAGTCACACTTTGGGATGTGACGGTGACTGCCTACGAAAACACTTTCCTAAAAGAAGTAGTTAAAGGAAAGGCAGTCTTCCAACGTAACTAGGTTTATATTCATGGGTAAGGTGATGAGAGATGGTCACGAGTCTTCAAAAGCTAGATAGATACCACAATATACAGAAACTAAAATTAGAACAACAATAAACAGGACGCCATCAAGGCACATAAAAAACCAGGATGTACTAAGAGAGAACCTTGGAAACCATTAGGGAAAAATATCACATTCGCTGTGTGAACACGGTTATCAAAAAAGAGTGCATAGCATTCGTAATAAACAATATAGTTAGAGCAAAAACAGGATATAAGAGACGTGCTCTTAATACCTTGCTTATAAACACTAGTGAAATATTCTTTGGTTGCTATGGCAAAAAAAAATCATATGAGATCACTTCTTGTAATAAAAATATGTTATCAAACCACACCATTGGAACTACTTGAAAACTGCTGTAATACAAAGCTACCAGAGATCTTGTCATTTTAAATGCTTACTAATATAAAAACCGAGTAGTATTACCTACATATTACAAAACAGTATAAAATTGATTACTAATAGGTCACCATTATTGTATTAATTAAGTTTAAGAAACCTTTTAAAACTCTGCATTGGGAAATTCTAAGCACATAAACATTTTAATGCAGATGTACATGAAAACCACACAAAGTTGTGGTCTGCATGGAAAATCCAGACATTGTAATATCTTTGTGATCTGAGAACATACTGCATCGCCATTTCTCATGCCTTGTATGGCGTTGTATCCGCCCATGTGCGTCAGAGAACTTTAACTTCTTCTAAAGAGAATAAACATTTTCCTGGGAGCGAACGTATCGAAACAAAGGACTCAACTACCGACTTCCTTCAAGTACTGACATTTTTCGAGTTGGTAAACAGGGACTTTATATTTATTTGACTCAGCACTAATCTGCCTATGAAATATTCATGTCTTACCAATGAGATCACCAGCGCCAGCATCATACCTTATTAATCAAAACAAATGGATCATAAACTGTACTAATCTAAAACAAAGTTATAAAAATTGCATCACCTCTAACCTAAACCTTGAGTATAAACCATATCTGATAAAATAGTAGCAACCTAAAAAAAATTATATTTCTTAAAGGTAATAGCATAATTCTATTGGTGGGATTTTATAATGCAAAAACTATTAAAAGAAAATAGGATTATAAGTATTTCAAAGGAATGTCACAAAATCTACTAGTGCTCCTTCCTTACCCTCACCTCCACTGCATTAAAATCTCCTGTAATTATTAAATATTCATGTTCTATTACGCATTGTGGTATGTCTTTGATATCTAAGGCATTTTTGGGAAATAGTGCGGGATATATTACAAGCAAAAATAGGAAAATATAGGTAGAGATAGACCCATCAGACTATTACACATAGATAGTGAAAGATGTAGACTGGAAATTTCAGGGAAATATGTAGGTTAGCACTGAATAGGAAACAATGAGAGTGCCCGTCTAACTAGTTCCACAACCAATGACCTAATGAAGATGATTTGATATCTTGGTAGATGCGGCTCCGTGGAGTAGTTGGTATGTGTGACTACTGAGCCCAAGGTCCGGGGTTTGCATCCCAACACGTTTCGCTTGAAAAATGTTAGGCAAGCATTTTTCACAAAAATACGCCCTCGTTTGGATGGGAGCTAAAATGGAGGTCCCATGTGTGAATTGTCATGCACATTAAAGATCCTTACCTTGCTTAGAACAGCAAGGGTTTGGCAAAAAACAAAATTTTCCAGGTAAAAAGAACTCGCTTCCTGGCCAATGTAATACCTTCGGGTGAAGCATTGGAATATCAAATGTAGTAATATCTATGTGGCTTTTACCTCCGCCTCACTGTAGCTAGAGGTGGACATGTATACTTAAATTGTTACCGCATTTACCGGTTTAGATTGTAATCTAACCATGAGTAATCTTTCGTTTTTTGTAAGTAGTTTTCTACACAGTGTCATATGTTTTTCCTGGCACCAAAATTTCCTTCCTCTGATCCTGTATGAATTACTCTAAAGTTTCCGCTCCAAAAATCCTTCGCATCTGGCATCTGAACTTGCTGATTTCTACTATGTCTAATGCTAACATATAAAGGGTCTTTCATTAAGCGCTTCCAATCTTTAAATTTAAATAAAACAAAGTATGTGTGAGATATCATCAAAACTTTTTTTCGTTTGAAAGGCCTACCGATGCCATTATATATGGAATATAACATCCTGTAAATGTCCGTCGTGACTTCGCTGGGTGGCGCACATCCAAAATGTCCAATTTTCCATGACTCTGGTGCATAAATCAGGCTAAATTTGACCAATGGCATGGGTTATGTTGTCTTTGAGAGCCGCTATGGTTTGTTGCTTATTCGCATAGACCTGCGATTTAAGAAAATCCCACAAGCAAAAGTCTAACAAGATCAAATCGCACGATCTCGGTGACCAGTTCACATCACCTCCTCGTGAGATGATCTTGCCCTCAAATCGCTCGTGCAGAATGTCCAATGTGGCATAAGCTGTGTGGCACGTAGCGCCGTCCTGTTGAAACCACATGCCGTTGGTGTCCATATCATCCAATTTAGGCCAAAGAAAGTTGGCGATCATCGACCTATAGCGCTCGCCGTTGACGGGGATAGCCCGGCCAACATCGTTCTGAAAGAAATGGGGACCGTTGAGGCTACAAGCCCAAAATCAACTCCACACAGTGACTTTTTCAGAACGCATTGGACACTTTAGGATCTTCTGTGGACTGGTATCGTCCCAAAGTTGACAATTTTGTTTGTTGACGTATCCATTCATCCAGAAATTGTTATAGTCTAAGGTATAATCGTTAAAGTCCCGGTGCAATTGATAAGAGCCACTACAACAGTTGGCAACACATAATAAACACGTACATAATATTGCACAACAAGGTATTACGTCAGAATTGCGTCTCAAATTGTATCACATACCAAATATGTTTATTGTGATACAAGATGAGCCCTATAGAAAAAGATAAAATGTACTCACTTAAAACGTGGAGCTCTTCACGACTTTGCGATTATTCTTGTGGCAGGAGCCATATTCATTTCCATAGATCTCAGCGTTGTTGGGCGTGGTTCGGTTACGTCGTCGTTGAAACCAGATTAATTTGTCTTCCCTCTTCATAGTCTGTAGAGGTACGGTAAGATAGATATGGCACGATAAGAGCAAAGGTAAGGAGGAAACCAACATTCCAAAAAAAGAAAAGACAAAAGGGACGACACAAATAAACCGCACTGTTCGACGTCTCGTTGACTAATGCCGTCATGTCGGAAATCGCGCACTTCTTCCTCACTTCACCTCTGCGTATTCCCTTGTGCCGATGCAACTGTCCGAAGTGACAGAAATGCACAAGACTATTTTTAAATTATTGGCGCGAATTCACTCACAAATTAAAAAGTGTGCAATGCCAATGTTTGGCATGTAAGAAAATGGGTCTCATCACTAAAGATGATTTTTTGATAAAAATTAGGGTCAGTTTCCAACTGCTCCAGAGCCCATTCAGTGAACACAACTCGTTGTCTATGGTTGTTTACCTTCAGCTCCTGGGTAAGTTGAATTTTGTACGGGCACAGACTCAAGTCACGATGCAAAAATCGACACATTGTAGTCTGCGAAAGGCCTAGTTCTTGTGAGCGACGCAAAATCGACTCATCAGATTTTCTTACACACTTCCTCGGACAGCAGCAATGTTTTCGGCAGATCTTGCGCTTCGTTGTCGTACGAGTGTTGGTTGATTATTTACTGAACCAGTGGACTCAAATTTATCAACCACACTACGAATAATGCTTTCGGTAGGACGATTATGGAGACCGTAAAATGGGCGAAGCACGTGGAGCGTTGCCGGAACAGAACACCCACTTTGATAAAACAATTTTATCATTTGCACGTGTTGTTCAATGCTATATCTGTCCATGGTGATTTGGCAAAACAGACTGAATAAATGACAGATGTAGCTTCAACAATATGACCGCTATCAATTGTCAAAGTTCAGAAGTCTCCATTGGAGGACCCTTTACATTTCAATTTTCAAATTCTCTAGCTTACCTCATTGTTTCATGCTTCTCACATTTCACCTTCCGATCACTTTCTCCTAAGTAGGTCCCTCCCAGATATCCGAATGGGGGACTGTTTTAACTCCGGAATCTTTTATCTCAGACAATGCCATTTTAATGGCAATTTAAGTACGCTTTGTACTTGGAAGGCGATCCTATGGCTTAGTTGGTATGCGAAGGACTACTATGCCTAAGGTTCCGAGTTCGAATCTCGACACGATCCGCTTGAAAAATGTTAGGCGAGCATTTATTACTCGTTTGGATGAGAGGTTAAATGTATGTCTCATGTATGAGTGTTGTTACGCACGTTATAGATCCTTACTTGCTTAAGGCCGGCCTTACATAGTCGCTTCTAGAAGCTGCTTCTTCGGAAAGAAGTGACGCTAGTTTTGTGTACTGCTTTACATAGTAGCGGCAAGAAGTAGCTTCTAATGTTGTCACATTTGCATCATTTAGTATGTTAATAATAGAGGATAGGAAATATAACCATAAGAGCAATAATGGTAATTAAAGATCTACCATTTTTGTTCTTCTGGCTTTGTCTTTGAGCTTCTAAAAGTTTCTCTTTAATAAATTTTCTGACATAACCTAAGAAATGTATGTCAAACTGTAAAAAGAAGCGAAGAAGTTAAAATTGAACCAACTTCTTTGCTTCTTTTTACGGTCTTTTACTTGGGGGGTAACGTGTACTTAGCAACCAATCAGAATGCGTATAGAAAAAGAAGCAGCTTCTAGAAGCGACCATGTAAGGCCGGCCTAAGACAGCAAGGGTTAAACGAAATAAAAAAATTTCCACGTCAAAAAACTCGCTTCTTCGGCTGAAGTATCAGAAAATCAGTGTGGTGGTTTCCTGTTGCCTTCGACATCGCACTAGTGTGTCTTAGAATGCCATACCAACTCCAAGTATCAAAAGAGCTGCTGCCCACTTTTGGAGACCTGTCTTAGTCTGATTCGTCACTAAAGGCCCCACTAATTTGATTAAACCTATAGTTTGGCTTTTACATAAATTACTACTCACATCACACATTTAAAATAAAGGTTAATTTTATATTAAGTATAAAACATAGAATTAAAAGAATATCCATCCCATCCATCACTATTTAATAAAAACAAAAAGTTCTAGAAAATGTCGAATAAGTTAGAATACAAAACTTGTCCGAATGTAATGATGCAACACTAGAATTATTTCAATATTTTGAAATTCAACATGTAACTATTATTAATATTGTAATGTTTTTGCAGTAATAAACCTTACGACGAGCAATATGAAGACTTCGTTAGTGCGCAATCTTACTACCCATTCCAAAAAGAAAGATATGGTCAAGATGACGAAGATCGTCAATGGGATTCCGGAGGGTATCTCTCTAAACGAACATCTAAAAAGCTTCCTGCTGTACCAGTTGTTCAGAATTATCTCAATAAGAAACGTTCTTCCGCTATTGCTCAAGATTTATATCGTAGTTGTGATGGTTTTATTAATGCTAGTACTCCAAAGACTCGTAGAAAAATGCCACAAATTCCTGGAAAACGGAGTGTAAGTAGACAAAGTTCCCTGCATGACTATGAAACGTATGATGGATATTGTACTCCTGAAAGATCTCCCAGAGGAGCTAGTTTACCACCCACTCCAACTAAAACCCCGAAATCTTTGCCTCGTGTTGCAGTTAATAGTAAGACGTGTAACAGCTTACCTCCTACTCCTGGACGAAAACTCCCACAGCCGGTTTGTGGCAGTCGTAGTGCAAAGGCAAAAAGGAATTATTTAGCAAAACGCGCAAGTTCAGCAGATTATGGTGACGAAGGTGAAGATCTCTATGATACCGCATATGTACAAAATGCAGTAATGAATGAACGTGAGATTTATAATGAGGACTACAACTATGCGTATCAAAGTATTGATAACCTTCCAACGCAACAAGGATTAGTTAATGTTGGTGTAAATAATAGTGACTATAGGACGCAAACGATCAAACATAACGGTGTGTCTTTACCATTTCGTCAAAACTCTTCTGAAGACTATTATTATAGCGCTCAAGAAGATCAAGATTACAAAGATGCAGGTTATTATGAACCAAAACCAAAAAATTTAGATCGTCCTAGAGCAAAATTACGTGGTCGTGGTAGCCCGTTAGTTCAACAGAATACAGATAGTTTAGAATCGCGTGACGATGAATTCCAAGACTCGTTCGAAACCATAGTGTCGTCTGTTAGTAGTTCTTTGCAGGTACTAAATCGCGTGCATGTACCGGAAGACTTAGTAGAAAGTGGCTTAAATGCAGTGGAATTACAAGCACAAGTAGATAGTTCTTTGAAAACTTCCAATGATAGTAATTTGCAATATCGCCGGGACCAAACGGAATCTCCTAAAGCAATACCAGTACTAAGAAGTACAAGAACAACAGTACCAGATGTTACAATAACAGAACCAAATAATACAGTTAACAAAATGGTGCTATCAAGGCATACATCACGAGGTTATTTAATGCAGCAAAATAACGTAGAAACAGATTATTTGCAATATGAAGACTTTATAGATAATAGTAGAACTCATGGTCGTGTAGATGTAATGTATCATGAAAAGGTTACTGAGGAACCATATTTAGAACGAGAAGAATCACTTGAAAGTTACGTAGAGGAAGATATAAATGACATTTCGGCTGATTATACAAAAGCAATAAGCAGAGAGTCTCCTGCATCTGTGATACATGTAGATGAAGACGAGGAAAACCTTCGTAGAGGTTCCTCACAAATAACCGTGGTTGATCCATTCCATCCATCATTGCAACAGCGCCCACTAGAACCATATGTACCCATTAGTGCTCGACGACCATCAGTCGAACCATATAAACCTAGTTCTCCTGTTAGACGTACTTCAGGGGAAATATATCAGTCTGCATCATCTTTAAAGGCTTCAGATGATCTATATATCGCACAAAGAAAGAGTTCGATTGATCCATATCAACAAATAGCACCACGTCGTTCTTCAGAACGGCGTACTCCTTCACCGTTGGAGGTTCAAGAACCCGTAACGCAGCAAGAGCTATTGGTTGAAACTAAATTGCCTGAAGATGGTATTAAGACAGCTAGACCTCAAGTTACTGCACAACAGAGATGGCACTGGGCGTACAACAAGATCATCATGCAACTAAACGTAAGTACTTTTTGCAATTGAAATGTAAATGTATTAAAGATGAATAATATGTAACTGTCAAACTAATAATTTTATCAGAATGGGTTAGAATTAAAGCAGAGACCATGTTGTTCCTAAAACGGCAGAATAGGAGGAGTTACGATTATGGAAACTTCTATTTAACTTTAACATGAAAAAGCAACTCTCGTTAATGCCCGCCGCAAGAAATATATTTTGTTTAAAATCTAAACTAATCATGCTTTACTAAATTATTGCTAAAGGTCGCATCTAGTACAATTTATATAGTTTAAATTAATAAATGTAAATTGAAACATGTGCTAAATCTAGTAATAATTGATGTAACTGAATGAATGTTGGACGAAACTAACAAATGAACAACAGTATGATTCCGTGGCTGGTAATATTGGTTACGGGTAAAATATGTGTTAAATGAATTAAATTTTGTTTTGCCCTAAAAGTGAGGGACCCCGTAACAATATAAGGGTCACAACTAACTGCAATGGTGTGAGAGTGGGTTGCTCTGGAAGAAATTATAAAAGGAAATATAAAAATAATAAGTAACATGCCTTATACAAAAATTCTAGGTTACATTGCACTTATCCTAAAAGATCTTTGTCAAAATCGAGAGCACCAAACCGTCTGTCATAGGAATTTTTTATGATGTTATTTCTATACAGGAGATGGTTTTTCCGCATACAACTCCCTTGCGTAGGTCATAATAAAACAAAATTGTAAAATAGAATGCTTTCCAAATAATATTTCATCACTCGGATAGCTGGATATTCTTTACAAATAACTGACTTTACCTATTTCCTAAATAAATTGAAATAAAATCAACATAAACTTAACCGCTATTAACGTAAAATAATTTCAGTACACATACAAATATCCTTTCCTTAAAACAAATTCCTAACCTCAAATCTAGCCAGGTATTGCTAAAATAAATCCTAAAAAAAACTAAATCTAAGCCATCGATAAAAGTTTGTCACCCAAATTTTGCACGATTTCATATTTAAGTACATATACGACATTCATAAATCCCCAACTGGAAATGTCGTTCATAATAAATAAAAAAAAAACTATGCGGTATCCTTGTCCTTTCCAAAATACTTAACAGCTACATATTTCTTAATATTTTGAACTACTTGTAAACATTATTCTTAAATTTAATCACCTTTGTTCCTTCGGTAAAACATTAATCAATAAAAATGAATCGCAATTATGCTCAATTGATGTGTTAAGCCTGTGGTTCTCAACCGCCGTTCCGCGGAACACTGGTGTTCCGCGAAGCTGTCCCAGGTGTTCCGCGAAAATTTTGAATATAATATAATAAGAAACAGTAAATTTTTTTATTACTATAAAATAAATACTACATAGTTTTGTTAATTATTTGAAATTTAGCAAAAATATTCAATATTATTCTAAATTTTCGCGGAACAGTCAATAATATTAACAGTGTAATTATCGAACGACGCAGTTACGTCGTTTGGAGTTACTCAAGGGAATACCACTAAATTTCTAGTGTACTCGATAACGCAGGGAGCGCTACGTAGTGTTGATTTCGTGCTGTTTCTCTTTCTTCGTACGAAAATAACAAAAGCGCAATTTCGATCTGCGGTTCAGCCATAATTTAATATAAATATCTAGTTTTCGTGAGTGTGGTTTTTATTGTATATATATTTTATATTGTTGGAAATTGGTAAGATGAAATGCAAGTTGTGTAGTTTTAACAGTATTCTTATCTTTTTTAGTTGCTTATTTTAGCATTTATACAAGACTTTTAAATCTGAAATATGGACAAATTTTGAAAAGAAAGACTGAAAGTGAGGTTAATGTTGGGGCGAGTACAAGCAGGTCTTCTTCAATTGAAGGAGATATGCAAGGCAACAAAATGCCGAAAATAAACGTAAAAGATATCCGAATCAGTTCGGCATTATTCGGAAGAATATCTGAAGTTTGGTTTTACATGGAGCGGTAGTCAAGATGTTCCTATTCCGAGATGTATTGTATGTGGTGAAAAATTGGCTAACAGTGCAATGGTCCCAGCTAAGTTACAGCGACACCTTTCAACAAAACATTCTTGTCTAACTTCGAAAGGTAAAGATTATTTCGAAAGATTGCTGAAAAATCAAGAAGTGCAAGCAACATGCTTTCGAAAGAGCGTTACAATTTCGGATAAAGCGCAAATCGCTTCTTATAAAGTGGCAGAACTAATTGCATTGAAGCAAAAGCCGCATAATATCGTAGAATCGCTAATTTTGCCCGCATGTTTAGAAATTGTTAAGATTATGTTTGGCAATGAAGCGCAGCGAGACGTCCTAAAATTCCCGTTTCGGACGATACGATAAAAGAAAATTATAGATATGTCAGGTTTTATAGAGAACGCAGTGACGGCGAAATTAATTACAAAAATTTTGCGCTGCAAATTGACGAATCCACTGACATAAGTGGCAAAGCCCAATTAATCGGATTTATTCGCTTTGTTGGCGACACTGAAATAAAAATCAGTTTTATTCTGCAAGGAACTTATTGGTCACGCAACTGGAGAAGACATATTTAATTCAGTATCATCTTATTTGGAAGAATGGAAATTATCCTGGGAAAATTGCGCAGGAATCTGTACTGATGGAGCTCCAGCCATGCGTGGCAGTATTAAGGGATTTTGTAGTCGAGTTAAAGCAATAAATTCAAATATAGTCTTTACTCACTGCTTTCTGCACAGGGAATCTTTGATTTCGAAGAGTCTACCAGCAAACTTAAAGTCTGTTTTGGAACAAGTCGTACATATGGTGAATTATATTAAATCGAGACCATTAAAAACCCGTATGTTCAAACAACTTTGTAACACCATGGAATCCAAATATGAATGTTTGCTTTTGCACTCTGAAGTGAGGTGGCTCTCAAGAGGAAAAGTGCTAACCCGAGTTCATGAGTTGAAACAGGAATTGCTAGTTTTTTTTAGACAAGAGGGTAATGATGTATACGTAAAATATTTGGAAAATGATGCATGGTGTACTAAGCTAGCATATTTAGCCGATATCTTCAGCTACTTAAATTCAGTCAATACATCTCTTCAAGGAAAAATGAAAATATTCTGACATCCAAGACAAATTGCTAGCTTTCCAGAAAAAGCTTTTGCTTTGGAAAAATCGTATTGCTCAAAATCGCAAATTTGATATGTTTCCGTTATTAGCAACAGAAAATATTGTTAACATTAACGAAATGATTTCAAATGTGGCAGAGCATTTGTCAATATTGCAAGACAAAATAACTCATTACTTTCCATCTCTTAATATTGAAGACTTTGATTGGCGAAATCCATTTGGTGAATTTGATATAATGAACCAAGATTTTTCTATTCAGGACGCAGATGAGTTTATTAATATATCAACGGATCGAACGTTACAACTAAAATTCAAAGAAGAAGGAGTGGAAAGGTTTTGGATTTCCATCGAGAATGAACATCCATTTATTGCAAAACGAGCGTTGAATATCTTGTTGCTCTTTTCGACGTCCTATCTGTGCGAACTTGGATTTTCAACTCTAACAAATATTAAAAGCAAAAAAAGATAAAGACTTACCAATTTAGAAGAAGAAATGAGAGTAGCGCTCTCTTACATAAGACCCAACCTTGAGGAAATTTGTAAAGGTCGTCAAGCGCAAATTTCTCATTAAAATAAGTTACCATGTAATATATATCTTTATTTCAATTAAATATTAATCTTCCAATTATTTTGTGTGATTTACATTAGATTTACAAATTTTATGATAATGGTGTTCCGCCAAAATCGAGACCACTTAAAAGTGTTCCGTGATCCCAAAAAGGTTGAGAGCCACTGTGTTAAGCTATTAAAATATCAACCATATTTGCATTCACACTCACACATAAATTATATCAAAATATAAACAAGCCTATAATGTTACTTACAGTTTGATTCACGTATTATAAGAACCAGGATATCCAGACCACACGAGCTTCCATTTTGTTAATAATATAATTGCTCCTTTTTTCCATATTTCAAATGACTTACAACACAGCCCAAAATTCTAACTTAATCCTTTAAGTACTAACTTTTAGAAAATTTAATAAATAGTTATTTATTATACAAAAGGTGTGTTTGTCTCCCTCCGCTTGGCGTCGGGAGACAAAAAACCGAGAGTTAAAATCTTACACTTTACCCATGTATAATACACTATTTTTTTCTGTGACAGGCAAAACGATATTTTAATATTGAAAAGAATATTACAAATCAATCGATGTCAAATTTGAAATTTCAAACAAGTAGGCTGTTGTACTTATAGGGACAGTTAGATTTGCATTGCTAAGGAAACCTTTAAAGTAATCAAATATGTCAATTTAATTCTGCGAGTGGTTAGTTATTTGCACATGCCCGGGAAAAAAGTACTCATTTTTCTCCCGGGGAAAAAGTAAATTCATAAAAAGTGACATTTTGTTACCTGTCAAGAAACATTAAATGTCAACTTTTTTTCCAGTCAGAAAAAATGATGTTTTTATTATAACATTATTATTTAAAGTGAAAATTAAACTTTTTCATACATTATCTTTATTAATATGGCCTGCCCTATATATAGGACGCAGGTACGTAACGGTATCATATTAGCTAAATATTCAAATTCAAGAAAACACAATTTTTTACTCATTTTGAGTGAAATGCCACAAAATACATTTTGCAAAGAGTTATTTCACATTTCAAGTAAAACGTTAGCGGCTTTGATTTGTGATTTTTCCTTGATAGCAACATTGAATTTCTCGTACTGCCATGAAATGCTCAATTCGGTCATATCTTACAACTTCAGAGACTTTTGATGATGAAGTTGCAACAGCACGGCCTATAGTGGGTTTTACACCTAATTCCAGGTAAGTAACAGCAACAGCCCGTGGAATTCATACAATGACCGCAGAGTTGTTAGCAGCTCAAAAAAAAACTGTGCAGTGTGAAGAAACTAAAATTGACACTAGTGTATATGTGTACAGGATGATAGGAGAGACGGTAGTAAAAATGAAAATGTTAGGTTCCAAGGGCAATGTAGTGGCGAACCGCTTTGCGGTTCGCATAGCAGAAATTATATTTCGACTTGGAAAGACTTAGGTCCGAATTTGCAATTTTCAGTTAATAATCAGACGCACCCGGCGTTCATTGAAAATTTAATTACTTTACTAGACCAGTCAGGAGTTCCCGACGAGGAAGAAGTATATTATGTTATTAGATGTTTAAAAGGTTCTGTTCAGGACTGGACAAAAATTAAATGTTTTGATCCATTAGATCAATTTACCGAACAGTTTGCGAGTAGATTTTGGGGCATTGAGAATCAAAGGGAAGTGTTTGCTAATATTAAATTTGGAGAGTACAACGTGTAGATAACAAAATAGAATTTCACAGTAAACGAGCAGATAACAAACCATTAAAGTATTTTATATTTGTGAGAAGTTTTAATAAGAACCTATTAGAAGTGGTTTTAACAATTAGCAAAATTTTGCTACTTTCAATGAAATTACTATTGGAAATAAATAACAAGGGCGATTTAACACGTATTTATTGAGCTTGTTAAGCTTGTAAAATTTGAGAATAACATAAAAAGGGTTTAGATTAGCATGTTTAGAAGACGCTTATTTACGATAGTTAAAAACCAATGCAGAATCACTCAATTTCAAAAGTTAACAACAACGTGAGAGCCATCTCATCAAAAATGATGGATACATGCTTATCAATAGGGTCTATATTTTCACAAACTTTCTTCAATGGAGCAAAAACATGTGGCATTATGCCTCGCTTATAATAAATTTTCAAAAGCAGCCTATTCAATGTGGCTTTTACTTGGGAGGATAAACAATTTAGATAAGATCCATAACATTTTGGACTTTGTTTGTATATGGTGAACATAATCAATATCTGTTACGAATTAATTAAGATTTAGACAACTTTAAACATATTATTTGATTGCGATCATGGAGGGCATTTCCAGCATCGCACCAGGTCATGTAGTAGGGGTTTAAGTAGAGTGGTCGAGTCGGACACACTTTTCCCTCTTTCCTTTTTAATTTAAGAAATCGAACAATCAAAATGTCAAGCTGCCAAGTTATTCTTTTTGCAACTAAACTTGCAGTAATGCGAGCTCAGCTAAAAATCTTAGTGATTTTAAGTGTTTTGTTCATATTCCTGTACGGGGTAAGATTTTGGAGAATTAATAAAAGACTTTTGTTAATTCTTATATAGAAGCTACGGACAGATAAATTAAGTACGGATAAAATTTATTTGAAAGCGATTACGCCCTTTAGGATCGTTTGTAAGAGCTTAGTATTGTTTCATTTTAGCCGTTTCCGAATGGTAGTAATTCTTACAAATTTAATGGTGTTCCACCGCATTTTAAATATCCGAAGTCACCGTTGTCGGAATTCACGAAGGGTAACGCATAATTTAAATTGTTCAGCAAAAGCACATCTGTTGGAAGAGTCAAGTTCAAGATCACGCTGTTATCGTTCAGGGTTACCGTGACATGCCGTCCAGCTGTTCGAGGTTGGCGATCCTTGTACCCGTTGAATTCTAGATAACCAGGTATTTATAAAAATAATTGTAATATTTAAATGAACTTTGATTTGGTGTAATATAAAATTAATTTTGCAAGAGGTGGGTAATAGCAGGGATATTTTTGGTATCACTACAACTAGTTTTAGAAATGGAATTTCCTGGTGATTTTTTACATCAATTAAGATAGATTTTTTTTGTTTTCTGTTCTTTTGTCTATTTACGGTTATATTTTTATTGTATTTTGTGCCAATTAGGAGTTTTGTCCTGTAGATGCACTATATAAATAAATAAATAAATAAAATTTATCTGTATAAATTGTATATATTAATTGTCCATTATTAGTGAAGGGTTCTGTGTTCTTCTTTGCTGTACTATAATACCCATGTAGACTTTATGAAATTTGATATTGTAGTTAAATTATAAACTGATGTAGATTTCAAACTTAATGAACTTCAGCAACGGTATAGTAATTTAATTTGTTGTATTTTCATTACTTTTGATTTCATATTTTTGTAATCTACGTTCCTGGTACACCAACATCTGATACACTTGAAACTTTGCTTGAATATTTCACGCTAAAATTTTTTCAAATGGCACGAAGAAGATAATAATTTTCGAAGATTTTAATATACCAAGTTATGTTAACTCGACAGTTTATGATAACCAGAGTCAAATTTGAACAATTTCGCTAATCTTCTTAATTTAAGACAATTTAATAATATAAAGAATCAACAAGGTAAAATACTGGATCTTATTTTCTCTAATATTGAGTGCATCGTGATAAGGGATAATTTACCGTTTGTAGGTGAAGATGTACATCATCCAGCCTTAATAACTACTATCACTATGAAATATCATGTGTCATATTAATTTTCCAATAAATTTAAATAATAGAAAATACAACTTTCGAAAAGCAAATTTTACAGCAGTTTATAGCGCATTATTAGAAACAGATTGGTCTATTCTTCAAAATTATTTAAGTTCTGCAGAATATTGTACACAATTTTCAATCGCCATGTGCCGCTTTATACGAATAAGGCACATGCATATCCGATATGGTTATCGAAGGAAATTACTGAAAGGATTAATTAAAACCAAAAACATTATACGTAGGAAGCATAAAATTTCAATGTCTTATTACGTTTCGCCTTACTAATGGGTTTTTACTCCTATATTGCCAGCTAAAAGGCACAAGGATAAATAACGAGAATTTCCCGATGATGTAAAGAGCCCAAGGTTAGTTTAGATGGAAAACGGCTTGTAGATAAGGAAACCTCAAAAGGCTAAGCGGCTAGTCGAGTGATTTACTCTGGGTAGAACATGAGTTGGGGGTCGGGGTTGGATTACGACCAAAAATATAGTGAATATGGCGCCACCGAATTTTTGAATACAAATAAGACCTAATTTCAGTCTGTTTGTATAAGGGGAATGCGGAAACCTATACTCAAATACCGCTGTACAAAAAATATTACGAGAACAGAACCCTTACAAATGCTTACCTTCTGACTCGCTATTGATTGTTAAAAGATGCACTGCTACACCTGTAATCAAATTAAACCAAGACTAGCACAGTTTGTGCATTCTGTTAATTAATTCAAAAAATTTATAATTATTAAGAATCAAACCTCATTCATTCCAACTAATAATCATAGACTTGACCGAAATGAATTTCTATTCTCTTAAGTTTCAGTTGAAAAGTATTTACAAAGTTTTATCTTAACAAATTTACTTCAAAAAAATTGACTAAATTATAGTTAGGAAAGATATGTACTCATATACACGATAATGTTCTGAACACCTGTATCTCACAAAAATTAGATAGTGTTGTTATTTTTACATTATAAAAATCTAGCAATGATTTTTCTTGTAATTGTTTAAACTTGGTCATTAAGCATGACTAAAGGTATACTACAGATTTTCATTGGCCTTCGGTAGTACTAACTTAGAGACTTCACATATGAATTGTATATTAAAATATTTCAATTAATAACTATTATAGAGCAAAATGAAACAATTTAGTTATCTTAACTTAGATAATTTTGTATTCAAATGATAGCTTCAATTTTTTGTTAGTCCTGAAAGTTAACCTTTAATTTACATTTTTACTGCCCTCGTATCATCTTTTCGTTTAAAAATAAAAGTGAAGTTTATCAGGTTCTTTTCAAAAATGACAAAGTTATCCAGAGGTCAATTACATAACGAACTTGGAAATTTCACGTTGAACAAATAAAACTTACTTGTTTGTCATTCCAAAGGTTACAGCTTGACATACTTAGAAAGCACTAATTACATACTGGATGTTTATCCATCAGAAGAATACTTGCGATGTATTTGGACCATTTGCGGAATATTTAATGATAATTAGAATCTTCTTGTTTCAACAATAATCAGGTTAGAATTATCCAAAACCACATAAATTAATTAACCTTGTTACAGAATATCAAACGAACAACACGTGTATCCACGTCAAGTGAATTTCCACGTCAAATAAATTGCCACATCAAATAAATTGCCACATCAAAAAAATTGCATGCTGTTCTAAAGCCAACCATTTTAATTTACGCATAGTTTAGTGCGAACTTATTCTGTGAAGCGTCGACATAGAATGCACTAACAAAGACGATTTCATTATTAAATCGACTTTTTTCTTCACATGTTTCCAACACCAGGTATAATCACCCGATGCCATGTTCTTATAACAAGAACGAACGACTTTCTCAAACACCAGCCCAGGTGAAAGTGTTGTATTCTGACATATACTACCGCTTGACAACAGTTACAACGATCTTTATAATTATCGAAGGAGGGGGCTCTTATAATGACGCTTGTAAATGGTATTTGATGTCACAACTTAACTTACAATTTATGCTCGTGGTTTTAAAGCTTATGTTAGATTAAACAACATGTAATAAATATTACGTAAAAATGTGTAGAGATATTAGGCTTGAATTGACCTTTTATAAAAACAGTAACATAAATATTTGTCAAAATATTGCAAGAAAATAAACTCATTACAGTCTATTGAAAATTGTAATCAGTTTAAATTAATAAGAAAATCAGTAAAACGTTAAATCAAGAATACATACGCAGCTTACATTTCTAGTACCGAGCAACTAGTTGCTACTGATCTGAAGCAACTTTGTTGATGTGTTTGCTGAATATTTTAATAACGTGTATCAACCAAACCCTCTTTTTGTGAACTCCAATGATTTCAGAGTCCCTCAATAAAACAACATTGCAACCTTTCTACTTTTAGTTCTTATTATGTTAAACTTAGAACACACCTAGTCGAACATATTTCTAACAAAAGTCGTGCAGAAGATGTTGAATTATCCGTATTAACATAAGCTGACTTTAGTAGACTTCTGTACTAACTCTGAATTCTATCTTCAACGCTTTTTAGAGACTATCAGGGGGGGGGGGATCGTTAAATAAATACAGATGGGCCGGGCGCAATTGTAGTTATGCAAAGTATAGAAACAAGGAGTATCGCCAAGAAAAATACAGGAACCTCAGAGAATATATTCTGTTATTGGAATACAAGATTTTGTATTCATAGATGGTACAAACGTTTATCCCGAAATAAAATAAAACACATAAAATTACATTGGAGACAGCAGTTCGCGTCTCAAAATAATAAAAATTAATAAATCAGACGTGTTCTGTGCACTTATAGAATTTTGCTGGTGACCATGGGCACTCTACTTATTAATTTTAGACACTCTTGATTCATATAAAATTTATAGAATCTAAAATATATATTAGGTAGAATAAATACAACTTCTTAAGTGTTTCTTTAAGTGGGATTAACCATTTCTAAATTTATAAAAAATTATTATGTTCTTTCTTTATCGCATGCATAATTCCATGCGTATCTATTTTATAAACTTATTGAACACTTCTTGAAGTAGTTCAATTAATTATCTCTCTGCTGAATATGTGTTCTACTATTGAAAGATATGCTTACTGGCATTGATTAAAGTTAATTGCGGTCTTTATACAGGGTGTTAAATGTTTGCTCTTTGCATAATATGCGAATTATTTATTTTTCATGCTAAATAAATGCAGTTTTCTAATTCCTATTGCTATGTACCTTTATTATGCAACCCTTACGACTCAATACACGCCTAAACAACCCCCTTATTATAGCAATATATATAAATTTCTGTTGTAAAATAGACCTGGAATATTTCGCATTCTAAAATTTATAAGTTGTTTTAAATCGTTTACCGTTCGTAACGAAACCAGCATGTTCAATTTTCCAAAAAATAGTAGAAAAGGCATTACAAGATGTCAGTGGAGTGATTAATTTTTTAGACGATATTGTTATAACGGGTAAGACTAGAGACAAACATTTCAAAAATTTGGAGTGCATTTTTCAAAGGTTGGAAAAAGCTGGCTTTAAATTAAATATTCAAAAATGAGAATTTTTGGTTCCCGAGATAAGGTATCTTGGCCATACTATAAATAAACAAGAACTATTTAAAGATCCTGAGAAGGTTAAGGCTATGCGAGAAGTACCTAGACCAAGCAATAGTTCAGAACTGAAAGCTCGTAGGGATAATAAATTATTATGGGAAGTTTGTTGATAGATTGTCTGAAATTTTGGCTCCATTATATCAGTTATTAAAAAAGAATGTACAATTTAAATGGAATAAAAATTGTGAAAACTCTTTTAATTAATATAAAAATGGGGAATAAATTTATGTTGTATTCGAATCATAAGCCACTTTTGGCTCTATTTGGGGAACATAAGGGATTTCCCCAGATGTCCAGATTGCCTATAAATGTTAACTATATATCAATTGAGGAAGATAAGTGTCATTTTTTAATAGAGGGGAACATACCCATCGATAGTTTCAGTACAAAAAAAGAGATATGTAGGGCTATTGTCTTATGTAGGGTTATTCGATACGTTAGGGATGGATGGCCTGAGGAGGGCGACAGTGAATTAAAATCATATTTTAATAAAACAAACAAAATTTATATTGATAATAATTTATTGATGTGGGGATATCGGGTAATTTTTCCAACTAGATTAAGGGGAAAAATGTTAAGAGAATTCCATGCAATCCATATGGGTGTTGTAAGAATGAAAGCACTGGCCAGACAATATGGTGACCTAAATTAGACAGTGATATTGAAGCATTTAGCAAAATTGTACAGAATGTTTATCTAATTCTAGAAATCCTCCTAAATCTATTTTGGTAAAATTCGAAGAGTCTAAAGACGTTTTTGATAGAATTCATATTGATTTCGTGGGTCCATTTAACGGTAAACTGTATTTATTAATTGTTGACTCATTTTTAAAATGGCCCGAAATATATCAAATGAACGGATTGACGATGAAGAAGCATTAGAAAAATTTGTTTTTCTCGTTATGGTTTACCAAATAAAATTATATCTGATAACGGTATGCAGTTAGTAGCAGATGAGTTTGAAATATTTTGTACATCATCACCATACCATCCTTCCACAAATGGAGCGGCTGAAAATCAAGTTCATACCTTAAAGGATAATTTAACTAAAGCATTGTATGATGCTTGTAATAAGGGAATTTCCTTAAGTACGCTAATCAGCAGGTATTTGTTTTCTTACCGAAACACGCCCCATGTACCAACGGGGAGTGTCCATCTCAAATAATGTTTAAAAGAAAGGTTAAAACTAGATTGGACTTCTTGAAAAAGGAAGGGTGTGATATTGCTCGAGATAATCAAATAAAATTCCATCATGGCAAATGAGACATTCAGTTTGGGAAAGTAGAGGATATTATGTTAGGGATTATAGAGTAGGAAACGGAAATGTTTGGAAAAAGGCCGTAGTGTTAGAAGTTTTAGGAGTAAGGAATTATTTATGTAAGTTACTTGAAGAAAATATTATTTGAAAAAGTCATTCAGAGCAAACAGTGAAGTGCGATCAAGTTGATGGATCTAAATTGGATAGTGAAGTTAGTGCGATGAGCGTAAGGTTCATACCGAACGTTAGTGTAAGTCTCAGTGAAGGGCTAAATGGAACAACTGAGCCTGTAGTTAAATCTGAAATGCTTCAGGGAAGTAGTGTAGATCTTAATGTTAGTGATAAGGAAAATGATGTACCTTTAGTAGTACAGAGTAAGGTGGAAGCAGTCGAAAACAAAATTAGTTGTAAGGTTCCGATAGACCTAGACGTATTATTAAGCCTCCCGATCGCTTAAATTTGTAACTTAAGTTGATATTGTTTTGAAAATTTCCTGTAATCTTATGAGGGAGATCTGTGATTTAGAGACACTCTCATAGATGTATAGATGTTAGAAAAATGTCCGTAATAAAATGTTCCAAGATTCTCGAGTAGTGTAGTGGTTGCAAATACAATACATGTAATTAAATAGCGTCTTGGAAGTTTAAGTTTGGCGGTACGGAAGTGTGATGACGTATTCTTGTAAGGCCGGTGATGCACGAGTGTTGCGGGGGAAGGAGAAAAAGGTCCCTGATTAACGAGGACTTGGCGAGAGAGAATGATGAAGTCGACATCTTGAAAAGTATCCATGCTGATTAATAAAAACTAAGATTAATAAAAATCAATATGCTGGGTCAACTGAAAGGGTAGAAAAGAAGATAAGTTTTATACGCTCAGCTGAATCACCCGTCTTCCAAAGAAAAAACCGTATAAAACTCACGATGATGCCGTACTGTCTGTAACGATTTATATGTGTAGATTTGTAGATTAAATTGATTGAACCGTATTATTCTAGATTTCATAGTTAATATTAAGTATTTGCGAGTATCCATGACGTCATGAAGAATATATGTATTTGTGAACATTCATTTGTATTCGTTAAAGGTAAGCGTTTATAGAAATAAGTAATTGCATTAGAGTAATTTGAGAATATTTGTGCTTTCTTTCAAATATCCATAAGGACACACCCCACAAAATTAATTGAAACACTACATAAATGGCGCCCAACGTGGACGTTGGAATTTGAAGGGAAGTACTATTGTATTCAATAAAATTTAATGATTCATTTAGAAAAAGAAAGTTGTCAATACAAAGGTTAAATGTATAGGCTAACATTGGGATAAATTTCAGTGAAGGTAACGGATAATTTCAGCAACAAGTATATGAATTTGTAACCCTTCTGTATTGTTTACTGCTGTAAAATACAAGTAGTGGTTTTTGCTACTAGAAGCCTTGAACAAAACAAGTTTATGCGAGGTCGAGCGTACTAAAGCACAGGAAACACAGAAAAGAAAGTGATTTTGAGTATATAGTAAGATTGAGAAGTGTGTACATTAAAAAGTAAGATTGGTATTTTTTGAAAGTGGTCAGATTTTAAAGGGTGAAATGGAGAATGAAAATGCAATAATAAATAATGTATTTTTAAATTCTGCTTTGAATATGAGTGATGTGGAAAATCTGGATGATAGTGGGAATGTGGGGTTAGGAAATGATATGATAAATAATGGGAGAGCCGGTGAAGGCAATAATTTAGATAAAATTTTACTAATTTTAGCTCAAAATATGAAGAAAATTAGACAAGAACAAGTAAGAAATTTTAATTTTATGCAACAACAGGTGCAAATGCAAACTCTACAAATTAATTCACAGTCTAAACAACAAAGTGAAATTCAAGAGGCGTTATTGAAAATGTTAAATAACCAAAAGATTGAAAATGGCAATGAGAAAAGAAAAATTGTTCAGAAATGTGTAAAAAAGAGAGAGTTTCGCGTCAGGGGCAGACTTTGCACTTTGAACCTAATACAAATGTGCAATATTTTACATTGTGGCAGAATTCAGTGGGACCTACCTTTAAATTTAACCCTAATGGGAATTTGCACCCAGTAGCTTTTATTAGAAAAATTTAAATGTATTATTTAAGGGAGGCTGAAGTGCCTGAAAACAAGTGGGTTAGTTTTGCTATGAGGGGTCTGTTGGGAAGAGCTACAAATTGGGCTGAACTGAACGAAGATAAATTTGTTAATTTTGAGGTATTTTCGAATTTATTTTTAAAAAAATATTGGAACAGTGACATAGAACGAGAAGCATTTAGAGAATTCAAGTTAGGGCAATACCGTAGTGGGTCAAGGGCAGAGTATTTTCAAAAGTTTAGGAACGAAGCACTGTATTTTAACCCGCCATTAAGTGAATACCAGATATTGCAATCTATCTCTGAACATTTCAATCCTGAAATCAAAATGGGTTTAGCTATTTGTAGATCATGTGAGGAACCCATTGAATATTTAAATAAAGTGGATAATTATGCAGGAATTAATAATTCCTATGGATATGTGAAACGTAATTATAGCAATGGGGAGGAAAATAGAAGTAATTCGCAATATGACTACAAAAGGAATACTTACAATGATATGACGAAATTTAATAATAGAAATGGGCAAAATTCGCATGTGCCGGAAAGAGGAAACGATAAGGGTTCATATGGGGGTAATTATCAATATAATCGCAATTTTAGCAATAACGAACGCCATAACAATGACGGGAATGTGGGAAATAAATCTGCAGAATATTTAACAGGGGAAAGAATGCAACCTAAGTGTCAACCGAATCGTGAATCTACTAATTATAGTGAAATTAAGGATGAAGGAAATTGTTCGAATAAAGGGAATGAAAGCGAAATGAATGAGGTGAAAAAAATGGAACCGGTATCGTCATATAATAGTGAAAATAAACAAGTAATGGAAATATAGACGAAAGTTATTTATAAGGAAATTGAACGGTCATTACCAGATTGTAATTTGCAGAAGGATGAAGAAGAAGATAGTGAAAAAGAGGAACGAGGGGGAGCATATGTGCCTATAGTGGAAGGAAAAATTGAAACTATTGGTTCTGAGGTATTGATTGATAGTGGTAGTACAGTGAGTTGTATTTCAAAAAGATTCTTTCAAGAAATTACAAAAGTGAACAAGATGATACCGGTGTTTCCGGTCAGTAATGTTTTATTATCTGGAGCTTTTCGATCTGAAACTTGTAAAATTACTACACAAGTGGGTTTAAAAATTGTATTGCAAAATACACCTTTCGAAATTATTTGTTTGGTAGTGCCAACACTTTCTTGTAACATGATTTTAGGCTGTGATTGGTTAGACGAATATAAAGTAAATATTAATTTTGAAAACAAAATCATTAGTGGAAAAAGTAGGTACGAGAATGGACCAGTTTTTATGTTAACTTTTGAGTCTAATAAAACTAGTGGAGAAATAAATGAGTTATACACGGAAAACCATGATCAAAATATTAGTGTTGAAAACGACGACGAACTATTTTACCTTGATAAAAATGAAAACAAAATATTAAACTACGAAAAGGATATTGGGCTGGAAAAACCAACCAATTGGGGGAGAATTAAACGGTGGTAAAAATTTTCAAAATGTAAAACCAGGGGAGCTCGGGAGATCTTGTTTGAAAAATAATGAAATGTGCATAAAGTCGGAAGTTGATCAAATCTGTATGGAAAGTGAGATGTTAAATAATGAACAAAAATTAATGTTGAATAATCTATTAATAGAAAACCAAGATATTTTTTCTGAGTATCCTGGCAAGATAAATTGTTATCAACATCCAATTAACGTCAAAGATGAAACTCCTTTTTCTATTAAACCTTATCGAATACCATTTATTTTTGAAGAAGTGCATAGACAGATCAGCGAAATGATTGAGTCTCTAGTAGTAGTAAAGAAGAAGGACGGGTCTCCACGAATTTGCATTGATTGTCGGTACTTAAATAAAAGAATAGAGAAAGATCATGTAGTGCCAATAAATCCGATGGAATTGTTTTATAAATTTAAACCAGGTCAGATTTCGTCTACGTTGGATATGGTTCAGGCATACTGGCAAGTGCAGTTGTTTATTTATTTATTAAAAAAAAAACTATGAGATACAAACAGGACAAGTCCCAGTAAAGTATCCACTAATATCTATAAACATAAGTTTAATAACTCACTTGACTGAAGTATAGTGAACTTAAAGTTTACAAGTTGACAAAAATAAAAAATAATATAATAATAAAAGCGCATTTAACAAAAAGAAAAAACAATTTTTTTTGGTAGAGACTTAAACTAGAGTTTTTGTATAAATATGTTTATATAAATAAATAGGCAACACAAGTAACATAAGAATATGTGTGATAGCAATTTAGCTTGGTACTATATTAGATTAAAAATTATTCTATATAGGTTTCGATTAATTTTATAGAGCTTTGAAACGCTAACAAAGAGATGTGAAAAATGTCTAAATTATTGTAACGTGTGTTATAAGTGCAAACAAATCATACGGGCTACCGGCGAATTTTGCATAGTGTTAGTGTTATATTTTAACTTGCGAAAGGTTGGTGTGACTCTAGTAGGGTACCTGGACACAATGAAATTTATTAATTGTAGAGCACTAGGGCAGTCAATATAATTATTTATTAACTTATAGAGGAAGCACGCATCTGCCATAAAACGGCGATTTTCTAATTGTAATAGTCCAGTACATTGGCAAAATTGAGAATAACTCTCCTGAAATGTCCGATGATATTTAAACTTTATATGTCTTAAAAACTTTTTTTGAATGGACTCAATTCTATCACAATAATAAGCATATTGCAGATTCCATACAATTGAAGCGTAATTAAGGATACTATGAACATATGAGTAATAAAGAATCTTTACTGCTTCAAAACTGTGAAAGGCACGTGTGGTTCTTACAATGAATCCTAACATTCTGAAAGATTTGATACATATAGCATTTACATGTTCATTAAATATTAATTTGCAATCAAACAACACCCCCAAATCTTTAATAGTGGAGACAGTCTTTATTGGATAATTATTCAATGTATACACTTGGTGTATATTATACTTGTTCTTAGTGAATTGAATGTGATAACACTTATTATAATTCAATTGCAATTTATTGGTTACACAATACACGTTAAGGCGATTAAGATTATCCTGTAAATTTAAACAATCCGATAGCGATTCTATTTCACAGTAAAGTTTTAGGTCATCCGCGTACATCAAGAACTTACTATAACGAAAACATTCTTTTATATCGTTAATGTAGATAATAAAAAAGAGAGGTCCAAGATGACTACCCTGTGGAACGCCAGAAGTCAACAGAACTTCTTTAGATTGGTATGCACTAATTTTCACTATATGCGATCTGTTTGAAATATAGGAAATAATCCACCTTAATAAGTCTCCGATTATACCTAACTTCAACAACTTTTCAAACAATATTTCATGTATAACTTTGTCAAAGGCTTTGCTAAAGTCAGTATATATTACATCCATTTGTACTCTGCCATCCATAGCTCGAGCAATATCATGCGTATAAAGAAGTAAGTTCGATTCCACTGAACGTCTTTTGACAAATCCGTGCTGCTCAGCTATTATTTGAGAGCTTACCATGTTATATATTATTTTAAAAACCAGCGACTCAAATAGTTTGGCCATAGATGACAAGATCGAAATAGGCTTGTAGTTACTAACTTCGCTTTTGTCACCAGATTTGTATATGGGTATGAGAGGTGCTTTTTTCCAAAGGTCAGGAAAAATTGCAGATTTAAGTGATTTATTATAAAGGAGGCAAATCGGACGAGCTAAAGTGAAAGAGCATTTCTGAAGAAAAATGGCCGGTATGCCATCTGGACCAGCGCCTTTTCGTGTATCTAGACTACCTAGCGCTCTGCAAATGTCTAATTCAGAAAATAACGGACAAATTGAACACATATTGGACATTAAGGGGTCAATTGCTGAAGCTTTAACACTGGTAACATACACGGAACCAAAATAGTGCGAGAATAGTTCACACACTGCTTGACCATCAGAAGCTGTTTCATTTCCAAATTTCATAATCCTTGGCAGACCAGAATTACGTTTGTTACGAACGAACGTCCAGAACTTTTTGGGATTATCATATAGATTGCGCTCTAAGTCAGCAACATAAATGTTATAATCTTTCTCTATTAGAAGTTTCACTCTTTTTCTAAGTACGCTAAAAGTAATATAGTCTAACCTACTACTATATTTTTTCCATAACTTGATATTTTTTCTTTTCAATTATTGCCTTAATTGTGGGTTTGGAATACCATAGAGGGTACTTATTGTTAAGATGCTTACGAGAGACATGCTGAGTGATAACTTTAAATATGGCCAAGTAAAAGTGATTAAGGGCTTTATCCACGTCAAGCTTTTCTAGATATGACCAATTTATGTTATTTAATGTAATATTGAGATCGTTATAGTTAGCTTTTTTAAATAGATATATTTCATTGATGTTTAATTTTAAATAAGAAATGTTGCTGAAGTTAATTAAGAATTCTATTGGAGGATGAAATTTATCTAAACTCAGAAGTGGTGTTTGGCATTCATTAATGTCCATAACTACTTCTTTGTTGCTAAATATCAAATCAAGAATATGATTTTTGCAATTTAAAATATTATTAAATTGCATTAAACCACAATATGCTATATTATCGAAGAATATGGCAGATTTATTAGACATATTGTATGGAGAAAAAACATTATTAGTAGTTCTAGCCCATTGCACCTCTGAAAGATTAAAATCACCTACAATTAAAAATGTGTCATCAGTAATGGTAGTAATAATAGTGCATAACTTGGAAATAAAGTACATAATAGCTTCGTCGTCACCTGGCGGCAGATACACACAGCATATGTGTAGCTTTTGATTATTGTTTCCAATGATAGTGATCCAGAGATCCTCCGCATCACTGCTCCAATTATATTGATGAACAGTTGTGAATTTATTGTTAACGGCAATGAGCACCCCACCACCATCTTTTTTAGATGATGCACTAGTGTCGCGATCGCAACGAAAGATCACAAAATTTTTGCCAAGAAGTTCACTACTCTCGACGCTAGAATTTAGCCAAGTTTCACTAAAACAAAGAATATCGAAATCAATATGATGAAGAACACGGAAAATATGTGGGTTTCTCGTTTAATAATCAGATGTATGTTTTTAAAAGGGTCCCATTTGGGTTGGTTACCAGTGTGGCAGGATTTTTACGTGCGTTAGGTAGGGCATTAGGGGAGGACAGTATGGATTTTGTAATGCCGTATGTAGATGATATTTTAATAACGTCATTGGATGTATGTACTCATTTGAAACATTTGAAAATAGTTTTTGAAAAATTTCGACAGGCAAATATTACTTTAAAACTTAATAAATGTACTTTTTTAAAGAATAGGTTGCCCTTTGTTGGTCATTATATAACGCCGTTCAAATTCGAAATGTGTCCAGAAAAATTAAAAATAATTCAAGAATTTAAAACGCCTGTAAATTTGAGAACTTTGAGAGCCTTTTGTGGGCTAGTCCAATATGACAGTAGATTTGTTAGAAATTTCTCGCAGTATATGGTGCCATTAAATAGATTGCTATCTAAAAATGGTAATTGACAATGGGGAGCGGAAGAGCAACATGCTTTTGAATTGGTTAAAGAAAAATTTTTAAACATCACTCAATTGAGTCATCGCGATATTTCAAAAATATTTTTAATCAATACTGATGCGAGCAGATATGCTATAGGGGCGTGTTTATACCAGTTGAGTGAAAATGGTGAAGTGTTGGTGATTTCATATTATAGCCGAACTCTTCGAAATGCTGAAATTCGATATTCGGTGTGTGAAAAAGAATTATTAGCGGTGATTTCTTCTTTGAATCATTGGCAAGTATTAATTATGGGTCGAGAAATTATTTTGAAATCGGACCAAAGAGCTCTAAGCTTTCTAGACAAATGTCGATTTGTTAATAACCGTATGAGAAGATGGATGTTATGTATTCAAGAATATGATATAAAAATTGAATATTGTCCCGGTAAAGAGAACAAAATTGCTGACACGTTATCACGGTATCCGAATGGCGATGAATTGTTTGCAAATAAACGGTATGAAGGAAACGTGGAAGTTAATGAGATAAAATTGAAGCTGTTTAAAAATAAGGATTTCATTTGTCAAACTCAGGACAATGACGAGTTTTGTTCAAAAATCAAATCGCAATTAGCGACTTCGTCTGTGAAAAATTCTGAAAAATTAAATTGGTTTATGTTGTATGAAAATATGTTATTAAAAAAAGGCTCTGAGACTGATCCCAGTTATAAATTAGTTGTTGCGAAGGACCAAATTCGGGAATTAATCGAATTTATTCATCGAGAAAAAGGACATTTTGGGGCAAATAAATGTTATCTAACATTTTGCAGAGATTTTTATTATCCAAAAGCAAAAGCTTTATTCCGAAAAGTTACGACACATTGCGAACTGTGTCAGAAATCGTAGTGATGGTGAAATGCAAGTATTTTGCTGAAAGAGCCGAATATGATTCTCAGTGTTGATTTTGTGGGGCCTCTCCCTGTATCGAGAGGAGGGGTAACCCAATTGTTAGTTATGATGCATGTGTTTAGTAAATATCTGCAACTTTTTCCTGTAAAAAGAGCCACAGCTAAGAGTGTGTTACATTGTTTAGATAAATGGTTTTTGAAGTTTGGTACGCCTCGTCTCGCTCAATTGTGAGTGATAATGGTAGTCAATTTTGGAGTAAAATTTATGTTCAGGCATTAAAGGAAAGAGGTATTAAGATATCCCACACTTCGACGTATTTTACAGCAGGCAACATGGTGGAAAGGAGTAATAGGGAAGTAGGACGATTGTTACGGGCATTTTGTCATGATAAACATCAGAGTTGGGATTTAAAAATTAAGATTATCGAAGAATGGTTAAACAATGTTGTTCACCTTTGTACAGGATTTACTCCTAAAGAAATTCAAAATGGCTCTAAGGCCAATCCTTGGTTATGTAAATTGAATTTTCCGTTTAAAGTACTAGATAGAGAGAGAATTATACAGTTGGCGGAAGAAAGGATGAGATTAAAAGCTGATAAAAGAAAATTAAAACATGATAGGAAATGTAGAATTGTAAAATTGCAGGTAGGCGATAAGGTTTTAATTAAAACCCATGAGTTATCTTCACATGCAGATCATGTAATTAGATAATTTTTTCTTGTTGTATAACGTGCCTGCAACTGTTGTAAAAGTGGTGTCCCCAAACGCTTACGAAGTAGTAGAGGATGCATCTGGTGTATCTAGCATCCAAAATATTATTAACCTGAAACTGTATAAAAATCCTGATGAAATGTATATACAGTAATAATAATAAGAATAATAGTTGGTAAGATTAAAATTTATTTTTATCCAGTAATATTAATAGTGAAGTGCCTCATTGAAGAAAAGTTTTGATTTTCAGCTAGGATAATATCTTCAAGCTCAAAACTTTTGGGGAGCTGTGTAGTGGTTGCAAATACATGTAATTAAATAGCGTCTTGGAAGTTTAAGTTTGGCGGTACGGAAGTGTGATGACGTATTCTTGTAAAGCCGGTGATGCACGAGTGTTGAGGGGGAAGGAGAAAAAGGTCCCTGGTTAACGAGGACTTGGCAAGGGAGAATGATGAAGTTGACATCTTGAAAAGTATCCATGCTGATTAATAAAAACTAAGATTAATAAAAAATCAATATGCTGGGTCAACTGAAAGGGTAGAAAAGAAGATAAGTTTTATACGCTCAGCTGAATCGCCGTCTTCCAAAGAAAAAACCGTATAAAACTCACGATGACGCCGTACTGTCTGTATCGATTTATATGTGTAGATTTGTAGATTAAATTGATCGAATCGTATTATTCTAGATTTCATAGTTAATACTAAGTATTTGCGAGTATCTATGACGTCATGAAGAATATATGTATTTGTGAACATTCATTTGTATTCGTTAAAGGTAAGCGTTTATAGAAATAAGTAATTGCATTAGAGTAGTTTGAGAATATTTGTGCTTTCTTTCAAATATCCATAAGAACACACCCCACAAAATTAATTGAAGCACTACAGTAGTAATCTTAATTTATATTTGCAATTATGAAGCCATCTTTTGTGTTAGTGTCAAGCAACATTTACTCAAGTATTTTATGATAGTCTTATGGCAATATTACACTAATGGTGAATGCAAACGTTTCTAAATGTTTAACAGCACTAGTTCAGGTTTAGATTTGATATTATAGTGCAAAATAATTGAGTAATAAAAGTTTATAACCAGTTACAAAAATGTGCAAAGCGATAAGGCATAATTTGTTAAATTTGTTTTAGTTAGCCAGCATCGTCCCTAAAAAATACTGTACACTAAAATATTTACAAACGACAATAATAACACAGCATCTAATGTAACAGAGAACAGGGCAATCCGGTTGACTTCTTTGAACCAGTTCCAATTCATTTTCATTTCTTAATTTGCATTGTGCCTGTGATTCTTACTAAATTTGATATGTATTGCACATACAAATACCTGCTCAGCTTCTGATTCATTTCATATACGATATTACTAACTTACAAATACTGATTTGCGATACGTGTTAGTGTGAAAACCATTTGTTTATGACACTAAAGTTCATTGTATAAAAAGAAACTGCACAAGCTTTGCATTGGTGTAATGAATGGAAATTAGTATAACATTTTTATATATTTGAAAACTTTGACATTACACTTCATTATTTCTAATGACTCCTTGATCCACATTTTGGAGCCAAGTTACTTGAAGTATGAAACGTACAGTGCATGTATAAATGAATGTATATAAGTTTAATAAATCTTAACATACACCCCACCTTGAAAGGACGAACTTTCAATAAATGTTAACGAACAATAAATACGTCATGAATGTAAATTCAGCAAACGTATGCAAACAATAAAACAATTATAAATAAACTTGAAACCAAAAACCATAGAGTCATCATATTAAGCACAACTATAATGTACATGTCACGCACTAGGAAGGGGGCATAAGTTGGTGATGGCTCGTCGAATTGTTCCCTTTGCTGTCTTCACCGATGCAACTCTTGTGACGTCGTCAGCTCCAGGATGAAGTATTTGGACTCTGCCTAAAGCCCAGCATAAAGGAGGTAAGCCACGTTCTTTGATTAAAACTAAACCTCCAACTTGTAAGTGGTTTTCGTTGGTTTTCCACTTCAAACGGGTTTGAAGCTAGCAAATATATTCAGAGGACCAACGTGTTCAAAAGTGTTGTGTTAGTTGTTGTATTTGTTGATATTTTGAAAGGCGGTTTTCGTTTATGTCTTGTAAGTTTGGATCAGCGATTGAATTAATAGAACGACCGATGATAAAATGTCCGGGTGTTAACGGTGAAAAGTCATTTGGATTTGTGGAAAGTGGTGATAGCGGCCTCGAATTCAAAATTCCTTCTACCTGAACTAAAATTGTTAAAAAATCTTCATAGACAAATTGCGCTTTACCCAAAACTCTCTTTAAATGAAACTTTGCTGATTCACCCCTGATTCCCAAAGACCTCCGAAGTGAGGTGAATAAGGTGGTATGAAATCCCAAGTTATGCCTTGTAGTGCATTGTAATCAATAATTTTACTGCTGTAATCCTGCAAGAACTGACCTAAGTTATTCAGTTCATTTTATGCACCCGTGAAGTTAGACCCGTCATCGGAAAGGATGCGTAGTAGTTTGCCTCTAAGAGATATAAATCTGCACAGAGCTGCTATGAAACACTCTGTAGATAACTCCGTTACAAGCTCTAAATGGATGGCTTTAGTACTGAAACATATAAACAATGAAATGTATCCCTTTAACGTTTTACTACCACGACCTCTTTTATCTTGTACATTACATTACAATTTACAATTACATTACAATGCTCCACCCGAAGGTACTACACTGGCCAGGAAGCGAGTTTTTGTTACCTGGAAAATTTTGAATTTTACCGAACCCTTGCTGTTCCAAGCAAGATAGGGATCTTTAACGTGCATGACAACACTCACACACGGGACCTCCATTTTACCTCTCATCCGAACGAGGTGTATTTTTGTGAAAATGCTCGCCTAACATTTTTCAAGCGAACCGTGTCGGTATTCGAACCGGGACCTTGAGCGTAGTAGTCACACACATACCACTACGCCACGGAGCCGCCCTTTATCTTGTACAGTTCATTTACATTTCCAATGCTCCACCTGTAGGTACTACATTGGCTTTATCTTGTACATTACATGTGATTTTCCAATGCTCCACCCGAAGGTACTACATTGGTCAGGAAGCGAGTTTTTACCTGGAAAATTTGGAATTTTGCGAACCCTTGCTGTTCCAAGCAAGGTAGGGATCTTTAACGTCATGACAACACTCACACACGGGACCTCCATTTTACCTCTCATCCGAACGAGGGTGTATTTTTGTGAAAAATGCTCGCCTAACATTTTTCAAGCGGACCGTGTCGGTATTCGAACCCGGGACCTTGAGCGTAGTAGTCACACACATACCACTACGCCACGGAGCCGCCCTTTATCTTGTACAGTTCATTTACATTTCCAATGCTCCACCTGTAGGTACTACATTGGCTTTATCTTGTACATTACATGTGATTTTCCAATGCTCCACCCGAAGGTACTACATTGGTCAGGAAGCGAGTTTTTTTTACCTGGAAAATTTGGAATTTTGCCGAACCCTTGCTGTTCCAAGCAAGGTAGGGATCTTTAACGTGCGTGACAACACTCACACACGGGACCTCCATTTTACCTCTCATCCGAACGAGGGTGTATTTTTGTGAAAAATGCTCGCCTAACATTTTTCAAGCGGACCGTGTCGGGATTCGAACCCGGGACCTTGGGCGTAGTAGTCACACACATACCACTACGCCACGGAGCCGCTTTTATCTTGTACAACAAACAGACTTGCATAATCGACCCCTGTTATGCAAAATGGAGGTGAAGGAGTAACCCTTGCAGAGGGAAGGTCACCCATCAATGGAGCATGACTGATACGTTTAGCACGAAAACATGTAACGCATTCACGTACTATTTGTTTTGCTGTACTTTTTCCACCAATAGGCCAAAAAATATTCCTAATTGAAGCTAATACTTGCTGTGGACCAGCATGATATAATTTCTTATGCTCATTTCGAAGCAATAATTTAGTGAAATGGTGATTTTTAGGAAGCAATATAGGATGCTGTTTATCGAAGTCAAACTGTGAATGCCTGAGTCTTCCGCCCACCCTAATGATACCATCATTTGTTGCGAATGGACTGAAACTTAATAATTGGCTCTTAGGATGCAAGTATTTCCCTTGAGACAGCAATTTGTACTCACAACTGAAACAATCTTGTTGCACCATCTTAACCACTGTTTTGGTGGCCTTGTCAATTTCTTCAGTATGAAGACATTCTGTATTATTAGAAGAACCCTTTGTTCTTAAAATGCTTATAAAACGAAGGCAATATGCCACGCAACGAATTAGTCTATTAGAATTGGAAAAACGGTCAAATGGAAAATAAAATTCATGCTGTACGAATAATGAAACCTTTGTGCATTTCAATTCTGGTAGATCCTGAGTACTCGAAATGCTTGATATTGGCCAATCGTGTGAATCTTTGACGAGCCAATTGGGCCCATGCCACCACAGATCACAGGAAATCAATGAAGTCGGATTTATTCCACGACTTGCTAAGTCAGCTGGATTGTCGTAGGAACGAACATGACGCCATTTTGATATGTCGGTGTTGGTTTGAATTTCACATACACGATTTACAACGAATGTTTTGAGAAGATTTAAAGGAGTGCATACCCAACCAAGTACTATAATTGAATCGCTCCAATAAACTATCTCATCAAAATTAATTGTAAGAGATTTCCGTGCCTTGTTAGCTAGTCGCGATACGATTAGCGCTCCTTGAAGCTCAAGCTTTGGGATGGTTAAGAGCTTCAATGGAGAAACCCTAGCCTTTGCGCATAATAAATGAACTTGTGAATCGCCCTGTTCATTTGTGCTCTTAATGTAAATGCATCCTGCGTATGCATCTTGAGGTGCATCACAGAAACAATGCAATTCCGTACGAATGCTGTTTTTGTATCTGACATGTCTTGGAATTTGAATGTGATTTAAATGAAGTATTTCCCGTATGAAGGAAACCCATTTAGTATGAAGATCAATTGATACTGCTTCGTCCCAATCGATTTTTTCGAACCATAATTTTTGAAGCAAAATTTTGACAACTATAATGCAGGCTGCTAAAAGACCTAATGGATCATATATTTGTGAAACACCTGCTAAAATTGATCTCTTAGTGCTTCGATTTGAAGTATTCGGAGCTAATATTTTGTAAGTCAAAATATCTGTTGTTGGAAACCAAGAGATACCTAAAGTCTTAGAATTTTCAGAAATTCCAAATTGCAATATATTAATAGACGAATCAAAATTTTTAAATGTAGGTTTAATGTCCTTAAGAATTGAAGCCGTATTGGATACCCACTTGCGTAGATTAAAACCTGCTTGGTGCAGAATATCTGAAACTTCTACACACGTTTGTGTAAGTTCCTGTAATGAGTCTGAACTATGCAAGAAATCATCTACGTAGAATGAATTAGCGATTGCATGAGAAGCTGATGGAAATGACTCAGCATTTTCAATGGATAATTGATGCAGACATCTTATTGCAAGAAATGAAGCACTCGTAGTACCATATGTTATTGTATTTAATTGGTAAACCTCTAGCGGACCTTTAGGATCCTTTCGCCACAAGATTTGTTGCAAGAATCTTTGTTCTGGAATAATCCATATGCATCTATACATTTTCTCAATATCTGAGGATACGACGTAAGAAAATTGTCTGAAACGTAAGAGAATTGAAAAAAGGTCGTTTTGTATGGTAGCACCTGCCATCAGAATTTGATTTAAGGATACCCCACTGCTTGTTGGACAAGAACCATCAAATAGTATCTGTCACGCAATTCTGAATTTGCTTGAAGTTTGCGTTCAAGATTGTAAAAACGTTTTTTAGCTATTTGCTCGGAATCACCTAATAAGTTTACGGATTCCTTAAATGGAATAGTAACCATAAATCTTCCATCACCACGCCTCTTGAAAGTAGAAACAAAATGATTCTCGAAATCTGCTTCCTCTTTGGAAATATAATTTTTGGAGGTTTCTATTTCTTCGACCTCCCAAAACCGAGCAAGTTGATCCTGAACGTTCATCTGCCTAGCGAAATTGCAATGAGAACGCTCAGAGTTACGTGAAACATTATGAATAGGACCCGAAATGATCCACCCAAACTTAGTTTTTTGAAGAATTGGCAACCCCTGACCAAGCTTGATTTGTCAGACGCAAAGCAACGACCAAAACAAATCAACTCCAATCAGTAAGTCGATAGAAGACGCAGTATGAAAAGATGGATCAGCAAGCCTAATATTTTTTGGAATGCTTAACAAAGATGTATTAATATTTTGAGTGGGCATGCGCTCACAAATATTTGGAATAACCAGCATGAAAGTTTTGATGTGAAGTTGTTATGCGGCGATTTTATTTGAATATCGCATTTGTACCTAACGCAAGAAGATACTTGACCTATACCTACAATTTAAATATTGTAGATGGTTTTCTGTAGACCTAATAAGTCGCACAGTGTTTGTGTAATGAAACTAGATTCTGATGCACTGTCGAGTAGTATTCTGCAATCATGAGTTCTACCTTGATTATCAAAGACCTTTATTACTGCAGTCGATAACAAAATTAGATTCTTCGAATTTGTGTAGTTTGAAAGTACAATAGACGCATTTTCTTTGTTTGCCACATCGACTTCTGAATGAAGCAATGTGTTGTGTCTCTGTGGACACTTTTTACATGACCCAAATCTGCAATCATTTAGTGAATGTCCCAAATTTAGACAATTCATGCATAAATGTGCATTTTGAACATGTTCAATACGTGAATGAATCGGTGAATTTTGAAATTTAGGGCAATTGCAAATTTTATGCGTTTGTTTGCAATATGAACAGGCTTCCTTAGCAGTCACAAATGTCCTTTGATGACCTGTTTTGTTAGCTTGAACTTTACCTTGTGAATGTAGTTTAAATTCACCTGAACCACTAGTGTTTAACTCAGTCGCTTCGAGTAGGTCTGCCTTATTTTTAAAAAAATTGAGAAACTGTTCTAGTGTTGGCGAATTTGTGGATTTATATGCTTCTCCCTCCCAATCCCGAGATGTTACTGAATCTAACTCCTTTAATACCATGAATATTAATAAGGGATCCCAATCTCTTGTTGATTGCCCAAGTGTTTCAAGAGATCGTAAGTTTTTGTTAATGCTGTCTACGAGATTACGCAACTGAGATGAAGATTCTTTACTTACCCTTTGTAGGTTGAACAATGCCTTTATGTGGTTGTGAATAAGTATTTGTTTGTTGCCATATCTACTGTTGAGTAGCTTCCACGCGATACTATAATTTGAGCTGGAAATTGGTAAAGATTCTATGATACGCCGTGCTTCCCCAGTGATGGCCGATTTAAGATAGTGGAAATGCCGAATAGGATCTATTTGAGGATTTTTATTGATTAATGAATCAAAGGTATCGCAGAACTCAATCCAGTCTTCGTGACCAAATGAAAAATGCGGTAACCGAATCCTTGGAAGCTTTATATTACTTGTACTTTGTGCTTGAGACAATGCTAATGATTCCGGCGGACTACTTGTACTTGCAGTTCCTGAAGAATCGCAGTGTAAATTAATTAATACCTCTGCTTGTGAAACAATTTTGAAATACTTATCTTCAAATAAGATACGCTCTTTTTCTTGATCAGAATCCAGAAGCTCAATTTGCGTCTGAATATCATCAAAAACTGAAAAACACAACTGCTCTATTTTGTGCAACCGTTTTTGTAATTCAATAACACTCATTTGCTTAATATCAAAGAATTGCACCACCTTACTAAACCTCGTAAGTTGAGCTTTAAGCGTGTCTCGTTTTGACACTAATGCTGCTAATTATGTCATTTTATAATGTACAAATACTGTATCGAAATGAAATAAGAAATGAAATCGCAAAGCTTGTGCTGTATGAATGAATCTAGTACGAAATCTGCAAAATATCTGAATGTGATATCGTATTTCGTACTCTTAATGTATGCAACTTTATTGTAATATCCATATAACTTAATGCTATAATGAATAAAATGTAATTTTATCTTTTAAACGCTATTAAATACTGTAGAAGAAATATTGAAATGTTGTATTAAAATGTGAAAAGAGTGTATTAGTAATTGGAACAAACTCACAGATAGAAATATGCTTTGCCTTTTGCTGAATTGCAAATGTGCAAGTTGAATTCTTGTAGGTATGAGTTCGTTTTTTCTATCTTGAACACTGCTGTTGGTTGCTAAACTGGCATGTATTCGATGACAAGAAGGACCATACTTGTTAGTGTGAAAACCATTTGTTTATGACACTAAAGTTCATTGTATAAAAAGAAACTGCACAAGCTTTGCATTGGTGTAATGAATGGAAATTAGTTATAACATTTTTTGCATTTATTTAAAAACTTTGACATTACACTTCATTATTTCTAATGACTCCTTGATCCACATTTTACAGCCAAGTTACCTGAAGTATAAAATGTACAGTGCATATATAAATGAATGTATATAAGTTTAATAAATCTTAACAATACTAAACAGCAAAGTTACGAAACCTCAACTTCATACATATTCTAATTGTTTTTGTTGCACTTAAATTATTATTTCTTTTTCTAGAATTTAGTGCTGATTGAGTGAACGGAATGGCATAAGCTTATTGTTATGTATTGCCCTAAATCGAATTTACGTTGTAGTCACATTGTCGCATGCTCAGTCACTAATCTGTCTGTTAACTCATGAACATATATATAGTGCGGGGGAAGAAAGGGCGGAAGGAATTTTAATTAAGATGGCTACGGTTTTGTCTACAGCCATTGTCTTGTCAAGTAATATTTTTAACCTGGAATGTAATTGTATAGTGTACTTTATTTATTACAAAAAATGTATAAACAAATGTATGTTATTGATTTACTTAATTCATTAATAATTTGGAACCTACATCTGTTTCTTTTTCACCTTACTTTGGTGATGATTTTACTCCTAAAGGAAAAAATTAAAGTTAACGTAAAATTCAAAAACTTAATAAAAAATTTAGATTTATATGTAATCGATTTACCAAGAAATTATTGTGAAAACTGGCATTTATAGGTAGAGATTGGATCTGGGCTCTGGATATTATTCCCAGAAAATGTATGAAATCATATTTTTCAAAAAAATTTATTAATCTACATAATACTCAAGTTGCTTTCAATCTTTCTTCTGAATTAAAAAATTTACTTAAAACTTACGACACAGTTTTTACTGAGAATGTAGGTAGATTTAACGGCAAACCTTTAAAAATTAAAATTATTAAGGATGTTGATTCTAAGTTTTGCAAACCCTATACTCTACTGTTTTCACTAAAACAAAAACAGAAAATGAACTTAATCGTTTAGTTAACGACAATATTCTTACTCCAGTACATACTAGTTGCTGGGCTATTCCTATAGTGCCTGTGGAAATTTTAAGATGTTAAACCCATATCTAGAGGATGATCATTATCCTCTCCCAAGGATAGATCAGTTGTTCGCTAAATTAAGCGGTGGAGAAAAATTTTCCAAACTCGATTTACAATCGGCTTATAACCAGATGCCTGTTTGCAAAAAATCACAAAGCTTCTGGTCATCAGTACTCATATCGGGCTCCTTATGGTATCAAATCGCTACCTTCTAAATTTCAAAGAACAATGGACAAATTATTTTACAGCTTGCCTTTTGTGTTGGTGTTGTAACATGTTTAATTTCAGCAATAATTATTCGCATTGAATTACGAGGATAATGCGCTAAGCGTGCCTTATTCTTTATTAATCTTTTTATATTAAGATATCTGTGTGACATAAAGTTACTTCGTCAAGCATCTCTAGCTGTTTCTTTCATATTCCCCACCTCTGACGTCGCTATCATTCGGTTTTCAATTCGTCGAGTTAGTCGCCCGCTAGCAACCGCCTTATCAACATGTATTCCCGGCTAGAGGCATGCGACCTTGGTATAAATTACTCTTGTAAGCAGGTCAGGTCGTGCTAGACTATTTTTGATACCTTCTACTAACGCGCGTCACTTAGGATTTGTCATTTAGGATTCGTCACTTGGGATTCGTCACTTAGGATTCGTCACTTAGGATTTGTAATTTGTCAACTTAGAATTTGTCAAACTAAGAATTTGTGAACTAAGAATTCGTCAACGAAGAATTCGTCATCGAAAAATGATAGATCAAGTACAAGTGATGATGTTGGCTTTGATTGCAGTCGTCCCAAATTAGAAATGGATAGTAACATTGGTCGGAGATTATGAATTTCCATCCAGATTTGTCTTGGAGCAACAGTGCCAGTTCGGTTCGTTATTAGATATAAGAAATTTCTTGCACGTGTTTTGAATGTCGTAAAAATTTGATAAACAGACTATCATATAAAGCACGAAAAGTTACTATTATGTTTTCGAACATGTAATCTGTTTAATCCTCAATTATCGTTGAACTGGTTTTACATGCTGTAGAACGAAATTTTGTCAAGTTAGGTTTATATAATTACAAGTTTTGTTCCATTTGAACCTTAGACAATTTCAAGGTATGTTTTCGACGTCATACTTTTTTTTGTGTTGCACAGCTGACAGATGTTGTCATGAAAGCTGATGCTTCGTGCAGCTGTCATGAAATTTAAATTAAACATTTCTATTTTTGTGATTAGCTTTTATCTACATATAAATTATTAAATCTAAATATGAAAATTTAAATACACGCTGCGTAAGAATTTAGAAAATGTAATCTACCTGAAAAGATCTGCCCAGGTTAAAAACGTTAATTCAGTGTATTTTGGCTACAAATTATTTTTAATCAAGTTTATGTTTGAAGAGCAGTTGTTTGTTTTAAAAAAGCCAAAATCTTGACTTTGTTATAGATGTTAATGATGAAATTTTTTTTCCTTGTTAAAAGGTGTTGAAATTTTAAAAGAGAGTTTTTTTAGTAGACAATTAGTTAAACTCTGAGGCTTTTATTTTGGTCAAATGCGATCAAATCTGATAACACAAAAGTAGAATTTTTGAGTAATAATTTTGTGCCAATATCATATTGGATATATATTTTTTTATTTTTTTTTATACCTTTATAGGGCACAAATGGTGTTCTACATTTTTATTTATTTAATCTTTGCAATTTCTTACCGGAGCTGCGTCTTATTTTTATAAGACAAGTTTTTGTTAACGAAGGCGATCGTTTTATCTTTGGGTTTCCACATCCGCCCTTAGAATTGTGCTCTGCTATTATCGTGATTATCTCAGGACTTGGTGGCGCCTATTTAGCTTAGTTTAGCTTTGGTTTGCAAACAAAATTTGACTTCCCCCCCCCCCACACTTCTTATTGCTCTACCCAGGAATAGACCCCTAGCTATGTCGGAAGATTTTTGTTCACTTGCGCCCATTTGGAAAAATAAGTAACACTGACGCCACAACATATATATAAAAACAAAATCAGTTACACTGTCGCCGGAACGTGGGGCTGGCATAAACTAAAGTGGCTACGGTGTTTCAAGACGATTTATTAGCTACCGGCAGATATGACACTGAAGATTTAGAAAATTTAAAATTAGTTCTAAGCATTTTACGAAATTACGGGTTAACCTTAAAAAAAGAAAAATGTTGTTTTTTTATGGACTCAATAGAATATCTTGGACATGTTATAGACAAGTTTGGAATAAAAACTAGTGCTAGCAACATTGAAGCGATAAACAACGTCCCGCTTCCTCAGAATATTACACAGCTTAGGTGCTTTTTAGGTATGGTTAATTTTTATGGAAAATTTATCCCTAATGTTTCTAAAATCTTGTCCCCCATTATACCGTTTGTTGCAAAAGAATGTTACATATCAATTTAATAACGTGTGCATTAATGCTTTTAAAACAGCAAAAAGATTGCTTATTAATGCACCTGTTCTGGTTCACTATAACCCAGATATACCTTTGAAATTATATTGTAACAGCCCCAACTACAGACTCGGAGCTGTGCTAGTTCATGTTTTCTCTAATAAGGTAGAAAACACCATCACATACGCTTCTCGCACTCTTAATAAAGCTGAACTGGCTTATTCCCAAATCAATAAAAAAAGCCCTCGCGTTCATATTTGGTACTACCAAATTCAATCAATATTTATATCTACAAAAATTTTCTTTAGTTACTGATCATAAACCTCGTTTGTCTATTTTCGGAAAAAACCTCCCTACGCTTACAAAGATATGCCCTTTTTCTCACTGGTTATGACTTTGATATAATATACATTAATAGATACAAAAATATTGGTGCTGATTGTCTTTCAAGATTACCACTTCAAGGTAACATTGCTTTGATTTCCAGTTTAAACCGTGCCATATCTTTATCGGATTAGGAAATCTATGCCGTCTAGAAATCTTGTCCTTACAATTTGGAACACAGCACTTAACATAAACCTATTTTAAGTACCCTGAAAGGTATAATAATACAAATGTATAAAGAAACATAATAAATATGCCTACCAGTTACTTCTTCAAGGCACAAATATTTTTCATATTTCAACAACTTCAAACGTAAACCATATATTTCTTAAAAACTAGTATTTACTAAGGCATTATATGTACCCAAATAATCAGAAACCTCCTAATAAACAACCACAGTGTAAACATACACAAACTATATGAAAATGTGAGGTTAGTCGCATAGATTAATGAGAATCGATAAGAAACGAACAGCCGTATTTTTTGGCGGTATCTATCGCCCCAAATGTTAACTAATGTGTCTTTTGCAATTGTAAAATGATTACAGAATGACTTGCTTACCGATGGCGTGCTTAGTATTTATATTTATCTTCATAACCTTATGATTAGAACCAACTTTAATTTAAATGTGAAAATGTGTCCCAGTACATATTATATTGGTAACTTTTGTTACAGTAATAAATATGCCTCAAAATAACGTCACTTCCTTAAACATGTTTTGTAGCGCCCTCTCTACGGGTCAAATATTAATTAAAAATTATATAAGCAGATCGTTTTATTACATAGGCCCTTTATGTACGTTTCCCAATTTCTTCTCATTAATCTATGGTTAGTCCTTCGTAGACAACTAATATAGAGAACATTTATTTATCTATGGGTTAGTCCTATTCCTACCATTCGATTGAAATATCAATTGCAAACCGAATTTACCCAAGTTAATGTTGTAGCGCCCTCTGGAAAATGTGAGATCCGAACTAAATTATCATGTGACTGTTCTGATTAAACACATTAATGTGAAATATCTAGTGCTAGTTATCTGTGGATTATATAAACGTAGTTTTTATTTTTAAATTATTAAAACTTCCCAACAAAATTTATCAAACTCAATCTGCTACATACGATATTTAGTATAAACAAAATAATGTAGTATTCTAATAACATAATGGTTTCTATTTTATTTTGCTATCACCATAAAAGTTATCATTCGTATTGGACAATAACCAAGTTGAAATAATTTGTCATATCATATATAATTTGATTTAATTTTAATTTTTGTATGCCAACTTATTGGCTGTCTAGGAATAGCATTAACAAGTAATTGTAGTTTTTAAACACATTATGACACGCAAACCTGGTTCTTGCATCTTTGGATGCAACAGTTGTAAATAAACATGGGATGATCGACATTTCTTCAGTAATTTCACGCTTAGATGGCGACTACAAAACGGGCTAAAATTTGTATTATATACAAAATCATTCTATTTTAGCTAAATTAATTTGGTTTGGAGGTGGTGTATATCATAATATTTACAAATTGTGTATATAATAAAATTTCTTAATGTAACAGTAGGTTAAGTTATAACACAAAATTCCAACAAATGATCAAAAATCCGGATAGTTTTGCTATTTTATAATAGCAATAAATTTGACATTAGCGTACAAATTAATCACACAGATTGCAATATCAATGGATATTGCAAAGAGCTATACATGCTATTAATCAACAATTCATCATTTCATACGCTTCGACGTTCACTACTATTTCAGGGGATGTACTGCACACTTTGGAGTCATTATCTTCGTGCCATGTTAATGAATGGGGGGTGTTTGCAGTAAACATTATAATGTCCACTATGTAAAGTTCCGCTGTGATTCGATACTGCATATAAGTTATACCGGCAATCTGCAGAGTTTGCCTCTGGGGCATATTGTCGCATGTTTAAGTCTTCTATTGGGAAATCTGTGTGTATTTAGGTTGTTTTTAAATCCTAGTGTTGGCGAAGGACGTTTTAAATAAATCATTAATACTTTTGGAAACCTCTGTATGGACAGAGATTTAAAGCATTTGCTACTCGTCTTACACTTAGAGCATTCTGGTTTATTCGCATTATCTAACGTTTCTTTCTAGTAAAATAATCTAGCCAATGTGTCAATTTTAATGGATCTGTTTGCGTAGGTATAGCTAGTGACAAGTCCCAAAGCTCTTTAAAAGTTATAGAATACTGTTGGCCGTTTCTGCAATGTGGTTAGATTTTAATTGTCCAGCAAACATGTCAACAATTTTTGAATTGTGCCTATTTAAGTATTCATCACCATTAGGTCTTCAGTCCTGGAACTGGTTAGACGCGTACCAAAATTGTTTCCTATTCTGAACTAACCTACAGATTTCCCTGAAATTTGCACAGTCTGCATCTATCACTATCTGATCTAGGTCTTGTTACGCTCCCATTCTGTTAGCGTACTTAAAATACATCGTTTTGGATCGCTGTTTGTATAAAGTAAATACTTTCGAATAGTTTTCAGATTTGTATGCAATTTAACTCACGTGTATTAATTTTAAAAGGTATTAGTTTGAAGATTGATTTTCAATTAATAAATAATTTGCAAGGAATGAATTGTAAATTGGATTATTCGTAAATTACTTTCCAACTTATCGAAAATGTTAAACCGCTGTAATTAATTATTAGATATGATTGCTGTATTCACGTTTTGGATGTTCCTTATGTTATTAGCGAAGTCGAGATAATAGACGATAAGAGGTTATGGTAACAACTATTGAATATAAACAGTTTAGAGTACAGTGTAGTTCTAATTCCTTTTTGAATGAAGTGTGCTTTATAGGCGAACGTGTTTGACTCGATCGCACGTGCTTGTTTTACGGAACATTGACCTAGTGATACGCGTTGCTTTACTAATTGTGTTTTTTTGTTGATTTGTCTTTTTATATTTGAACTGTGTGTGTGCGATCTAGTTTTCGTGGCCTCCTTTTTTTATCAGAGTAGTGCATACTTTGGTTTATCCAAATACAGTTTTAAGCTTGAGTGTTTCTAAAAAAAAAATGATGATACAGTTGTAGCAGGTTTAGTAGATGGGCTGGTTGCATTAGTCGACGTGAAGATCAGATTTCTAAAAAATCTGAAAAAAAGAGGTTGCTTCTTATAAACATGTATCTCATTCACATGTAAAGACAGTTGATACTGTAGTTTCTGAATTTTCTAACTCCAAACAATCTAAAATAGATCATTGTTTGCGCAAATTTCGTTATTCAAAAGCATTAGATTTTTCTTTGTTACCATAGGTAGCAAATAAAACACCTCACGTTACTGTTAGTTTAATGCATTACATCGTGCCTTGGAAGCCCGTGATTCTAAATTTTTATTACCATTTTTTTACGATTTGTGTTACAAAATATTTCGAAATTATTGTCTCAGGAAATAGAATTAACAAGAAATTTATCAATGCTACATAGTTCCATTAGCATGATAATGTCTGCTGCTAACACCAGTGAAATACGTAGGTGTGATTAGTGTAAAGTGTAAGAAATTCCATCAACGTCCTCACAGTCAAGGGTGAAGTGCTTCGTTAGTGCAGGACATCGTGAATCCCACACTTCAATTGCAAGGAAGCGTTACTGAAAGACTTTTTGTAAGTTGAACTATTTCCTACTTGTTATTACTTTAAATATCTATCCGTTGTTTTGCCATATCTTTGTCGTTCTGATACCTTTTACAATAGAATTGCATGCTATTAAGAAACAAAAAAAAAATCAATATACTGGATTACTCATATCAATTGTGTCTTACCTATTTATCTTTTGTTAACATTTTGTCTGATTTATGTTTAATTGGTGTGTGAGGAAACGTTTCTGCTACTCCCCAATATTTCCTCACTTTGTAATAAAAATTTTTGTAATGCTTTTATCGTTATTATATTATATAGATTATCCAAACAGTTACTTACATTCTACAAAGTACTGAATAATTTATGCTTGATCAGCATGCTATGCTTATTCTTTTATTTCAGGTTGCTTGACTATTTTTATTGCAGGTATTGTCACTAATTCCTTACAGCCGCATACATTATATGTCAGTCTGCTTTCTACAACCCCCCCCCCCCCAATCTCCAATTGAGCCCGGTCATTCCTTGATATCTTTGTGTTACGCACGGCTACGAGCCAACGTAACAGTCCACATCTACCTCTTTTTTCCTATCTCTGCTTGTAATATATCGCATACTATTCCCCAAAATGCTTTAGAATGTATTCCGCCCTTCTATTTCTCTTTTTCCCCAGATATCCTTGTTCCCCTACTATTTCTATAACCTATTTGTTATTATCTTTGTTTGTCCATGCTATCGTCCTCATACATCTGAAGCACAGCATTTTAAAAGGCTGCTACCGTTTTTCTGTCTGCGTTTCAGACTGCCCGTATTACATAGGCATACTGTGCTGTGCTCCACACATATGCTTTCAACAATTTTCTTCTTGATCCTATGTTTGTTGTCTTTCATCATAGACGCTGTTTTTTTCTTGTTAGATGCAGGTCGGTCCCTCTTCTATTGTTTTACAATTATATACCCTATTTCTCCGACATTCAGTGGTTGCGAGGAGAGGGAGGGATCAGCCTGTGGCTGCCAAGTTCCCCAGCACTTGAACACTTACCGATTTAATGTTTTCCAATATACCTTTTCGCACAGTCAACATTAGTTGCAGATATTTCGCAACCAACAACTAGTTGTTTATACTAATCGTCAGATTTATCTGCGCTTATTTTTTCATCATTAGGTTTTCAGTCTCAAAACTGGTTGGACACGTACCTGCACTTATTTATATTCTGAGCTAGCCTACATAGTTCCCTGAAATTCTCACACAGCATGTGTATACAGCTCGTTCCCATTCTATTGTTTTCTAATTTTATGCCCTATTTCACCAAGATTCAGTGAAGGGGGTTAAGCAACCTGTGGCTACCAACATCCCCCAACACTTAGACGTTTGCCGAAATAATGGTTTTCCAGTAAATCCTTTCACACTTAACATTATTCAAGAATATTGCCCAACCAAATCTTTAGTTACTTATAATAATCATCATGTTTAAGCACAGTTATTTTTTTTCCGTCATTAGTTCATCCATCTTGGGATTGGTTGGATGCGTACCTCCATTGATGTCTATTCTGGGCTAGCCTACACATCTCCCTGAAACCCCTACAGCCTACATCTTTTACTATCTGTGTGCAGTAGTCTAACCTAGGTCTGCCTCTTCTTCTCTTTTTTCCGATCTCTGCTTCTAATATATTCCGCACTATTCCCTCATGCCGTAGTATGTGGCCTATCATCCTATCTCTCCTATTTTTTACTGTTTTCCACATATTTCTTTCTTCCCCTACTATTTTTAGTACCTCTTCGTTCTTAACTTTGTCTGCCCATGATATCTTCATCATACGTCTGTAGCACCACATTTCAAAGGCTTCTACCTTTTTCTTGTCCGCTTCTCCTACTGTCCAGGCTTCACATCCGTACAGTGCTGTGCTCCACACATATGTTTTAAGCAATCTTTTCCTTGTTTCTATGTTTGTGGTCTTTGAACACAGTAGTTGCTTTTTCTTGTTAAATGTAGCATGACCTTGTGCTAATCTTTGTTTTATATCTTTTGTGCTTTTCCCATCTTGCGTTATTTGGCTTCCTAGGTAGCAGATATCCTTAACCTCTTGTAAGTTCGTGTTACATACTCGTATTCTTGTTTTTGATTTATTTTCACCACTGTTGCATACTAGAACTTTAGTTTTAGTTTTGTTAATTTTCATACCGTATCTCTCTGTTAGAACTGTTTCCATTTCATTAAGAGCAGCTTCTAACTCTTCTTTGCTAGACGCTAATACCACTACATCATCTGCAAATCTAAGCATATCAATTTTTTGTCCTTGCATAGTAATTCCAAATGTCTTCCTGCATTTGACAGTATTCATTGCGTCTTCTATGTACAAGTTAAAAATCAATGGGGATAGGGCACATCCCTGTCTCACCCCTTTCCTAATGTTTACTTCTCTACATTCCTGCTCTAATTCTATTACTGCTGTTTGCTCTTTGTATAAGCTATGTACTATTCGTCTATCCCTATAACTCATTGCAATCTTTTTGAGTATTTCAAACATTTTTTTCCATTTTACATTGTCGAATGCTTTTTCCAGATCTACAAACCCTATATACATGCTTTCCCCTTTTTCTATTGTTTTCTCCATTATACCTCTCAGAGCTAAAATAGTCTCCCGTGTTTCCCTGTTTCGCCTAAACCCAAATTGGTCTTCTCCTAGTATTTGTTCCGCCCGTTTTTCCATTCGTCTTTGCACAATTCTAGTTAATATTTCTGACACGTGTGGTGTCAAACTTATTGTTCGAAAATTTTCACATCTATCCGCACCTTTCTTTTTTGGTATAGTTACTGTGATGCTACGTTTGAAATCTTTGGGTATCTCACCTGTCTCATACATATAGCTTACAAGTTGGAAGAGACGTTCTGTTACTGCTTGTCCAGCGGCTTTTAGAGTTTCTGCTTGCACCTTATCTGTACCCGGCACCTTACCATTTTTCAGACTCTTTAATGCTAATTCAAACTCGTCTCTAAGTATAGGATATCCCAAGTCATCATTTTCAATGTCCGATTTCTTTTCTAATGCAGTTAGTTCTTCTCCTGCATATAAATTCCCTATATATTCTTGCCATCTACCCACTTTCTCTACATTTTCTATAATAACATTTCCTCCCGCGTCCCTTATATTTTTGCTATACGGTTCTATATCCCTAAAATTCATTCTAATTAGTTTGTATGCTTCATCTGTCTTTCCTACTTCCATCTTAGTTTGTACCTCTTTGCACTTTTCATCAATCCATTGTTCTTTAGCTTTCCTGCATTTTCGAATAATTTCCCATTTTATGGCTTTGTATCTCTGTTTTCCTGTTTCGTCTGATTTATTTTTGTCTTTTCGTCTTTCTTCTATTAAATTCAGGATATCCTTTAATATCCATGGTTTCTTTTTTTTTTTGTGTATACCCCAGAATATCCCTGGCCGCCATGTCCAAGCTGGATTTAATGTTATTCTATTCTGTTTCTACTTCCTTAGTATCAGATATTTTCTCGATATCTTTGAGCAATTCATTTGACTTTTTTTCGAATGTTTCTTGAATATCTTTCTCTTTTAGTTTCTCTAAGTCCAATTGCCTTTTTCCATTTCTTTTTTTTCACATTCTTAAATTTAAGTGCAGCCTTCATAATTACGATGTTGTGGTCAGTATCTATATCTGCTTCTGGGTAGCTTCTACAGTCTTTTACTTGATTCCTAAACCGTTGTCTAACAAGAATGTAATCTATTTGATATCTTCCTATATCTCCTGGCATCTTCCAAGTATATCGTCTTCTAGCATGATGTTGAAATAATGCGTTTGCGATGATTAAATTGTTCTTGTCGCAAAATTCTATCAGCCTATTTTCCCTGTCGTTTCTTGTGCCTAAACCAAATAAACCTACTACCGCTCCTTCCCTACCCTCACCTACCACGGCATTAAAATCCCCCGTAGTTATTAAATTTTCATGTCCTTTTACGTATCTTAATGTGTCTTCGATATCTTTGTAGATGGCTTCTACCTCTTCGTCACTATAGCTAGAGGTGGGCATGTATACTTGTATTATTACTGTGTTTACCGGTTTAGATTCTAATCTAACCATGAGTACTCTTTCGTTCTTTTGTAAGTAATTTTCTACACAGTATCCTATCTTTTTCTGCATAACTATCCCCACACCCAAATTTCCTTTCTCTGCTCCTGTATGAATTACCCTGAAGTCTCCACTCCAAAAATCCCCCGCCTCTGGCCACTGAACTTCGCTAATCCCTACTATGTCTAGTGCTAACCTATTCATTTCGATTTTTAGGTTCTCTAGCTTACCTACTTGCTTCATACTTCTAACATTCCACGCTCCGACTTGCAGAATGTTCCCAACTCTTATTTTTAACTTTCCAATCGCATCCTCCGAAGTAGTCCCCTCCCGGAGATCCGAATGGGGGACTATTTTAACTCCGGAATCTTTTACCCCAGAGAATGCCATCATGTTTGTTTTAATTTAAGTACGCTGTGTACTTGGGAAGGCGGCTCCGTGGCGTAGTGGTATGTGTGTGACTGCTACGCCCAAGGTCCCGGGTTCGAATCCCGACACGGTCCGCTTGAAAAATGTTAGGCAAGCATTTTTCGCAAAAATACACCCTCGTTCGGATGAGAGGTAAAATGGAGGTCCCGTGTGTGAGTGTTGTCACGCACGTTAAAAATCCCTACCTTGCTTGGAACAGCAAGGATTCGGCAAAATTCAAAATTTTCCAGGTAAAAAAAACTCGCTTCCTGGCCAATGTAGTACCTTCGGGTGGAGCATTGGAAAATCACATGTAATGTGTACTTGGGAGATAATGTGGTGGTTTCCCGTTGCCTTCCACATCGCGGTAGTGTGTCTTAGACTGCCATACCGACCCCTATGGTCTCTGCCAATCTATGTACCGAAAGAGCCGCTGCCCTCTTTCGGGGACCTGTCTTAGTCTGGTTCCTCACTAACGACCCTACTACTTTGGTTGGACCTGTAGTTTGGCTCTTTAGCTCATTAGAACGCGCAAGCCATTTCACCTGTTCTAGTAATTTAGAACTTCGGCAAGGTGCAGGTCCATTCGAAATTGATTTAAGTATTGTTGCCAAGAAATAGTAGCTTTATCAAAGTCGATCGATTGTTCATTTAATTGTGATGATCTTGGTATATGGCTAGGGGTAGCCTGATTAATTTCTGTAATCTAAAAAGACTTTATTTTATAATATTTACTTGGCCATAGATTAGTAAGTAGATATAGATAGGCAACTCCCTAGATTATTGCAAAATCATAATGAGCGCAACTCTTTAGAATATTAAAATGTGAGATAGTCCTGCCTTTAAAGGATCATACATGATTATCATAGATTAGTTAAAAGAAACATAATGTTTTGGTCTTAGAATTACATCTACGAGTGTGTATGTTGATTAATTATTATTTAGATAATGTTAGTTCTTTGTAATAAACATAAACCTCCGATGTCAAATTATTATCATTAATATTGAATATATTTAATCTCTAATGTAGAATATTTGTTTCAATGCAATGAAATGGTTTATTATAATTACATTTGGTGGACTAATCAACGATGTTTTTGGAAGTTGCAAAAATTTACTTTACATAGGTTATGGGGCCCAGATAGTTCATAAGCCATACAAAGGTCTTTTAAATCTTTATTCAAGCCTTTTCGAAGTGATAGTATTTATTTTGGGAAAACCGCATTTATAATGTCAAATTCAACAAATAACTGCAATGGATCTAATTTTGGGAAAACTTCTTCAGCCATCGCTAGTATGCCCGCTCCATTTATTATTAGTAGTGGACATAATATGATTATCGAAAAACTTGAAGGAAGTAACAATAACACTAACTGGAAATTTCAAATGAAACTATTATTGATTGATCATGGTTTATGGGAGTTTGCAAATGGCACATGTCCAACCCCCTTAGACATATGTAGAGATAAAAAACCATATGCTAAAATTTGTTTGCATGTAAAACTAGTGTGTTATCCACATAGTAGAAATGTCAAAACTGCAGTTGAAACATGGAATAATTTGAAACGAGCCTCTGAGAATGCAGGTATTACAGGCGTTTATTTTTAAAAAGAAAACTTTCGCAAATTAAATACGTAAAGTTTGATTCAATGGATCATTATTTGGGTGAGATTATTTCGGTCTTTCAGGAACATGCAGCGTTATGGCTTCAGTAAAATGTAAACACTTAATGTTACTGTTAAGACTGTCTATGCGCTCTCTCTAATAGACTTTAATTCTAGTGTGCGCATCTGTCATATAATAATAATAACAATCTGTTTCTGACATTATTAAAAAAAAAATTCATAGAAGTTTTGTTATATTATCAGCTTGGTTTTTCACACTTCTAAAGCGGCTAAGATGACTGCATAATATCTTACCAATATTAAATATTCTTACTAATTTACCTAAACTACAATATTGAGCAACTAGAACTGAGATGCATGTGTGCATGACGCGTCGGTGTTCGATTGTAAGTCTTTCTACTAGAGCGGCGACAATCGTGCAGTAACGAAAGCATCCAAAAATAAAACATGGTCCTTCGCAGCCTGGGATGTACCTCAGTGAAAGAACAAGAGCTTGTTTAAAAGAGAAAATAGTCATTCTGGTACAATTGTAACTAAAAGAAAAACATTTTTAGAAATTGGAAGTCCTGTGTCATGGTAAGTATTGATACAACTCGTGCAGGGTTGGTGACAACAAGCTAAAAATCAACCACTGCTACCCTCAGTTAACTGTCTGCATTTAATGGTAAGGCAAGGCAAACAAACACAAAAGGTAACCCATTACTAATTCGACCTACTTTTCTCTTGCACTTATATACATACTAAAACTAGAATTTAACTTAGCCGTAATTTTTAGAGATATCTGAACTCTTGTTTACCAAATAGTACTGAACTAGGCAGTCCTCACTTACAAAGATCTAGGTAAGTTTTGGTGTGCTTTGTACGCTTTCTCATAAAGGTTAAAATAACTATACTTTTACTATTTCAAAGTAAATATTGATTACAGAGAAGCTTGATATTATTTCATTGTCATCTTAATCCACTTATAACTGCAACAACATTGTCACTTACCTTTTTTGCTTAAAACTTTTAGAGATCTCTAATAATCCATACTGAAAAAATGCCTAAACAAAACCAAACTAAGGTTGTTTTGGCAACTGCTATGTCTTTAATTAATGAATTAAATAATTTTGAAAGGTATTTGAACACTATTGCTGTAGCGCCTCTCACTGATACTATAATTGCTAACTTAAAAATGCGGTTGGAAATTATTAATTCAGGGATCTATTCATACAATTTTATTTATTCTGATGAAATAATTGCCGAAACTGAATACTTTGACAAATATATTGATCTCACAAGTAATGCTACTTGCTTATTAAAGCGTGTTTCTGGGATCTATAAACTCTGCTGTACGTCCGGCAAATCCTGAATCCTCGGGCAACATCAGTGCTAAGCTTCCAAAATTGAGCATTCCTTCGTTTTCTGGTGTTTTCACTGATTTTCCACCTTATCTGGAAATTTTTACCGCCTTGGTACACAAAAATCCAAGCGTAACGGATATTGAACGCTTTTTACACTTAAAAGACAGTCTGAAAACTCCAGCTAGTGAGTTAATAACTAACATTAGTCCTTCTGGTGACAATTATTATGTCTAGTTTGACATGCTGTGTCAAAGATATAATAACCCCAAACTGATCATTCAAAATCATATCAAAGCAATCTTTGATTTAAAACCTATTTCTAAATCTAATGCTACTGAGCTACGTAGTTTGCACGACAATCTCTTTAAGCATGTACGTGCTTTACAAAAACTTGAAACTCCTATCGATCAAGCAGAATGTTTGTATCACATATTTTGATGTCAAAACTAGACGACATTTCGCTACTGAATTATCAAAATTCAAATCAAGCGCTATACTGAACCTAACTGAAATCGATGAATTTCTAAAACGGCGTTGCCAATTACTAGAAGAAATCGAAAATGATAAGCAAACTTGTGCTTATCCTGATTCTGTTAAAAAATCAAACTTTTAAGCCTAAAATAAACTATAAAAAATCGTTTGTGTGTACGAACAATAATAATTTTTGTCCTGTGTGTAAAGCAAGACATTTTATTACGCAATGTCCTGATTTCTTAAAACTCACTAGTAAGCAGCGATATGATAAAAAATCAGAGTTGGGTTTATGTAAAAATTACCTACGTCACTCTAAACAGTTATCGTGTAATTCCAAGTTTAGTTGCAAACGATGCAACAAACGTCATAGTACCTTACTGCATTTTGAAGCGAGCACTAGCGCTTCTACTTCTGACAATAGGGACCACACTAATAGTTCCTCAACTGAAAAATTGGCTAACTCTGAAACATCCAATACTTCGAACTCTCAAACCTCACTGCCCTGTTTTCCTGCAAATGTACAACAAATTTTACTGGCCACTGCATGTGTAAATGTAAAGGACATTCACAATCGATGGCATACTGCTCAAGTTATACTAGACTCAGCTTCACACGCTAATTTTATTACTGAAGATTTTTCTCACAAACTCGGTCTACCACTACAATCTAGCAACACTAAAGTTCTTGGGCTAAACTGTCATTCTTCATTTTCCACTTCTAAAGTAGATTTGAAATTACGCTCCACCACAAGTGATTACACATTAAATCTACAATGTTTAACTATCCCTAAAATTGCCGAGAACCTGCCCTTAGTAACATTCCAAAAATCGCAACTTAACATTCCTAAGGGACTCAAGCTCGCAGATTCTAATTTTTATAAGTTTTCAGCTATCGATATTCTAATCGGTGCTGGTGAATTCTACAATTTACTGTGCATAGGTCAATTTTCCCTAGGAAAAATAAACCCATTTACAAAAACCTTATTTGGTTGGGTACTCTCAGGTAGTTGTCCTGTGCAACCAAATACTTCTACAGTGTCTGTGCCAATTTAGCTATTAATGGTAACACTGCAAAATTAAAAGATATACACGATTCTATTCAAAAATTCTGGCAATTAGAAGATGTTCAGCCCTCAAACTGTTTATCTAAACTCTCCTTTCAAGAACGCTTTTGCGAGCAAAATTTCTCTGATACTATCACACAAGACGATAATGGCCGTTTTATAGTCTCAATACCTTTTAATTGTAAACTTATGAAGTTGGGACATTCTTTAGAACTTGCTAAAAAGCGTTTTTTAAACTTGGAAAGGAAATTTTGTACTTATCCTGACTTGAAACTTAAATATACTGATTTCATTCACGAATACATCTCTTTAGGCCATATGTCCAAGATATTACCAAAAAATGACTGCTTGGTTTCCAAACCTGTAATGGCCTTTAATGCAGAAATTGACACCTTGAGCGTACCCGCTAATTACTTGCCACATCATGGTGTCATCAAATCTTCTTCGTTGACTACCAAATTAAGAGTTGTTTTTGATGGTAGCGCACCCACCTCTTCTAACATTTCTATTAACGACACGCAGATTGTAGGACCTGTTATTCAAGATGATTTGGTTTCAATCCTTTTACGTTTCAGGCAATATAAAGTTGCGCTGACTGGAGATATAGAGAAAATGTATCGCCAGATACTTGTACAACCTTCTGAGCGCAGATTTCAGCGTATTCTATGTCACGATAATCCCAACTCACCCATAGATACTTACGAACTTAATACTATTACTTATGGCACAGCTAGTGCAAGTTACTTAGCTACAAAATGTTTGCATCATCTTTCAGCACAATGCGCTAAGGAACATCCTTTAATTTCTTCCATTTTAAAATCCGATTTTTACATGGATGACCTTATTACCGGAAGCGATACTATACTAAAGGTTCAACAGATTAAAACTGGCTTGACTTCCGTATTAGCAAGCGCAGGGTTTCCGATTAGAAAATTTCTTTCCAATTGTCCTGCTGTATTAGGTGCAGAAAGAAATGATAAGCTCTATAATATTCCTTTGAGCGAGAGAACAAGTGCCAAAACTTTAGGCCTTGTTTGGAACTCATTACAAGATACTATAGAATTTGATGTTGAACTTAAATCTACTAATACTAGAAACACTAAGCGTTCCATCTTATCAATGGTTTCGCAAATTTTTGACCCTTTAGGTCTACTCGCGCCGATCGTAGTTGTTGGTAAACTTCTTACATTCGCGCCGTGGTTACATATAAAAAAGTTCTATAAATGCAACCCCGGAAGCGTGGTTTAATAGACACTATGGCAGTTGGCAACGCTAATCTTATACAGATCTGGGCGTGGTCCTCTACCGATGACGTCTTCAATATTGCACAATACTACGAAAAGTTCCGTAATTCAAACACAAAGAATAAAGCACACAAATTAAGTCAAGGATTACTTACATCAGAAATCCTGCTTTCGCCCGAAATTGCGCTCGGGTAGGCCTCTAGCCAAGTCCAGTCGGGGCTCCTCCCGGAGGAATTAGAGATGACACGTCGACGCTCTCAAATGCGTACAGATCAGCTCCGGCTAGCTAAGGTAGACATGAGGCCTTCATCCACAGACGTGAAGATCGGTATGCCTAGGTGGCGGCAGATGTCTTACCTATGTAGGGATTGGACAGGAAAAGGTATGAGGCAGACAAACAAAAGATAATTAGGCAGGGAACTACATAGGTAACCCTAACGATACGTTACCAGAGACAAAAACCAGCACTTCACTCGACGATACCCGCTAAAAAGCCACGTTCTCCCGAGAGAACCGGAAAACTCTCCCACCCCTTGTCTAGTATTGCTCTACCCTTCTAGGGATAAGCACACTGCGCAAATGCACTACTCTGACGTACGGAAGTACCGCCTAGTCCATTTAAAATTCCCGCGCACCGCGTATTTGAATTTATGCCGCGAAACTTCCATACATAAAAACTTAACCTAAAAACACTGTTTAAGTGCAATGGCACGTAACAAACTATGTACACAGAAACTGTGGCAATCTAGCCTCTCTTGGGATGAGAGTATCCCTCAGAATCTTGACTCCAAATGGAATTTATTCAAAACGCAACTAAGTGCGTTAGAAAACTTGCACGTACCTCGTTGTAGAGTTCCTGCTGAATACATTTTCTTAGAACTTCACGGGTTTAGTGACAGTAGTGATGTCGCTTATGGAACTTGTATTTATTTACGAGCTGCGGATTCTACAGGTAACTACCATTTTAATCTCTTGTGTTCTAAGTCTAGGATAGCTCCTCTTTATGGAACTACAATTCCTAGATTAGAATTGTGCGCTGCTGTATTACTGGCACAGCTTATGCACAATTACATCAATATTGACTATACCTATGTGGGTTTTGATTGTTGTCTAGAGGCTTTCTAACACTACAAATGAAACAATTACACGAATTACTATAAGTTTACTGAACATTAAAAAAACTATTATATACACTTATTTGATTGTTTAACAATAAAATACTATATGTCAAATCGCACTGGCAACAAGTCTAATTACCCTTACTCGCACTATTGATGCTTTCTTAATTGCTACAGATTGCGGCTCAATCTGCTGTTTGGGAACGTCTTTGTTCTGAAGGCGTTTCCTTACAGAACTCGTCTTACTCAAAAAGTGAGGCGTCTTAAAACTGGCACGCTCACGCTTAGCGACCGTCTTACTCCGGCTTCAGGCGGCTTCTGTTCTCTGCCGTTTTCCAGTGCCTTTACGTGCATTTCTCCCGTTTCCCCTCGGACGTTACACCCTTTGTGCTTGACAGATAGAACCGCTCAAATTGCTTGCATTCCCGTGCATCATTGGCGTATCATGAAAAGTATTAACTTAATGTTTTAAAATACTACATACGTACTAACCTAATTATTAAATAAGATCCTACACCTATTTCTGACACTATCTTATGGACGGATTCATCTATCGTACTACATTGGATAAACTCTGCACCTAATAAATTTAAAATATTTGTTGCTAACCGAATAGTGCTAATCCAAGAACTAACTAAACCAAAGGCTTGGTTGCATATTCCTTCGAAATTAAATCCTGCCGATTTAGTTTCTCGAGGAGTGGCTGTTGAAAAGCTTATTAATAACCCGTTATGGTGGCACGGACCTGTTTTTGGCACAATCTTCTGCCAATTGGCCTGCTCCACTAATAAATATTGAATCATCAGTAGATTCTGAATCGAAGTCAGCTGCTAGTGACAGCTTAAACCTTGTAAATCTTTTAAGTACTGACATATTTAAAAATTTCTCCACTCTAACTAAATTGAAACGTATAGTAGCTTGGATACACCGTTATAGCCTTTTAAGTTATTTTGGGGTTTTGTTTAGCGAGAATTTCCTATAATCGAATAGAGCCCACGGCAAGTTCTGATGGAAAATGGCTCAAAGTTGTGGAAATCTCAAAGGCAAAGCGGCTAGTCGAACTATATGCTCTGGGTGGAACATGAGCTGTGGGTCGGGGTTAGATTGTGACCAAAAACATGAAGAATAAGGCGCCACCGTATTTTTCTATACAGAGAAGACCTTACTCAAGTCCCTTGTACAAGGCGAATGCGGAAACCTTTATTCTATAACCGCTATACTGTTTATTATAGACAACATAATCCGTGAACTTTCTTACCTTATGGCTCGACCTTGATCTTAGTAATTCACTGCTACACCTGTGAACAAATTAAACAAAGAATAGCACTGTTTGTGCATATATACTCAAAAAATTTTTAAATTCAAATGGAATCACTTTCATTCATCCTAATAAAAAGAATAGTCTTGTTCAAAAATAAAATCTATTCCTCTAGTATTCAATTATGTTTTTCTTTACAAAATATCTTTCTTTCCTTATATTGTGATTAATTTAATTTATGAAAATCATTTACAAGGGCACTGGATACAATCAGTACCAATCAAATTAAATGAGGTTTTAATAACAAATAGATAAAGCATAAAGTTGCTTTCTAAACTGTTGCTTATTGATGACAAAATGTTAGTTTTGGTAGATCTACCTTAACCTTACAATGGATAATTCCAAATAAGTATTAATGAAATAGCAAACATAGAAATTTGATTTCTAAGTTCTCATAAATAGAAGAATTTACTTTTCTTAACACGTATTGACATCTTCCGTAATTTTAGTGAATTAATAAAAGATTTGGATAAGTAATAGTTACAGATTCCTATTGCTTAATATTGCAAAACATATTCATAGTCTGTCCTTGACCTATATTGACGTTTAAATAACTTGATTAAACAAAAAATTATCTAATTACAATGTCCATAGTTCAGCTAACATACAAAAACAAATTTTCTACATACCAGAACTCCGTCTGTCTGAAAAATACCATAAAGGAATCTTACGTCAGCATTGAAATACGGAAATCTCCAATTTCGAACAAATAATTGTACTGCATACTGAAAATCCACATTACTCGGCATCCATTTTGAGTAATTAAATTCCGCCAGGACCACACCAAGAACAAAGCGTAAAAAACCAATCTGCTTGTTATTTTAAAGTTGCTTTATATGTACATTAAACCACGAAAACCATCAAATGATGCATAATAATTTAACTTGAATACTATATGTAAAATTTCATGTTATATATAAATAAAGTTGCATGTAATTTAGATTGAATACTTTATGTAAAATTTCGTATTATACATAAATGAAGTTGCATGTTACCAACGGTCCTTCGACCAAAAAATTTCACGTCATCTACGAGCTGTTCCAACAAAATGGACTATCAAAAATACCTCTCGGAGATGACATTCTCCTAACAGAACTTAATCCGTACGTGCTTCCAACACGAAAAACAGCAAAAAACCATTGTTTCTAAGAACAATTCGACCTGCTTTCACCACAGCTGTGTTAGAAGTGTCGTCAAGCGAGTTGCTGCCCGGCAACACACCCACTTCTCAATTTCTTAAATAGATGGAGCTATAGGAAAGATACTAAATGGAAACTTTTATTTTGTCACCGTGGAAATTAAATTTTAATTGAATGTTAATACTTTATTGGGCAATAGGTAATATTTAATTAGTGGACTGAATAATATTATTATGCATTATATCGTTTCTTATTAAATAAAGGGATTAATTATTTGAACATATCTAGATAGAAAATAAAATTGCTACACCGTTTCACAAAAAAATGCAAACTTAGCAAAAACCGCGTTTCAGGACGTTTGACTACTTCTGAACTTAACAATGCTCATAATATTCTGATAAGGCTTTGTCAATACGAATCCTTTGAGCCACTAATTAAACAGCTTGCCAAAAACCAACCTCTTAAAGCCGATTCTACAATTAAGTCCTTTTCTTAATGAAGATAATATTCTAAGAGTAGGAGGTAGATTAAATAATTCCTCTTACGTTTATCACAAAAAATGTCCCATCCTACTGCCTTCGAAACACTCATTGACTAAACTTGTTTTTGAGTATTTTCACGTTAGTTTGATGCATTGCGGAGCACAACAACTGCTAGCTTGCGTCCGAGAACACTACTGGCCAATAGCTGGTTTAAACACTGCCAAACAAATTTGTCGAAGATGCATCAGATGTTTTAGAGCAAAACCTACCAGTTCTAACCCTTTAATGGGCAACTTACCTTCTAAGAGATTGGAAATTAATACTACAGTATTCTACAACGTCGGCATAGACTATGCCGGACCTATACTTATTAAAGACCGCAAAACTCGCGGCGCTAAACTTATTAAGTCATACATTTGTCTTTTTATTTGCATGGTCACAAATGCTGTACACCTAGATCTAGTCACGGATCTCTCTACTAGTGCCTTTCTAGCTGTACTAAAAAGATTCATAGCTTGTAGAGGCAAACCCAAAACAATTTCTTCTGACAATGCTACAAACTTTGTGGGAGCACATACAGAGTTACGACAACTTTTTGAATCTTTAAACACTGAGGATTGCAGTGGAGTGATATCTGGCTTCCTAACTAATCAAAGTATAAATTCGGAATTTATTACCCCTCGTGCTCCTCATCAAGGAGGTTTGTGGGAGAGCGGGATAAGGAACACTAAAACTCATCTTAAACGAGTCCTGGGTAACATTAATTTAAACTATTAAGATCTACAAACTGTTTTGGTGCAGATCGAGGCTACATTAAATTCTCGACCACTTTCACCAGTCTGACGACCCTTCCGATTTTTGCCCCCTGATGCCTGGTCATTTTATAATTGGGAAATCCTTATGTGTCTTACCAGAACCAAACTTATTGAATATTAATGAAGGTAGATTAACTCTGTATCGTCGAATCCAAAAACTAGTACAGCATTTTTTAAAGGGCTGGAGTCGTCAAGTCGTACCTGAAATGCAACGCAGGGTTAAATGGTACAAAATGCTCCCGCAACTGCTACAAATTGGTTCTCTAGTGCTAATAAAGGATGAGAACCTCCCCCCTTTACAATGGTCTTTTGGTAGGGTAGTGGAACTGCATCCTGCTACTGATGGAGTCTTTAGAAACGCCACTTTACGTCTTCCAAATGGACACCTATGTAAACGTTCAGTGCATCGACTGTGTTTCCTGAAGTGAACTAATGTCTTAGTGCTTAGATTATCTTTTGTTATTACATTGTTTATTGTTGTTTAAATTGATCTAACTATGTTTGTAATTGACTAAGTTTTCAGTTTCACATAATTTTAATGTGGTAACTTAATGTTTTGTCCTTGTTTACATTTCTTGTTTGTTATGTTAAAACCTTGGAGGTTTCAAGGAGGCCGGCTTGTTATGGCTTCAGTAAAATGTAAACACTAAATGTTACTGTTAAGACTGTCTATGCGCTCTCTCTAATAGACTTTAATTCTAGTGTGCCCATCTGTCATATAATAATAATAACAATCTGTTTCTGACATTATTAAAAAAAAAAATTCATAGAAGTTTTGTTATATTATCAGATTGGTTTTTCACACTTCTAAAGCGGCTAAAATGACTGCATAATATCTTACCAATATTAAATATTCTTACTAATTTACCTAAACTACAATATTGAGCAACTAGAACTGAGATGCATGTGTGCATGACGCGTCGGTGTTCGATTGTAAGTCTTTCTACTAGAGCGGCGACAATCGTGCAGTAAGGAAAGCATCCAAAAATAAAACATGCAGACATTGGTTGCAATACTGATGATGATGAACAAGCAGAATTAATGCTCATAGGTTTACGCAGCGAATTCGATTCTTTAATTATGGCAATTGAAGCTACCCAATCTAAACTGACATCAGATTTTGTAAAAGATCAATTAATTCGGGGCGAATTTAAGAGATGCGACTCGATGAGTGTCAATATTGACAATAATAGTGATAAGAAGGCTTTAATGGTCAAGGATAAGTTTAAACCCATACGCCATCACTGTAATAAACAAGCACACATCAAGCCTACATATCCAGTACTCAGAAAGAAGAAGAAACATTATTCTTATATAAATTCTTTTCTGCAGTTTTTGATAATAACTGCCGTGTATATAGGGATGATGATTTGAAAATAATTGATTCCTGTCAGTTCACAGCCGCACAATGTGATGGAATTTATAAACTGGATCAAAAACATTATAGACAAAGCAAATTTTGCAGTGAAAGTGTTAGTAAATCTTTACTTACTAAAGCAAGCACCTTGGAAATTTGGCATCGACGTCTAGGACTTTTAAGTCTGAAAGGTATGCAAAAACTTCGAGATTCATTAGCCACAGGAATTAACTTTATGAATGAAACTTTATCTCCTTACATTCCATGTATAGAAGGGAAACAAAAGTGTGCAGCCTTTCCTAAAGGCAATGCACATAGAGACCATTCTAAATTAAGTTTAATTCATTCCGATTTATGTGGATCCATGTCAGTGACCAGTTGGGAAGGATCACGATATTTTATAACCTTCACAGATGACTTTAGTCACAAAGCCTTTATTTATTATTTAAATACTAAAGATCAACATTCAGTTTTAAATACCTTTATTGATTTTAACACTATGGCTGAAAATCAAACTGACATTAAAGTCAAGAAACTTCATAGCGATAACGGTTCCTTGCAATAAAAGTTTTGATACATATTTTAAACTATGCGGCATTAATTACGAGACTACAGTACCGTACACCCCAAAGCAAAATCGGACTATGGAACATTGCAATAGGACGATTATGGAGAAAGCCGAGGCTTTACTTCAAGGCTCGGGTCTTAGTAAAAAAATTTGGGCTGAAGCAGTAAAACTGTAGTCTATCTTAAGAATCGTTCACCAACTCCTGCCATTGATGGAGCTACACCTGAGGAGCTATGGAGTGGATCCAAAGTAGATCTAAGCCATCTCCGTGTATTTGGGTATAGGGCTTATGCTTTAATTCCTAAGCAGCACGGGACTAAATTAGATGCTAAACCAAAAGCTCTTATTATGGTTGGATATTGCGATCATGCCGAAGAATAGAGATTGGTGGATGCTTTAAATGGAAACATTACAAAAGCCAGGTTCAGTTCTTTGAACACGTGAAAGGTGGAATATGCGTTGAAAATAATGATCTCCTCTTTGATCATAAACTTGATAATTTTTCTTCTGACGCTGTCACTAACTATGAACAAATTAACAAGTCTCCTGCTGTTTCAGGAATTGTGGATGATCAATAGGAAATAATGCAAATACAAAATACATGCAGATAATTTTGAAGTAGAAGTAATTGCCATTTACACTATATAATTAAAGAAATAATTTCAAAAAAGTGAGTTGCCCAATAATTTAAGTGCTGGTGATTTAATTAGTGCTATAAAATACAAACTTTCCTCTGAACTAGTATAAAAAATCTAAATTTAAAAAATATTCTGACATTTGACAAATGCCAAATAATTTACAATGTCAGTAATATGTCAAACTATGTTAAATTTTTTAGTTTCTACAAACAACTTTTTATTTGATTTTTTAAAAACTTATTTAAAACGTAATTAATCTGACATGGATAGAAATGATGACATATGTCTTTGCGGAAGAACAGATAACTTATCTGAACAATGAATTCAGTGTTATAACTGCCATCAATGGCATTCCTCTAGTGCCGACCTTTCTGATAATGACGTTTTAAAAATTGGACAAGAAAATACCAACTGGCTCTGTCAAATATGTGATTCCCTTGCAACTACTCAACCAACTTCATCAGGCTCTACAAGAACAATCCTTTCACGTTGCCCTTTCTGCGACAAATGTTTTTCTGAGAGGGGATTAGCCATCCACTTTGGGAGGAAACATCACGACGCCAAGTCCGAACTCCAGCAACAGTCCACAAATTTCACCAACATTAATGATCTAGGAAATGATCTATCGGAAATGAAGTCCACTGTCAAGATTCTTAAAAGAGTGCCTAAAGCTTCGAGATTTTCTGCTGCCACTAAACTATCTTCATTTCTGAACACTTGTGTTAAAAAGAACTATTATCATTCCTGGTTTATACTTTTTACCTTCGCTTTCACATGCCTCTGTGTTCCTATAAGAGATAAGAAGAGTAGATCCCTCGGGAATCTAGTCAAAGCTAATATCAACGGTACATCTCATAACTTCTCGAGGGTTCAAGCCAAGTCAACATCACTATCTCGTAGAATATTCTCTAAGTTTTCTGAAGGGGATGTCAATGGATGTGTTAAGATACTTTCTTCTAATGACTCATTAGGTCCTTGAGATACAGATACTTATAACAAGCTTTTACATAAACATCCAACTCCAAATAGAACTATCGAGTTTCCTTCGCCTCCCGAAAAGGTGGATAACTTGACGGTAACTAAAAAAATGCCAGAGATGCTATTTTTACCTTCGCAAATGGATCAGGATCTGGAATTGACGGTTTGAAGCCTCAACATTTGAAAGATTTAATTTCTGCCGGTAATGGATAGGCAGCATCAAGACTTCTTACATCTCTCACCAGTTTCTGCAACTTAGCTCTCTCCAGAAAAATAAATGAAGACATCCTCGCTTTATTTTACGGTGCTAACCTTTGTGCCTTAAAGAAGAAAGATGGTGGAATAAGTCCAATTGCGGTTGGAATGACGCTTCGACGACTAGTCGCCAAGTTAGCTTGTTTCTCTGTTCGAGAGCCAGTAGGCCAATACCTTCGTCCAAAACAACTTGGTTTCGCTACAAAGGGTGGTTGTGAAGCTGCCGTTCATGCCACCAGAACAATCTTACATCATCCGCTAACTCCGGGAACTGTTTTACTAAAAATTGATTTCTCCAACGCCTTTAATACCTTGAATCGTGACTCAATGCAAAGTGCAGTGAAAAAAATGGCTCCAGCCCTGAAAGCCTTTTTTTTGGCAAGCTTACTATTTCCCATCTCTTCTATGCTTTGGAGATATGAGCATCCCATCGATAACTGGATGCCAGCAAGGTGACCCAGCAGGACCCCTTCTTTTCTGTTTGACTCTGCAACCTATAATAGATTTACTGGTATCAAAGATAGTGTGCTTCTATCTTGACGACGGATTATTAGCCGGAGATCCTGATACCGTACTACATGACTTTTCTATCATAATTCGAAAATGTCGGAAGATCGGACTAGAAATTAACCCTTCAAAGTGTGAGCTTCACTTTTGCGATTCTGTTAACACCAATATCCTGTCCAAATTTTCATCAATGTCTCCTGGCATTCAGGTTGTCTCAGAGGTTAGTTTTCTCGGAGTCGCCGTTTCACCTGACCATTTACAGAAAAGTTGGATGCAAAAAATGGATGATCTAGTGATTTTATTCGGAAGATTGCGAGATTTAGAACAATTCCACATATCCTTTTACCTCCTTAGACACTGTTTTGCGATACCAAAAATAACGTACTTTCTCCGTACAACACCTTTATGGAACCATCAAGATCTACTTGTAACTTTCGATACAATGGTCAAAGATACCCTGGAACATATCCCCAATTGCCAGTTGGACATCCCTCAGCTTTTCACTTCTTCATTGCCTATTAAATATGAAGGATTGGGAATAACAAGAATTCAAGATATTTCACTTCCTGCATTCCTTTCATCTGTGTATGGAACTTTTAATCTTGTCACTACGATGTTAAATCTTCAAGATTCCGACAAGCCAACAGTTGCTTTACACGATGAAGCTATGGTTGAATGGAATATTCGTACACAGGACTTTGGTGTCCCGGCTGGCTCTTCTGAACAAAAAAATTGGGACGTCTTGAAATTTTTTATAGAAAATCACCACCCATCATCTGACAGGGATAAAGCAATACGTTTAGCATCCAAAAAGCAAGAGACAAACGCATGGATTCAAGCCTTCCCATCTCAAAGCATAGGTACTTTGCTAGATAACAATAGTTTCAGAGTAGCCATTGGCCTTCGTCTTGGTTGTAAAATTTGTAAGCCTCATACATGCTCATGTGGATCCGTTGTGGATGAGTTTGGACAATATGGTCTAAGCTGTGCCAAAAGTACAGGCCGTTATTCTCGTCATCAGGAGATCAACAACATTTTAAGCCGTGCTCTTATCTCAGCGAAAATACCTTGTCATTTAGAACCTGTCGGACTATGTCGAAACGATGGAAAACGGGTTGATGGGGTTACTCTAATTCCCTGGGAGAAAGGAAAATGTCTAGTATGGGATGCCACATGCACTGATACTCTTGCCCCCTCTAACTTGCCAAATTCAATCAAAAGCGTTCTGCTGCCCAACATGCGGCATCCGCGATGACTCTAAAATACTCGTCTGTTATTGACACTAACTACTTTTTCCTGCCTTTCGCAGTGGAAACAATGGGTCCTTGGTGTGATGAAGCAATTTCTTTTTTGAAGAAGCTCGGAAGTCTACTTGCCTCCCAATCTGGTGAACCCCGTTCACGTTCTTTCCTTTTTCAAAGATTAGGAGTAACAATTCCACGTGGGAATGCAATTTCAGTCATGGGAACTTTCCCTTCATCAAAATCACTTTCAGAAATTTTTTATATTTTAAAAAATTGATATATTAATATAGTAAATGTCATAGTGAAAAAAAAATTATAACAGAGTTAATCTCTAAAACAAATAAAAAAATGATTCTTCAATTGGTATTATTCCTGTAGTTGAAGTTGATAATATCCAAACGGAAGAAAATTTTGAAGATGCTCTTGATGCTACTATTTCTGCTGCAGAATGCTGTGCTTTTGAAGATACTATTGATGAAAATGACAACAGTCAAGTTCGCCAACGTCGTTGTCCTTTTTGGCACAAGGACTATGAGATGAATTATTTTTCTCAATTAGCGTTGATTGCACGTAATGAACCTCAAACTTACAAACAAGCTGTGAACTTCGATAAGAAAGAGCAATGGTTAAACGCCATAAATGATGAATATAATTCACTTGTTTCACATGGTGTTTGGGAATTGGTCGACAGACCAGAAGATACCAATGTTCTCAAAAGCAAATGGATATTCAAAGAAAAGACCGATGCAAATGGGATATTAAAGAAACATAAAAGCTCGCTTGGTAGCTAAAAGTTTTACACAGCGTTGTGCGATTAGACTATGAAGAAACACTTGCACCTGTTGTTCGACATTCCACTCTGCGAACATTGCTCGCAATAGGAGTTGGGTTTGATATGGATATCGAGCACATTGATGTAAATACTGCTTTTTTAAATGGGGATTTTCATGAGACCATTTTTATAGAACAACCTATCGGTTTTGAGATTGAGGGACAGAATAAAGTTTGTTTACTTAAAAAGAGCCTTTACTGCCTTAAACAAGCAAGTAGAGCTTGGAATTAAAAAGTGAACAATGTTTTAATTCAACATGGTTACAAACAGTTGAAGAGTGAAAATGTGCTTATTTCAAGGATTTCAACAAGAATAAAGTCATTATTGCTCTATATGTTGACGATTTTTTTGTATTTAGCAATAGCCAAAGTGGCAAGAAAGAGCTCTATGAGATTTTGAGCAAGAATTTTAAGTTAAAATTGCTCGAACCTGTGAAACATATTCTAGGAATAAAAGTTGAACGAAATAAGAAAAATGTATTATAACCCCGCCGGCGAGGTACGCGAGCCACTATGTCAGTTGGTAACAATATTAGATAATGTAAAAATGACGCGCAATTTATAGATGACGTCACACAATATGCAAATTATTGCAACGCAATTACAAAGTTTAAAGAAATACAAATTTTACAGAAAACCCCAACGTGAACATGTAGGGCATCCTGCAGGATTACTCCATGATGTCGGCGGCTTCCTAGTCTTTCTCAGGCGTCGGCTGCTTTGCTAATCTTTCTCGGGCGTCGGCTGCTTCGCTAATCTTTCTCGAGCGTGGGTGTTCGCTGGGCCCTGGTCGAATCCAAATTCAGTAGTCTTCTTCCTATGTAGAGGGGTGACAGGAAACTGGTTTAAAGAATGATATAGTCAAAGATAAGGGCAAAAGGAATCTACATAACACAAAAAAAAGATACGATAAGATACCAAAGACAGCAACACTTGTTCACATCTCGGAGGCTACCTCTAACACGTATCCGGAGATCCATCACTTCCTTCTTGGCCCACCGCGTCGGCGCAAATCTCGCACAACGCACTATCTGAAGTGACGGAAATACGCACACGTCCTTTTAAATTCATTGGCGCGAAATCCTTACCTATTAAAACTTAATTAGGAATGTTTAGTGCCGATTTCGGCACGTAACAAATGAAGCTTTCTCGAGGTGAATATGTTAGAAACCTACTGCAAAAATTTGGAATGGCAAACTGTTACAAAGTTTCTACTCCAATGGTTTATTGCTTATAACTGCATGTGGTGGACTAATCAATGATGTTTTTGAAAGTTGCGACAATTTACTTTACAAGATTATTGTTAGTTAATTGGTAATAATCATACATTATGGTTGCAAGGGTTGTTTTAAAATATTAATTTTTTTATATTTTGCTTTTAATAATAAATATCTCTGACAAGCAAGCTTTTTTAAATTATTATTATCTTTTGAGCTGTATGCAACAAGACCTCTTAAAATAGAGTTGATATTTTTAATATACGCAAATATAAAAAAATTTAGAAAGCAATCTATAAATTGATCAAAGATGTGCGTTTTACATACAAAAAGGATTAACTAAGTTTTTTTTTAAATAAAATGGTTAAATTGATTTTTAAATGATTAGTTAATATATATTTGTTAATGTTTTTTACATACAGTTTCACCATTTTTGAAAATATTCTCCGCACCTGCATTCGAAGTCTGATTAATGCATGAGGTCGATACACACGCTCTATAATAAAAGAATGTTCATCTAGAGATTGTAATATCTCCAGTTGATTTCTGCATATTGAACAATCACCAACTTTGGTTTTAATTTTTTTATTATGTAACCAGCTATATACGTATGTGTTGCTATAACAGACTCCTTTCGGCTAGTTGAAAGTTCTGAACTTCCAGCTTCGACATTTTCAGCATTATTATCTATATTTTCGTTTAATACAGTATCGTTGCATGTAAAAAGAGAACCTAAAGAGTTTAATAACATCGCTGCCATCTTCACAATTAGCTCCAGGAGAATGGGGAGATGCAAAATTATTAATAATAAGCGTCGTAAATGAAGCGACAAATGAAAAACAAGTAGGGTTAACGTTACGCACACGATGACTTCTAATGCATCCAAAAAAGTTTTCAATTGGATCCTGATTAATGTTCCTCGAACACAAGTATGTAAAACCAACATCTTGTAATCGTCTCCATATAAATAGAAAGCCACGAAGTGTTTTGATCCAATTTTGAACTGAAAGTGGGGTGGTTTCGCATCTTGGAGTGATAAATTTCATAGATTTAAAAACATTTATAACGTCTAACCAAAACTGTTCGTGAGGAGAATTTTTCTTAATTGCATAGCGCAGTTCTTTATCATAGTCTGATTCATATGTGGAACCATTCACACTATCAAAAACCTGGTTTACGAATAAAATTAATGCAGCGGTTTCTTCTGCCGATTTTGATAGCAGTCCTTCATGACCTAAAACATGTATGGATTAATCAAAAATGTCAGTTAAGCATGAACATTTTTCTTTAAATTTCAACTTTTATAGCCAATTATCATTTACAAGACATGTTTAATCATTTAAGAACATTTTAAGGAACCCCCACGCCAATGCAATGAAGCAGGATTAATATCTGTAACAGGACATGACAACAATCAGACAAAAGTATGATACTGCTGTCCATTTAAACATTTTTGCTCGATTTGTTCCTGCTACATCTTCCGCTGCACAGTGTTGGTGTAGGTGATCCTTAATTTGATACATAAATAGTATATAAATCAAGCAAGCTGAAGGAATTATATCAATTTCAATAAAAAAAATAACACCATATTTGACAGTCCACCTCATAGTCGATGCAACTCGTTGAGAAAACACCTGAGCAGCATGTTTCACTTTCATTCTCTTAAGCTTATCTCTGTGGATATGAGCATCGGTCAACCTAGAACACATTCTAGTGTTAAAATCTCCCTCATCCAGTTTATAAAGCTTAACAATATCATCCCCTTGAGCTATTTTCTGCTGGTCTTTTATTGTAAATTTTAGTTTGTTTAAGAGAAAATTATTCCTTATACCTTTCAATAAATGAGGGGTATCATAAAAAGCAACGTCATGTCCGCCTACTTCAAAAATGTCAAGTTCGAGAGATGCCAGCCGTGAAGAATCCTTTAACTTCTTAATAGCTTTTACATTTGTTGAGTGCTGGTCACACACAGCACCGACAATCGAAACGCCGATGTCTTGTAATGCAAGTATAGTATTTTTTATTAAAATGTTCAGTTTGTCAGGACACACTCGTGCTGGACTGAAATGAAAAGAAATGGGTTGTAATCCCCTAAGCATAAAGACGAGTGCATGGTCGGCAAACTTCTTTGCTTTGCTGCCATCTATATCTTCAAATCCCATAACAACATCACTCATAAAAATTAATCAGTTGATTTCACGTTAAGCGTATTGGCTACCTAAAGAAAGTCGATCCTAGGTCGCAACACAAATTGAAGGCAATCATTTTTTTAAACTTTAAAAATTTTTGCTTAGTGTACTCAAACCAAATATTTCAAACATCAATAAATCAAAGTCACCTTCAATTTATGTCATAAATGTCAAACTTGAAGTTTTTATTATTTTGACAACGATCCTAGGTCATGGATCGAAATGTAAATAAAGATGATTTTAAAAACTATGAGTGGTTTAATTCCCAAAGAAGATTAAGAAGAATGCTAAACAAACCACAACAAACGTACAGGGAGTATTTAGCTCCACTAGTATCTGTACGGTTTTATAATTGCTTCTTTATTATATGTGTTTATCAAATGTTTATGTTATATATTATATTACATGACTTGTGCATAATATTTATACATTCTGAGCACCAATAAAGAATTCAATTCAATTCAATTCAATGTCAAGATTCGATTTGTAAAACTGTATCGCACAAGCATGTATGTGTTTGCAAATGTTAAGCTTTATCATGTTGTCAATACAGGTGCATTGAAATGTATGAACACATATGCTGCACTTTGTACAACTTAGGCATGAACCTTCACTGGCCTCATCTACTCTGGTAACTTGATACTGTTGTAAAGCACAAGTGGACGACGTAACAAAATAACCCTTATCATTTTCCAGACGTCGAATAAAATCTGATGTAATTGTTAGATTTGCTTTATGACTTTGTTTAATTCTATTATTTTTGTCCTTGGAAGTATTCGTTGCAAGTTTAATTATACGTTTAAACAAGCTATCTCGAGCAATTTTCATTACTGCATTAATGCTTTTGTACAAACGTTTTACTTTCCAACCTTCCAAATACACATACTTCAAAACTTTGTGCATCGATTCAAGATACATGTTAGTGTTTATTCCTAAACCCAATCGATAGCAATATGCCCAAGATGTTGGACGATTTGCGTAATTATTATGAAAATATTCAGCAAATTATCTTGTTTTAAAGCAGAATCACGAACATCATCCAATATATGTTGAAATGTAACACCTTCCTTTAATTTTCCTGAAACACATCAACTGTAAAATTTTAAACTAGAACTTTATGTTCGAAAATACCTGCAATTTCTGCTTTACTCTCTTTACTTAAAAAAACTCGACCAATATCGTTGGTATGTCCAACATGAGTTGTCCAGAAGTCTACTGCAACAGACCCATCGTTCTTTATCGTTGCTTCCATTCTTGAGGGGCAAACACTTCCAATTTTATTAGTACCTGTGCTTTTTAAGCTTCTAAAACCCTTGTCTTTTGGAATGTAGTTGTACGATCGATGGCAATTATAGTACTCCTTTTTGGTGCCATCAGACAATAATTTAGTTAAGTGTGAAGTATATACATTGACAAAGTTTTTTCCCGTTCTTGGTCTTTCCAGTTTTTGAACTCTGTTAAACAGAATAAAATTAGTATATAATTAACACTTTGCATAATAATCTTCAAACCTAATTGTGAATTAAAATATAGTTGATCAAGTTTAGTTTCAATTTGATGTTCATTTGCCAAATGTTGTCGAAGTTTTTTATATCCCTTTAGATGTGTTGTACAATTTTCATAAAAGCACTTGATTCTTGACGAGTTGAGAATTATTGGAATACTTTTATGAACAGTTCTGCAATGACGACTTAAAGTTGCTTTACTGGTAAAGGATTTGCCACATGTATCACACAAAAATTTACTAGTTAAAGTAACTGGCTTCCTGTATTCAAAATCACGAGTCTTTCTTAAATGGGCATACAAATTCTTCTTTTGTGTAAACTCAAAACCACAATCTTAGCAAGTATTCATTTTTTACTCCTCGTTTACAAATAACACGATAAACAAAATTAATAGGTAATTTTCATAGATCTCATTCACTATATGTAAACAAAAAAATTAAGTAACCTCAATCTGTCTTCAACTGTCATGGCAGTCGCGTCATTTCTGCCGCGAGACGCTCGCGTATTATTATGATTATCGTGGTTCGACGTACAAGATGTCTGACGTGGTTACCTGGGAAAAATATAGCAGTTCAACAATGTATTAATATTACTTCACAATGTTACGATAATGATAATAAAGATCTGTTAGTAATAACGCTAGTAGTTGTGATATCCCACGCGCAGGATACACCACTGAAGTGCTGTGCTCGTATTGCGACTCGCCGGTAGACAGGTGTAGTAGAGTTCCGTCGTGACCGTGATATACAACAGACGTGCACGCGCTCTGACGCGATGTATAATGTTTTACATTAATAACCATTGTTCATGTATAATATTTAAGTTGTACGTTATGTTGAATTATTCCTGTGTTAACCTGAGTTCTGTTTCGTATTAAATCGCTTTATATAAATGTATTTTGCTTGCTTTCATAACGTGTTGAATCGCTCTGTTCCATCACATCCAACAGGTTATGGGCCCAGAACAGCTCAAAACGAGAATAGCAAATAGCAGGTGCAGTAACAAGCGATAAGAAACAAAATCGACAGGTGTGCGTGTCGGCGTTTTCTTTAGTAGTTGTGTCGGTTACGGTTTTTCCTGTATTAACGTGTCGAGATTGTTTATTGTTTTTCAAGATGAATTGTGCGAATGTTTCGCGACTTGAAATATTAAATAAAGAAAATTTCGGTACCTGGAAAATACAGATGGAAGCGCTACTAATAAAGCAAGATGCTTGGGGTTACGTGAACGGAACCTGGGGTAAACCAGATTTGAAGGATGATGACCCACATTCTAAGAGAGAAATTGAAAAATGGCTTAAAGGCGATAGTAAAGCCAAATCCGAAATAATTCTTTCAATTAGTCCTTCTGAATTAAAACAAATTAAAGGATGCATTACTTCAAGGGATGTTTGGTTAAAACTGGAAAATACGTATCAATCTAAAGGACCGGCCAGAAAAGCAAATTTATTGAAGCAATTAACATTGCAACGTATGGACGAAGGTTCTGATATACGTGAACATATAAACAAGTTTTTTGATGCTGTCGATAAATTAGCCGAAATGGACCTTGAGATAAATCCAGATTTACTCGCAATTATGTTATTATATAGCTTACCGCCGAGCTTTGAAAATTTTCGGTGTGCTATAGAATCAAGAGACAAATTGCCATCCCCAGAAACGCTACGAATTAAAATAGTAGAAGAAAGCGATGCTAGAAAAAGCGATGAACGAAATACTTCTCAGAATGCTTTGTTTGTAAACAAAAAACCGGGTCAGTGGCGGCGTGAAAACAAGAAACCCGCGAATAATAATAAATTTACCGAAAGTGTACTCGCGAATAAAGGCGGAAATTTCGCTGCCATAACTGCAGAAAAATCGGTCATAAAGCCTCGGAGTGCTACAAACACAAAAATGCTAATGTGCAATCTTCAGCTAGTTGTTCCCAAAGAGCTAGTGCAAATGTGAGTTTTGTTACTTCGCAAGTGTGTCAAATTGGTTATCAAAATCAAGATACCAGATGGTGCTTGGATAGTGGAGCTTCTTCACATTTGTGCAGGAATATTGAAAGTTTTCAAAAACTCGAAGAATGCATGCATGGTAGCCTGAATTTAGCCAACAACAGTTCAACAGATGTCGTAGCTAAAGGTATTGTAACATTTACCACGGATATACGAGGTGAGTCCAAAAATATTATTTTAATCGATACTCTTCATGTACCAAATTTGCGTACGAATCTATTGTCAGTTAGTAAAATTACTAAAGGTGGTTTTGAAGTCTTATTTAAAAAGGACTGTGCGTTAGTTCTCAGCAGAGATGGGACTGTTAAGTTAATTGCAGATCGCATCGGTGATCTTTATTACGCGCGCGAAAGTCAGAACATTTCGAACGTAGCAATAAATAACGGACCGGTACATATTTCTCAAAAACTTTTACTTTGGCACAAACGTTTAGGACACTTGAATCTTAAGGATGTAATCGATTCTATACGTAAAGGTGTTATAACGGGTATTGATCTTCAACTTGATCTGAAAAATATTGACCTTAATTGTGATATATGTGCAAAATGTAAAATGTCGAGAATGCCGTTCCCAAATAAATCGAACAGGGAATCGAATTTATTAGACATTATTCACACGGACGTTTGTGGTCCTATGCGTGTTCTATCGAACGGAAAGGCAAAATATTTTGTTGAATTCATAGACGATCACTCGCGTTGGTGCGAAGTACGATTTATTAGTCATAAATCGGAAGTTACAAAAATTACGATGGAATATTTAAACTTAGTTGAAAATCAGAAAGGTAAACGCGTTAAATGCTTTCAATCAGATAATGGCACGGAATATACAAATTTGAACTTTGATACTTTATTAAAGGAACGTGGAATTGCTAGGCGTTTAACGGCACCGTACAATCCGGAACAGAACGGGGTAGCCGAGAGGAAAAATCGTACTTTACTAGATTCTGCTCGCTGTCTACTCATGGAATCCGGTTTGCCAGACTCATTTTGGGCCGAAGCCGTTAATACCGCAAATTATATTCGTAATCGTGTGCATACGAAAAGTCTAAATGGGAAATCTCCACATGAAATTTGGATGGGAAGTCCACCAGATGTGAGTAATTTTAGGCAATTCGGTTGCAAAGTTTTCTGTTTGAACAGAAATCCGAGCAAAGGAAAATTTGATGAAAGAGCTAAAGAAGGAATATTCTTGGGTTACTCGGAGGAATTAAAGGCATTCAGGGTTTGGTTACCTGAAGAGCGAAAAACCGAAATAACTCGTGATGTAAAATTTGTTGAATCAAGTAATAAGCAAAATTTATAAGAACCGTCTGACGTTTTTCCTGAAACTAAAGAGAATAAATTAGGATCTGAAATCGAATATGAACCCCCTAATACTCTTATTTGGTCAGAATCCCCCGAAGTCGATAATTTAGAAAATGATGTGTCTGAAAAGATCAGTTTAATTAAAGGACCGGGAAGACCTAGAATTGTCCGAACCGGGCACCCGGGTCGTCCCGCGAAATTATTTAATATGGTACCAGAAGCAAACATAAACTCTGAGACAGAGGAATATTTATTTATGTTCTTATAAGATAAACGTTAAGATAAAACGGTAATTACAATTTAAAGTTCGATATTTATTTCACGTGAATGTGATATAATAGACACTATCAACGGTTGACAACGCGAACTCTTATACAGATTTAGGGCGAGGCCAATTATTGATACGTGTCAGATATTGCGTAATAATACGCAAATTTAAACAAACTCTAGCACAAAAATAATGCATGCAAGTTAATTAAAGGTACTCACATCAGGTATTTTTCCTTCAGTAGGCCTGTAACCACGCATCCAGCTCCTTCTGGCGTAACGATAGCGTCGACGCTACCAAATTCTTAAGGGACACCTCGGCTAGCGGCGGTTGGTTGGCATGGAGCTCTCCATCTACAGGTGTGGAGGTCGGTAGGTCCTTCGGTGGCGCAAATTGTACCTATGTAAGGGTCTGACGGGAAAAGGTAAAGGTAGACAACACAAAGGTAATTAGAAAAAAGGATTCTACATAGCATACGTTACGGTACGACACCCAAAAGAAAGGTCCGTTTCACTTCACATCACCAGGCAGACAGCCTCGATTCCAGGGCGTCACGGAAACACGACCCCACTCTTTTCTACTATTGCCTTACCCCTATGGGGATAAAAACACTACGCAACTCACTATTGTGACGTACCGGAAGCCCCTCCCAGTCTATTTAAAAATGTTCCCGCGTCTTGCATATTTGAAAATATGGCGGGAAACTTCCGTACATCAAGAAAACTAAACCTAACCTAAAATGTTAAAGTGCAAATTCGGTTTGCACGTAACAATCGCGACAAAGCCACAAAAGAAAAAACTTAAAAAAAGAAAAAGTCTGTTAGCACAGTAACAGCTTAAAATCTAAATCCTAATTACCCTATATAAACCCTAACTTAAAACCTACAAAATGTTCATATAAGGCGCCACCTGGTTTTTTCGACCGATAACACGTCTACCGAAGTACCAGGAACGGAATAGGTAGCCCGATAGTCTGTGACTACACTACTTACCGACAGCACAAATTTGTCGGGGAGCATGAAACACTGCTTAAACTAACACGGGTGCGACAAATCGCCTAACCTATCTAAACCTATCTAAACTTAACTAACTAAAGCTAACATAAAGTTCTTATATGCAAACACACGTAAGTGTCGCATCAAGCTATTCTTCTTTTTTTGGCAAGAAGTGCCCAAATTTAAAAAAGTTCATGAGAGTGCGTGCGTCACCTTGCACTCTAGCAAATTTTGTTACTGGTACTTTGGTTTCCTCCGATGCACATTTAACTTGTCCATGACACAGTTGTGAATCCACAAATTTACCAAAAGTACCACCTACTAAATCCTTATATGCTAACCTAACAAATTACATTTCTAAATCGGGTTAGCTTTTTCACTTAAATTTCAGAAAGATAATTCCCACGTCTGGTCATATATACCACACGTTAGGACGATAAAAAGATAAGATAAGATCTCAAATTGATGTTAAAGATAGTAGATAAGATAATGATATTTAGCTTAAATTGTTATCCTCAAAGGTAATGAATAAGATAACGGTATTAAGCTTTAGTTATTTTTTGAGATACTCGATAAGATAACACGATATTAAGTTAAAGTGATTATAAGAGATAGTAGGTAACATGAATTTAAACAGAAGTTATTACTCAAGATAACCGGTAAGATAACGCGAAATAACTCGAAGTCATTCCTAACGGTAGTCGGTAAGATAACGATAAATTAAACCAAAATTATTACTAACGGTAATCGGTAAGATAACGATACTAAACTAAATTTATTACCAAAGGTAATCAATAAGATAACGATATTAAACCTAAAGGTATTATCGAAGATAATAAAGAAGACAAAGATATTGGCCTAGTTATTACCCAAGACAATGATAACAACAAAGAGTGGCTCCAGTAGAGCCGTTTAAATGGGATTGACCCGTGCCCTCTAAAAGAGAGACCTGTGAGGCAGGTCCGTTCGTAAGAACAGCACGGGGACCGGCAAGAGCTTTGGGTGCATTCCTGCACCGGCGTTGATCGATATCGGTGATTCCATCACCCGATATCCATTCGGTATAAAGATATACACATTCACTCACACATTCACACACTCATACATACCTTCACTGCCAGAGCCCACGCACTGACAGCGGCACCGCATGACCTCACGAAAGATTCGCAGAGACCTGGTCCAAGTGTCTGTGGAAACCTCCCGCGCAACCACACGGTGACTAACAGAAAAGAAAAGGTAGTAGAGAAACAGGAACGGTAAAAAAGAAGGAGGTTGGTTTTTTGAAGTGCATAAGAGGCACCTCTAGGTAGAAGAAAGTAGAGGAAGGGCTCGCATTGAGCAAAAGCGACAGAGGGAAAGGTGGATAGCAAAGCGCTACTCAACCAACAAGTGTGGTCAGTAGCTCGGAATGAGGGAACATCATTCTTATGTGGCAGACGGGTGTTCCGAGACAAGAACAGGTCCACCGAGAGAAGAATAAGGCATAGCGGAGATAGCGGGTTAAGAAAAGTATAGTTTTGGACAAGCGTCCGAGAGAAAGTAGAGAGTTGCCCTATAAAACACAGCGTAGTCTGAAGGACTACCTGCGATATTAATCCGACAAGACAAGATATGCCATATGTTGACATTCACTAGGCTCCTAAGAGAACTAGTGCGATAATTTTCTAACGAGTGCTTCGACTACGATAAGAAAATCAGACAAAGATAGACACGACAACTTAAAAGTATCCTCACAGATACAAACACACAAAACAAACTGTTTTAAGGTAGTTTTTAAATCGGTAGCACCATAAACACACAAAATGTCCAATTAAAAGCAGTTAGATACAGATACACTGTCCCCATATGCTAAAACAACCGAGAATTTAATAAGATAACAATAAGAAGCAATAGCACCTCACCACAAAGTTCAATAAAAACAACGAAAAAATGTTTATAAGTTATGTTGATTTAATAGAAAAACCAATAAAGATATAGTGTAATGATGTAGTATAATGTGGGCAACTGCAATAATTCAGAAGAAAACACACGGAATAGATAATCCTAGTTCTTGCAACTGCGAATATGAACTATTTCTTACAATGGCATAGGTCATGACTCCTATGTTGGCCCAAAGAAAAATCATCCACTCAACATCAGCTAAAACCAGTCATAAAAATTCAATGGGTTATTTCAACCAAAGTTACGACAATTACCATACAATTAAACCATATAAGAGAAATACTAAAGACCGAACAATATGTAGTAGGAAAATTTCAAGGGTTAATTAAATGAAGCGACAGAGTTATATTGGGGTGTGTAGAGAATGCAGTGATACATGAGTAACGGTATGGTCGAGGAAAAGTCAACCAGAAGAAAAAGATAGCTAAATTAAGGTAAGTAAAGTTAAACGTGTAAGAAATTATATACTATATGAGAGAAGGAATAAGTAATTAAAGTTAACTAATTAGTGGTGGGAACAAAAATATTAGGTAGATGGTGAGGGCATGGAACATGAAAACCTAAGTAGCATTTGGGTCGGCAGAGAATGGCTTAAGGTCTTTAATATGCCACCTGCCTTGGCGTTTTCCTTCAGCATCCTGAAGTTCGTAGATAAGGGACTAATGACACGAGTGACCTTACAAAGAATGAATTTAGGGGCTAATTTTGAAGAGAATTTCTTAGATGCATCCGATAAGACATAGTTCTTTTTCCAAACTTGTTCGCCCAAGGCGAAGGAAATATTTCGTTTACGTAAGTTATAATGGTCCTTACTCTTTTCGTAAGCTTTTAACAAATTTTTTCTAACGTCGTTAAAGATAGAAGGTAATGACTGTTGGTCCTTGTCCCAACGTACTTTATCGTCAAATTCGATTACGTTAGTATCGTCAGGCACTAAACCATAGTAACTCCCATCGATTGGGGTATATCTTCCAAAAACAAGAAAAGACGGAGTGAATTGGGTTGCTTCGTGTTTAGATGTACGCAAAGCTTGAGCAATTTTAAAGATATGTTCATCCCATGTAGTATGGTCTGAATTAATATAAGAAGAGATAGCGGTAATTAAAACTCGATTTACCCTTTCGGTAGGGTTTACTTGGGGGTGATATTTTGCGTTAAACCAAATTTTTTGTACTTTGTAACTTTTAACGAAATTCTGAAAATCTTTAGAGATAAATTGTGCACCATTGTCACAAAGAATAATCTGTGGGACACCAAAGATAAGAAAGACATTCTGTTCTAGAAATTTAATTATTGCTGCGGAGGTAGCTTTACGTAGGGGTTGTACCATAACAAATTTAGAAAACCAATCGGTAACGACTAAAAGATATTGATTGCCTCTTTTCGATCGGGGGAGAGGTCCTAATAAGTCAAGCGATATTAATTGAAAGGGATAAGATACACGCTTAAAGTTACCCATTAAACCAGGGCGAGCATCTTGTGAACTCTTATGGGAACCACAAATTTTGCAGCTTTTTATGTAGCAACAAACAGATTGCTTAAGTGTGGGCCAGTAATATAATTCAGATATTTTAGCGAGAGTTTTTGTAACACCAAGGTGTGCAGCTAAGGGATCGTCGTGACATAATTTGAGCACCTCACTGCGATTTGCCGTGGGCACAACGAGTTTCCATTCAGGTATATTCGATATTTTATGTGGGGACGAAGATACAAATTTATACAGTCTATTATTAGTTACACGGAAGGTAGGAAATTTGTCAGGGGTATCGGAAACTTTTTTAATCATATTGAGGTACCAGGTATCCAGAATTAAATTTGGAAGGTTTAGAAAAACGACATCACGAGACAAGGCATCAGGTACGATATTTAATTTGCCAGGCCTATGCCTAACGTCAAAAGTAAATTGGGATATACGCAAGTTCCATCTTGCCAAACGACCTGCGGGTTGTTTCAAGTTATTAAGCCAAGTGAGTGCTGCACAATCCGTGATTACGGTGAAGTGTGTACCTTCGACATATCCTCTAAATTTCTCAATGCCAAAGATAACGCCCAATAGTTCCCGTTCGGTAGCAGAGTATTTTTGTTCGGCAGAAGTTAAGGCACGGCTCGCATAAGCGATTGGATGTTCTAAACCATTGTTTACCTGGAACAACATTGCACCTAACCCAGTAAGTGAGGCATCGGTTTGTATAAAAAACTTTTCGTCGAAATTTGGAGAAATTAAGATAGGTGCTGAAGTGATTAATGTTTTAATTTGTTCGAAAGCCTGTTGGGATTCTAAATTCCACTCGATAGTTTGGGATTTCTTTTTATTTTTAATTAAAGCAGTAATGGGTGCAGATATAGTTAAAAGGTTAGGTAGAAAAATGCGATAATAGCTAATCATTCCTATTAAACGCTTGATTTCGGTAACAGTTTTTGGTGTTTTAAATTTAGTAATAGCATCAACTTTAGCAGGATCTGCTCGTAAGCCTGTCCCATCGATAATAAAACCGAGAAATGTAAAGGATGAACGACAAAATTGAGACTTTTCCCAGTTTATCTTAAAACCTGCTGCGTTTAAACGTTCAGCAACTTCATCTAATGTGGCGATATGTTCATCGAACGAACTTGAGATAACTAAGATATCATCTAAAAACACAAAGGCACGTTCTTGATGTAAGATAGGACCTAACGTTTGATCCATAGTACGTTGTAAAGTTTGTGGAGCGTTACAGAGACCAAATGGCAAAAAATTATATTCGAAAAGACCTCGGCCTGGGACACAAAAAGCAGTTTTTTGACGAGAAGATAAGTCAAGAGGTATCTGATAAAAAGCTTGTCTTAGGTCGATAGATGAGATAAATTTTGCGTTACGAAGCCTGCTCAAAATTGAGTCAGTTCTAGGTAGAGGTAAGCGTCTGGAACAGTAACAGAATTTAGCTTCCTGCCATCAAAACAGACACGCCATTCGTCATTCTTTTTCCGAACTAGCAATACGGGAGAGGTCCACGGTGAATTTGAAGGAGAGATAACACCAGATACTAACATTTTATCTATTTCCGCATGTAAATGCTTTTGTAAGGCAGGCGATAAGGGATATTGACGTTGCTTAAAGGGAAGGGCATCACCTGTAGAGATAACGTGTGTTGCCGTTGTAACACAACCAAGTTCAGAGGTATTAAGTTTGCGAAATTTGTCGATTGTAGCGTTAAGAGTTACATCTTGGGAGTCAGTAAGAGAGATTTTGTTAGATATTCCTGCAGATGCACAGGAGTTCGTTTTAATGGAGGTTTGCCATGAAAAATCCTGAAAGTAAAGTGACAAATTAAAAAGTTTACAGAAATCAACGCCCAGTAGAAATGGATAAGCTAATGTAGGGACAATCAAAAATAAAACATCACGTTCAAAAGACTCTACACGAATTTTTAACTTAAGGGAACCGGTTACATGTATTTGGTTATCGTCAGCTAAATTTATGGAAGTTTTTTCGGGAATAATTTGAATTTTGATATTTTGTTGAGATAATTGATGTAAACCTTCGTTATTTATCAGAGAACACGAAGAACCTGTATCCAGTAAAGCAATTACATTTAAGGAACCAATTGAGATAGATAAGTGTGGACGATTATCGAAGGGTTTTTTAACAAGTTGTGAAACAGCGGTAGTCTTTTTATGATAAAAGGAATTGACGGTTTGTAACCACTTAGACCACTCGGCTGGGGTAGTATAACATAATTCCTCTAATGAAGGTAAGGTATTTTGTACATTAATAGTAGCGGTATTATTACTAGATAAATTTAATGACGGTACGACGTTAGAAGTGGTTTTATAATTTAAATTTATTGGCGTCTGGGTCCGTTGAATGATTGGTGTTGAGGGCGATTTTGGTTTCTTGAGATATTCACACCCTGATTTGAAATATCTCGACGGGAGTTTCCCGATACGTTAGGATTACAGTTGGTGCAGTTAGATTTGTAGATATTTGAGCGACCACAACCATAACAAAAAATATTTCTAGGGTATGTGCAGACAGTATAGCTATGTCCACTTCGCTTGCAGTTCCAACAGGTAAGTGCGTTATTAGTTACGGTAGGAGGAACGTTAAGCGTAGATAGTTTACGGGAAGGTCGAACTTGGCAAGCTAAATCAGGTTCTAGAAGACCAGATAATTTCTCGGGTGGTGGCCGATACTTGTCAATCCTTGACCTCACTTCTTGAAGAGAACGACATAGGTCTTTAAAGTGAGCTAGCGAAGATATGGTCTGTAATGCCAAACGTTCTGAGAAATAGGGGTTCAAATTTCTAAGTAATTGATCGATAATTTCTGATTCGGAAGGTTTTTTGTCAAGTCTGCTATATAAAGCTTCTAATGAGGTAATAAAAGACACAACATTTTCGTCGGGACCTTGGGTTCGGTTACGAATTTCGTTCCAAAGGTCGTTAATGTAACCATAAGGTAGGAAGTCTCGTTTTAAACAGGCAACTAACTCATTCCAGGTAGAAATTTGGTGTCGTATGTTTCTGTACCATATTAATGCTGAGCCTGCGAACAAATCACCAGCTGAGATAAATAGGTCCTGGTCGGTACACCCGCGAGAAATTTTAAAATCGTTAATCCGGTCAAGAAAGGATGATAAAGAAACCTTCGAATCAAACCCTTCAAAAGTGAGACCCCATTTGTATACAGGTATAGGTTTTCCTAATGGTTTAGGTTCGGCAAGCACAAGATTTGAAAAAGGTAACGATATATCTACGTCTGCAATAGGATTAAGTCTTTCTAAAAGAATTCCTTCAAGCAATAACACCTCGGACAACAAGCTTTGTTTAGCTTGAGTCGCTTGGTCATCGTTATATAAAGATAAAGATTCGACACGTTGTTTGACGTGGGTTATTCTTGAAGTCAATCTCCCTAATTCGATATTAGTGGCACTAGGATCTGTTTTATGTATTATATTCGATATGTCATCTAAAGATAATTTAATTTCTGATACGTTAAGTGGCCAGTCGCCAACAGGGTTCTTTAAGATATCAATGCCTTTGGTTTCCTGTGCCAAAATGGCCCTAAGTTGAGATCGCCTATCATTCTGGTTGCTAGCTGCTATAATACTCCTACATTCCAGCTCGTAGATCAATTCCAGCGATTTTAAATGTGATACGTTCATTATGGATATAATATTCAAGACGCGATATAAAAAATATGTGATTTTGACGCAGATTAAAAGGTAAAAAACACGTTACACTTACTTTAAGGTAATACGATACGATATTTAGGGAAGGAACCTTGTTTAGAAACGTCACCGATAAAAAATAATATGCCTGTTAAAGCTTTAATCTTATGAAAACACCAAAGAAACACATTTAAGGTATATGGAAACGAAATCAATGTTCAGTTAAATACATATTCTATAGATAATTACAGAAAGGCCTTCCAAAAAATTGAAAATGGACGCAGGTAAGCAATTTACTTCACTCAGTGTTTTTTAAACACAAAATTTTCATGTAAAAGATAAACTATAATGCAGTTTTTTTAGAATGTGATATAAAAGTTTCGAATAACATGTCTTCTAACGTTAAGAAAGCGACAAAAGTTATATTTATAATAGATAATCCTGTAATAACTGTATTTAAAGGGATCTAAACAAGATAATTGTTTAATAAGGAGATATATTCTTCATAAGTTAGCAGAAAAAATTTTAATTTTAGAAAATACACCATGTAATGTATTATTTATTTAATAATTATAAAAATTCATATTTTAACCCTACATAAAAGGATATTATAAAGGCAATTTCTTTCACTACTGTTTGTAGCATAAGATTTTCTTGTGTAAGTATTTGAGATAGTGTTAATTGAATCAATTTTACAATACAACATAGAAAGATGTGCATTGAAGTTTCAAAACGGCTTTTAAAGTTAAAAAAAAACAAACAAAGATATTTTAATTTAGTATATGTAGATAATTTTGTCATAAACGTGTTTTAACGGCATGTAATCAAGGTAACTAATTATTCAGTAACGGTATTTAGAAAATGCAAATAAAATATTTATTATACGTACTTGAAAAGTTAGGTTATCCCTCCTAGTAAAAATTTGTAGTTTTATATAAACACTACACACGCGTTTTCAGACAAACAAGACATATTTTAAGCACTAGTTATGAACAATATTACTTTTTTGTTACATTATGGTAAATAGAAGGACATTTTTTTCAGATAAAACTATTTGTTACAATGTCGGTTTTAATTACGAACGCAATGTGTCAATTCTGAAATATTCTGGGGGAATATTCCAAAACTGCCAACTGAAATTTTAAAGCTTCACAGATATTTTAGGCAAAATAGATAAAATAAAAATTCTTGGTTTGGTTTAGATGAAAAAGCCTGATTATCCTTAATTAACATCTTACATAAGCATACCACCTAAAAGCATGCATTGGGCGCCAAATTCTTATAAGATAAACGTTAAGATAAAACGGTAATTACAATTTAAAGTTCGATATTTATTTCACGTGAATGTGATATAATAGACACTATCAACGGTTGGCAACGCGAACTCTTATACAGATTTAGGGCGAGGCCAATTATTGATACGTGTCAGATATTGCGTAATAATACGCAAATTTAAACAAACTCTAGCACAAAAATAATGCATGCAAGTTAATTAAAGGTACTCACATCAGGTATTTTTCCTTCAGTAGGCCTGTAACCACGCATCCAGCTCCTTCTGGCGTAACGATGGCGTCGACGCTACCAAATTCTTAAGGGACACCTCGGCTAGCGGCGGTTGGTTGGCATGGAGCTCTCCATCTACAGGTGTGGAGGTCGGTAGGTCCTTCGGTGGCGCAAATTGTACCTATGTAAGGGTCTGACGGGAAAAGGTAAAGGTAGACAACACAAAGGTAATTAGAAAAAAGGATTCTACATAGCATACGTTACGGTACGACACCCAAAAGAAAGGTCCGTTTCACTTCACATCACCAGGCAGACAGCCTCGATTCCAGGGCGTCACGGAAACACGACCCCACTCTTTTCTACTATTGCCTTACCCCTATGGGGATAAAAACACTACGCAACTCACTATTGTGACGTACCGGAAGCCCCGCCCAGTCTATTTAAAAATGTTCCCGCGTCTTGCATATTTGAAAATATGGCGGGAAACTTCCGTACATCAAGAAAACTAAACCTAACCTAAAATGTTAAAGTGCAAATTCGGTTTGCACGTAACAATGTCAGGAGTTCCCATGAAACAAGCTTTAAATTCGACTGAAGCTGACGAATGGTATAAAGCTATGGTTGAGGAAATGGTTTCTATATTAAAGAATAAAACTTAGTCTTTAGTTGACAGGTCACATGGTAAAGAAATTATCGGAAGCAGAATGGTTTTACGAAATAAACTGAAAAGTGACGGGAGTCTTGATCGAAGAAAAGCAAGATTAGTTGCACAGGGTTACAGTCAGCAGCCTGGCGTACACTTCAATCAAACTTTTGCTCCTGTGGCTCGCTTAAGTTCAGTAAGATTAGTTTCTGCGATAGCAGCGCATTTTGGAATGCATTTGCATCAATTAGATGTGACATGTGCTTATTTAAATGGAGAATTGCAAGAGACTATATACATGGAACCTCCAAAACAATTAGCAAAGATCTTGGAGATTATTTCTCTCAACGATGAATCATATATCGGAAAGGTATCAGATGATATGCTGAAGATATACAGAGTGGCAACAAAGTTTGTTTGCTGAATAAGGCCTTATATGGTTTAAAGCAAGCTGGACGAAGTTGGTACGCCAAGTTAAACAAAACATTACAAGAATGTGGCGCTAAACCAACAAATTCTGATCCTTGTTTATATCGAATGGGTCAAGGTGATGAATTAACTCTGATTATAATCTATGTTGACGATATTTTGATTGCTTCCAGGAATCTCAAAATAATTGACAGTTTAAAATCTAAATTGTTCAAAAAGTTTGAAGTTAAGGATCTCGGTAGCGTTGGATACTGTTTAGGGATTGAATTTACTCGAAAAGATGATAAAATTATGCTACATCTAAAAGGTTACATAAAGGAAATATTAGACAGATTTGGAATGTCTGAAGCTAAACCAATCAGTACTCCTATCGATCCGGGCACAAAGTTGTCTAAACCAACTGAATTCGCGTCGGATGAAGAAGAAAAATTACCGTACAGAGAACTGATCGGAGCATTGACTTATCTATCAGTCGCAACGCGACCTGACATAAGTTACGCTGTTAGCTATCTTAGCCAGTTTAATAACTGTTATAGGAATTGTCATTGGAGCGCAGCGAAGCGTGTTCTTCGATATCTTAAAGGAAGTATTAATTTAGGGTTGGTGTATTCTCCACCAAAGATGCTCTAAAGGGTCGTAGATGCCGATTGGGCTGGATGTACCATCGACAGAAGATTTTTTACAGGATTTTCATTTATGTTGTCTAGTTGTCCAATCTCATGGGAATCTAGAAAGCAGCGCACTGTGGCTCTTTCGTCTACAGAGGCCGAATATATGGGATTGACTGAAATTGCCATAGAGGCTATTTATCTTCGAAACGCCCTGATAGAACTTGGTTTTGAAAAATTAGCTCAGGTAGTTGTTTATAATGACAACATGAGTGCATTGAAGTTAGCTGATAATCCAGTGTTTCACGCACGAAGTAAACACATCGATGTAAAGAATCATTTCATACGTGAAGCCCTGAACGACAAGCAGTTTGTTCTACAACATTTACCTTCGGAGGATATGCCTGCGGATGTACTTACGAAAGCTTTGTCTCGTAAAAAGTTCGAAAATTGTGTGAAAATGATGGGTTTGTTCAACTCTTCACAGTTAGCCGCGTGTGTATCAAGGGGGAGTGTTAGTAATAACGCTAGTAGTTGTGATATCCCACGTGCAGGATACACCACTGAAGTGCTGTGCTCGTATTGCGACTCGCTGTTAGACAGGTGTAGTAGAGTTCCGTCGTGACCGTGATATACAACAGACGTGCACGCGCTCTGACGCGATGTATAATGTTTTACATTAATAACCATTGTTCATGTATAATATTTAAGTTGTACGTTATGTTGAATTATTCCTGTGTTAACCTGAGTTCTGTTTCGTATTAAATCGCTTTATATAAATGTATCTTGCTTGCTTTCATAACGTGTTGAATCGCTCTGTTCCATCACATCCAACAAGATCTATTATGACTGAGTATTTATTGCATAATAGTAGCTAGGGCAATAAGCGTAAAGTATCGGTCTGTAATACAACGTATATGCAACTGAACCTGATCCCAACAGGAACTCGGTACATAGTATTAGCAGCCAGTACATAAAAGTGCGGTAGCTAATATATAACAGTGGCGCAGTCAATGGAACTAATACGTATATAAAGTGTCTATTAAAAGTAAAATTTAAAAATGCCTGATAGTACATCAGCTGTTACAGTTAAATCAAGTGGATTATTTGATAACGTACCATACTTTATGCCTGGAAATTCCTGGGAGGAATGGCAAACGCAATTAGAATTCTTTTTTGAGGCGAACAAAATCACCGTTGTAGAAAGAAAACGTGCTATATTACTAACCTTAATTGGCCCGCCAACAGTAGCAATAATTAAGTTGCTTATAACGCCGACGGGAATTAGTGAAATAAGTTACGAAGAAATTATTAATAAGTTAACTTCACACTTAGCACCCAAACCTCATAAATTTGTGGAATGCTTTAAATTTTATAGAAGAGAGTAAAAAGTAGATGAGAAACTTTCCGATTATATTTTAGTATTATGTAAAATGACGCAGTACTGTAATTTTTCCGATTTAGATAAGCAATTAACTGTTAGATTAATTTGTGGAATTCGTAATGTACAATTACAATTGAAATTGCTTGCCGAAAGTAATTTAACATTTGAAAAGGCAACATCAATGGCATTAGAATGCGAGTCTGCTAATAAAAACATTGCTGATTTGCGATTAAATACTCCTACTGATAATAATAACAAAACAGCTGGTTCGTCTGGCTTAATTGAACAACTGCCAAAAAGCAATGAGTACGTTCCAAAACAAGAAAGGATTTCAACTATCGCGAGATCAAGTGTATCGAAATCAGATATAGAATGGAATGAAAAATCAAACAAAAAAATAATGAATAAACCTTGTTGGCACTGTGGTGGTACGAATCACAAAGCATACGTGTGTCGGTTTAAAAACGTTTCTTGTAATTACTGCAAAAGGCGAGGACACATTGTAAAAGTATGTACAACTAAGTCTGAAAAAGCTAAAAAAGCTATAGCGCATACAGTTTCAGAAGTAGTATTGTTAAATGATAGGGATACTGGTTTTATGTATCAAATTTTGGATGGAATTGAATATCAACCAGCATAATTCTTAGAGGTTACGCTAAATAATGTTAAACACCCAATGGCAGTGGATTCTGGAGTCACTTATACTGTAATGTCAATGGCTACTTTTGTTAAATTATGGCCAAAAAAGACTAATCGTCCTATAATTAGGCCCAGTGATCAAATATTGCAGTTAGGGGATCAAAGGAAGTAGTTACAAAGGGTAAAATTTGTGTAGACGTTCAAATGTCCGATATTAATTTTAAAAGTGCAAGTATAATTCTGGTAGATGGTGGGGGTAGAAGTTTGTTGGGTAGAAATTAGTTTTCTGCACTAGGATTGAGTGTACAAGGAGTACAGAATGTGAATACCGAAATAGAAGTATTGCTAGGCAAATTTGCAGATGTTTTTGAACATGCAGACGAAGCAGTGCATGGCCCACCAATAAAAATAGAGCTTAAAGATGAGATTCAACCAAAATTTTTAAGGCATTGTGCTGTACCATTTGCTCCTGCGATAAAGTGCAAGCTGAATTTAGAATCTGTGGTAGCTGAAGGCACATTAACGCCAGTACAATATTCTGATTGGACAAGTCCGATAGTACCTGTTTTGAAACGAAACGGACAAGTGCGTATCTGTATAGACTATAAAATGACAGTTAATCCATCATTAAAGTCAAATGCATACCTGTTACTGCCGATTTCCGAATTACTAACGAGACTAGCAAATGGCAAATTTTCAAAGCTAGATTGCTATCAAGCATACTTGCAATTAAAAGTAGATGAAAAGTCGTCTGAGATCTTAACGGTAAATACAATTAAAGGGCTATTTCGAGTAAATAGGTTACCGTTTGGACTTTCATCAGCCCCTGGTTTATTTCAAAAGTTTATGGAGCAAACGTTAGGTGATTTTCCAGGAGTACTTACATTCCTAGATGATATTTTAGTTTTTGGACAGTCGCCGGAGGAACATAACAAAAGGTTATCTAATGTATTTAGCAGACTACGTGAAATAAGACTTAAATTAAAGAAAGAAAAATGTCTATTCAGTGTAACAGAATTACATTTTTTGGGATTTGTTATTTCTAGCAAGGGCATAAGTCCTTCAGAAGAGAAACTTGCAGCAATTCATGCAGCACCGGAACCCAAAAATAAAGAACAATTACAAGCCTTTCTGGGATTGTTGAATTTTTATAATCTGTTTCTGAGAAATCGAGCTGAAGTTGCTGAACCACTTCACCGTTTATTAGATAAAAATCAAAAATGGAAATTTGGTTTGTAAGAGAGAGAAGCTTTTGAAAATTGTAAAAAGCTTTTGAAATCACATCTCGTGCTGGAACATTTTGATCCTGAAAAAAAATTTATACTGACTTGCGATGCATCACCCTATGGAGTAGGTTGTGTGTTATCAGTGGTGGATAAGCTTGTTTACGAAAAACCAGTAGCGTTTGGTCCTAGAACCCTGAACAAAACAAAGAAATTATTCACAGATAGACCGAAAAGCCTTAGGAATATTGTTTGGACTCCGAAAATTTCACCAATTTATTTGGGGTCGTCATATAACTATTAAAACGGATCATCGTCCATTGTTAGGAATTTTAGGTGCTGACAAAATGGCACCAGAAACCATTTCACCAAGACTGTTAAGATGGTGTTTAATTCTTGCTAATTATTCATACGAATTAATTTACTGTCCTGGATCAAAAATAAAAATGCAGATGGTCTGAGTCGATTACCATTAGCAATAACTGAAGAGAAACTACCTGATTCGCCTGAAGTATTTTTTCTAGAAAACACTTATGTGGAAACGGTTACAGCCGCAGAAATAGCAGTTATGACTGATAAAGATGCAGTCCCGGAGAAAGTAAAAAATTATCTGTTGGTGGGATTACCAAATTCAATACTGCCGGAACTATATTCTTATAAAAGTATCTGGTCTGAATTGTGATTAGAGCGAGGCTGTATACTTTGGGGTCATCGAGTGATCGTTCCAACAGCAATACAAGTGGCTGTGTTACAAATGTTGCACGATTGTCACCCTGGAATAGCGACAATGAAATCAATTGCTAGAAGTCATGTTTGGTGACCTGGTATTAATTCCAAAATCGAGTCTGTTGTTCATCAATGTGTTGTTTGCCAGCAAACTCGCAAAGATCCGTCTCATGAAATTAACTCGTCACGGAATCAGTCAAATCGAAAATGGTGTAGAATTCACGTTGATTACTTAGGTCCGTATTATAGAAAAATTACCGAATAGTAGTCGATTCTTACTCCAAGTGGATGGAGGTGATATCGGTAAATGCGGTAAGTTCGACAGCAACAGTAAATGCGCTGCGACTAATATTTGCAACACATGGGTTGCCTGAATTCATTGTCTCGGACAATGGTACATCATTTACTTCAGAAGAATTCAAGACTTTTATTCGTCAAAATGGCATTCGTCATTTGACTACTGCACTATATCATCCCAGCAGTAATTGCCAAGCAGAACGAACCGTAGGTACAATTAAAACAAACTTAAAAAAGATACCTAAGGAAAACATTCCACTAGAATTGCCAAAACTTTTTCTACGATTAACAAATACACCGTCAGTTGTCACAGGCAAGACGCTTGCTGAAAGGTTGATGGGTAGAACACTCAGATCAGCTCTTGACTTACCAAATCCTCAGAGTATCTCCTAAACGTACTTTTTCAAAAGGTCAAAATGTATATGTTAAGGCATTTAATCAAGATAGAAATTGGATACCGTCTACGATTACTGAGAAGAAGGGTTCCTACTTGTATAAAACTATCAGATGATGGTCAAGCCTTAACCAGACATGTAGACCAAATTAAGAATAGAACAGGTGAGGAAATTAAAGGGCAGGAAAGGGAAGAAGAGAGTGTTAAGAGAACCGGAAATGATTGTAGAGGAAAATCCTACATTGGAGGAAAAGAAGCAGGAAATTGAGAGGAATTCACCGGTTAAGCCGATGGATACAACAGTTATAGAAGTCGGACCAGTTCGGGAACGGAAGCAACAAGAGTGGTAGAAAGATTACGTAGTGTAAGTGAACAGTGAATCCTGTGGTAGAGTTAATTTTTGAAAATATCGTAATAGTTGAAGAAAATTTCAGCTTAGGGGAGAGATGTTATGTATTGAAGTATTTGTATTGGTCACAATAATTAATTGTTCTCGTCATACTTATTATGTAGTATCTATGAGTTGAGACACAGCCTGTTGTGAGGTGTGTCCATGAGGTATTATTAGGATTATTGTGGGTCGAAGTACAAGATGTCTGATGTGGTTAACTGGGAAAAATATAGCAGTTCAACAATGTATTAATATTACTTCACAATGTTATGGTAATGGTAATAAAGATCTATTATAACTAACGAGTATTTATTGCATAATAGTAGCTAGGGCAATAAGCGTAAAGTATCGTTCTGTAATACAACGTATATGCAACTGAACCTGATCCCAACGTGAACTCGGTACACAGTATTGGCAGCCAGTACATAAAAGTGCGGCAGCTAATATATAACAGGTATTTACCCTAAATTATAAATACCCAGGTATTTCACAATGCAGGATACAACCAATCCTGACAGGGTTCCTTTATTACTTATGGGATACAATTCTGCAAAATATCCAAAACCTTTCATTTAGTTTTTGCGAATGCATAGCCCATAGAAAATTTCCATTATAATGGGGGTCTAGAAATTTTTCTGAATCAACTTTGCCTAAAAGTAACATGTTTTCACCACACCTATTTACTGCAACCTTCTTAACCCAACCATAACCTACCTGTTTGTAGGCGTCCAATCCTTTAAATGCTATAAAATCTTAATGCGTGTATGCATTTTTCTAATACACAAAATAATTGATAATGTGAGGATACAATATACAGGGAAAAAGCTTCTATTGTGGTACTGCATATTTCCAAATTCACCATATACGGATCCACGCCCAGTATATCAACTTTCTTCCTATACCGAGATGTAATTTGAACATCTAACTTGTAATAATAATCGCTAAACATGCTAATTATAAAATATAAATACAATAGAAATTCTTCAAACACAGATTATTACAAGTGAGCTAACGGTTGAGGTTATGTCTCCAGTTTGTTTATCATTCTAGCAGCTAACCACACCCGTTTTGGTCACGTGCCGCAGACCCGCAGATACCTTACATCAATTGGAAACCGAATTTACCGAAGTTTAATGTTGTAGCGCCCTCTGGAAAATGTGAGATCCGAACTAAATTATCATGTGACTGTTCTGATTAAGATCATTAAGGTGAAATATCTAGTGCTAGTTATCTGTGGATTATATAAACGTAGTTTTTATTTTTTAATTATTAAAACTTCCTAATAAAATTTGTGAAACTTAATCTGCTACATGCGACATTTAGTATAAATAAAAATAATGTAGTATTCTAATAATGTAATGGTTTCTATTTTATTTTGCTATCACCATGAAAGTTATCATTCGTATTTTACAATAGCTAAGTTGAAATGATTTGCATTATTACTCACATAAGGAATCCGGTTTCCGAATTTTTTTATGCCAACTTTTGGCTGTCTATGAATAGAATTACAAAGTAATTGTAGATTTTAAACACATCAATTACTACACGCAAACTTATTCTTACATCTTTGAATGCGACAGTTGAAAATAGAAATGGATGGGATGATCGACGTTACTTCAGTACTTTTACGCTTAGATGGCGACTATAAAACGGGCTAAAATTTGTATTATATACAAAATCATTCTATTTTAGCTAAATTAATTTGTTTGGAAGTGGTATCTACAATATTTACTAATTGTATAAATATCAATATGATATTGCAAAGACCTATAAATATTAATATCATCATCATTAGGTTTTCAGTTCTAGAACTGATTGAAGGCATACCCTCATTGTTTCCTAGTCTGAACCAACCTGAAATTTGCACAGTCTGCATCTATCACTATCTGTGTGCTAAAGTCTGATCTCGGCCTACCTGTACCTCTCTTTTCCTATCTATGCTTGTAGTATATCCCGTACTATTCCCCAGAAATGCCTTAGAACATATCCTGTCCTATTTTCCACAGATATTTTGATTCCTCTACTATTTCTACAACCTATTTGTTATTAACTTTGTCTGGCCATGCTATCATCTTCATACATCTAAAGCACAACATTTCATATGGCTGCAACCGTTTTTCTGTCTGCGTCATAAATATACTGTGCTGTGCTCCACACTATGCTTTGAACAGTTTTCTTCTTGTATCTATGTTCGTTGTCTTTGAACATAGCTGCTGTTCTTTCTTGTTTGATGCAGTTCGGACACCTTCTTTTGTTTTATAGTTATATACTCTATTTCCCCGATATTCAGTGGTATGTGAAGGGAAGGCGTCGCCGTGGATTAATGTAGTAAGCGTAAGACTACAGATCCCAAGGTCCTGGGTTCGAATCCCGACACGGCCGACTGCTTGAAAAATGGCAGGTGAGCATTTTTCACAAAAATTACGCCCTCGTTCAGATGAGAGGTTAAATGGAGGTCCCGTGTGTGAGTGTTGTCACAAACGTGCCTGGAACGTTCCTTGCCTGGAACGGCAAGGGTTCGGCAAAATTCTAAATTTCCGGGCAACAAAAAACTCCCCTCCTGGCCAATGTAGTACCTTCAGGTGGAGCATTGGAAATGTAAATGTACGGTATGTGAAAGGAGGTAAGCAGCCTTTCGCTGCCAAGTTTCTCCAGCACCTGAACCTTTGTCGAATTAATAGTTTTTCCAATTTATCCATTCGCACAATCAACATTAGTTGAAAATATTTCATAACCACCACCTGTAGTTGTTTATAATAATCATCAGATTTAAGAGCACTTATTTTTTTGTCATTGGGTTTTACATCTTGAAACTGGTTGGACTTGTACTTCAGCTTATTTATGTTCTGCGCTAGGTTACACTGTTCCCTGCAATTCTCACAACAACCGATATACAGCTCAATTCACTTCTATTGTTTTCTAATTATATGTCCTATTTCAGCGAAATTCAGTAGTATGTGAAGGGAGTTAAGCAGCCCGCGGCTGCCAAGGATCCCCAACACTTAGACATTTGCCGTATTAATAGTTTTCAAATAAATCCTTTCGCACAATTAACATTAGTTGAGAGTATTGCAAAACCAATATCTTGCTACACTTCGTTTACAGTTTTACCTGGTCGGTAATGCAGTTAACAAAATGTTACGCTTAGATTCTGGTACATTGAAATGGCGATAGATGGCTCTTAAAAGCCGGTAATACAATTACCAAAGTTCATAAGATACACATGACGTCACTGATAATTTATATTGCGCCATAATTAAGAGAAGGTACATAAAATTTAAACAATAAAAATTAGATAATCTACTCACGTGAAGGATCCGTTAACCGGCAGGAAATCACGCCACGGTAACCTCGGCATCGCTGCTGGTAGAGTTGGACATCCAAATTATCTCGGGGTCATGGGATGCTCCAGGGTCATCTCCGTTCCTATATGCAGTGGAAGACAGGAATAGGTAATTAAGGAAAGATAATCAAGATAAGGAAATCTACATAATAAGATAACACGACACCCGCACGACTGTTCACTTCAAAGTTCGGCGTAAAAAGCCACGTTTCCGCGCGAGAACCGCGGAACTCCCTACTCTTTGTAGCATTGCCTTACCCCTATGGGGATAATTCACACTTGCCAATTGCACTATTGTGACGTACCGGAAGCCCCGCCCAGTTCATTTAAAATGTTCGCGCGTCTTGCGTATTTAAAATTATGGCGGAAGCTTCCGCACATTAAAAACTACTTAACATAAAATGTTAAAGTGCAAATTCAGTTTGCACGTAACAATCGCGACAAAGCCACAAAAGAAAAACTTAAAAGAAAAGTCTGTTAGCACAGTAACAGCTTAAAATCTAAGTCCTTACTACCCTACATAAACCCTAACTTAAAACCTACAAAATGTTTATATAAGGCGCCACCTGGTTTTTCGACCGATAGCACGTCTACCGAAGTACCAGGAAACGGAATAGGTAGCCCGATAGTCTTTGACTACACTACTTACCGACAGCACAAATTTGTCGGGGAGCATGAAACACTGCTTAAACTAACACGGGTGCGACAAGTCGCCTAACCTATCTAAACCTATCTAAACTTATCTAACTAAAGCTAACATAAAGTTCTTATATGCAAACACACATGAGTGTTGCATCAAACTATTCTTCTTTTTTGGCAAGAAGTGCCCAAATTTAAAAAATGTTCATGAGAGTGCGTCACCTTGCACTCTGGCAAATTTTGTTTCTGGTACTTTGGTTTCTTCCGATGCACATTTAACTTGTCCATGACACAGTTGTGAATCCACAAATTTACCAAAAGTACCGCCTACTAAATCCTTATATGCTAACCTGACAAATTACATTTCTAAATTGGGTTAGCTTTTTCACTTAAATTTCAGAAAGATAATTCCCACGTCTGGTCATATATACCACACGTTAGGACGATAAAAAGATAAGATAAGATCTCAAATTGATGTTAAAGATAATAGATAAGGTAAAGATATTAAGCTTAAGTTGTTATCCTCAAAGGTAATGAATAAGATAACGGTATTAAGCTTTAGTTATTATTTGAGATACTCGATAAGATAACACGATATTAAGTTAAAGTGATTATAAGAGATAGTAGGTAACATGAATTTAAACAGAAGTTATTGCTCAAGATAACCGGTAAGATAACGCGACATAACTCGAAGTTATTCCTAACGGTAGTCGGTAAGATAACGATAAATTAAACCAAGGTTATTACTAACGGTAATCGGTAAGATAACGATACTAAACTAAGGTTATTACCAAAGGTAATCAATAAGATAACGATATTAAACCTAAAGGTATTGTCAAAGATAATAAAGAAGACAAAGATATTGGCCTAGTTATTACCCAAGACAATGATAACAACAAAAGAGTGGCTCCAGTAGAGCCGTTGAAATGGGATTGACCCTATAAAACACAGCGTAGTCTGAAGGACCACCTGCGATATTAATCCGACAAGATAAGATATACACATTTTTAAAATTCACTAGACTCCTAAGAGAACTAGTACGATAGTTTTCCTAACGAGTGCTTCGACTACGATAAGAAAATCAGACAAAGATAGACACGACAACTTACAAGTATCATTACAGATACAAACACACAAAAACAACTGTTTTAAGGTAGTTTTTTAAAACGGTAGCACCCTAAACACACAAAAATGCCCAATTATAAGCAGTTAAATACAGATACACTGTCCCCATATGCTAAAACAACCGAGAATTTAATAAGATAACAATAAGAAGCGATAGCGTCTCACCACAAAGTTCAACAAAAAATAACGAAAAAAAGTTTATAAGTTATGTAGATTTAGTAGAAAAAGGAAGGAATAATGTTGTAGTATAATGATGTAGTATAATGTGGGCGATTGCAATAATTCAGAGGAAAAAAAAACACACGGAATAGACAATCCTAGCTTTTGCAACTGCGAATATGAACTATTTCTTTCAATGGCATAGATCGCGCGTGTCCTATGTGAGCCCAAAGAAGAAAGCATTCACTCAACATCAGCTAAAACCAGTCATAAAAATTCAATGGGTTATTTCAACCAAAGTTACGACAATTACCTTTCAATTAAACCATATAAGAGAAATACTAAAGACCGAACAATATGTAGTAGGAAAATTTCAAGGGTTAATTAAATGAAACGACAGAGCTATATTGGGGGGGTGTAGAGGATGAAGTGATATATGAGTAACGGTATGGTCGAGGAAAGTCAACGAAAAGAAAAGATAGCTAAATTAAGGTAAGTAAAGTTAAACGTGTAAGAAATTATATACTATATGAGAGAAGGAATAAGTAATTAAAGATACTAATTGATGGTGAGAACAAAAATATTAGGTAAATCGTGAGGATAATGGGACATGAAAACTTAATTAGCATTTGGGTCGGCAGAGAATGGCTTAAGGTCTTTAATATGCCACCTGCCTTGGCGTTTTCCTTCAGTATCCTGAAGTTCATAGATAAGGGACTAATAACACGTGTGACTTTACAAAGAATGAATTTAGGGCCAATTTTGAAGAAAATTTCTTAGATGCATCCGATAAGACATAGTTCTTTTCCAAACTTGTTCGCCCAAGGCAAAGGAAATATTTCGCTTACGCAAGTTATAATGGTCCTTACTCTTTTCGTAAGCTTTTAACAAATTTTTCTAACGTCGTTAAAGATAGAAGGTAGTGACTGTTGGTCCTTGTCCCAACGTACTTTATCGTCAAATTCAATTACGTTAGTATCGTCAGGCACTAAACCATAGTAACTCCCATCGATTGGGGTATATCTTCCAAAAACAAGAAAAGACGGAGTGAATTGGGTTGCTTCGTGTTTAGATGTACGCAAAGCTTGAGCAATTTCAAAGATATGTTCATCCCATGTAGTATGGTCTGAATCAATATAAGACGAGATAGCGGTAATTAACACTCGATTTACTCTCTCGGTAGGGTTTACTTGGGGTGATATTTTGCGTTAAACCAAATTTTTGTACTTTGTAACTTTTAACGAAATTCTGAAAATCTTTAGAGATAAATTGTGCACCATTGTCACAAAGAATAATCTGGGGACACCAAAGATAAGAAAGACATTCTGTTCTAGGAATTTAATTATTGCAGCGGAGGTAGCTTTACGTAAGGGTTGCACCATAACAAATTTAGAAAACCAATCGGTAACAACTAAAAGATATTGATTGCCTCTTTTGATCGAGGAGAGGTCCTAATAAGTCAAGCGATATTAATTGAAAGGGATAAGATACACGCTTAAAGTTACCCATTAAACCAGGGCGAGCGTCTTGTGAACTCTTATGAGAACCACAAATTTTGCAGCTTTTAATGTAGCGACAAACAGATTGCTTAAGTGTGGGCCAGTAATACAATTCAGATATTTTCGCGAGAGTTTTTGTAACACCAAGGTGTGCAGCTAAGGGATCGTCGTGACATAATTTGAGCACCTCACTGCGATTTGCAGTGGGCACAACGAGTTTCCATTCAGGTATATTCGATATTTTATGTGGGGACGAGGATACAAATTTATACAGTCTATTATTAGTTACTCGAAAGGTAGGAAATTTGTCGGGATTATCGGAAACTTTTCTAATCATATTGAGGTACCAGGTATCCAGAATTAAATTTGGAAGGTTAAGAGAAAAAACATCTCGAGATAACGCATCAGGTACGATATTTAATTTGCCAGGCCTATGCCTAACGTCAAAAGTAAATTGAGATATACGCAAGTTCCATCTTGCCAAACAACCTGCGAGTTATTTTAAATTATTAAGCCAAGTGAAAGCTACAAACATTAGGTACATTGTCAAAGCAGTAACGTGACCAGCTCTCAGATATACGTGAAGTTAAACGATTTTAAAGACAATTTTAAGGCATTCAAAGAGATTCAAATCGATATGTAAAAAGACAACAACAATAGACATTGTATAAAGCATATTTTTACTGGGATGGGAAGTTCTCATTTGAGTTCTTTCCCACCCGATAAGAAAAAATTTCAACATCATTATTAAAAAAAATGATTTACAAATCAAAGCGACGACTTACCAACCGAATCCTCGTCTAGATTTAAGTAACGCGGAGCGACCAACCCTTGGGTCTCGTCTTGACTTATATACCACTGGACGACCAAATTCGACAGTAAACCTCGCTTAATAGATGTTACGGTAGGTCGTTGAAATATCAATAACTAAAAAAATATATGCAATTAGACAAAATTTAACTTGCTACATGAAAGAAAAATTCCACGACACCTATATAAATATAAAGGTATACCAAATTTTGGAATGTTCTTTCAAAATTGCAAAAGTTATCCAAAAGTATCGTAAATGAGTTTAAATGATAACGTTAACGGAAATTTCTTTACTTTAATATTCAAAGGTACAGATATAAAGAAATGCCTTTCATTACAACAATTTAAAAGGTAAAATATGATAATTTCGTTATTATAGGTAAGGCACAAACCTTTATAAAACGCATTTTTGGTTATGCTGGTTAAACCATAGAAGGAAAAAGTTTCAAAGCTATCTCCAAACAAGATAAACGTTACAGCTATTTTAAGTTAATATGGTATGGTATTTAGGGGTAAGAACTTGTTAGAAACGTCACCGATAAAGGATAATTTGCAATGTTAAGGCGTTAATCGATAAACACACTAAACAAACACATTTAAGGTATATGGAAACGAAATCAATGTTCAGTTAAATACATATTTTATAGATAATGACAGACAAGCCTTCCAAAATGGAAAATGGGCGCAGAGGATATGTTATTTAACCTATAAGGCAACAACGTATAGTCAAACACTTCTTAAAAAAGGTATACTAGCAATTTATTTCACTCAAGTGTTTTTTTAAACACTTAATTTTCATGTAAAAGATAAATCATAATGCAATTTTAGAATGTAACATAAAGAACAATGTATTTAAGTTTCAAAAAACGGCCTTTCAAAGTTAAGGAAAGCAACTAAAGATATTTTAATAGGTAATTCTATAATACTGTATTTAAAGACATAAGGTAAGGTAAATACTTACATGAATAAAAGTAAAGTTCTTTAAGTGAAGAAGCTATTAATGCATTGTATCCTTATAAAGGAAATTATTCTAACCTAAAACAAAGAAGAAGCCCCTGAAGTTCATAGCCTGAACAGGTTGAAGGCGCCATCTGCTACACTTCGTTTACAGTTTTACCTGGTCGGTAATGCAGTTAACAAAATGTTACGCTTAGATTCTGGTACATTGAAATGGCGATAGATGGCTCTTAAAAGCCGGTAATACAATTACCAAAGTTCATAAGATACACATGACGTCACTGATAATTTATATTGCGCCATAATTAAGAGAAGGTACATAAAATTTAAACAATAAAAATTAGATAATCTACTCACGTGAAGGATCCGTTAACCGGCAGGAAATCACGCCACGGTAACCTCGGCATCGCTGCTGGTAGAGTTGGACATCCAAATTATCTCGGGGTCATGGGATGCTCCAGGGTCATCTCCGTTCCTATATGCAGTGGAAGACAGGAATAGGTAATTAAGGAAAGATAATCAAGATAAGGAAATCTACATAATAAGATAACACGACACCCCGCACGACTGTTCACTTCAAAGTTCGGCGTAAAAAAGCCACGTTTCCGCGCGAGAACCGCGGAACTCCCTACTCTTTTGTAGCATTGCCTTACCCCTATGGGGATAATTCACACTTGCCAATTGCACTATTGTGACGTACCGGAAGCCCCGCCCAGTTCATTTAAAAATGTTCGCGCGTCTTGCGTATTTAAAATTATGGCGGGAAGCTTCCGCACATTAAAAAACTACTTAACATAAAATGTTAAAGTGCAAATTCAGTTTGCACGTAACAATCTGTAGTTGTTTATAATAATCACCATGTTTAAGTACAGTTATTATTTTTGTCGTTAGTTTTCCATGTTGCGGCTGGTTGGAAGCGTACCTCCATTGATTTCTATTCTGACCTAGTCTATACATTTCCCTGAAATTCTCACAACCTACATCTTTCACTATCTGTGTGCAGTAATCTAACCTAGGTCTACCTCTACTTCTCTTTTTCCTATCTCTGCTTCTAATATATTCCGCACTATTCCCTCATGTCTTAGTATGTGGCCTATCATCATCTCTCCTATTTTTTACTGTTTTCCGCATAGTTCTTTCTTCCCCTACCATTTCTAGTACCTCTTTGTCCTTAACTGTGTCTGTCCATGGTATCTTCATCATACGTCTGTAGCACCACATTTCAAAGGCTTCTACCTTTTTCTTGTCTGCTTCTCTTACTGTCCAGGCTTCACAACCATACAGTGTTGTGCTCCACACACATGTTTTAAGCAATCTTTTCCTTGTTTCTATGTTTGTGGTCTTTGAACACAGTAGCTGCTTTTTGTTGTTAAATGTAGCACGACATTATACTAATCTTTGTTTTATATCTTTTGTGCTCTTCCCAGCTTGCATAAATGCAGGAGAGAAAAACATTACAATAAAATACGTAAATGGCATCTCTAAAATTATTACTTCGGAAAACTAAATTTGCCCTATAGCTTTAATTGTTCCATTTATCACACAAGTAGTATAAAATTTTCTATAAAAATGTAAGAGGTCTTAATAGCAAAGTCGACTCTTTTTATCCGGCAATATCTGATAATGAGTTTGAAATTGTGGCTCTTACTGAAACGTGGTTAAGTCTCAGTGTAAATGATGCAGAGCTCTTTTCTGGTGCATATAAGGTGTATTGCAGTGAGAGAAAATTTGAAGTTAGTGGTGTTTCTAAAGGTGGCGGAGTCTTACTAGCACTAATAGACAGTTTTCTATCAAGTCAAATATATATCAGACATCACCGATAATTTCAGCTTAATAGATGTAGTAGCCTGCAAAATAAATTTAAATAATACAATGCTATATATAAATAATGTGTATATACCACCTTTGGCTGATTTAATATATTTTGAAAACTTCTTTGAACAACTAGCCTTATGTGATTGTCTACATAATAAGTCATGTATAGTTGGTGATTTTAATATACCGTACTATATCCAAACTAACTACTGGGATAGTAAGAGTCGGCATTTTACAAACTTTATAAATTTTCTAAATTATAAACAATTTAATGGTGTACGTAATGTAAATAATAGAATATTAGACTTAGTATCTAGTAATCAAGTATGCAATGTAACATTATGTGACACTGCTTTGGTCAATATTGATCCCCATCATACACCCTTATTAATTGAATCTAATATCGAAACGGAAAGGTTAAACAAATTTCCTATAAACGTTTCCATTAAGAACTATAATTTTTCTAAAGCTGATTATCATGGTCTATCTATATCAATTTCTCATGTATATAGACTGGTCTGTTCTAGAGTATTATGATGATATTAATCAAGTATGTACAAAATTTTATGAAATATTAGAGCTAACTCTTGACAGCTTCGCTCCTCTTTACAAAAATATTACTACCAAGTTTACTGATTGGTACAGCAGAGAGTTAATATATATGTTAAAACAAAAAGCTTGTGCATACAGAAAACACAAAAAAGATAAAATCGATTCATCATATAATCAGTTTAAACAACTTAGAACTAATTGTAAAAATAAAGTCAAACAGGATTATAAAACATACCTAGTTAAGGTACAACAAAATATTAAACATGATCCGAAGTATTTTTGATTATTTATCAATAATAAAAGGAACTCGACTCGAATTCCAGCTACTATGACATTTAATGATACAGAATTTAATGAACCTAAACATATTGTAAATGCATTTGCTGAATACTTTGCTAGTGTTTATAAACTATCAGATGAGAGCAATATTCAAGTAGTGGATGTTAATGGTATAGACACTGTAATGCTAAAGTCTATCTCGGATGATGATATTATACATTCAATAAATAATTTGAAAAACTCCATGACTGCTGGAATGGATAAAATACCAGAATTTTTAATTAAAGATTGTAAATTTATATTTCTTTACCCATTAAACATTATATTTAATAATAATTATTAAATCTTGCACATTTGCATCTCAGTGGAAAATCACTAGAATTTGTCCCATATTTAAGAGTGCGGCTAAATCTGATATAGCTAACTACAGACAAATTTCAATTATTAATAATTTTGCAAAAATATTTGAATTGTTGTATAAACAAATCGACATACAATGTTACGTGCCAAAGTGGCCCTTAAACATTTTTTTAGTTTAATTTTGATGTGCGGAAGTTTCGCGCCATAAATTCAAAAGACTCGGTGCGCGTATTTCCGTCACGTCACAGTGCGTTTGCGCCAGATCGCGCAACGCGAGTGGAGTAGGGACAAATAGGGGAGAAGTTTCCAGGAGACTCGATAATGTGGCTTTTTACCTCTGACCTTCGTGGAGAGCGGTTTGGTTCAGGTATCGTATCGTGTCTTTAGCTTTATCTATGTAGATTTCCTTGCCTGATTATCTTTGTTTGTCGCCCTTATACCATGTTTCCTTATCAGTAACTGATACTCGCATAGGTAGGTGATAAATCTGTAGCCGTGGCTGAACCGCATTCCACGACGGAGCACCATCTTTAATCACCCCGGAGTGGAGCCCCGAGATCCCGTTGAAGCCATTGGGATGTACGTTAGGCGTACCCTCCGTTAATTGCCTTAAAAGGGCCATCAGTAGCCCTGATGGACTTGAACAGAAGCCAACTTTAACCCAGGGACATATTCATGTGAGTAATTGCTGTATAACCTATTGTCTTAAATTTATATATTTTTCCGATAATTGCGTATTAAATTTGTGCATTGGTGACGTCATTGACAGATGAGCGCGCCGAAATCTGTAAAAAGATTAGCGTTACCAACCGCCCGTGGCGTCGCTCTTTCCGCGCTTGCGCGATGTATTTACGACTTTAAATTGTAAGAATTTGAATTTAAACCGTAAGAATTGGCGCCCAACGTGGAGCTAGGATCTATTCTATTAATTATACCAGTTATATCATCTAAAGACAGTTTAATTTCAGATACGTTATAAGGCCAATCGGAAACGGTTTTCTTTAAAATGGGGGCGCCTTTCATTTCCTGGGCTAAAATGGCTCTAAGTTGTGATCGTCTATCATTTTGATTAGGGGCAGGGGTAATATTTCTACACTCAATCTCGTAAATGAGCTCGAGGGACTTAAGATGTGAAATATTTATCTTGGATTTATATTTGAGACACGATATATGAGATATACAATACTAAGGTATTTCAGAAGATAATAAACGGTAGAGCTACTTCAAGTCAATACGGTAAAGATATTTAAAGGTAAAAATTTCTTATAAAAGCATTCGTAAGGTATAATATACAAATTTAATCACGCTAAGTATCCAAAACACTAAAAACAAGTTGAAAATGCAAGGCATTGTCGCAACGAACTTCCAAATGTAGACTTACTTTAAAACAATTTAAAGAAATTAAAATTATTATGTTGTAATAATTATAAGTATTCAGATAAAATACAAAAATTTATAAACAACAAAAGAGACATTTTAATATATTTTATTTTATTGAATAAATATTTTAAAAGCTATACATTAGTTCTCATCAATAAGATAAGAATTTTTTTTATATGAATCTAATTATTTTCGGTAATCAAAATTTAAGTTTAAACAATGTCTATAATATTGGAATAATTGGCATGAAATGCCATAAATTGTTCAAATATGTGTCGCATATTGATTTTAAACTTATTTAAAATTTTAATTATCCCTGTGGATTTTCCCGGGGGCTCGGCGTCCCCGTGGCCCGATTTTAACTGACATCAAAACTTGAGCTCTGGACACCGAGCTGAATCGATTGATGTATCACACATTGATGTCCGACCATTAAAAAGGCCTCGGACACACAGACAGACACACATACAAATAGATTTCATAAACGAACGAAGTTCGTTGAAAACACGTTTAGAACTATACGAGGGCAAGATTAGTGTTTAATCAAAGAAATATATCATTGATAAACTACAAAAGACACTCGAAATTATAAAGAAAGAGTAGGTAATGTGTTATTTAACAAACAAAACCAATGCAACAAGATCCCGTTAATCTAGCATTTTCAAAAGATATTCTAAAGCTCAAATCGTTACGTTATATGGTTTTAACCACAAAGTTTCGTGTAAAGGTAATTAAAATATTATTAATTAAACAGGCAAATCCCTAAGACACTTATTAAAATGTAAACACAAGACAGTGTTGATTTATGGTTTCAAAACAGTTTTTTAAAGTCGAAAAAACAAACAAGGGTTATATTTTAATTTAATATAAAGTAGATAATTTCATAGTAAACCGTGTTTAAGACATAAAATTATTTAAATGCTTATTTATTTGTGTACTTACGTGTAAAAAGTAGGGTTAAGCGATTGATCCTTCCTAAAAACATCTTTGCATCTAAAAACAAACTAATCACTCAACAATATAACTGAAGTTAACAAACACATCCCGCATTCCAAATTAAACTAACATTATATTTAAAAAATATTTTATAAGAACAGTTAAATTTTAATTTCAAAATGGCGGTACAGCTCTAGTACCATAACAATTATTTTTGACATCTAGGAATGTGGAGTGTTCCAAAACACGAACATAAAATTCAAGGTTAACTGATATTAAATAATTGATATTTTTTTTAGCGAAAAAGATATAAATAACATTGGTTATACATTGTATATTTATAAAGGAAGTATGTATCATAACCTCACACGTTAAAGCGCAAATTCTTACGGGTTAAATTCAAATTCTTACAATTTAAAGTCGTAAATACATCGCGCAAGCGCGGAAAGAGCGACGCCACGGACGGTTGGTAACGCTAATCTTTTTACAGATTTCGGTGCACCCATCTGTCAGTGACGTCACCAATGCACAAATTTAATACGCAATTATCGGAAAAATATATAAATTTAAGACAATAGGTTATACAGCAATTACTCACATGAATATGTCCCTGGGTTAAAGTTGGCTTCTGTTCAAGTCCATCAGGGCTACTGATGGCCCTTTTAAGGCAATTAACGGAGGGTACGCCTAACGTACATCCCAATGGCTTCAACGGGATTTCAGGGCTCCACTCCAGGGTGATTAAAGATGGTGCTCCGGCGTGGAATGCGGTTCAGCCAACGGCTACAGATTTATCACCTACATATGCAGGGACGGATAAGGAAACATGGTATAAGGGCGACAAACAAAGATAATCAAGCAAGGAAATCTACATAGATAAAGCTAAAGGCACGATACGATACCTGAACCAAACCGCTCTCCACGAAGGTCAGAGGTAAAAAGCCACGTTATCGAGTCTCCTGGAAACTTCTCCCCTATTTGTCCCTACTCCACTCGCGTCGCGCGATCTGGCGCAAACGCACTGTGACGTGACGGAAATACGCGCACCGAGTCTTTTGAATTTATGGCGCGAAACTTCAGCACATCAAAATTAAACTAAAAAAATATTTGAGGGCCACTTTGGCACGTAACAACAAATAAAAAATATCATCTCATCGACTAGGCATGGTTTTATAGAAAAAAGGAGTACATCCAATCTAACAATTTTTACTCAGTATGTTGCCAATTCCATTGATCAGAAACTATAAGTTGATACGATATATTTAGACTTCAGAAAGCTTTTGATCAAATAGATCATTTTGTCTTGCTGAATAAATTCAATAAATATGGTTTTAGTTTTTGTTGTTTCTAATATTTATTAACGACTTTCCCAACATACTGGAGTGTAATAATTTGTTGTTTGTAGATGACTTAAAAATTTATTCAATCGTAAAAGACGATTCTGATTGTGAGTACTTACACCAACAAATTAACCTTATTGTTAATTGGTGTAGAAACAATAGATTACACCTAAATACTGCAAAATGTAAATGCATGACATTCACAACAAAAATGAATCCCATACTATTTGAATATCAAATTAATAATACACCTATTAATAGATATGATAGAATTAAGGATCTTGGGATAGTATATTATCCAACCTTGTCATTTTCTCCACATATAGAAGAACTATGTAATGCAGCGAGTGCCTCCTTGGGATTTGTGATTAGAAACACAAAAGGTTTCAATGATTTATTTAGATTACAGTTGCTATTTTACTCCCTTGTACGTTCCAAACTGGAATATTGCTCTTTAATCTGGTCACCTATATACTTATTGTATAAGAATATGTTAAAAACAGTACAAAGAAAATTTTGAAAATATTAAGCTTGAAACAAACTGGTATTTATCCTATGAGGTTGTAATCAAATTGAATTACTAGATAATTTTAAATTGCTGTCATTGGAAACAAGGAGAATAAATTCTGGTCTGTGTTTTTTATATAAAGTGTTGCACAATCAAATAGATTGTGCAGTTCTGTTATCGCAAATATTATTTAACGTACCTAGGCTAGAAGCAAGATACCTAGAAACATATAAGATTGCTACTCGTAGAACTAACATAGGCAAAAAAGTACCCATAAATGTAATGTGTAAAAATTTTAACAACTTAAGTCCTCACATAGATATAAATAACACTGCTTTGGATTCTGTTATATATAAAGATAATGTTGATGTACATTTGTATATTTAAACCTTAGTCTTTAGGTCACAATGTATATTATTTGTTTATTCTATATTTTTGTCCTGTAAATGGTTATTACTGTTGGGCAATAAATAATAATAATAATGACGTTTCCTCTCGGATCCCCTATATTTTTTCTATATGGTTTTATATCCCTAACATCCATTTTAATTAGTTTGTATGCTTCACCTGTCTTTTCTTTTTCCATCTTAGTTTGTATTTTTTGCACTTTTCATCAATCCATCGCTCTCTAGCTTTCCTGCATTTGGGAATAATTTCCCATTTTATGGCTTTGTATCTCTGTTTTCCCGTTTCGCCTGTTCTAATTTCGTCTTTCTTTTATTAAATTCAGGATATCCTTTGTTATACAGGGTTTCTTATTTTCTTCGTGTGTATACCCAATGATATCTCTGGCCGTCATGCCTAAGCAGGATTTAATATAATTCCATTCTGTTTCTACTTCCTTAGTATCAGAAATTTTTTCGATATCTTTTAGCAATTCATTTGACCTTTTTTCAAATCTATCGTGGATCTTTTAGTTTCTCAAAGTCAAAGTGCCCTTTTCAGTTTCTTTTTTCAAATTTTTAAATATAAGAGCGGTGTTCATTATTACAATGTTGTGGTCAGTGTCAACATCTGCTTCTGGGTAGCTTCTACAGTCCTTTACTTGATTGCTAAAACGTTGTCTAATAAGAATGTAATCTATTTGATACCTTCCTATATCACCTGGCATCTTCCACATGTATCGTCTTCTAGCATGATATTGAAATAATGTGTTTGTGATAGTTAAATTGTCTTTGTCGCAAAATTCTACCAATCTATTTCCCCCTGTCGTTTCTAGTGCCTAAACCAAATAAACCTACTACTGCTCCTTCCCTACCTGCATTAAAATCACCCGTAATTATTAAATTTACATGTCCTTTTACGTATCTTAGTGTCTTCGATATCTTTGTAGATCGCTTCTACCTCTTCTTCAATGTGGTTAGAGGTAGGAATGCATACTTGTACTATTACTGTATTTCCCGTGTAGATTCTAATGTAACCATGAGTTCTCTTTCGTTCTTTTGTAAGTAGTTTTCTACAGTGCCCTATCATTTTTCCAACTATCCCCACACCAGAATTTCCTTCCTCTAATGCTAACCTATCTATTTCAATTTTCAAGTTCTCTAGCTTACCTACTTGCTTCATACTTCTGACATTCCATGCCGATTCGTAGCATGTTCCCGTTCTTTTTCTAAATTTTCCAATCACATACTAAGCTAAGGCACGTTGAATATTGTGAAATAAAATTGCTTATTCACTTTGTTGACAATTCCCAAGCTGATAAAGACAAAAATGATATTTCTTCAAATTCGACTATTGGTAGATATGTCAATAAAAATTTTTGACAATGATTTTTCGATGAACGCATTGTAGATGAAATGATTGTAAAATATGGTAATCATTCATTGCGAGAAAATCTGTATGATTTGGCTTTAAAGTTATAGACTGAGATGGTTCTTTTTATGAATGTATAGTAGGGATTGTTTACGTTTGGAGTAAGTATGTTGTGTAGATATGGAGATGGCAGACACAAACCACATACAAATATATGCGAAAGAGCCTTATTGCAACTCAAATAGAATTCTAGCGCCATTCACCGGTTGTGGGGAAAACTATTCAATAAGAGCGGCAAATTTAAATTCTTGCCTTTTTGTATTTTAATGTAAGGAATTAAAGAAATAACACCGCCTCCTCAATAGTTAATAATCAGTGGAAGGCATGGCAATATTTCTTTTATTCTTTAAAAAAAAAAAATGTAATTGTACTAAATAACTAACAACAATCATACAGAATTACCACCAGTCACTGTATTAATCATATTCCTATACAAAGGCAATTGAGAAAATAAATAGACTAAATATTTAATACAAGAGTTTGAAACAATTTTATTTGATAAATTCACATTTAACATGCATCTAGGTACATCAAAGAAAAATAAATTGTATTAGTTTTTGTGTGTTATTACCCGAGTAAGTGCACTTTCAACATATTAAAATATGCACAATATGACTTATTTTCTTAAAAATACATACAATATAAATACAAACAAATTAATTACATATCTAATACTAAAAATTCAAAAGTCCAATAATATCATATAAAATAAACTAGTCTTAATTTAATCTTTATTGAGTATATGAACTTGGTAGCAATTTTATAATTTTAATCTTTATTTTTTATCAAACCATAACATTAGATAATTAATAGTTTTCTAAATTAGGTAACAAAAATATTTTTATATGCAAAAAACTTCTTTCCAGGTCAACCGACGTAATTGGATCATTTTTTAGATTGCTATTAATATCAGAATCTAAAGAAATTCAATCCTTATTAAATTATAACCTTTTAAATTTTCACTAATTTGAGTAAGTGTTAAATTCTTTGTTTTTATTTAAGCATTATTTAAATGCTTTGTGGTGAGATTTTGGGAATTAAGGAATTGTATTCTGGAAGAAGATTGGGCTCGTTCCAAAATGATTAGAATATAGTATAGATTACAATATAGAAAATAGTAGGTGGGGAAAATATAAAAATAAAATAGAGATAGCTAGGAATGGTTACCTAGGAAATAAATATATGAAGAAAAAGCAGTTATTCAATAATTTTGACGCGAATAGTCGTAATTAATAAATGTTCCTAAATATTACTAAAGAAGTGTATTATAATAGTGATTTTAAAGTACATAAACAATATTAAGTTATAAAGAACATTTAATTAACGAATTATATTAAACATATATATATTTATAAATATATATATATATATATATATATATATATATATATATATGTATATATATTGCTGTGAATCCACCAAAATCGGGGAACTACGGTTTTCGAATCAAGCCCCACAGATTGGGCGTCAAGAATGCTGTGAAACCTACAAAAAGCTATTAACTTAACTGGTCCGTTGACTTTCTTCTGTTAATCGCCTCTTTACTCTTTTCCGCCTCGGCTGCTCACCTAGTTAAACCTTCATCCTCATTCATAAAAAAAAACAAACACATTCCTACCACAAACATCAACGTTAACTCTATTTACATCAATATTCACAATACATTAAAATTTCAAAATTAAAACTCAGCATAAATTTCAGTTTTAAAAAGAATTTCAAGATTAATTTTCTACTAATTAATATAACAATATATGCAGACCTGAGTCTGAGTACAAAGGGAGCATCTACCACCCCTTTACGTTAATTAACCAGGTTCGTCTAATTGAGCTCAAAGACATACCCAAATTATCATCATAATCCAGAACATAAATACTAAATACCCCTTTCTACTTAAACAAGAAAATCTCACCTTAAAATTAAAAATTTGCTGTTAGTACAATTTCACTACTGTCCATTTTAAGTAAATCAATTATAAAGTTATTCAACACACACCAACACATCAAAAAATCGAACAACAAAGCATAAGTTACCTGAAGGTTACTGCACTAGTGGCTTCAATGTACATCGTCCTTGCTAATTTCACCATTCCAACTGGGTTATGTTTACGTCCTCGGATTACTGGTCGCTTTTAAACATTTCTCTACACCACCATTCATCTAAAGTTGTTTCAGTGCTTTTCCGGAACTCATCTGTGTATATCAGAAGCTTGTTTTGTGGATCCAGACACGTTTACGAATCATTTAATTATTAACACCCCCGAAAAATAGCAAAGAAATTCATACTTCTTTCACAAATATACGCCAAAACTGCCTAATTTTGTGTATTCATTTGTCGTTGCAAATTTGACTAATTGGTACAGTGATACTAAACTTTATTACCTTGTATCTTCTTTTCTAAGTGCACTAAATTACATTCATTGTAGCACGTAAAGAACAAACTGTTTTAAAACACCAAAATATACGAGCAAACTGTTTAAATTATTCTATCCAAAATCGGAAAACTAAAAAGCACTGTTTAACGCATTGAATCAATTCGAAAATCTAAGAGAGAAACTCATATCAACCTGGGTATATATAGTGGTTAGCCGTCTGTCGGTCTTGTCCCCAAAACGGCCAGTTTCTAGAATTTCGTATACTATGTTCCCATCTCGCCCGCCTGTGCGTCGGTTCTTATTAAATTTGCACTCGCACCAGTTAAATCTCAGAAATTTCGACACGGCTCGCAACGTCTGGAAATAACTAATTAATTTTATACAGAAATGTTATTTTTACCTCTCAAGTTTGCCTTTTACTTTCAACCAATCGCAACCCAGTGACGTTGCTCCACTCACGCCTTTTACTATATGTGTCTCGGTCTTGCGCATATTATCTGTCTCTATCTACCCTGTTCTTATTGGTGCAAATTGATATTCTTTATTATCGATTATTTCAGTCCATGTGGACTGTGAAATAACCCACTTTATTAGCATTTCCCGTAACTATTAAGCTACGGTTTCTCCAGCATTCTCTGTAACCATTAATTATCTGCAAATTTTACGCAGGTGTTCAAACATAATACTTCTAAATAACACTTCTACGATTTGAATATTATTGGGTTTTTACAAGCTTTTTTATACATATTATATGTTACTAATGGTTCAATTAACTCCAATTAAAATAATACCCTTTAATTTTTAGTGACTCCTAATCAAATATTAATTATTATCTGTACATTTTGTTTAATGCCGGTTACTTAAAATTGAGTTAATTAATATAAATTTTGCACGTAATTTCCATTTGTTTCTTTACTCGGAATAATTAAATTACACATTGCGCCTTTTAATACTGCTTCTTTTTATAGCAAGCATCTTGTAAATAATTTAAATTTCTTATTTTTAAACACGGTGATTAAAATTATTTGATGTGATTATTTAATTTTCTACCCTGGTCTAAATACGAGTATTTTATATATATATATATATATATATATATATATATATATATATAATTAATTTTGGGTTTTAGGTCAGCAGAATTGAAGAGTTCTCTTTTTTATAAACTCAAGCTTTCGGAAATTTATTTTTCCATTTTCAAGAGTACTAAAAGTAAATACAAATGAATTAGTTACGTGAACAAGGTTGACTAATAGCTAAAAATTATAATTAACTAATACTTACTAAAGTGAGATAAGTTACAATTGGACGATCAATAATAATGTACAGTGTATAAGGGTATGGTATAATTAAATTTAAAAATAAAAATAATACTAATTATATCATCAAAAGGATAAAAAATTTTTGATTATGATGTATACTGTCTTTAAATTTAATTTTTGTAAATAGTTGTTTATATGAGAATTTTTTTGTTTGGGAAAGGTATCTTTATATGTATTAATTAAACGCATTAATTGTAATGACATTTTTTGTAAATATATTATACAGTATTGCCCGAAATAAACAGTACTGAAATTGTAATTGTTTTGTATATTTAAAAAATACATATTATTGACACTTTATTATATGTTCTAAATGTGCACCTCCTCGTTCGAGACAGACTTCATAACGATGTTCTAAGTTTCTGGTCATGTTTTTGAATAAGGGTTGTCTCAGGGCTGCGAAGAAGACTCTAACGGCATCCTTTAATTTATCGATGGTTTGTGGTGCCTGTTTGAAAACGGCATTTTTAGCCATGCCCCAAATGTATGTGTCTGGAGGTGTGAGGTCTGGAGAATGTGAAGGATAAGGGAAGTCAGTAAATCGTGATATGAATTTGCTTGGAAAATGTTCTTGAAGAAATTGACGAATTGCGGCAGCAGTATGGCAAGTTGCCCGTCCTGCTGAAAAATTGGTTTCAAATGCCAAGTTACGTGCACGACAGAATTGACGTAGATCAGGGATAAATCGTGTTAAAATTTGTCTGTACCTCTGTTGATTAAGTGTGACTTGCCTACCATTCTCTTCGATAAAGTACGGACCAATGATTCCGTGTCCGGAAACAGCACACCAGACACTCACTTTTCACTATGTAAAGGAACCTCTTGAACCTCATCGGGTCTGGCAAAGCCCAGAAATCGATTTGTGCGACGATTCACATAGCCTGACAAGTGAAAATGTGCTTCGTCTGAAAACCAAACATTTTCAAAAATTCAGGATTTTCATACTGTAACGCGAGAATTCTGGCACAATATTCCACTCTACTGCGATAATCCCGAGGATGTAGTTGTTGATGTACCTGAATCACATACGAAAATGTACCCAGCTCCTTCAGGATTCTTTGAAAGGAAGTTCTTTTAAATCAAGTTGTAACGCTGTCCTTGCCTGGCTGACTTTCGGATTTTCTAAGATTTGCTCAAAAACACGTTCATGGTTATTGTTGTTGTTAACTGTCCTGGGACGCCCTGAGTTTCCTTTTCGTTGGCACAATACACTACCTGTATTTCTAAACTTTTCAATAACCTTCAAAATTACAGCATTACTTGGAGAACGTTTATTAAACCTTTGTGTGAATTGATCAGACACGTATAGCAAACTTGCACCATTACGTCGGCCGATTCCGTATGAACGAAAATAATGCTCTACCAGAAACACTTTCTCCTCTGTACTTAACACCATTTTTAACAATTAGGCCCTACTAATTACTTGTTTGAGGTTTACTTGACAGGTCTATACTAGCTAACTTGAGTGTGACAGCGCACGCATAAAAACACCGCCAACTTAGTTTCAGTACTGTTTATTTCGGGCAATACTGTATTTTAAAAATATTTTTATCAATTATTTAGTTATCTTTATAATTTTTTGTGTGAGTATGGTTGTAAGCAAAATAATATTATAACTTAATTATTTATTTCTTAATTTTTTATTTTCAGATACATTTTTTTAAATTTAGTAGGTAGGTATATATAGAACTCAAGTCTCCAATGTCGGTTTTTATTAAGTGTATTAGAATTTTGATAGATGTAACACATTTCAAGAAATTCGCGTTTTAATTTATTATTTTCTATATGTAAAATTTTGGACTGTTAAAATCAATTTTGTGGTTGGTGGTATTTACGTGTATTGATTGAGCAGTTGAATTTGGTTTAGTGCGTATATCACTTTGGTGCTGTGTTAACCGTTGTCTGAGGTTTTGTGAACTTTGCCCAATGTATATATTGGGGCAATTTGAACATCTTACTTGATATCGATGTTCCTTTGGTCTAAAGGAATGGTTTTATCTTTAATTTTAGAAAAAGGTTATTTAGTGTTAGATCGGGTTTTTGCAGTTTTATATTAAAATTTTTAAAAATATTATCTGGTTGGGAGTTAACTTATCAACTAGATAATATTTAAATTTTAAAAACTGCAAACCGATCTAACACTAAATAACCTTTTTCTAAAATTAAAGATAAAACCATTCCTTTAGACCAAAGGAACATCGTATATCAAGTAAGATGTTCAAATGCCCAATATATACATTGGGCAAAGTTCACAAACCTCAGACAACGGTTAACACAGCACCAAAGTGATATACGCACTAAACCAAATTCAACTGCTCTATCAACACACGTAAATACCACCAACCACAAAATTGATTTTAACAGTCCAAAATTTTACATATAGAAAATAATAATTAAAACGCGAATTTCGAAATGTGTTACATCTATCAAAATTCTAATACACAATAAAACCGACATTGAGACTTGAGTTCTATATACCTACCTAAAATTTAAAAAATGTATTTGAAAATAAAAATTAAGAAATAAATAATTGTTATAATATTATTTGCTTACAACCATACTACAAAAAATTATAAAGATAACTAAATAATTGATAAAATATTTTAAAATATAATATATTTACAAAATGTCATTACAATTAATGCGTTTAATTAATACATATAAAGATACCTTTCCCAAACAAAAAATTCTCATATAAACAACTATTTACAAAATTAAATTTAAAGACAGTATACATCATAATCAAAAATTTTTATCCTTTTGATGATATAATTAGTATTATTTTATTTTTAAATTTAATTATACCATACCCTTATACACTGTACATTATTATTGATCGTCAATTGTAACTTATCTCACTTTAGTAAGTATTAGTTAATTATAATTTTAGCTATTAGTCAACCTTGTTCACGTAACTAATTCATTTGCATTTACTTTTAGTACTCTTGAAAATGGAAAAATAAATTTCCGAAAGCTTGAGTTTATAAAAAAGAGAACTCTTCAATTCTGCTGACCTAAAACCCAAAATTAATTATATACACTTAGATAGCAAGGTCGTTACCAAATTTAGTATATATATATATATATATATATATATATATATATATATATCATCATCATTAGGTCTTCAGTCCTGGAACTGGTTAGACGCGTACCATCATTGTTTCCTTTTCTAAACTAACCTACAGATTTCCCTGAAATTTGCACAGTCTGCATCTATCACTATCTGATCTAGGTCTACATCTACCTCTTTTTCCTATCTTTGCTTGTAATATATCCCATACTATTCACCAAAATGCTTTAGAACGTATTCCGCCCTACTACTTCTCTTTTTCCCCAGATATCCTTGTTTCCCTACTATTTCTATAACCTATTTGTTATTATCTTTGTCCATGCTATCGTCCTCATACATCTGAAGCACAGTATTTCAAAAAGCTGCTACCGTTTTTCTGTCTGCGTTTCAGACTGCCCGTATTTTATAGGCATACTGTGCTGTGCTCCACACATATGCTTTCAACAATTTTCTTGTTGTTCTATGTTTGTTGTCTTTCCTCATAGGTGTTGTTCTTTCTTGTTAGATACAGTTCGGTCACCTTCTATTGTTTTACAGTTATATACCCTATTTTTCCTACCTTCAGTGGTTGTGAAGGGAGGTAAGCAGCATGTGGCTGCCAACTTCCCCCAACACTTAACCATTTACCGATTTAATATATTTTCCAATATATCTTTTCGCACAGTCAACTTTAGTTGCAGATATTTCGCAACCAACAACTAGTTGTTTATACTAATCATTAGATCTATCTGCGCTTATTTTTTCGTCATTAGGTTTTCCGTCTCAAAACTGGTTGGACACGTACCTGCACTTATTTATATTCTAAGCTAGGCTACATAGTTCCTGAAATTCTCACACAGCATGTGTATACAGCTCGTTCCCCTTCTATTGTTTTCTAATTTTATGCCCTATTTCACCGAGATTCAGTGAAGGGGGTTAAGCAACCTGTGGCTACCAAGATCCCCCTACACTTAGACGTTTGCCGAATTAATGGTTTTCCTGGTTGGACACGTACCTGCACTTATTTATATTCTGAGCTAGCGTACATAGTTCCCTGAAATTCTCACACAGCATGTGTATACAGCTTGTTCTCCTTCTATTGTTTTCTAATTTTATGCCCTATTTTACCGAGATTCAGTGAAGGGGGTTAAGCAACCTGTGGCTACCAAGATCCCCCAACACTTAGACGTTTGCCGAAATAATGGTTTTCCAGTAAATCCTTTCACACTTAACATTATTCGAGAATATTGCCCAACCAATTCTTGTAGTTATTTATAATAATCATCATGTTTAAGCACAGTTATTTTTTCGTCATTAGTTTATCCATCTTGGGATTGGTAGGAATAGTACCTCCATTGATTTCTATTCTGGGCTAGCCTACACATCTCCCTGAAACCCCTACAGCCTACATCTTTTACTATCTGTGTGCAGTAGCCTAACCTAGGTCTGCCTCTTCTTTTCTTTTTTCCTATCTCTGCTTCTAATATATTCCGCACTATTCCCTCATGCCGTAGTATGTGGCCTATCAGCCTATCTCTCCTATTTTTTACCGTTTTCCACATATTTATTTCTTCCCCTACCATTTTTAGTACCTCTTCGTTCTTAACTTTGTCTGTCCATGATATCTTCATCATACGTCTGTAGCACCACATTTCAAAGGCTTCTACCTTTTTCTTGTCCGCTTCTCCTACTGTCCAGGCTTCACAGCCGTACAGTGCTGTGCTCCACACATATGTTTTAAGCAATCTTTTCCTTGTTTCTATGTTTGTGGTCTTTGAGCACAGTAGTTGCTTTTTCTTGTTAAATATAGCACGACCTTGTGCTAATCTTTGTTTTATATCTTTTGTGCTTTTCCCATCTTGCGTTATTTGGCTTCCTAGGTAGCAGAAATCCTTAACCTCTTGTAAGTTCGTGTTACATACTTGTATTCTTGTTTTTGATTTATTTTCCCCACCTTTGCATACTAGAACTTTAGTTTTAGTTTTGTTATTTTTCATACCGTGTCTCTCTGTTAGAACCGTTTCCATTTCATTAAGAGCAGATTCTAACTCTTCTTTGCTAGATGTTAATACTGCTATATCATCTGCAAATCTAAGCATATCAATTTTTTGTCCTTGCATAGTAATTCCAAATGTCTTCCTGCATTTGACAGTATTCATTGCCTCTTCTATGTACAAGTTAAAATCAATGGGGATAGGGCACATCACTGTCTCACCCCTTTCCTAATGTTTACTTCTCTACGTTCCTGCTCTAATTCTATTACTGCTGTTTGCTCTTTGTATAAGCTATGTACTATTCGTCTATCCCTATAACTCATTCCAATCTTTTTGAGTATTTCAAACATTTTTTTCCATTTTACATTGTCGAAAGCTTTTTCCAAATCTACAAACCCTATATACACGCTTTCCCCTTTTTCTATTGTTTTCTCCATTATCACTCTCAGAGCTAAAATAGCCTCCCGTGTTCCCCTGTTCCGCCTAAACCCAAATTGGTCTTCTCCTAGTATTTCTTCCGCCCGTTTTTCCATTCGTCTTTGCACAATTCTAGTTAATATTTTTGACACGTGTGCTGTCAAACTTATTGTTCGAAAATTTTCACATCTATCCGCGCCTTTCTTTTTTGGTATAGTTACTATGATGCTACGTTTGAAATCCTTGGATATCTCGCCTGTCTCATACATATAGCTTACAAGTTGGAAGAGACGTTCTGTTACTGCTTGTCCAGCGGCTTTTAGAGTTTCTGCTTGCACCTTATCTGTACCCGGTGCCTTACCATTTTTCAGACTCTTTAATGCTAATTCAAACTCATCTCTAAGTATAGGATATCCCAAGTCCTCATTTTCAATGTCTGATTCCTGTTCTAATGCAGTGAGTTCCTCTCCTGCATATAAATTCTCTATATATTCTTGCCATCTACCCACTTTCTCTACGTTTTCTATAATGACGTTTCCTTGTGCGTCCCTTATGTTTTTGCTGTACGGTTTTATATCCCTAAAATTCATTCTAATTAATTTGTATGCTTCGACTGTCTTTCCTATATCCATCTTCGTTTGTACCTCTTTGCACTTTTCATCAATCCACAGTTCTTTAGCTTTCCTGCATTTTCGAATAATTTCCCATTTTATTTCTTTGTATCTGTTTTCCTGTTTCGTCTGATTTATTTTTGTATTTTCGTCTTTCTTCTATTAAATTCAGGATATCCTTTGTTATCCATGGTTTCTTATTTTCTTTTTGTGTATACCCCACAATATCTTTGGCCGCCATGTCTAGGCTGGATTTAATGTTATTCCATTCTGTATATATATATATATATATATATATATATATATATATATAATGGCCTAAATTTTCGCATATAATTTTATGCTTGATCACAGGCAATAACTAAAACGTACAAACTATTAACAAACTACTAAAGTGAATAAAATAACTACTTACAGTGAGGAAATTTAAATTAGCTTATTCTGAAGAATTTTTAGAACAATTTTCTTTAATAATTAAAAAGAAATAATGTATATATATAAAAAAATTTGATGAAATTTCATTCTTTGATATTATTTTAAGACTCATTAAATTTACTTATTCTTTATAATTATAATCTTTGGCTATGGAAAAAGGCAGTTGACGCTCGCGTATTATTATGATTATCGTGGTTCGACGTACAAGATGTCTGACGTGGTTAACCAGGAAAAATATAGCAGTTCAACAATGTATTAATATTACTTCACAATGTTATGGTAATGGTAATAAAGATCTATTATGACTGAGTATTTATTGCATAATAGTAGCTAGGGCAATAAGCGTAAAGTATCGGTTTGAAATACAACATATATGCAACTAAACCTGATCCCAACGGGAAGTCGGTACATAGTATTAGCAGCCAGTACATAAAAGTGCGGCAGCTAATATATAACAGTGGCGCAGTCAATGGAACTAATACGTATATAAAGTGTCTATTAAAAGTAAAATTTAAAAATGCCCGATAGTACACCAGCTGTTACAGTTAAATCAAGTGGATTAATTGGTAACGTACCATACTTTATGCCTGGAAATTCCTGGGAGGAATGGAAAACGCAATTAGAATTCTTTTTTGAGGCAAAGGAAATCACCGTTGTAGGAAGAAAACGTGCTATATTGTTAACCTTAATTGGCCCGCCAACAATAGTAATCATTAAGTCGCTTATAACGCCGAAGGGAATTAGTGAAGTAAGTTACGAAGAAATTATTAATAAGTTAACTTCACACTTAGCACCCAAACCCAATGAATTTGTGGAATGCTTTAAATTTTATAGAAGAGAACAAAAAGTAGATGAGAAACTTTCAGATTATATTTTAGTATTATGTAAAATGACGCAGTACTGTAATTTTTCTGATTTAGATAAGCAATTAACTGTTAGATTAATTTGTGGAGTTCCTAATGAACAATTACAATTGAAATTGCTTGCCGAAAGTAATTTAACATTGGAAAAGGCAACATCAATGGCATTAGCATGGGAGTCTGCTAATAAAAACAAAACAGCTGATTCATCTGGCTTAATTAAACAACTGTCAAAAAGCAATGAGTACGTTCCAAAACAAGAAAGGATTTCAACTATCGCGAGATCAAGTGCATCAAAATCAGATATAGAATGGAATGAAAAATCAAACGGAAAAATAGTGAACAAACCTTGTTGGCACTGCAATGGTACGAATCACAAAGCATACGTGTGTCGGTTTAAAAACGTTTCTTGTAATTACTACAAAAGGCGAGCACACATTGTAAAAGTATGTACAACTAAGTCTGAAAAAGCTAAAAAAGCTATAGTGCATACCGTTTCAGAAGTAGTATTGTTAAATGATAAGGATATTGGTTTTATGTATCAAATTTTGGATGAAATTGAATATCAACCAGCATAATTCTTAGAGGTTACGCTAAATAATGTTAAACACCCAATGGCAGTGGATTCTGGAGTCACTTATACTGTAATGTCAATGGCTACTTTTGTTAAATTATGGCCAAAAAAGACTAATCATTCTATAATTAGGCCCAGTTATCAAATATTGCAGTTATGGGGATCAAAGGAAGTAGTTACAAAGGGTAAAATTTGTGTAGACGTTCAAATGTCCGATATTAATTTTAAAAATGCAAGTATAATTCTGGTAGATGGTGGGAGTAGAAGTTTGTTGGGTAGAATTTGGTTTTCTGCACTAGGATTGAGCGTACAAGGAGTGCACAATGTGAATACCGAAATAGAGGTATTGCTAGGCAAATTTGCAGATGTTTTTGAACATCCAGACGAAGCAGTGCATGGCCCACCAGTAAAAATAGAGCTTAAAGATGGGATTCAACCAAAATTTTTAAGGCATCGTGCTGTACCATTTGCTCTCTGCGATAAAGTGCAAGCTGAATTAGAGTGTATGATAGCTGAAGGCACATTAACGCCGGTACAATATTCTGATTGGGCAAGTCCTGTTTTGAAACGAAATGGACAAGTGCGTATTTGTATAGATTATAAAATGATAGTTAATCCATCATTGAAGTCAAATGCATACCCGTTACCGCCGATTTCCGAATTACTAACGAGACTAGCAAATGGCAAAATATTTTCAAAGCTAGATTGCTATCAAGCATACTTGCAATTAAAGCTGTCTGAGAAATCAACGGTAAATACAATTAAATTGCTATTTCGAGTAAATAGGTTACCGTTTGGACTTTCATCAACCCCTGGTTTATTTCAAAAGTTTATAGAACAAACGTTAGGTGATTTGCCAGGAGTACTTACATTGCTAGATGATATTTTAGTTTTTGGACAGTCGCCGTAGGAACATAACAAAAGGTTATCTAATGTATTTAGCAGACTACGTTAAAATAAGACTTAAATTAAAGAAAGCAAAATGTCTATTCAGCGTAACAGAATAACAATTTTTGGGATTTGTTATTTCTAGCAAGGGCATAAGTCCTTCAGAAGAGAAAGTTGCAGCAATTCATGCAGCACTGGAACCCAAAAATAAAGAACAATTACAAGCCTTTCTGGGATTGTTGAATTTTTATAATCTGTTTGTGAGAAATCGAGCTGAAGTTGCTGAACCACTTCACCATTTATTAGATAAAATCAAAAATGGAAATTTGGTTTGCAAGAGAGAGAAGCTTTTGAAAATTGTAAAAAGCTTTTGAAATCAAATCTCGTGCTGGAACATTTTGAACCTGAAAAAGAAATTAATACTGACTTGCGATTTATCACCCTATGGAGTAGGTTGTGTGTTATCAGTGGTGGATAAGCATGGTTACGAAAAACCAGTAGCGTTTGGTTCTAGAACCCTGAACAAAACAAAGAAATTATTCACAGTTAGACCGAGAAGCCTTAGAAATATTGTTTGGTCTCCGAAAATTTCACCAATTTATTTGGGGTCGTCATATAACTATTAAAAAGGATCATCGTCAGGGATTTTAGGTGCTGACAAAAAGGTACCAGAAACCATTTCACCAAGACTGTTAAGATGGTGTTTAATTCTTGCTAATTATTCATACGAATTAATTTACTGTCCTGGATCAAAAATAAAAATGCAGATGGTCTGAGTTGATTACCATTAACAATGACTGAAGAGGAACTACCTGATTTGCCTGAAGTATTTTTTCTAGAAAACACTTATGTGGAAACACCAGTTACAGCCGCAGAAATAGTAGTTATGACTGATAAAGATGCAGTCCTGCAGAAAGTAAAAAATTATCTCTTGGTGCAATTACCAAATTCAATAAATACCACTGGAACTAAATTCTTATAAAAGAATCTGGTTTGAATTGTCATTAGAACGAGGCTGTATACTTTGGGGTCATTGAGTGATCGTTCCAACAGCAATACAAGTGGCTGTGTTACAATTGTTGCACGATTGTCACCCTGGAATAGTGGCAATGAAATCAATTGCTAGAAGTCATGTTTGGTGACCTGGTATTAATTCCGAACTCGAGTCTGTTGTTCATCAATGTGTTGTTTGCCAGCAAACTTGCAAAGATCCGTCTCATGAAATTAACTCGTCACGAAATCAGTCAAATCGAAAATGGTCTAGAATTCATGTTGATTACTTAGATCCGTATTATGGAAAAAATTACCTAATAGTAGTCGATTCTTACTCCAAGTGGATGGAGGTGATATCGGTAAATTCGGTAAGTTCGACAGCAACAGTAAATGCGCTGCGACTAATATTTGCAACACATGGGTTGCCTGAATTCATTGTCTCGGACAATGGTACATCATTTACTTCAGAAGAATTCAAGACTTTTATTCGTCAAAATGGCATTCGTCATTTGACTACTGCACCATATCATCCCAGCAGTAATTGCCAAGCAGAACAAACCGTAGGTACAATTAAAACAAACTTAAAAAAGATACCTAGTCAAAACATTCCACTAGAATTGCCAAAACTTCTTCTACGATTAACAAATACACCGTCAGTTGCCACAGGCAAGACGCTTGCTGAAAGGTTGATGGGTAGAACACTCAGATCAGCTCTTGACTTACTAAATCCTCAGAGTATCTCCTAAACGTACTTTTTCAGAAGGCCAAAATGTATATGTTAAGGCATATAATCAAGATAGAAATTGGATACCATCTACGATTACTGAAAAGAAGGGTTCCTACTTGTATAAAACTGTATCAGATGATGGTCAAGCCTTAACCAGACATGTAGACCAAATTAGTAACAGAACAGGTGAGAAAATTAAAGGGCAGGAACGGGAAGAAGAGAGAGTGTTAAGGGAACCGGAAATGATTGTAGAGGAAAATCCTACATTGGAGGAAAAGAAGCAGGAAATTGAGAGGAATTTACCGGTTAAGCTGATGGATACAACAGTTATAGAAGTCGGACCAGTTCGGGAACGGAAGCAACAAGAGTGGTAGAAAGATTACGTAGTGTAAGTGAAGAGTGAATCCTGTGGTAGAGTTAATTTTTGAAAATATCGTAATAGTTGAACAAGAAAATTTTAGCTTAGGGGAGAGTGATGTTATGTATTAAAGTATTTGTATTGGTCACAATAATTAATTGTTCTCGTCATACTTATTATGTAGTATCTATGAGTTGAGACACAGCCTGTTGTGAGGTGTGTCCATGAGGTATTATTAGGATTATCGTGGGTCGACGTACAAGATGTCTGATGTGGTTAACTGGGAAAAATATAGCAGTTCAACAATGTATTAATATTACCTCACAATGTTACGGTAATGGTAATAAAGATCTATTATGACTAACGAGTATGTATTGCATAATAGTAGCTAGGGCAATAAGCGTAAAGTATCAGTCTGTAATACAACGTATATGCAAGTGAACCTGATCCCAACGTGAACTCGCTACACAGTATTGGCAGCCAGTACATAAAAGTGCGGCAGCTAATATATAACAGGTATTTACCCTAAATTATAAATACCCAGGTATTTCACAACGCATGATACAACCAATCCTGACAGGGTTCCTTTATTACTTATGGGATACAATTCTGCAAAATATCCAAAACCTTTCATTTAGTTTTTGCGAATGCATAGCCCATAGAAAATTTCCATTATAATGGGTGTCTAGAAATTTTTCTGAATCAACTTTGCCTAAAAGTAACATGTTTTCACCACACTTATTTACTGCAAGCTTCTTAACCCAACCATAACCTACCTGTTTGTAGGCGTCCAATCCTTTAAATGCTTTGAAATCTTCATGCATGTATGCATTTTTCTAATACACAAAATAATTGATAATGTGAGGATACAATATACATGGAAAAAGCTTCTATTGTGGTACTGCATATTTCCAAATTCACCATATACGGATCCACGCCCAGTATATCAACTTTCTTCCTATACCGAGATGTAATTTGAACATCTAACTTGTAATAATAATCGCTAAACATGCTAATTATAAAATATAAATACAATAGAAATTCTACAAACACAGATTATTACAAGTGAGCTAACAGTTGAGGTTATGTCTCCAGTTTGTTTATCCTTCAAGCAGCTAACCACACCCGTTTTGGTCACGTGCCGCAGATACCTTAGATCAATTGAAAACAGAATTTACCGAAGTTTAATGTTGTAGCGCCCTCTGGAAAATGTGAGATCCGAACTAAATTATCATGTGACTGTTCTGATTAAACACATTAAGGTGAAATATTTAGTGCTAGTTATCTGTGGATTATATAAACGTAGTTTTTATTTTTAAATTATTAAAACTTCCTAATAAAATTTGTGAAACTCAATCTGCTACATGCGACATTTAGTATAAATAAAAATAATGCAGTATTCTAATAATATAATGGTTTCTATTTGTTTTGCTATCACCATAAAAGTTATCATTCGTATGTGACAATAGCTAAGTTGAAATGATTTGTCATTGTACTTACAGACCAAATTATGTAATCCAAATTTTTTTATGCCAACTTATTGGCTGTCTATGAATAGAATTAACCAATAATTGTAGATTTTAAACACGTGTCACACAAACTTGGTTCTTGCTTCTTTGAATGCAACAGTTGAAAGTAAAATGGGGTCATAGATTAATAAGAAGAAGATAGGAAACGAAGCGACCGTATTTTTTTAGCGGTATCTGTCGTCTCAAATGTTAACTAAAGCGGTATTACAGAATGACTTGCTTACCGATGGCGTGCTTATTATAATACCTATTTATAACCTAAAATCATAAGTTTTCCTAAAATTATATTTTGTTTCCGTTCTTCTTAAAGTGTTTGCGTTTATTCAAGCTCCACTTAATTGAATATTTATTAGAATCAACTTTAATTTAAATGTGAAAATGAGTCGCGGTGCATATTGTATTGGTAACTTCTGTTACAATAATAAATTTGAAAATCCAGATATAGCGTTTTTTAATTTTCCTAAAGACCGTATGATGTAAGTGGAATCCTTTAAACTTGAAAAATTATATAATTTAATTTGTACTTTCATTATAGCGCTATGCAATGGATTGAGTTAATGGACAGAAATGACTTGATAATTAATAATAAATATTTGACTGGTCACTACCAGGTGTGCAGTAAGCATTTCTCCTGGAATCAATTTAAAAAAACCTACCCTAGAAATAACCGCAAAATAACCGGTCACTTCTTTAAACATGTTTTGTAGCGCCCTCTCAACGGGTCAAATGTTAACTTAACATTGTAAAAGCTGGTCGTTTTAATACATAGGTCCCTTATGCACGTTTCCTATCTTCTTATTAATCTATGAATGGGGTGATCCACGTTTCTTCAGTACTTTTACGCTTAGATGGCGACGACAAAACAGGCTAAAATTTGTATTATATACAAAATCATTCTATTTTAGCTAAATTAATTTGGTTTGGAGGTTGTGTAATATCATAATATTTACTAATTGTATAATAAAATTTCTTAATGTAACAGTAGGTTAAGTTATAACACAAAATTCCAAGAAAATACCAATAATCCAGATAGTTTTGCTATTTTATAATAGCACTAAATTTGACATTAGCCAACAAATTAATCACACAGATTGCAATATCAATATGATATTGCAAAGACCTATAAATATTAATATCATCATCATTAGGTTTTCAGTTCTAGAACTGATTGGACGCATACTCTCATTGTTTCCTAGTCTGAACCAACCTGAAATTTGCACTGTCTGCATCTATCACTATCTGTGTAATAAAGTCTGATCTCGGTCTACCTCTACCTCTCTTTTCCTATCTCTGCTTGTTGTATATCCCTTACTATTCCCCAGAAATGCATTAGAATGTATCCTGTCCTATTTTTCCATTTTCCACATATTTTTATTCCTCTACTATTTCTACAACCTATTTGTTATTAACTTTGTCTGTCCATGCTATCATCTTCATACATCTAAAGCACAACATTTCAGAAGGCTTATATCTCTTTCTGTCTGCTTTTCCTACTGCCCCTATGTCATAGATATACTGTGCTGTGCTCCACACTATGCTTTGAACAGTTTTCTTCTTGTATTTATGTTAGTTGTCTTTGAACGTAGCTGCTGTTCTTTCTTGTTTGATGCAGTTCGGTCACCTTCTTTTGTTTTATAGCTATATACTCTATATACAGCTCAATTCACTTCTATTGTTTTCTAATTATATGCCCTATTTCACCGAGATTCAGTAGTATGTGAAGGGAGTTAAGCAGCCCGCGGCTGCCAAGAATCCCCCAACACTTAGACATTTGCCGTATTAATAGTTTTCAAATAACTCCTTTTCCACAATTAACATTAGTTGAGAGTATTGCAAAACCAATATCTGTAGTTGTTTATAATAATCACCTTGTTTAAGTACAGTTATTATTTTTGTCGTTAGTTTTCCATCTTGCGGCTGGTTGGAAACGTACCTCCATTGATTTCTATTCTGAGCTAGTCTACACATTTCCCTGAAATTCTCACAACCTACATCTTTCACTATCTGTATGCAGTAATCTAACCTCTACTTCTCTTTTTTCCTATCTCTGCTTCTAATATATTCCGCACTATTCCCTCATGTCTTAGTATGTGGTCTATCATCCTCTCTCCTATTTTTTACTGTTTTCCGCATAGTTCTTTCTTCCCCTACCATTTCTAGTACCTCTTTGTCCTTAACTTTGTCTGTCCATGGTATCTTCATCATACGTCTGTAGCACCACATTTCAAAGGCTTCTACCTTTTTCTTGTCTGCTTCTCCTACTGTCCAGGCTTCGCAGCCATACAGTGCTGTGCTCCACACATATGTTTTAAGCAATCTTTTCCTTGTTTCTATGTTTATGGTCTTTGAACACGGTAGTTGCTTTTTGTTGTTAAATGTAGCACGACATTATACTAATCTTTGTTTTATATCTTTTGTGCTCTTCCCAGCTTGCGTTATTTGACTTCCTAGGTAGCAGAAATCCTTAACCTTTTGTAAGTTCTCGTTATCTATTTGTATTCTTGTTTTTTATTTATTATCCCCTCTTTTGCATACTAGAACTTTAGTTTTATTTTTGTAAACTTTCATACCATATCTCTCTGTTAGAACTGTTTCCATTTCATTAAGAGCAGATTCTAACTCTTCCTTGCTAGATGCTAATACCGCTGTATCATCTGCAAATCTAAGCATATTAATCTTTTGTCCCTGCATAGTAATTCCAAATGTCTTCCTGCATTTGACAGTATTCATTGCCTCTTCTATGTACAAGATAAAAATTAATGGGGATAAGCCACATCCCTGTCTCATCCCTTTCCTAATATTTTCTTTCTTGCTCTAATTCTATTACTGCTGTTTGTTCTTTGTATAAGCTATGTACTATTCGTCTATCCCTATAACTCTTTCCAATCTTTTTGAGTATTCCGAACATTTTTTTCCATTTTACATTGTCAAATGCTTTTTCCAGATCTACAAACCCTATATATATGCTTTCCCCCTTCTCTATTGTTTTCCCATTATCACCCACAGAGCTAAAATAGCCTCCCGTGTTCCCCTGTTTCGCTTAAACCCAAATTGATCTTCTCCCAGTACTTCTTCAGCTCGTTTTTCCATTCGTCTTTGTACAACTCTAATTAATATTTTTGAAACGCGCGCTGTCAAGCTTTTTGTCGAAAATTTTCACATCTATCCGTGCCTCTCTTTTTGGTATAGTTACTATGATGTTGCGTTTGGAATTTTTGGGTATCTCGCTTGTCTCATACATATAGCTTACAAGTCGGAAGGGACGTTCTGTTACTGCTTGTCCAGCGGTTTTTAGAGTTTCTGCTTGCACCTTATCTGTAACGGGCGCCTTACTATTTTTCAGACTCTTTATTGCTAATTCAAACTCATCTCTAATTATAGGATATCCCAGGTCATCCCTTTCAATGTGTGATTTCTATTCTAATGCTGTTAATTCCTCTCCTAAATATAAATTCCCTATATATTCCTGTCATCTAGCTACATTTTCTATAATGACGTTTCCTCCCGCATCCCTTATATTTTTGCTATATGGTTTTATATCCCTAAAATTCATTCTAATTAATTTGTATGCTTCATCTGTCTTTCCTATTTCCATCTTAGTTGGTACCTAGTTGCACTTTTCATCAATTCACTGTTCTTAAGCTTTCCTGCATTTGTGAATAATTTCCCATTTTATGGCTTTGTATCTCTGTTTTTCTGTTTCGTCTGATCCATTTTTGTATTTTCGTCTTTCTTCTATTAAATTCAGAATATCCTTTGTTATCCATGTTTTCTTATTTTCTTTTTCTGTATACCCCAGAATATCTCTGGCCACCCTGTCTAAGCTGGATTTAATGTTATTCCATTCTGTTTCTACTTCCTTGGTATCAGAAATTTTCCCGATATCTTTCAGCAATTCATTTGACTTTTTTTCAAATCTTTCGTGAATATCTTTATCTTCTCAAATCGAAGTGCCTTTTTCCGTTCCTCTTTTTCAAATTTTTGAATTTAAGTGCGGCCTTCATAATTACGATGTTGTGGTTAGTGTCTATATCTTCTTCTTGGTAACTTCTACAGTCTTTTACTTGATTTCTAAACTGTTGTCTAACAATAATGTAATCTATTTGATATCTTCCTATATCTCCTGGCATCTTCTACGTGTATCGTCTTCTAGCATGATGTTGAAATAATGTATTTGTGATGGTTAAGTTGTTCTTGTCGCAAAATTCTACCAGCTCATTTTCCCTGTCATTTCTCGTGCCTAAACCAAATAAACCTACTATTGCTCCTTCCCTACCCTCATCTACCACTGCATTAAAATCCCCCATAATTATTAAATTTTCATGTCTTTTTACGTATCTTAGTAAGTCTTTGATATCTTTGTAGTTCGCCTCTACCTCTTCCTCACTGTAGCTAGAGGTGGGCATGTATACTTGTATTATTACTGTATTTACAGGTTTAGATTCTAATCTAACCATGAGTACTCTTTCGTTCTTTTGTAAGTAGTTTTCTACACGTCATCCTATCCTTTTTCGCATAACTATCCCCACACCCGAATTTCCTTCCTCTAATCCTGTATGAATTACCCTAAAATCTCCACTCCAAAAATCCCCCGCCTCTGGCCAGCGGACTTCGCTGATTCCTACTATGTCTAGTGCTAACCTATTCATTTCGAGTTTCAGGATCTCTAACTTACATACGTGTTTCATACTTCTGACATTCCACGCTTCGACTCGCAGAATGCTCACTGATCTTTTTGTGTACTTTCGGATCACATCCCCTAAAGTAGTTCCCTCCCGAAGATCCGAATGGGAGACTATTTTCCCTCTGGAATTTTTTACCCCAGAGGATGCCATCATCATTAATATCAATTTAAGAACGCTGTGTACTTGGGATATAATGTGGTGGTTTCCTGTTGCCTTGCACATCGCAGTAGTGTGTCTTAGAATGCCATACCGACCCCTAGGGTCTCTGCCACTATAAGTACCGAAAAAGCTGCTGCCCTTTTCCAAGGACCTGTCTTAGTCTGGTTCCTCACTAAAGACCCCACTAATTTGGTTAAACCTATAGTTCGGCTCTTTAGCTCATTGAAACGCGCAAGCCATTCTACCTGTTCTAGTATTTTAGAACGTCGTCAAGGTGCAGGTCCGCTCAGAATTGACTCCTCATACTTTATACAGTTTTAAAGTTTTAATGAAATAGGTTTAGTTTGATGTGGTACCCCGTCTGTGCTTGAATGGGCGTTTGACGTATGTGTATAATAGTGTGTTATGTATGTATAAGTGTATTTCGTACTACGAAAAGGAATGCAGATGTCTATGAACGATGATAGCAATATGTCTAAACCAAGCGCAACATATAATAATATATTCGAATTAAAATACATTATGTGTTAAATAGTGCACATGAGTAATAATGACAAAACGGCAATAGGAAAATAATTATTTCTATGAATTTATCCAAACACAACACGCAACTATTTTTACAGCTATAGCAAGCATTATTACCACACAAATTTTGCGCAGTGATAATTTATTAAAGTATGATATATTATTAGTTTAAATTATGCTTGTAAGCAATGGGAATAATACGTTTTATTATTATTATCAGGTATTTAGTCAACCAAAATTTACATGTATAAAAAAGTTATTTACAAAAGCTAATACATAAATCCCAGGGCGTGGTTCAGTAGCTACTAGAAAGTAGGTCCCGTTCTACCACCCAAACCCTGAACAATTATAATTAAATTGTAAGTAAGTGATAAAAGTAAAAAAAAACAAAAAAAGAAATTAAAGAGAATTTACATATATACCTGTATGTATATGTGGTCGGTATGTATGTATGTAAGATCATTACATCCCACATGGTAATGGCTATTTATTTAATTTATTCTATTAAACTTAAAGAAACTTATTTTTTGAACTTTAGAGCACTTAAATCTGATATGAGAAACAATGCGTGAAAAATGCTGTTTTATGAATAGGAGGTGTGAGGGTACCTTTAAAACGAACGTTGATAATGTGTACATCAGACCTAAATTGAATTTTTCTATATAAGTATAATGGGGCCCGATTAAGTAATATTTTGTGATAAAATACGGCAGCATGTAAAAATCGTCGTTGATTCATGTCTAGCCAACTGATCTTTTTTAACTTATGTGAAATTCTTTGAAATTTTCTGATACCAAAAATCAAGCGCAGACAGGAGTTCTGAAGTTTTGTATTTTTACTTGTGTTTTTAAGTCCAGAAATGAGATAGGACTAATGATTCACAAAGCAGGATCTTTGTTTTTATGGTTAAAATATGACGATTCTGATAGAAATTTTTTAGTGATAAATAAGCTTTTTGGATATAATTATTAACATGTAATCTAAATTTTAAATTGCTATCAAGAATTACACCTAAATTTCTTGCATGATCAGCAAATTTAAGATTATCGTTATTAATCTTGAATTGTAGGTTAAAATTAATAAATTCTGTTCTATATTTCTTAGGACCAAATAAAAGTAATTCCATTTTAGCCGGGTTTAAAAATAATGCATGGTCTTGTGCTATTGAAGAAATATTTGACAAATTGCTGTTAAAATTGTTACAAGCCATTACATAGTCGGTGGGTAAGAAGGACAAATAAATTTGCATATCGTCAGCATAGAAGTGATGCTTAGAATATTGCAGAGATTTATAAAAACAGCTAGTGTAAATAGTGTACAATAAGGGACCGAGTATGGAACCCTGGGGCACACCAGAGAGCAATGGAAGAGGGTTGGAAATATCGGCACCTATTTTAACCGACTGGAAACGGTCATGTAGATAAAATCAAAAAAAGTTGCAGGATATTTCATCTAGACCAATATATTTCAAAATTTTCAATAAAAGCAAATGGTCAATTTTTTCGAAGACTTTAGTGAAATCGAGTAAAGCCAAGACAGTTAGTTTGCCTTCATCTGTTGCTCTCGCTGTCACCAAAAATACAGTTCAATGCGGATTCACAACTAAAGCTCTTTCTGAAACCCGATTGAGTTGGTGGAATAACATCATTATTTAACACATATTCCTGTAACTGATTATTAACAATTTTTCCAAGAATTTTTGATAAAACTGGCAATATACAGATGGGGTGCAGCATCTTATATTCTGTAACATTGCTTGACTTTGGGAGTGGTGATACCAATGCATGTTTCCAATTTTTAGGAAACACTCCTTCCAAGAGACAGGTGTTAGTTATATTTACTAAATAAGGAAGTATGTGCAGGTAACAAAGTTTAATCGTAATAATGCTTAGGTTGTCGCTACCCTCGGCTTTGGTCTTTATTGAATACAAAATTTTTGTAACAACATTCGAAGTTATTAAGCTAAACGAGAAAACATAGTCTGTGAACTTATTTTTATAAAAATCCAGAGCCTGTTTATGGATTCCAGAATTAATCTGGCTATTTTGTACATAGTAGCTATTTAGTGCATTAACATCCCTTAAAACTTCTGGAATGGAAGTACATTTTGTATTTGTTATATTAAAGGACTTCAAGGTTCTCCACATTGCAGAAAGAGATTCTCGAGATTTTAATTCTAGGTAAGCTTTTCATTCTCTACGAACAGCGAGTGTGGTTAAATTACGTAAATTCTTTTGGGAACTCTTAAATTTTCTCAGAGCCTTATTCCTTGTGTATTGCATGCTTCTAAGAGCATGTTTGCCATGGCCCATAAGGTTTAGTTATCTTCTTCGTACAATAAGGTGCGTGAATGTCAAATATTTCGTTCAGCACACTTGTTAGTAGATACACCTTATCGTCGATATCTGCCTTTCTATATATATTGTGTAATGGGGCACTTAGTAAATCATTTAGAAGGGAGTCCACATCTTCAGTAGGCGATAAGTTTTACAGTTTTCAATTTTATGTTTAACGAACTTTTAGGAACACCTGAGTAGATCATGGTCAGAAATATTACCACCGACAACCTCAGTACTACAAATAACTTCCAAATTAGAAGAGAACATTAAGTCTAGCAAGCTATGCCTGCGTTCTGATATTCTGGCCGGTTTTGAGACCAATTGTACCAAATCAAAGTTCAGAGCTAAGTCTGCTATTTCCACAGTGAATTTATTGCAGAGATCCAAGAAATCAAAATTAAAGTCCCAACAGAGGAAAATTGTATCTGCAAATGGAGTCAACAAGGATAAGGTGGTTCCCAATTCATTTAAAAAATAAAAAGGATCATAGACCTCTGTTCGGTCTTGAATGGCCTCATTGTTATTGTTCAATTAAATCATGTTAGTATTTCTCAAATGTATAGATTGCTAATTGCATCATCATGTGTTTGATAGAGTGCTTTGTATCAAAATAACATAGTTAGTAAGAAATATCATTCGAGTTCTATCAAGTTTATACACATTTTTTGCTCTGATTATTACATAAAAAGTCAACAACAATCAGGTTTTTTATTCACTACATTATCAATTATATGGAAATGGTCAACCTCAGTTGATCCAAATAAAAGACAAATAGCAATCAGTGCAATTGAATAATGAATTTTAATAACAAATTTTGTAGCACATCGCACTGGTCTAAACATGGGTCCTTCGAGCCGGATATTTTATTTAATAAATACCAACCACGTATCGTCAGTTGAAAGAAACATCAAGCAAATTACGGTATTTATTGTGGTCCTTACAAATTCAGCGAAACCTATTGGATATTTAGTGCATTTTAAGCAAAGCAAGGACGAACATACCATGTAGTTATTGCAGCAATACGAACGACTCCCAGTATCAGGTAACGAACGGCGGCACATAAACCGAAAGTTAGGCAGCCTAATTACTGTGAGCCTATAGGCATCATTCGAATTTTATCTTTGTATTGTCTTTATTATGTAATAACAGTAACATCAGAGTCACATTTAAAACCGATTTTTATTATATATGCATTTCAGTTTAAGCACACACAATCATTTGGCACAAGAAACAAAGGCAATTTAGTTGATTCATTCTCACAAAAACAGTATGCAAAGGCAAACTAACGATTTGTGGTTTTGAATATATTGCACTAATAAAATTTTGATCAGTTTTATAGTGTGAGACTTGCTTGGATTTTATTGCAGCTTCAATCATGGAAGCAGAATTAAAGCAACTTAATATTAAACACGGTCATCTTTAAAGGCCTTTACAAAATTTGAAAAGCGTGTTAATCTGCCTTTAATTTGACCGCGTTTTAATATTAAGTTGCTTTAATTCCGCTTCCATGATTGAAGCTGCAATAAAATGCAAGCAAGTCTCACACTATAAAACCGATCAAAATTTTATTAGTGCAATATATTCAAAACCACAAATCGTTAGTTCACCTTTGCATACTGTTTTTGTGAGAATGAATCAACTAAATTGCCTTTGTTTCTTGTGCCAAATGATTGTGTGTGCTTAAACTGAAATGCATATATAATAAAAATCGGTTTTAAATGTGACTCTGATGTTACTGTTATTACATAATAAAGACAATACAAAGATAAAATTCGAATGATGCCTATAGGCTCACAGTAATTAGGCTGCTTAACTTCCAGTTTATGTGCCGCCGCTCGTTACATGATGCCGGGAGTCGTTCCTATTGCTGCAATAACTACGTGGTATGTTCGTCCTTGCTTTGCTTAAAATGCACTAAGTATCCGATAGGTTTCGCTGAATTCGTAAGGACCACAATAAATACCGTAATTTGCTTGATGTTTCTTTCAACTGACGATACATGGTTGGTATTTATTAAATAAAATATCCGACTGGAAGACTACACCAATGTTTGGACCAGTGCGATGTGCTTTTATGACACTTTTTTGGCGTTGATCGATCAAAACACAAGCCTCAGTAACGTAGACAAATTCTTCTATTTGCGCAGTTGTCTCAAAGGGGAAGCGGAGCAAATTTTGAATTCAATCAAAGTTTCAAATGAGAACTACGATATCGGGTGGTCATTGCTAAAAAGACGTTTTGAAAATAAAAAGGTCATAGTCGAAAAACATATTCAGGCTCTTTTTGAAGTTGCTTCAATCACAAAAGAGTCACACGTATTATTGCGAAAATTGGTTAATGATTTAGAAAAATATATATGAGCTCTAAAATCATTAGGTGAACCGACAGACAGTTGGAACTCATTAATAATTTATAATTGTAAAGATTTTTATGCATTGAACGCGAAAGATCGTTTAGAGAATGTTAAAAAATTAAAACTTTGTAAAAATTGTTTGCGCAATACTCATTTTGCTTCAGAATGTAAGTCAGGTGGTTGTAAGGCTTGTCAAGGTCATCATAACACGCTATTGCATTTCGAAAAGATAGATACTAGTTTGAGCGAAAAGAAAATACCACAGGTGCAACCGCAAACGAGTGAAAACTTCAATAGTAATTCAATAGCACTTACTAACTATTCTACAAACATTCACAAATCACTTATCTTATTCTCCACAGCAATAGTTTATATTGAAAATTATCACAGAGAGTTATTCAAATGTCGAATTTTACTTGATTCGGCTTCGCAGTCTAATTTCATGACACAAAAGCTGTTCGAGAAATTAAAATTACCAGGTCGAAAGGTATATTTGCCTGTAATAGGTATAAATCAAAATCAAATCGATATTACGTGCAGTACTACAGCAACTATTAAATCGGCTTATAACGCATACAAGGTTAAGCTTTCATTTTTAATATTGCCCAAAATCACAGAACACATTCCTAGTGTATCGTTTAGTACTTCAAATATAAACGTTCCGTCACATTTATCATCGGCAGATCCATCATTCAACAAGGAAGGAGCAATTGACTTATTAATAGGAGCTTCGATCTTTTTTGAATTGTTCTGCGTGGGTCAAATAAAAACTGGTTTGGGAAATCCTATTTTACAAAAGTCAAAACTTGGATGGATATACTCCCTGTATGTTTGTTGTGGTTTGTTTAGTATTCTGCTTAATCTTCTTTTGGGATTAAACCACTCATTGGATGGATATTATCTGGTTCAGTCAGCGTGTATCCTAATATAAAAGCAACATCGTGTAATCTTTCGACTAATGTGAACTTTTGGAATACTACAATTCAGAAAATAAAAATAACAACGACACCAAAGCATTAGGAATATTGTAGAACGCTAAATCAGATAATTTTAAGTACAACGTTGAGCGGCTTCGCACAAATTTAAATCGCGTGACAAAGAGAGAAATTTTATCTACAATATCACAAATCTTTGATCGCTTGGGTCTTATAGGTTCAGTAACAATTCGCGCAAAATTATTCTGCAGCGACTTTGGCAATTAAACTTACAATGGGACGAATCAGTACCAATTGAATTGTACACAATGTGGAACTCGTTCCTTAATCAATTATCAGGTATAAACAATATAGTCATCGCAAGGCATGTTCAATTAAATGAGGTAATAGATGCACAAGTACATGCATTTTGTGATGCGTCAGAACTAGCTTACAATACATGTGATTATTTAAGATAAAAAAATTCCAAGGTTAGAATTTTAGTACAACTTTTATGTGCAAAATCACGGATCGCCCCACTCAAAAGTATCACGCTTCCGTGCTTAGAATTAAGTGGAGCCCTTTTGTCAGCAAAACTTGTTGACAAGGTTATAAGTTGTCTGAAGATTGAAATAAACAAAATTTTTCTTTGGACCGATTCAACAATAACAATATCATGGTTAAATTCGGAGCCATCCACTTGGCAAACGTTGTATCTAATCGAGTAGTGTAAATTCAATCATTATCTAATATTTCAAATTGGCGACACGTATCATCATCTGACAACCCGGCAGATATTATATCGCGCGGAATCGATCCAGTTCAATTGGAAAATTCAGATCTTTGGTGGAAAGGTCCGAAATGGTTATCAAGTGACTTTTGTGATAATTTGTCGCTAAATGAAAACAATATAATTATAGAGAATGTTCCAGAAAAACGCAGAACTGAATTCACATTTTTCACTATTCAATCAGACATCGATATTTTTGAACGGTTTTCCACACCTTTTGAATTACAAAGGGTGATAGCTTATTGTATACGATTTGTCAAAAACACCTCAATCAATCGGAAAAATAAAATTGTTGGTATTTTGACTCAAGCCGAATTAAATAATTCATTAATTGCGCTCGTTAGATTAGTTCAGCTACAGAGTTTCTCAGCAGAATTACGTGATTTAAAAATTCTAATCAGATTTTGTGCACAAGAGTAAGTTATTATCCTTAAATCCTTTTTGGATAAGAACAAAATATTACGCGTAGGTGGTAGACTCGCACGGTCGTCCACTACTGAAGATAGAAAATTTCCAATCCCACTACCAGATAAGCACATTTTTATAACGTCAGTATACGTGGCGAACATCATCGACAATTACATGCTGGAGCTCAAGCAGTTTTGGCAATTGTAAGGTTAAAATTTTGGAATTTGCGGAATAGATTATGCGGGTCCCTTCAATTTAAAAGACGGTAAACTTAAAAATCATAAAATTGTTAAGGCATATGTATGTATTTTCATTTGTTTCTTGACTAAGGCTACTCATATGAAGTTAGTCGAAGACTAAACGACTGATTCCTTCATAAATGCATTGAAACGATTTGTGTTAAGGCAAGGTTTGTGTAATTGCGAATATTCAGATAACGTCACAACCTTTGTTGGGGCGGACAATAAATTTAAAGCAATTTTCTAGTTAGCATTGCTAATCATAATTTAAAGCTGGGTGCTTTAGTTGTATTGAAAAAAGAAACTCAAGCTCCCTTGAGTTGGAAAATGGGACGCATAATTGAGGTTTTTCCCGGTTCAGATTGTATTGTTCGGATTGTGACTGACAAGACAATTAATGGTGAAACACGTCGTTCAGCAAAAAACATGTGTTTATTGCCCATCGATCAGTGAATTGTGTAGCTGTTAATCTTTGTGTTACAGCACATTCACTCTTGCTTTAGTTTTAATTTGATTTCATGATTATATCATGCATGTGATAACCTTTTGGTTATAATTTTTGTTTGTTACATTAAGTTTATTTTGAAAGGCCGGCCTTTCAAGAGCGGCGGGTTGTTCGGTCTTGAATGGCCTCATTGTTATTGTTCAATTAAATCATGTTAGTATTTCTCAAATGTATAGATTGCTAATTGCATCATAATTTGTTTGATAGAGTGCTTTGTATCAAAATAACATAGTTAGTAAGAAATGTCATTCAAGTTCTGTCAAGTTTATACACACATTTTTTTACTCTGATTACTACATAAAAAGTCAACAACAAGCAGGTTTTTTATTCACTACATGTATATCAATTATACGGAAATGGTCAACCTCAGTTGATCCAAATAAGAGACAAATAGCAAGCAGTGCAATTGAATAATTAATACTAATAACAAACTTTGTAGCACACCGCACTGGTCCAAAAAACCTCAGATCTGTAGCAAACCCCAAGCACCACTTTTTGCTTGTTTATTATAAAGGATAGTCAGAGTTGTTTAATTGAATTCAAAGCGACAAGTTCAATAGGTTTGAAAATATCCAACACCCCCACCCCTACCATTTCTATCACAACGTAATAATGTGTAATCAGGTTATGTTAACATTTTCGGATTTTACTGAATCTGATAACCATGTCTCTGTTAAGCAGAGGATATCAATTTCAAGGTTTAAGATAATGTCCCTAACTTGGACAAAATGGGGATGTAAACACCTTACGTTTAGAAGTGACCATTTCATAAGATTAGCGTTCATTAGTTGCTAAACATAAAGTACGATTAGCAATTTAACATAGCAGTACCACAAGAAGGTAATCAAATCAAAATTTTAAACAGGTATTTTGCTTCATATTCTTTTTACCATATACCATCTCCTTATAATTATAACTATTAATCAACAAATGTTACCAGAGTCCGCGAAATACGATAACAAGTAAACACGCTGTACTATCTAATCTGGTACAATACAAGTTTAAGTCACCTTAAGTAAATCTCATACAATTTTATACAAAAGCAAATATTCAATATTTTCTTAACAAAACAATTTATATGGAACAATCAGAACCAACAATTTCCAGTTACAACAGTTGCAGCCGCATATTGATGTAGGTGCACGATTCTGCAACTATACATTACATTGTATTTTAGGTGAACCAATATCTCGGAGATGCAGTCTGCAGTTATCCCAGATTAGTGTATTTCAGTTTAAACTAAAAATAAAATTAAAGGCACTCTAAATATGCTGTTATCATATGTAATTACAAAGCAACTAAATATCGCCAATCGAACGAACTTGTTTCACAGCTCCATTGGATTTTACATAAATATTGCCATCTCTGGACTACGTATTTTTAAATGTATATTTCTCAGAAGCTGCACGTAGAATTTTGACACGGTAACTCGTAAGCTCTTCTCTGATTGAAATTTTACTACCTTTCAGCATCTTCTTTTTTGAAAAAACTAACTGGCAGTGGCAATACGATACAAACTTCACAATAACAGGCCTTGCAGCATTATGATCACGGTTCCATTTTCCTAGTCGATGAACTCGATCGATTTGATCTCTATTTATAACAATACTGAGCTTTTTTCAAACATAGATAAAATGCTTTCCAAAATATCCTCATTTGTGTGTTCAACCAAACCATAAATTCTAAGAGAATTTCGCCCTGTATATTGTTCAAGTTTATCGCATTCCAGTACACATGTTTCATTTATGGCTTTTAAGTTGTCGATCTCAGTCTTTAGTTCAGCAATTATTTTATTTTGAGCATTTAATTTTGTGTTAAAATGTTCCGAGACAGCCTGAGTGACCGTATTAGTCATAGTCTTAATAAAGTTTACGTCCTTTAGCAATTTGCTTGTTGTTGCCGAAATATTTGATTAATGTCTTCGAGTTGATTGCGGGTAAAGGGCATATTAAAGTATGTTTTACAATTTAACACGTTCAAATAACTCACCAGCAATGCAGCTAACACCAAATAACTGTAATATTAATGTCATTAAACTAGTTCACCTATCGCACTGATATATTTACGGAGCGTGCAGCTGTACGTCTATTCAGCGCAACTGCTCATTGGCAATTTAAATTATAATTCATTATGATTGGGTTAATAGTGCTTATAAGAAAAAGAAAAAAAAACAAAAAAAGGAGACAATACAACAATAATATAAATTGCAAATTATTCAGCGACTTTTGCAAATAGTAACTATTACTGCTGAGTCTGGTAGCATTTTTGTGAAACCGACTTACTTTGCTTTCCATGGTCTTCCTGGAACTTCTGGATATCCAAGCAAGCTTGGATATCATGACAGCATTTCTTCTGTCTATTTTTACATCACCGATATGTTTAACAACCAACTTCCTATTATCCGGTAAAACACAATAAATTTTTCCATCAATACTCCATGCTATGTTTTTGCCAACTAAAGATTGTATTTGTTTCAATAACGAAAGCTTCTTTATGGTAAGGGACTCTGTTTGTTTTGTTTGACCATATTAATCTCCTATAACGGTAAGAACAGAATTTCACTACGACTGGCCTCGGTCGATTATTCATCAGTTTTCCTAGTCGATGAATTCTATCGATCATTACTTTTGAATTAAATTTTTCTATTCCCAGTGATTCATGAAATATATTTACTAATATTTGTTCAAGATTTTCATCCTTTTTTTCTTGTATGCCATTTGTCAATTTGTTAAGAATTAATTAGTTGGTTATTAATATGGAGCTACGAAGGCTTAAAAAATAATATTACAGTTAGTTTTGTTACAGATATTAAGTCAGAAAAACGTTTATTATCTCTCCTAAAAATCAGTCTTTTGGTACATACATGATATTGTGCCGACAGCAGCGATATGCTTACCAGTTACTTCTTGGAGGCATAAATATTTTTCAGATTCAACAACTACAAACATAACCATATCGACCCCTTAATGCCAAAACATCGTAAGCAACATTTCTAGCAAAAATACTTTTTTTATCGTAAACTACAAAAATATAATAATGCATTTTTTGCTGCTACTCCGAGAACGTAACTAACAACAATTGTGAAAATATGCCGTACCCTTGTTGTTTATAAACAGTTAAGATCTAAATTATCGTAAGCAAAGAACCTTTACATCTTAAGAGCCTCAAAATGTCTGATACGCTAAAACAAAGTGTGTTATTGTGCATTGTATGAACAAATAGCAACGGTAATATCCCTACTAACAATAAAAGAAGTTCGCATTATACTCTGCTTACTTAGAAATGTGTAACGGTTTTTACTTTCAGACGAGCATCTATGCCCGACTACCGTATTGTCAACACTGTTCTTGCATTGTTAATTCATTAATAATTAATTTTAAGGATTTTTGTTCGCTTTTATGCACTTACAACTATGTTTCAGTTCTACTAAATCTTGATTCAAATACCATTCAAAATGCTAGCCCTGCAAAGATTGATTTACGTGAACGAAAACAAATTAATTATAATACATTTAATGGAAACAATTGTTACGGTATTCCGCGCAAACACAAAAGAAAACAGTAAAAGTAAATAAAGAAATGGTTTACGCCGAACACCGCAACAAAACGGGGATAGAATGGTAGAATTTGGGCTAGCTCAAAAACGTCGTAGAGGGGCGTGGGTGAAAACAGAAAAACACATTGGAAACCTCTGTGAAACTATATTGATAACATCGAATCTTGGAAGACTATTTACAAAGCAATAAAATAAATAAGTTGCGTAATCGTGATTGTAAACAAAGCGTCATAACATATAAAAATTGGTACGCAAATATAACATCTTATAATCTAAATACCTACTTAATGGTTCACCTTAAATACATATAAAAGAAAATTAAGCATAAACTGTACAGTAAATCTAGAAAAAGAAATATACCTAAATTATATGAACATGCTGCTTTGTGAAGTGCACCTCCTCAGAAATAATATAACATTAAAATTAGACACCCTAACTTAAATTAATCATGTGTTTTAAATTTATAAGTAATATTTAAATTTATAAGTAAGTGGTTTACGTTAAAAGACAAAAGAAACATTAAAAACGGATTCCAACATAAACATTGATTAATTAATTTTTAATTTATAGAATAATAACATAGTTGTTCGTGCATCATGCATGTAAGTTTTGTAACGGGGTGGTGCCAATTTATCGGATAATTATAAGCAATAGCAGCAAATGAAAAGTCTATTCTTCACCCCAGCATAAAAGAATTATGGAAATAGGAAAACTGTACCTTGAACAATCAGCTTCATGCTGGTCTCATCTTAAGGCTAGAAAAATGCGGCTGCATTTCTCTATTGGCTGGCTGCCGGAACCACTAACACAACTCATGCTAACACAGAAAGCATTTTAGTAGCGCGACTTTACATCATGTATTTTCGGTAAGAAGATGTTGTTTTTAATCTTGAATTTTTAATGCCCCCTTTCAAAGCACAGTCTCTATTTTATAAGGCCAGAATCATGTATGGGGGTAGGGTATTTGACTTTCAAAGGTATCGCCTAAGAATCATGTGTGCAGAATTTCCAGACAACAGCTGCCGAAATACAAACTGTAGCAGCTTGCCAACAAGCAGATAACGCAATTATCAAAAAATTTGTAGACAAAGGAGAGCAATTTTGTTACTTTGTAACATGTTAACAGCTGCAGAATACCAGATGATAAGTCCATTGTAAGCAGATGTAGACAGGTGGTAAGTGGTCTTATCTTTTAGAAAAAGCTGCACCTTTAAATGCAGCTTTAAATTAAAATGTAATCACTGCAGGTGCTAGAATTTATTACAATTACTTTGTAACGTAAAGTTTCCTAGGCAGCTGTTTGATTTTATAAAGCAAACCTTTGTATAGAGTAATTACTTGAGAAATTTTATTAAATAATACTAATTAAAATGGCGGAAAATTGAGCTTGTTGAGGAATTTTAGGGCATTTTAAAAATAAATGCAGGAAAAACTTGAACGTAACACAATGATTTTGACTTTGAGGACTCCGAAGAGTCTTGTAAGGAAAATGAAAACATTATTAGTGAAACATTTTCAAATTCTTCTATCGACAATCTGCTTGTTGTAGGAAACAGGGGCGCTAAGAAAAATACTCCATTTCCAAAAAAGGAAAAATGCAGTTTGAAAAATACAGTGGTTATAGTAATATGGTAAAACCGAACCCGTGCTTGGGCAAGAAATGTGGTAATAACTGTGCTGAAAAGTTTTCTGAAGCAGATCGGCAATGTCTCCATGAATACTATTGGGGTATGGCGAGCACGATTCATCAAAAAGATTGGATTCTAATGGTATGCAAGTGAAAGCCAATCTCTCGAAAGAGATCGACTAGGAGCCGAAGAAATAGTTCATATGATTAAGTTATTGCTTTTCAGGGCGAAAATGTAAAGGTATGCCAACAATTTTTGTTAAAAACCTGGACATTTCACTGATGATACTGAGATACATAGTGTCTCAAAGCATAGCCTTTAAATGTAAGTAAAGTCGATGAAAGAGGAAAACACCAACCGCATAACAAAACTGATGTTGCCAAAGTTAATTGTGTTAATAACTTCATCAAAGGATTATCGGCCGTCCCCTCCCATTATTGTCGTAGTAAAAGTAACAAATTGTATCTCCCTCAAGAATGTCGTAATGTTTCCTACCTTTATAAATTGTATCAATCTCATCTTGAAGTTGAAGATAAGCTACCTTTACACGGTGACCAAACCAATGTTCAGAAAAATCTTCAATAACAATTTTCATTTGAGATTTCATCTTCCTAAAAAGGATAAATACAGTGCTCGCGAAAAATACAAACATTTACCTGAATGTGAAAAAATGCAACAGCAAACGACACATGAATTGAAGAGTCATCGAATGGATAAAGAACAAAGTAAATTGTTATTTCTCGAAGAACCAAAAAAAAAGTAAAGAGGATCCAACATTTTTATGTTCAGAAGGTCGTAAGCACTCCTCATGGAGACAACATAAATTTATATTATGCTAGAAAGTATCCATTCTATAATGAAACTGTATACGAAAGTGGCAAACGCATTGCATTGTTTCTTGTGGGGGGGACTCTGATGAAAAACGAGGCTGAAATGAGGTATGCTTAATTATGCACATTTACCTAAAGAAAATAGATGAACGTAAAAAACAATCTGTCATAAGCTTATATTGCAATAGTGGTGCAGGACAGAATTGTAACAGAGCTATGTTACCGACGATTTCATTCTTTGTACAAAACGTTACATTTATTACTGACGTTTCAATTACATTCCTTTTGCCTGGCCACACAATTATGCCCGTACATTCAGTGCATTCCACAATAGAGTCATGTTCTCGACAACGAGCATTTGGAGACCATCTAAATGATCTACCATTATTGCAAATAGTAAAACATCACCATAAAACTATGACGTGGTAACATTATGCAATTCTGATTTTCAAGACTGGAAAATTTTTGCAATAGCTTACTTACCTGTAAAATTTAAAATAAAATTTAGCTCGTTGTGATCAGTTCATTTTAGAAAACAGAATCCTGCTATTTCATTGCGGTACGGTTATTTTCAACAGTGAAAACGATTCCATAAATCTGAATGACAAGTGGTTCACGTCAGAATTTGAAAATGCTGTCCTCTACTGCAAAACTAGCTTATAGTCAGACTTAATATATCAACAGTCAAATTCAATGATTTAAAAACACTGTGCGAAAAAGGCATTATTCCACAAAGGTTTAAGCATGAGCATTTGTCGTTACCTTACGATGGCATTGTCAAAGATACATTACCCGAATCTGATGAAGCCGATTTGAGCAACCACGAATGATTAGGATTATTTTCAAACTCAATTGTTTTCACTATTCCTCATTAGTATATTTCGATATTTGCTTCTATTGTATTTTAAATAAAATTATTGAAACGTTCGTGTACACAGTCACGAATTAACTCTTCATATTGTATTTTAGTTTAAGATTATAGTGTTGATAGCGCACATACGTTAGAAAATACTTCCACTAGTGTGCCACTTCTGATTATTGCGTTACATCGTAAGTGAAGCTGTATCTAGTTGATGGGTAATATTGCATGCTATTTTAACGTAAGCGCCCTTATCTTCTATCATTGTCACTGTCGATACAACTTTATGTTACCAAGAATATATACCTAAAATAATACCAAGTTTATTTATTATTAGTTCTAAAAATACCGGGTTACCTCATAATTTGAATAAATGCTCTCCTGTAAAATTTACATTTTGGCGTTTACGATGTTCTGGCATTAAGGGGTCGATATATTTATTAAAATTATAATTGAAAACTAATATTTAAACAGGCAATATAGAACACAAAATAGACCCAAATAATCAGAAACCTTCTAATGAACAACCACAGGAAGACGTAAACAAAGTATATTAAAATAGTGAGGTTAGTGCATAGATATCATTTATTTCACAGACCAATATTTATTTATCCATGGGTTAGTCCTATTTACACGAGTCTAATGTTGTAATGTCCACTGGAAAATAGGAGATCTGAACTAAATTATCATGCGAGTGCTCTGTTTAAACACAAAGTGAAATATTATAGTGTTGTTACCTGTGGATTATATAAACCTTTGTTTTTATTTTTAAATTATTAAACTTTCCTTAAGAAAATTCCTATAAATTTAATACGCTACATACGACATCTACTATAAATAAAACAAATGCTGTACATCGATATGATGGTTTCTATTTAATTTTACTATCACCATAAAAGTTATTGTTGGTATTTTACAATTGCTAAGTTATATTCGTTATATGTTACCAAAATATCAAAGTTCGAACAATTTTTGTGCCAAATTATTGGCTGTCTATGAATAGAATTAACGACCAAGGGGTGTATTCTCGAAAGACGGTGATATTTATCGCATGCGATATTTTACGATTTTCGCACGAAACGTCGAAGTTGGTATTCTTCAAATTTCGCAAGAGATATTTATCACACGAACTGCAAAGAGCGGTGTACTACCAAGTGATATATTTTATCGCATGAAAACGCACGTATTGCGCATGATTACTATATTAAAATTGACGACATAGACTTTTCTCTATGCACATAACCAAAAAATTGCTACTGGTTTTAATCTATTTCGTGGGTGTTTGACAAATAATTATAATTAATAACAATTGTAGCAAACTTTGATGAGATAGCATTATTTGCTGTTTTGGAGGTGTTTGAAGAAGCTGAAACAGCTGCCAAAGTGACTAAAAGACAATTCTATAAGCGTATACTATTTTTTATTTAAGTGAAAAAATGTTTGTGGGTATGTTCCGCTTAATAAAAAGTTGAATTCCAGGAATTTCATTCAGTTCCGTTGCTATTTCTTCCCATTCTTCGCAAGCTTTTTTTTGTAAAATTAAAGGAAAATTTACGGCTGCATAATTGCCCTCTATTTATAAGTAGCTCTGTTAGTTGGGCGTAATTAATGCAAGTAAACATTACGTTCATCCAAACTTCGATCTTACCCGACAAAATACGATCTAGTAGCTTCCTGAACCACGTGATTTCGTTCCGGTTGGCTATTGGCTTTTATTATTATTCTATTTACGACATGCCTCACTTCATTCGATATTTAAAATATCATATCACATCTTGTCGAGAATAGCAAGTCGTCATAGAACTGTTTCGCATGCGATACTTTTGGGTGATAAATATCACCGATGATATATATCGAACGAACTCGAGAATAGACCCCCTGACCTACCTTATTTCTTAAGGGCGCGATCGGATGTATGGTTGGCTACCTAAAATTCATCAAAAAACAGGTTATTGTTTGGTAAATAACTTTTGTTGGATTGAAAATATGCAAAATGTAACTTCAGCATTAGACTCACAAAACTTTGGACTTTCTAACGAAGGTTTTATTTTTTTTCTAAAGTGGAGTAATAAGTAGGAAATAGCTGTTAAAAGTATTGTTAAAATTCACTTACTTTATTTTAGTTACTACATCTAACAGAATCAATTTGTATATAAAAAAAAGCATTCGTTGGATAGCAGAATACATATATAATCGTTCTGTTAAAAAAAATTCAAAAATATTGATCATGATAGCCGTAGTGTATGAGGCGCCGTTTGTGTCTATAATAAATACTGATATATATATATATATATATATATATATATATATATATATATTTAAAATATATATATATATGTAAAAATATATATATTTAAAAATATATATATATTTAAAAATATATATATTTAAAAATATATATATATATATATATATATATTGAATTAAGTAACAATGAAATATATATATATATATATATATATATATATATATATATATATTCTTGGTATCAATTATAATTACTATGTTTTTTGTCTAATTATTTTAACTTTATAATTACTCCTCCTTTAAACAAAATTTTATTACACGACTTTTGTCGTCATCACAATGATTTCAAATCGAGGTGCTTTAGCAAACGTTTGGTTGGTTTTTCTTTTACTAATTACTATGTTTATATGCCTCGACTATTTGAAACTTTAATCTCAGGGTTTTCTCACCTACTCACCGTGGGTTCAATCGTGAGTAGATGTGCAATACCCAACCAAACTGCACCCTCGTTTGTTTTACCACTTTTGAAATGTACTAAATTTATTTTGATATGCCAAATCTTAATAGATCAACAATGCCTGATGTCAAATTAATTTATGTAACTTTTATGACTTTAATTTCTGACGTTCTAATATATTCACGGTACTTACCAGAAATATACTGCGCTGAAGGCCTTCCTTTGACTGCTGGCTCAAGTTCGGAATTGCCGTACGCACTTTTACACAAGATTCTCCAAAATTGTCCTCTTGCGCACTGCCTCCAGGTGTTTGTAAAACAATTTTGATGCCCCAAACCTGAAATAATGTTACCCCAATTTAGAATTTAGTAAAACCTATATCTACTTTCCTGCGTCAATTCTTCCTCGCCGTATTCCTATCTCCTGTTCCTCTGCTCCGTATCCCGCTTACTTTCTCTTCGCACAACCAAATCAATCCCGCTATCTTAATACAAATCACTCCTAATCCTGCTATACCAATTATCCATACGATGTCCTTCTGCCGTTATATCTTCTCAAATCAATCCCAAAATTCTTTACGTCGTCGATGCCTTCTTTAACCACTCCAATATCCTGCTGCCGTAATACCCAAATCTATCCCAAAACCAACACTAATCTTCTCAAATAATATACCGTCGCTTTCTCCTTACATCAATAACCACTTCCAAAATCTTCTTTACATACACGCTGACTTTCCCTTTTCACTTTTAAACACTTTATATACTTTCTTTTATACTTGGATTAAATAATACTCGATGAATACACAAATAAACTTTTATTTCAAAACTATTTTACAATTTTTAACGCAGGTTTCATAAATAGGTCTGTATCTGAACAAATTTTAAAAAGAAGTTCCTTATTTATATTGCTTAGTTATTAACTAAACAAACTTAGCTTACTACAATAACATTTTTTACATATATAACATCCAATAACAAATCTCCTATCTTTCAGTGTCCAACATACCTTCGCTATAGTCTTTATAATAATTTTAAATTTCTACCATTAGTCCAAAACACTTCACTAAACTCCAATAACCTTTTACATTTTGATTCACTTTAAATTTTGATTTACAATTCGTCTAAAAGTTTGATTCTATAAAAAGGAAAAGCCAAATAATTCATACACGACCTGGACGCTTTGTTATATTGCAGATATCCATAAATGCGTCCGGCTTTCCGACGGCAAATGTACTCAACTGGCTCATGAAATATCGACTCAGTATAAAACCTCAAGTACCGTGCATTATATCAACGTCATAAAGTCATGTTACTACCTTTTGGCATTATAAGTTTCAATCTGAAATGGTACATACTTTAACGTATGTAAAGTATAGCAAAATTTATAGTTTTTAAATTATTAAATCTGAAATATTGACCCTATCGCTTGGCATACACCCCTATTAATACAAATATACTTTTAGAAACCTTCTAACCCTCTCCCTTACACAATAATATATATATATATATATATATATATATATATATAATTTTGCATTGGACTACCGCCCGATAGAGGCGTTGTTGTTATTCTGAACGCGTGCGTCTGTTAGAGATCGCACGTTTTCAGAGTTAAGCAACCTCGCGCTGGTCAGTACTTGGGTGGGTGGACACTGTTTTTTTTTAGAAGCGTACATATACATATAGCAGTTGTGGGACCGTGTAGCACATCTCGACATGCACATAAATAATTATTTAACAATCCTGTACACGAGTTCAATGCAAATTTCGGTGCTGCATGTGATTTTCGCTTGACATACATTATATTTATTATAGGTGTTGATGGTTGCAAGACGCCGACACAAAGGAGGGTTACTTGCAATTGCAGAAGAGAGTGCTTGCTATTATGTAATGAATATACGACTAATTGCTCGTCTTTCGGTCTACTTTTCGGCTGTCGTTTATTAAATTTTTGAGTAATTTTAAGAAAACGCGGAGTTTGAATATTTGCTAGATGCATTCTCATAAGCACTTTACATACCCGGAACGCGACATATCCATATAAAGTTGGAGTTGTGTAATTTAATAAAATTTACAAAGTCAGGAAAACTACGATATTCCAGCGTAAAAAGAAAAAAAAAGGACAACCTCACGCGGTGTGTTCCCAAGCGGTCACCCACCCAAGTACTGACCGCGCTCAACGTTGCTTAACTGCGGTAATCGGACGAGAAGCAAATCAAATCAAATCAAAAAGAATTTATTTTTATTGTTTTGTACAATATATCAGCACTACAAGTACCGACTGGATGTCAATTGGATTCATAATAGTACCTACATGCAAATGTTTAACTATAAGTCTATTTTAAATAACAATATTTGGTATTTGTATATACCTAATTGTTGTCAATAATTAATTCCTTGTTTTAAATTTTGATTTTTATGTCCTTTTATATTTGTTATAGGAAAAGCAATGAAAAACCTATTTTATACTTAACCCTAACAATTAATAACTTTAACATAAACATACTATATACAAACTTAAATAACAATTAATAACAATAAAATAATTTTTAGTATGTTAGTTTGTGTTTCATATGCTGCGTTGTGTGTTTCTCTTTGATAACGTTTCGTATAAGTGGATTTCTGTGGTTTCTCATTCTGTTGTAAAATCGTTTGGAGGTGGCTTGTAGGTAGTCGTGTATGTAGGGTACTCGTGTCTCTTGGTGTAAATCGGTTATTTTCGTGTATCTATTAGAATTCGTGATCATACGTAGGCATTTGTTTTGCAGTCTTTGTATGGTTAGTGTTTGCGTCTTGTTCCTATTTCCCCACACTGCTGTTGCATAGGTTATTACACGTCTTATAATACTTGTGTATATTAGTTTTTTGTTGCTTTGATCCAGGTTACTGTTTTTTGATAGAAGTGGGTATAATAGTCTTATGACACCAGTTGCTTTTCTGATTGTATCTAATAGGTGGGTTTTAAAATTCAGTCTTTGATCTAAGAACACTCCTAGATACTTTGCCTGCTGTTTGGGTAGTATTTTTGTGCGGTATAATGTTAGTGGTGTAAAGATTTGTGTGTTTGTGTATTTACGTCTGAATACTACTTGTTCTGTCTTGTGAGAATTTATTTTGATTTTCCAAAGTTTGTAGAATTTACTAAGCATATCCATGTGTATCTGTATTTGTTTATTCGCAATCTCTGCACTGAAGGAACTAGCATATATTGCTGTATCATCTGCGAACAGCGCTGTGTTTGTTTTTGTGAAATGTGGCATGTCATTTATATACAAACAGAAAAGCTTTGGGCCTAGCACAGAACCTTGAGGTACACCCGCTTTTATCTTTCTTTCATTAGATGTTACGTTTTCCACTCGTACTTTGAATTGTCGGTCTGTTATGTATGAGTTAATTAGTCTAATTAAATTACTAGGAAATTTTAGTTTAATCAATTTGTAGATAAATCCATCTGTCCAAACCTTGTCAAATGCTTTTTCGATGTCCAGAAATGTTGCTACGGTCACTTTGTTTTTATTGTAGTTTTCAATTATGTGGTTTGTTATGCGGGCGAGCTGTTGTACTGTATTATGTCTACGTCTAAATCCAAATTGACTGTCCGTTATTATTTTATGTTTTCTGTCAATCTTGTCAATACGTTTTAGTATAACTTTTTCCACTAGTTTGGATACGGTGCTTAGAAGGCTGATCGGTCTATAACTGGTCGGGTTTTTGGGGTCTTTGTTTGATTTCAATATTAATACTATTACGGCAGTTTTCCAGATGGTGGGGAAGTGTCCTAGTGTAAGTATTGCGTTAATAATGTATGTGAGTTGTACTATTGTCTTTTTGCTAAAATTTTTGATTATTCTGTTCTCTATTCCGTCCAATCCAGGTGTTTTATCGTTAGGTAGTGTTTTGATTAAGTCATATACTTCTCTTGGTGTTGCTAGTTGTTTGTCGGTTTCCGCTTTTCCGGTACAGTCTTTCAGAAAGTCACTTACTTCCTTCTTGACTTGCTCTTCAAATTGTACGTCAGATGGTTGTTCCAGGTTATGTACTTCTTCGAAAGTTGTAGCTAGTATGTCAGTTTTTCTTCATTAGTGTAGTGTGTCTTATTGTTCAGTTCTAGTGTTGGTATTTTTTTGTGGGGTCGTTTTAAAGTCTTTGAGAGTTTCCATAGGGTTTTATCTGTAGGTTTTAAAGATTCGAGTGTTTGTGTCCATTTGTCATTTTTGAACGTTGTAATTTTTCAATTAATTTCTCTCGTTGTTGTGTACATTAAATCCTTAACGTTGATGTCCGCTGTTCTTTGCCACCTCTTTCGTAGTCTGTTTCGTGTTCGTATTAAGTCTACTATTTCTTGAGGCAGGTCTTTGGTGAAGTTCTTTTGTATAATTTTTTGTGAGTGTTTATGTTGGATGTTTTGAATGGTCTGAGTGAAGTGTTTCGCTGCGTCGTCTAATTTTTGTGGCGTGTACAAATCTCTATTTATTTCAATTTTAGTGTCAAGTGTTTTTCGAAATTGTATCCAGTCCGTATTTTTATAGGTCACTACAGTTCTGATGCTTGTTTCTTTATATTGTCCGTCTAATGTACAAATGACAGGATTGTGATCAGATCCTAGTTCATGTAAGGATGTCGGGTTGTCAAGTGAAGTAATGTTTTTATTGATTATTAAGTCGATTGTTGATGGTGTAGTGTTGTTTGTAGGGTAATGTGTGTGTAGGTTCGCAAAAATTATGTCTAGGTTAGTATTTAACATTAGTCTATACAATAGATTCCCATTTGCATTTGCGCTTTCGCAGTTCCAATGTCTATGTTTGGCGTTAAAATCTCCTATAAGTAACACCTTATTACTAACACTTAATAACCTAAGAATGTCGTATGCACTAAAATAGTTTGTTGGCTTATTATAAGCGGCGAGTATACAGATATTGTTTTTAAGCTTTATTCCTGTCACTTCTAGGCTGGTATTTGGTATAAATAATTCACAATATGGTACACTGTGCTTAATGAAAATAGCAACTCCACCGTGTCCTGTGTTGTCAGGTCTGTCACATCTAACTATATTGTAATTTCTAAGTTTAAGTGTATCAGTGTTTTTGAGTCGAGTTTTGTTAATAAGTAATATGTCTATGTCTTGTCTATTCACAAACTCCAGAACTTGACCCATTTGAGCTTTAACGCCGTTCGCGTTCCATGTGCAGATTTTAATTTTAGATGCCATAATTGTTTATGTTCATGATAAAATTACTGAAAGTTGTGAACTTTTCCGTTTTTGTGTTGCAATTTTTTATTTGGCTGTTGAGGTCTTTTATAGCCCTAAGCATCTCCTTTAGGTTGATCATGCTACTTAGTGTTTTCATCTCATCTACTAATTCAAGAAAATTTTTGTTAATATTAGCATTGCTCTGCGTATTGTTGCTATTGACCACTCCAGGATTTTTGTTTTTGATTTTATTTGTCCAATCATAGGTTGCATATTTCTTTGAATCGACATTCTTTAAGTTTGGATATTCTTGTTGACTATTTATATTAAGTTGATGTTGTGTGGGTTTGTGTGGTTCTGATGGTGTACCTTTTGCTTCTATTTGTTGCAACTTTTTTAGGTACACTGGACATTCAACGTTATTCGCTGTGTGGGACCCGCTGCAGTTGGTGCATTTGGGCGGCGTGATTGTGGGTTTTGTGCAGTCTCTTGTTAGGTGCGAACCTGCACACTTTAGGCACTTTGGTGGAGCCCAGCAATTTGCGGTTGCATGGGACCATTCCTGGCAGCGATGGCATTGTATGATTTTTTTATTATTAATGTGACGTTCCCATGTTATTTTGGTATGTAGTACATATTTCACTTTATTTTGCAGCTCTTGCAGTCTAACGGAACTACATGTGGTAATTAAGAACAGTGGTCGGTATGTGGTGCGCATTCTATAGATACTTTGCACTAATATTTTGCAGTCCTCTTTTAATGCATGTTCTACCTCTTCCACACTAGGATCGCAATCCAGTCCTTTTAGAACGAAGGCATGTGTTTTCTCCGCTTTGTCGGTGTAGGTGTGGAATTCAACGTTTTCAGTCGCAAACTGTTCCTTTATTACTTTATATTCTTGTTTATCATGAACAAATAAGTTGGTTCTGCCTCTAGTGTATTTTATGTGATATCCGTTTTTTATTTGAACGTTTAAGTTGTTTAAAAAGTTCCTATGATTTATGGACTTACCGTGTATCACAATTGGTGGCGGCGGTTTTACTCTAAGTTGCCTCCTTTTCGGTTCTTCAAATCCAGCTTCGTCCAAATCCATATTGCTTTCTACATCATTTGTTCCTTCCGTTTCATCGATATCCGAAAGTATTTCAAATCTGTTATTTGTTGCTACGGTAATTTCTTCAGGATTAAGCTTGTGCCTTTTATTACTTCCAGTTTCCATGGTTGTTGTTTCAGAACTAGAAAACAGATGCCTGTACAGTGACTTCCTATTCGTCTCGCCTTTGTTAGTTGTCTCGGTAGATGGGGCAACTCCTACTGTGCTTGATGGTTTACTGGACGATCCCGTTAGCATTGCACAATTAATATACTTATTGTATATATCCTGTCTACTATTCTTTTTAACAAAAGCTTTACCTTGACTTATGGGTACATTGCTTTGGTTGGTTTGCAGTTCGTGAATTATTTCAGGAGCATCGTTTAAGTCACTAAACACTGGGGCCTTTATGTCCATCGGAATTTAATTATATAACTATGGAGTCCTATCTCACTATTACTACACTACGCTAATTATTATTCAAGTCACATTATGTACACTTAATCTACACTATTATTAAAATAAAATAAACACTAATTGTCTAAAGAAATTCCATAAGAAACCTCTTTCAACGGTATATTTGAAGCTTAGGAATTTAATCTATTCAATGCGGGCAGGTAGCACGAAACCCGTCCGTACTCTTCAAGCGCGCGTTTGAAAACTGGACGAGAAGCTATGCTTTTCAAACATGCTATCGTCGTCGTCTATACTTAATGTCTCGTTCCGGGTATGTAAAGTGCTTATGAGAATGCATCTAGCAAATATTCAAACTCCGCGTTTTCTTAAAATTACTCAAAAATTTAATAAACGACAGCCGAAAAGTAGACCGAAAGAAGAGCAATTAGTCATATAATCATTACATAATAGCAAGCACTCTCTTCTGCAATTGCAAGTAACCCTCCTTTGTGTCGGCGTCTTGCAACCATCAACACGTATAATAAATAAAATGTATGTCAAGCGAAAATCACATGCAGCACCGAAATTTGCATTGAACTCGTGTACAGGATTGTTAAATAATTATTTATGTGTATGTCGAGATGTGCTACACGGTCCTGCAACTGCTATATGTATATGTACACTCCTAAAAAAAACAGTGTCCACCCACCCAAGTACTGACCAGCGCGAGGTTGCTTAACTTTGAAAACGTGCGATCTCTAATAGACGCACGCGTTCAGAATAACAACAGCGCCTCTATCGGGCGGTAGTCCAATGCAAAATTATATATATATATATATATATATATATATATATATATTTCATTGTTACTTACTTCAATATATATATATTTTTTAAATATATATATATATTTTTTAAATATATATATTTTTAAATATATATATATTTTTTAAATATATATATATATTTTAAATATATATATATATTAAATATATATATATTTTTAAATATATATATATATATATATATATATATTTTTAATATATATATATATATATATATATATATATATATATATTTGAAAAAATATATATTACAAAATATTTTACATATATATTAGAAAAAATATATATATCAGTATTTATTATAGACACAAACGGCGCCTCATAGTAGTGTACTGAATGGATTTTATTGAATTTTACATTAATTGTACGCCATTTTAATAGAAGTTGTTCACGACTTTTTCCGAAGGTGGCACTGTTAATGATGTATAGAATAAGGTTTAAAACCAGAATATTTCAAATTGAATTATTTTGGACTTTGTTTTTGTCGCATTGAAATGAAGTAAACTAATAATATATGGTGAATTACCTTTTGATAAGTGTAATATAATAATGATTGGATTAATTGCGAATATTTATGAAGCCAAAAATGATATAACCTCAACATCCATGGTTGTTTATAACAGTTTATAAACTTCCATCTTTATGTTTACAAGCGATGAGTAAATTATTACAGCAGTGTTACTTTGGGAAACTTATACTATGTTATAATAGTTTTTAAAAAAAGGGTAGTGTGCCGTATCCCAAAACGTAACTAGAAATTCTACAATATTCAATGTAAGCAAAATATTGCTTCAGTTAGCAAAAGTGAAGTTTATTAAAATATCTTAGTGGAACCTTCACACGGAATTAGGATACATATTGTTACAAATTAGGCTACACCTTTGGTACTCAGCAAAATGATTTACAAATTTGAACGATCTGGGGGGGAGGACGTTCTCAAAAAACAATAATTATTCCTACATAATTTTACACTTCACTTTGGGGAACTTCATTGTCTTGTGTATCTTCACCAGGGGTCTGCAATGGTAATTATATTTTCGATTTGAAAAGTGTCAAAATCAGCTTTAAATACATAGGCAACTTATTAGTCTTCCCATTCTTTACCCCCACGTAGCAGGCTTCAAAACTCCCACTAATCATGAAATATATATTAAGCTAAATTAAAAATAAAAGCGTAAAAGTTTGTTTAGGATTAAACGAATTACAAAACTAGACCTATCTTTAGGTGATTAGAAATAAACCAAAAAAGAATTCCTTTTTGGTTTATTCTGTCAAAAAATAGCTATTTTGTTACATTAAATTGCCTTGTCAAAAATGACCAAACGTTTATTTGAATAAATATTTCATAACTAATAGAATATTTGGGGTCTTCGGTTTAATATCTTTAATTAAATGCTAATATCGAAGAAAGTATTTCCAATACAAAAAACTTTGACTTGTTACCTGTAAAGTGTGCTTTATTAAAAAAAAGTTATTACAAATGTTTTATTTTTTAATGAATAACTAACAAAATAAAAATAGGTTCAATTGTTGTAATATTTACACTAATGTGTATATAGGTATTTTTAACCGTTAAATCATTACCAACCAAAAATTTAAAAGGAACACTGTTTTACACCATACGTAGCAATGTAAATGATATAAAACTATCGGTAAAAAGAGGGAATAACAGGCATTTGTAAATATTTGTTAAACCCCATATTTTAAGGTCAATACATAAATGTTTAATAATAAATATACCAACAGCTTTCGAATTGAAATTGACTTTATTGTTGTTAATATTACATTAAATATTAGTATATAAGACATATTTGCAGGTCCATGCAGGCGAAGTTTAGTCATAGACTACTTTTACACCACTACATATCTCTACAAGAAAAATTAGTGAAACAAATGAATAATTACACAACAATTGAAAAATATACAATTAGGCTATGTTCTTGCTTATCCAAATGATTTGTTTACAAGAGTAGCACATTCACACGTCTTACTGCTTCGACATACTCGCGATATTGCAAAACGAGTTATTTAATATCTTCCAACCACAAATGCATTAGTTTCAGAATTAATAATATATAGTGTATTTGAACGATAGTATTATCGTTCATCATAAAGTACAAGTCAGAATACAATATGAACAAATAATAAATGTATAGCCTTTGCAAATAATTTTTTCAATTGGGAGCAGGTAGACCTCTCACGTAGTAATGGACCAGAATAATGAATATATATGAATTGTGAATGATCATCAGATGAACAGTTGGTAGTACTTGCAGTATTAATTTCTTCTACAGAACACCTGTTGTAATGGCTTATGTGGACATTTTACTAATTTTTTTTGTAGACTGAATATTAATCTAATGGATCATACTTTTCTACATCTTTACTCAAATGACACAATGTATGGATATTGTACGCAAAACATTCTTTGCCATAAAAATTTCACAATGTTTCACAAAATCTGTAAGAAGTGAATTATTAGCTAATTGGGAACCAAATTTTTGAATGTGAGAACTTGGAAATAAGAGTATGCCATCAATATTGAAACTCGGTTTGATTTCTTTATCAGGAAATACACTATTTAATGAGATGTGCGGCAATAAATTTACTACTCCTAATTGACCAATATCCTTATTTATTGAGTAGTATGAGTTTTTAACAAAGTTTTGCAGTCCAGAGGTCGGATAAATGATATGCAGACACAATTCGCAACAACTTGGTAGTAGCTGAGTGGGATTTGTTACGATCAGTTACCCAATTGCTTAATTTCATAGATAAATTAGTTTCAGAGACATTAAGAGTACGTTAACAATCCTGGGTAAGGCTATTTGGGAAACTAGATTCATCGTTCGAATCACTATTATATACAAACTCTTGTAGTGTAACCGACCTGAAGGCTGACCCAAACGCTCTCTATAAACGGTACACCGAGCTCCATGATCTAACATCTAGTGGCAGTGGCTCGACGACTCCTACGTTGTGTTGTTATAATGTAACCTAAACTCACACTGGGAAGATGGCGTTAAGGCGGGAAGGTTTGAAATAAAACTACAGTATTTTCCTAACTTTACGTTGAATCAAAAGAATAACCACTAAATAGGCCATTCGCATGAAAAAAAATGACATTCAAAGCAAACAGTGCCGTACTCAACCTGGGTGATTGGGGAAAGAGCACGGCAGAGAAAACCCCAAACTGCCCTCACACTTCCAACTGCATTTAGCACATCTCGACAAGGACGGATAACGTACAAGTACCCAGATCACCAACATTGAATTTAATGGGATGTTAACTGTTACCCAGACATACCACACATGACAACTGAAGAAACGTTACTGTAAACCAGCTAGTCTTTTCTGGTAGGTACCGAGGTTGGATAACCAATACTACCCAGCTAAAGTTGAAGAGGGGGGACACCAGGAAGATAAAATCAGAGGTTCAATTCAATTACATCACAACAATTATCACAAATGTTAAATACTAGTTAATTATATAGGAACATCGGCTAGATAATAGGATATACAAAACAACAAACAATATAATTAACTTTAAACCGAGATATGAGCGATGCAGTGGAATATGTGGTTAATAAGCTGAAATAAAACAATTACACATGATAAAATGACAAATGAAACATAAAAATATCAAACATTATTAAATAAGTTGACAGCAAATACATGCCAAAATTCTATAGCACAAATACAGTCCCAGAGTCAGACACTAAATGTTTATATAAATGCATGTTAGTTAAATATATGAAACCTAGTAAGCAAACGTTAAAAAATATTCATTCTGATAGCATCAGTTAAAACGTACCTTTTAAAATTTAAACACATCCTAGCATTACAAGTTCTAACTAAAAAAAAATACACAACAATTTTGTGGTGAATTCAAGTTCTATCTTAAAATCAAAATAAATATAACATAGAAATATAACAGTGTTCATATTCAAACTTGCCTAATAATTTGATTCAATACAATGTCAGTATTTAGCATTAATTGTCGTAAAATTACAGTAATTATTATTATTTATTATTATTACGTACGTAAAGTTTTCATATAGAATAGTTTTGACAAGGCCATGGCAAGAGGTATGGTCCAGTCTTTTAACAACTGACCCAAAGTGAGATGCTGTCAGCCTATTTCTCCTATTTAATAAAAAAATTGGATTTTCAAATTGCCCAATTGTTTTACACTGTATTTCTTCCTGCATGGTTTTTGTTATCTGTTAAAAGCAATGATACTTACACAATACATGTTTTTCAAAAATGCTTACTTGCATGGCGTTTAATAATCTTTTTCTTTCTGACTCCATTTCTGTCGATGATAACTCTGCTTGCTCTGCTTTTGGTCCATATGAATTGTTTACAATTTTTGGTAATTTGATCTTTGTTTTTTCTCGGTCATTTGTGTTACAATATGTCTTCTTGCAGCAATCAACTGCGCTTTATGTGTTTGTTCAGCTAGAAACTTTTTAAAATAGTGACCCGGACTTACATTGAGTAGAATGCCAATCGAAGCCCTTGTCATATTGCAATCCTGTTAGATGTGATCTACTCTCAAAGGATCCTCTTTGGGTAAGATTAAGCTTCTTCCCAGCATTAAATCGTGCTAAGATACCCATAAACAGTTCTGCTCGATTATTTGTTTCAACGTCCAACAACTTATGTGCTTTTTGTACAACTAAATCGAGTACCCCTAAAAAATGACACAATTTAGGATTAATCATTCAAAATCTGTAATAATATACCATTTACATGCAATAACAGACCAGTGGCTTGAATATTTGTGACTTGGCTCAGTGTGCTTTCGTCAACATTGACACAATATGAATCTTTGCAGTTCCGATGATCATTAAAAACATGGTTGGGTGTATTTAAAATATCTTCTTTTAGCATCTCCACATCCCCATTTGCATTACTGTAAATCACACTTTGAACAGAATTTTCCAGCTCTGGAATTATGTTTTTTGTCAATTGGTTTCTAGCAGGCAAATTTACACTAGCATCCTTTTTGATGCACCTTAATGCTTTTCTATAATTTTTTAAAACATGGTTAACACATTCTATTTTTTGTACAGTCGTACCATATTACACATTTCGACTAATACTAGCAAACACGTTAGAATCTCCATCGGCAATGAAGGTTTTGTATCGAAGTCCATGCATTTCGATTGGTGTTTTAAAACCTTCGGTTATTATGTCAGCTTCCATTGCTGATGAACTTTCAGACCAGTTTCGATAACAAATGTGTTTACTTGGAGGAAGTTTTTTGTTGGTGGCTCTAGCACAAATCAAACAATATTTGTTACGAACTCCTAAAAACAATAACTTTTTGGTCTTCCAACGATAGCAGCCTAAAAAATATAAAACATTACTGCAATATTCGAACAACGCAATGGAAATTTTTATATGTAATTATTATATTTGTAAATAGAGTTTTACATCTGTTATGTTATTACTTGTATTATTAATTAAACGTAATTAATACTAAAACACAGTTTGTAATAACCTTTATTTCGATAAAGGTTATTACAAATTGTGTTATGTAGTGAACAACTGCTCAACAGAGCAAAACCGTTTTGGCCAAACTCTGACATAAGACTCCCTAATGCTCTCCCTCCACTTTATACATAACAACATCAATCACTTGAAAATTCATAATATACATGCAAAGACACCTTATACAACAAAAATATAAACACTTGATATACAGGGTGCATATAACATTTTTGTTCTAGCAATATTAAGTTTTATGTTTATTATTTATTTAATAGCTAAATTAATAGAAGTCATAATAATGATGCATACATAAATCTGTGATATAATGATCTTTATATGTGTTTGCTAATTAATTCCCTAATGTCCAGATATACATAAAAATGTTGTTATAGTACAAATACTGTAAAGTATTTCAAAATATAGTAGAAAATGTTATTTTATTATAATTGCATTAAAGGTTATAGTAACGATCTCACCACTCCCGAAGCAGCATCATAACTATGGCCATATGACCTTTTGCTCCAACCTCCATCCAGATATACTGTAATATATGGAATTCCATCTGCATCAACATCAAGGTTTTGTCTTGCCAACTCTAACTCGACTTTTCCATTTTCTTCCATATCTTTCATAAGATTGTCCTTCCATACCTAAACAAACTGTCAAGTAAGATATTAAACAATCAAAATTGGTAGAGTGTCATGGGAGGTATATCCATAACTGCAAATAGTTCCTGAGAATGGCCATATGTACTGCCAGTTGCCAGAGTACCCCAAACAAATCCATAATTAATTTTTGTTTTTGTGAAATATCTTCAGTGTAATGCTTGTATATTTTATCACACATTGTACATGCAAACATAAGGCAGCTTACTAGACCTAATCCTCTGTTACATTCCTCTTTCAAATATAGTTTTCCACCCATCTGTAAAATGTAAATACGTACATAAAAGAAACTTTACACCAGGCGACAACAGAAAGTAAGTATACTGTAACTTTTTCCGTATTTCAGATAAATATTTGAAATTTGGAAGGCTTGTACAAGACAAAGCGGGAGTACAAATTTTTTGAAATAATTGTGAATTTCAAATTATTTACGGTCTGACTAGAAGTGAAAAGTACTGTATAAACTACAACCCTATAGTTTTGTACATTTTTAGAATCAGTTGATCATTTTTAGTCCTAGGACATTATTTTAAATTTTTTAGAAATAGGTGTTTTCTTATTTAAGTTTTGAAAAGAAAAGTAAGCGACTGTAATTCTCCTAAATTGGTGTATAATTGTGAGAAAAATTTGAAATCTAACGACTTTTCATGTTATTAGTAATAGTTATATTTTCGCCAGAAATTTCAAAACATTGTTTTTTCTTAAAAGTAAGATTTTGCAAAATCTATTAGGCTGGATCTCAATAAATTTTAAAAAGATTTTTTAAGGTTTTGGTACCCTAAATAATCACAATATGATAGGACATTTTTAGGGGACTGCTTAAATTATAAATAGGATTTATGTTGTTTTTAAACTAATTTATTTAGGACAAAAAAGCTAGTGTACTCCGTTTCACCATTCGGTGTCATAAATTAAATAACGAGTATTTTTGATAAAATAATGTATGCAAAGCAAATAATTTATTTATTCAAGAATCTATCTACAAAAATTAAAGTCAATATTTGAGCACGCATTTTCAAAATCGAATGAAATATATAATTAATTTTGTCCATTACTTCCACAAAGTATAAGAATTTAAAATATACTCACTTCCAAGCTCATATACATCCACACTAAATAAAGCTCTAAATGTTTGTTTATAATAATAACGAAATGTCACTCTATGAACAATAAACTACACATTCAAAAATAACAATTAGCGAATACAATATGCACATAAATGAAATAATACAATAAATACTATGCAAATTTGTTTCGGAAAACGACCTTGGCTATTATTAGAATGCACTATGTACCTGACGCTTTGCTTGCAGTGACTTCGAGTTTGCCGAAGGCCATTTACGACAAATAGTTACAGGAATGAGAATTGAGAAAATAGCATCCTGCCGTATTTACTAAAGTTAAAATAAAGTAGTTCCCTCTATCATGCGAAAGCTATACCACAAAGACGGCTATTTTAAAATTAGTTCGTGTTATGAAAATAGAGGGATGCTATCGCGCCCTTAAACTTTTTCACATTCGGATGAGGATTTTCGGTGCGCGCGCACTTGGTTTCCTTCAGTGCAAAAATAGTTTACTGGTCACCCCAACATACAGCACCCGTCTAGTGCACACTTGACTTTTCCTTTTCACCTCATCATCATCATTGGGTCTTCAGTCCTGAAACTGGTTAGACGCGTACCATCATTGTTTCCTATTCTGAACTAACCTACAGATTTCCCCGAAATTTGCAGTCTGCATCTATCACTATCTGATCTAGGTCTACATCCACCTCTTTTTCCCTATCTCTGCTTGTTATATATCCCATACTATTCTCCAAAAATACCTTAGAACGTATTCTGCCCTTCTATTTCTCATATTTTTTCCCAAAGATGTCCTTGTTCCCTTACTGTTTCTATAACCTATTTGTTATTACCTTTGTCTGTCCATCCTCAAACATCTGAAGCACGGCATTTCAAAGGCCTCTACTGTTCTTCTGTCTGCTTTTCAGACTGCTCGTATTTCGTGCTGTGCTCCACACATACGCTTTCAACAACTTTTTGTTCTATGTTTGTTGTCTTTCATCATAGGCGCCGTTCTTTCTTGTTAGATGCAGTTCGGTCACCTTCTATTGTTTTACAATTATATACCCTATTTCTCCGACATTCAGTGGTTGCCAAAGGGGGTAAGCAGCCTGTGGCTGCCAAGTTCCCCCAGCACTTGAACATTTACTGATTTAATATTTTTTCCAATATATCTTTTCGCACAGTCAACATTAGTTGCAGATATTTCACAACAAAGAACTAATTGTTTATAATAATCATCAGATTTATCTGCGCTTATTTTTTCGTCATTGGGTTACCCGTCTCAAAACTGGTTGGACATGTACCTGCACTTATTTCTTTTCCAAACTAATTTACATAGTTCCCTGAAATTCTCACACCGCAACACAGCTTGGTTCCCCATATATTGTTTTCTAATATTATGCCCTTTTTCACTGAGATTTATTGAAGGGGGTTAAGCAACCATTGGCTGCCAAGATCTCCCAACACTTAGACATTTGCCGAAATAATAGTTTTCCAGTAAATGCTTTCACGCAATTACTATTATATAGAGAATATTGCCCCTCCAATGCTTGTAGTTGCTTATAATAAATATCATGTTTAAGTGCAGTTACTTTCTTCGTCATTAATTTATCCATCTTAGGACTGGTTGGATGCGTACCTCCATTGATTTCTCTTCTGAGCTAGCCTACACATTTCCCTGAAACTCCTACAGCCTACATCTTTCACTATCTGTGTGCAGTAGTCTAACCTAGGTCTACCTCTTCTTCTTTTTTTCCTATCTCTGCTTCTAGAATATTTCGCACTATTCCCTCATGCCGTAGTATGTGGCCTATCATCCTATCTCTCCTATTTTTTACTGTTTTTCACATATTTCTTTCTTCCCCTACCATTTTAGTACCTCTTCGTTCTTAACTTTGTCTGTCCATGATATCTTCATCATACGTCTGTAGCACCACATTTCAAAGGCTTCTACCTTTTTCTTGTCCGCTTCTCCCACTGTCCAGGCTTCACAGCCATACAGTGCTGTGCTCCACACATATGTTTTCAGTAATCTCTTTCTTGTTTCTATGTTTGCGGTCTTTGAGCAAAGTAGTTGCTTTTTCTTGTTAAATGTAGCACGACCTTGTGCTAATCTTTGTTTTATACCTTTTGTGCTTTTCCCATCTTGCGTTATTTGGCTTCCTAGGTAGCAGAAATCCTTAACCTCTTGTAAGTTCGTGTTACATATTTGTATTCTTGTTTTTGATTTATTTTTCCCTCCTTTGCATACTAGTACTTTAGTTTTACTTTTGTTAATTTTCATACCGTATCTCTCTGATAGAACCGTTTCCATTTCATTGAGAGTAGCTGCTAACTCTTCCTTGCTAGATGCTAATACCGCTATATTATCTGCAAATCCAAGCATATCATTTTTTTGTCCCTGCATAGTAATTCCAAATGTCTTCCTGCATTTGACAGTATTCATTGCCTCTTCAATGCACAAGTTAAAAATTAGTGGGGATAGGGAACATCCCTGTCTCACCCCTTTCCTGATGTTTACTTCTTTATGTTCCTGCTCTAATTCTATTACTCCTGTTTGCTCTTTGTATAAGCTATGTACTATCCGTCTATCCCTATAACTCATTCCAATCTTTTTGAGTATTTCAAACATTTTTTTCCATTTTACATTGTCAAATGCTTTTTCCAGATCTACAAACCCTATATACACGTTTTCCCCTTTTCCTATTGTTTTCTCCATTATCACGCTCAGAGCTAAGATAGCCTCCCGTGTTCCCCAGTTTCGCCTAAACCCAAATTGGTCTTCTCCTAGTATTTCTTTAGCCCGTTTTTCCATTCGTCTTTGTACAATTCTAGTTAATATTTTTGATATGTGTGCTGTCAAGCTTATTGTTCGAAAATTTTCATATCTATCTGCGCCTTTTTTTTTTGATATAGTTACTATGATGTTATGTTTGAAATCTTTGGGTATCTCGCCTGTCTCATACATATAGCTTACAAGTTGGAAGAGACGTTCTGTTACTGCTTGACCAGCGGCTTTTAGAGTCTCCACTTGCACCTTATCTATACCCGGCGCCATACCATTTTTCTAGACCCTTTAATGCTAATTCAAGCTCATCTGTAAGTATAAGATATTCTAGGTCATCATTTTCAATGTCTGATTCCTTTTCTAATGCAGTTAGTTCTTCTCCTGCATATAAATTCCCTATATATTCTTGCCATCTACCCACTTTATCTACATTTCCTATAATGACATTTCCTCCCGTGTTCCTTATATTTTTGCTATACGGTTCTATATCCCTAAAATTGATTCTAATTAGTTTGTATGCTTCATCTGTCTTTCCTACTTCCATCTTTGTTTGTACCTCTTTGCACTTTTCATCAATCCATTGTTCTTTAGCTTTCCTGCATTTGCGAATAATTTTTCATTTTATGGCTTTGTATCTCTGTTCTCCTGTTTCGTCTGATTTATTTTTGTATTTTTGTCTTTCTTCTATTAAATTCAGGATATCCTTTGTTATCCATGGTTTCTTATTTACTTTTTGTGTATACCCCAGAATATCTCTGGCCGCCATGTCGAGGCTGGATTTAATGTTATTCCATTCTGTTTCTACTTCCTTAGTATCAGATATTTTCCTGATATCTTTGAGCAATTCATTTGACCTTTTTTCGAATCTTTCTTGAATATCTTTCTCTTTTAGTTTCTGTAGGTCCAAGTGCCTTTTTCCGTTTCTTCTTTTCAAATTTAAGTGCGGCCTTCATAATTACGATGTTGTGGTCAGTGTCTATATCTGGGTAGTTTCTACAGTCTTTTACTTGATTTCTAAACCGTTGTCTAACAAGAATGTAATCTATTTGATATCTTCCTATATCTCCTGGCATCTTCCACGTATACCGTCTTCTAGCATGATGTTGAAATAATGTGTTTGTAATGATTAAATTGTTCTTGTCGCAAAATTCTACCAGCCTATTTCCTCTGCCGTTTCTAGTGCCTAAACCAAATAAACCTACTACCGCTCCTTCCCTACCCTCACCTACAACTGCATTAAAATCCCCGTAATTATTAAATTTTCATGTCCTTTTACGTGTCTTAATATGTCTTCGATATCTTTGTAGATCGCTTCTACTTCTTCGTCACTGTAGCTAGAGGTTGGCATGTATACTTGTATTATTACTGTGTTTACCGGTTTAGATTCTAATCTAACCATGAGCACTCTTTCATTCTTTTGTAAGTAATTTTCTACACAGTAGTCCTATCTTTTTCCGCATAACTATCCCCACACCCAAATTTCCTTCCTCGGCTCCTGTATGAATTACCCTGAAGTCTCCACTCCAAAAATCCCCCGCCTCTGGCCACCGAACTTCGCTGATCCCTACTATGTCTAATGATAACCTGTTCATTTCGATTTTTAGGTTCTCTAGCTTACCCACTTGCTTCATAGTTCTAACATTCCACGCTCCCACTCGCAAAATGTTCCCGATTCTTATTCTTAACTTTCCGATTGCATCCTCCGAAGTAGTCCCCTCCCGGAGATCCGAATGGGGGACTATTTTAACTCCGGAATCTTTTACCCCAGAGATGCCATCATTTTATTATAATTTAGGTACGCTGTGTACTTGGGAGATAATGTGGTGGTTTCCCGTTGCCTTCCACATCGCGGTAGTGTGTCTTAGACTGCCATACCGACCCCTATGGTCTCTGCCAATCTAAGTACCGAAAGAGCCGCTGCCCTCTTTCGGGGACCTGTCTTAGTCTGGTTCCTCGCTAACGACCTTACTACTTTGGTTGGACCTGTAGTTTGGCTCTTTAGCTCATTAGAACACGCAAGCCATTTCACCTGTTCTAATAATCTAGAACTTCGGCAAGGTGCAGGTCCATTCGAAATGGCCTTTTCACCTAACCTAACATATTGTCGTATTTTGCTTTACCTTTTACCCCAGAATACAATACCAGAAGCGACACTGTCTGTCGGCGCCTTTGATATTCATGTTCAAAACTGGGCAACCTTGGCAGAAATCCGCCATGTTCTTGATGGTTATTTTGGCGCAAAGTTTGAATTAATTCTTTGAAAACATAACCTCAATTTTCTTCCAATTCCTTTATTTAATTTATATATTTACTGAATAATATTAAATAGAGCACGAGGATCACATACTATATTGTTTACTAGATAAATTAAATCTCATAGTAAAAATATTGTGATTTATGGAGTTCTTCAAATGACTCATTCAACCTAAAACTTTAATTTTTCAAGTTTTTAGTATTTTGTATCAAGCAACCCTAATTTAAAGCAGTTGTCAAAAAACCTCAGGAAAGTACCTCAATTATCAAGTAATTCATACATTACAAGTATTAAGTACCAGACATACAGGGCGCCTTATGTGATGCATACTATTTGTTTTAATAATCACATCAATAAAATAGTACTTATTCTGAGACTGGAAAAAGAAGTTCATGCATCGTGTGGTGGCGGAGTAGTTAAAAACTCATAAGAGGATTGGTTTTTAAAATTAACAAATCGAATTTTTTTCATTAATATTTTATTAAAATGAAAGGACCATGGTAGCGCAGAGAGGTATTCTAAACATAATTAAAGCATAATACATTTAAAAACAAATAATGCATATGTATTATAGTAGTTGATCAATTCATCAAGAATATGTAAGAAATGTCCACCTAATCAAAATGTATAAACTATCTTTTGATAAATATATACCCATTTTACTAATAACAGTTTTACGGATTAATAATAATTGAATAATAGATGCATTGTAATTACGTATAATATTCGATGTCACTACTTCTATTAGTTTTAACAGAATAATTATACAAAACGCATATTATTTGTTTACAGTTTGTATGATAAAATAGATAATCAATATTCATACTTCATATTAAAATTATACCTTTATGTATATATTATTGGTATTATAAATGATTAATCAATTGGTATATTATTTGATTCCAAAATATATTTGATTAACTGAAATTAAGCAAAAGTATAGAGGAAGTATTGTACAGATCAAACAGCAATTAAATTAGTTTGGGAGTCACTTGAAATCCACAAACCCAATTATTTTGTATTTATAATGATCATTGTACGATATTTGAGGTGCTATATGTATCTATATCAAACCCTCATGAAGAGCTTAGCACTCTTCATAAGAGGATTTGATATATACACTTAACACCTGAAATACCGTGCACTGACCATTATAAATGCAAAATAATTGTGTTTGTGGATTTCATCAGTGACTTTCAAACTAATTAATTGTAGTATATATCTGTACAATACTTCGTCTAGGCTTTTGCAAAATTTCAGTTAATCATATATATTTTGGAGTTATTTGGAATTCATAAAAACAAATGTTCTGATGCATTCATATATCAATGTACAAGATTTGAGAATGATCTGTGTGCATGTGTCATTGTATACAATTAAATTTCCAATAGTAGAGAAAAATTACAGGAATAAATATTCCCTGTAAGTTTGTTGTGCTTTGCTGTATATTCTTCCTTCTATTTTTTGGGAAATAAACCACTCATTGTTATTAAAAGAAATAATTCATTAGTATTTCGAAAACGATTCTAGGCGATGAATCGAAACGTCAATAAATCTTCTTTTAATAACAATGAGTGGTTTACAGGAATAATCTCTTCATACGATATATTACCTGCTCGATTTACCAATATGTATATGTAAATCAGACAGAAATGAAATAGATGTGTGACAAATAAGGTCAGCATCAAATATCTAAAACAAACGAGGCAAAACTTTTAATATAAAATGCATTTAAATAGCTTAATACAAAAAAAGTCTGATACTAGTTAAATATATACATATATTACATATTGATAGCACTTACATAAACACATACAGTATTTAACCTACTTCTACTTATAATACATTCTACTGTTATAGTTACACATACAAGTGCATCAACGCATTATTTTATCGATTGTAATTTTAAACTTTCAAATGGAGTTTTAGAAAACCCCCACAAAAATATATATTAAAAAAACCAAAAAGTTAACAAATAGGCATAGTTACTAAATATTTAAGAACAAGTTAATAATAAATTGAACATGTAAAGGACCTATAAATCTAGACAGAACCTTCTTGAAGTTCAAAATCAAACTATTATTTTTAAATTACTCAAGTCATGATCCTCAAACATATTAGTTAATTACAATAAAACAAACAAAAGTAATTTCTATACTTCTTAGAAAAAGAATGTGTTATTTTTTATTAGAATTAGCAACTGTTTTGGACAGCCTAATGTTGGCATTTCTCAGCCAATTTGAAACAATCTGCTTAAAAATTATACTCGAAAAGCTGCGATCGCTGTACGTTCTTACAACCTCTGCAAATTATGAATTTATGAAAATGTAAAATGTACAGTTTACCTTTACCTTCCATAACTTTCGTTACATTTGTGTTGCCTATTGCAATATTATTTTTTGCTGAAGTCCAAGCCAGTTTTACAGCAAAGGTACGAGAATAGATTTTATCACACATACGTCTAATAAAATCTTCCGGTCGGCCCCCTCTTATCAAACACAATATTTTCTTCTAGAATAAAAAAAAATATACAAAATTCTGATCTTTGTATTTGAACAAAAGCTAAAATAATACATCTACTGGCATGACAAAAAAGAAATTTTTTGTTTACAAAAATTGTTTTAAAAACTAAAAAATGAGTGTTGTTGGATTCAGACATAACTTACAATAATAAAAAAACTTACTAATTCTTTTTCACATTCCTCATCGGCTAAATTGTTCGCAAGTTCATCCAAGTCTTCCTTGCTGTCCATAGGTAGGTTTAACAGCAAAGTCGATGTGGAAATCTTAAGGCACCCAAGCTCAGCTCCTACCATATTGGCCACATTATTGACAGTTACTTTTAGAGAGCATATTTCAGTTGTGAGGACTGCTATCTTCCCAACCATCTCATCATTTTTTTTTTGGAAAACACGGTGTAATCTTAAAATGTAATTATTAACAATAATGCTAACAAACTGCAAATATTACCTCCTAAAACTGTTATAGGAATATCATCTACTACACCCACACTGCTACTTCAATTAAAAATGTTAGATTCCAAAACATTGTTTTCTTCATTACCAATATCGATCATCTGATAAGGAGTTGTAGTCGCCATTTCTTTGTGAGTTCCACTATGAGTTAATATTTTTGCTTTATTGATTGTTGGAGGAGTATATGGTATAGGCACTAAATTATCACAGTCAGCAGTAGAGTTCCCTAGCAAACGATTAACAATTTTTTTCCTACAACCCTTTCCCATTTCACTATTAGACGATTCCTCATTGTTTAACCATTTTCGACACTTTCGTTTTGCATCAGTCAAAGAAGCTACAACATGGAAAGTAATTACATGCATTGTGATTTATTGATAGCAAGTGATAACATCCTTATATGTTAAAATTTCATAAAATCTTAATACTTTTAGTTAAACAGGTTAAGAATATAAAATGATTTGTACTTGTGAAAATTCATATTAAGATGTCCAGATTACAACAACAAAATTAATAACTGCTTGTTCAAAACTTGTTTCAATGTTATTATCAAATTTATTGTGTGATTGTGAAATATTAATATGCTATGGCCGATCATAAACAAATCACAAGAGGTATATTATCAATTTGTTGTACTTACCATATTGTTTTATAATTCGACAGTTGTGCTCTTCCCAATTATCTCCAGAATCTTGCATATTTTTGATGAGTTTACTTGCATCCATATGTTTTGGGGGCCAATAACAAGTGCTGTCGTTAATAAGCCAACTGGTTGGAATAGCATCAAAAAAATCTTCATCTTGATTGGTTGTATGAACAACAGAAAAAGAATTCTAAAACAAAAACAATATAGAATTGCAAAACCGACAATGTAGCACAATTTTTTGTTTTAGAAGGGGAAAAAAAGGCAATTTTCTAATACCGTACATTATTTAACAGCAACCTGTAAAATTAGTCACCTGTTTCTCCCCTATCTAAACTACAACACTCAACAAATTATTATAAAAACTTACAACCGTATGTCTATATTTCATGATGCAATAAAGTAATTGCAATGTATGAAGAATGCGGCTGTGTTTGTATCAATACACACTTGTTCTTTATTTTAGAGAAATTTATTTCTTCAGATTCTGACAATTCATTCACCAAAAATATTCCAACCAGTCTGGAATCCAGTGGTTTTTCATAAGCAAACGAACTTCTTAAAAATGTTCTTCCAAACACATGAATGTCGTCAGTAGAGTTTCCCCTTACGGAGTCAATTATAACAATTGTGTCATTATGTAGGAGATATACATTATTGGGCAATTCTGTTTCAATAATCATTCCATTTACAGTAAAATGTTCAAAGTTGTAGGCATATTCATCTTCATCAGTTACTCTAGATGTTATAACTGCGTTATTATTTAATTTATCGTGCATTAAATCAATTTTTCTTTGTTCTTCTATGCGATTTGCAATCTGTTGTAATTGGAGATTAGAAGACTGTAAACATTTTTTAATTTGTCTCATATAATTTTCGAAAGGAAAAGAACTGAAATTATCCAGGTTACCATAAAATTTAACATCCTGTGATAAATGGATTAAAGCATGAACATTATAAGTTACATTCTCAATGCCATAATGAGTGCCATATTTGTAGTGATCCAGGTTCAACTGGATGGATGTTGTTCAAGTAACCATGGTAATAAAATAAGTTATGTCAATGTAATATATAGTAAAAGAAATATAATCATCCAAACAGGAGGAATTCATTATATTTGTATTCAATTCTATTCATAAGAGTCACAACAATTGGCGACGAGGATTAAACTGAAAAAAAGGAAGAAAATGAATCAAGAGCAGTTTCAACAAATGATAGAAATTTTTATTAAAAATCAAGAAGTATTAATCAGTCAATTTCAAAAAGTCAACATCCAGAATGCAAATACTGAAAATACTACACAAAGTTATATAAGTTCAATTCCAGCATTTGAAAATTTTGATGGCAAGAAAGAAAAGTTCAAGTGTTATTTAGAGAGGTTTGAAAATTATCTGACCATTAAAAACGTTTATAATCAACAACAGAAAGCACAACTTTTATGTATATCAATTGGATGTATACATTACAATAATCTTTCAGTGTTTTGGGTCCAACAAAATCAATTAAAGAGCTGCCATCGTGAACTAATAAATGCTTTTCAATCAATGTTGAGTCCTCTCAGAAGCACAATAATTTCTCAGCATTATTTCTTGAACACCTATCAGCAGGAAAATCAAAATATTGGGGAGTTTGTTGCGACTTTACAAAAAGATTTGGACGAATGCAAATTTCAAGTCAGATGTGAATGCGAAAGAGTAGTATCAGTTACCGATATGTTCCTACGAGCACAGTTTGTAAGAGGCAATAAAAGATAATTGGATACGAGAACAGTTACTTCAAGCAGAAGAAACCCAATTTAGCAACGTCCTAACAAAGGCCGTAGCTTTAGAAGCATCTCGAATAGAGACCAAGGAAATTTCAAACCAGCAATCCATGCCAATTAGCCAAGTAAATAGAATAGGTAATAGTTCAAACAAGACCTATAAGTCCAGTCGTGATGGGAAACATCGCTACATTCAAGATCAAAACATAAATCAAAATAGATTATAAATCTCTGGGGATTGCAGATTTGTGCATCAAATGCGGAAGGAATAATCATTGTACTCCAGACTGTCGTAGTAATCGAGATCACCTACATTGTTCAAGCTGTCATAGAAAGGGACACGTCGCAAAAGTTTGCATTACCACACTACTAAGACATAAAAATTATAAAAATTATTCAAATAACGAAACACATAATTACATTAGTGCAAATGATGATAACCAATTTGAGTTAATTCAATTAGTCAAGGCGACTCCAAACTTTTCAAGCATTACAAATAGTGGAAATTTATGATCATCAAGCGATTAATGCTCAAATTCAAGATTGTCAAAATACATTATTACTGTAGAAGTGAACCATAAACTAGTCGAATTTGAAGTAGATTCAGGGCAGGATTTACACTATTACCAGAAGACAAGTTTAAGATGTTAAATCTACAATTAAATGAAACGTCAATTTGTTTCCGTGCATATACAAACGATGTATTTATTCCTAAAGGAAAGGTTACAGTAAGTGTCTGTTACAAAGACATTAGTTCAATAGAAGAAATGTTCATAGTACCTAGTGGTCGTCCGGCAATTCTAGGGCGCACGTGGATACGCCACCTTCAAATCAGCTTGCAAGAGATCGACAACAATATTAACACTGCATATTCAAATAATTCAACACATCAAGTGGATAGTCTTTCTATAGAGCAAATTATATTTCAATATTCAGAGGTATTCGAATCAAAAATTGGATGTGTACCAAATTATACTGCCAAAATAACACTACGCAAGGACACACAGCCAGTTTATATAAAAGAAAGGAGTATACCATTTGCATTACGTCCAAAGTCGAAGCAGAATTAGATTCATTGGAAGCTGCAGGAGTAATTTCTAAGGTAATCACCAGCGATTGGGGTTCACCTCTGGTGGTAATACCAAAAGCAGATGGAACAGTTAGATTATGTGTCGATTACAAAACAGGAGTCAACAAATGTCTGGTAAATGCTAAATATCCAATCTGAAGGATACCAGATATTTTGCATAGTCTAAGGAATTCAAATTACTTTTGCAAATTAGACATATATAAGGCATACTTACACATCGCAGTAGATGAGGCCAGTAGCGAAATTCAAACAATTACAACGCACAGAGGGATATACCGCATGAAGAGATTGAGTTTTGGTATAAAGACAGCACCAGCAGAATTCAACCGCATGCTGAGTAGAGTTCTTCAGGGTTTAAGAAAACGGAATATTATTTCGACGATATCATTGTACATGGCACTACAAAAGAGGAATGTTTAAACAATTTAAAGGCGTGTTTGTCTCGTTTTCAAGAAAATAATTTGCATGTAAACAAGAATAAATGCACATTTTAGTCCAGAAAATAGAATATTTGGGTATGTTGTTGAGAAGAATAAAATTCTGAAATCACAAAAAGGTAGAAGTAGTTTTAAAATGTCCAGGCCTAAAATGTGGAAGAAGTTCGCAGATTTTTAGGATTAGTGACGTATTATTCCCGGTTTATATATGATTTAGCAACTAAAACCGCACCATTAAGGAAAATTTTACAAAAGAATGGTTCTTTAGGTGGACATCAGAGTGTGAAAAGGCATTTCTGAATCTAAAAGAAGACATAGCAAGTGAAAAGTGCTTGTACCATTTGATCCAGACTTACCAATTGTCCTAGGTGTGATGCAAGTCCAAGTGGCATTGCTGCGGTTCTTAGTCATGTAGTTGGGAATGAGGAAAGGCCAATAGCTTTTGCTTCAAGATCATTAACAAGCGCAGAAACAAATTACAGCCAGTTAGATCGGAAGCACTTGCGATAATGTTTGGCATGCAACATTTTTTCAAATTTATTTACGGACAGCATTTCACTCTAGTTACAGATAATCAGCCACTTACGAGAATATTTCATGAAAACAAAATTTACCAGCGATGTCTTCAACCCGTCTTTTAAGATATGCCAGTTTTTATCACAGTTCGATTATAAAGTTCAGTTCAAAAAGGGGAAGCATCATGAGAATGTTGATTGCTTGTCTAGAGCAACAGCGAGCCAGTTAACTAGTTCAACGGATATAGTTATTAATAATGAAGTTTCTTCAATATACATGGAAGCTGTCGTGGACATAAGTTCTCTAAAGCTTAACTCAGAGATACTTGTTCAAGAAACGGCAAAAGATGTTACATTAGCAGAAATTCAAAGGAATTTACTTACAAAATCAATCGAGTCTCCATATACTTTGGAAGGGAAATTATATTTTCAATGACCGAATAGTTATACCTCAGAGCCTTCGTGAGTTAACACTTCAAGAACTACATACAACTCACGTTGGAATAACTAAAATGAAGCAATTAGCAAGGCGTTACTTTTATTGGCCAAAAATAGACAAAAATATAGAAACTTTAGTAAGATCATGTGAAGCTTGTGCTTCAGTACAGTCAAATCCAGTAAAAGCTATTGTACATCCATGGTCTACACCAGAAGGCAACTGGGAGCGTGTACACATTGACTACGCTTCATTTGGGAAACATAATTTATTTATTTGCATAGATGCAAAATCGAAATGGGTTGAATGCAAATCAATAGCATATGCACCAAATTCAACAAGCACAATGGAATTACTTGAGGATATATTTTCGTTAAATGGTTATCCGAAGGTTATAGTATCTGATAATGCTACCATTTTTGTTAGCGACGAGTTTAAAAAATACTGTAAACAACGTGGAATATTCCAGAAACTCATAGCTCCAGGACATGCTGCAACAAATGGATTAGCAGAACGGACAGTACAAACCATCAAAAGAAAATTAAAATGCATGGGTAACTGCAACGCACCTATATTATCAAAATTACGAGCTATTTTGTTTCGATATTGTGCAACTCCACTAGCTTGTGGGAAAAGCCCAGCAGAGATGTACTTCAATCGTAAATTTCGTATTAGTTTAGATGCTTTAATACCGCATAAAGAAGAAAAAATTCAAAACAGTTTATTTCATTCAATAGTTAGAACATTTCAAGAGGGGGAGAGAGTACAGTCATGCGAATTACGTAACAACAAATACGTATGGATCTTGGGAACAATTCAAAGAAAATTAGGTACCCGACATTACGTGGTAAAATTAGATACCTGTTATACATTGAAACGTCACGTAAATCAATTGAAAGGTACAAATGTCAAGCAGATTATGTCTCATTCGGACATGATGGACACACCACAGAATGAACGACAGATACAAGGGATACCAACATTGAGACGTACAGTAGAATTGCAACCGCGTTCACAAGAGATGGCGACTGATGTTCATGATCCCAACAATGCAACGTTCGCCGAAACTGATCCACGAATCAGACGTTCAGAGCGCATTCGTAGATGCCCAACTTGGCTAAAAGATTTCGAGTGTAGGTAACAGTCATGGTTACAAAAGGAATTGGGGTATGGATCCTTCTTAGGGGGGAAGACTGTAGTGATCCAGGTTCAACTGGATGGATGTTGTTCAAGTAACCATGGTAATAAAATAAGTTATGTCAATGTAATATATAGTAAAAGAAATATAATCATCCAAACAGGAGGAATTCATTATATTTGTATTCAATTCTATTCATAAGAGTCACAACAATATTCTTCCACAAACTCTCTTAAAAGGATACTAGCATTCATATTATAATCAGGTTTTTGACAAACTAATGGACTACATAAGATTCTAATAGCCATGTGTAATTTTAAAATATGGTTGTATTGGTCAAAAGATAAAACATGTTTTAATACAAATGGTGACACATATAATAAAAACAACCGTAATTCGGTGGCTTTCCAATGATCAATCTTATAAATTGATTGTGGTTTCCTGGCAAATTCTCGAGGAATCATATTTGTTAAAGATAAATACATTGTATTGAACGTTTCAAGTTTAAATGGTATCATTCTAATTCCACATTTCCCTTTTACTAGCAAAAAAATTAACTTTCTAACAACACCAATCAGTACGACATGCATGTAATCTAGAGGTGTTTGATTTACAATATCAAAATCAGCAATTTTTTCAAAGGGAGTTGTTCCTTTATGATAATCTTCTTGAACTTTATCTCGAAAATTCTTATCAGTTCTTAATGTTGAATAATTATCTAAATATATCATAGTAGGTTTATCAGACATATCTCCTTCCACCATACATTTACTACAACTTATGCTAGCATTATGTGATTTTACACAAAGCGCAAAAGCCTTAGCAGGTGCATCGCAAATTAAAGCGTTTAATAACAATCTATAGTGCTTATTCTTCAACATAATTCCATTGAGTTGCAAGTGAACAAATTCATTTATGAAATCTTCCAAATAATCTTCAACATTATTAGGTTTTGATTGACCATGATAAATTCCAATGCAAAAAACAATACGCGAAGAACCGGGTATGTGTATATAAGCCAAAATAGGCCAAACTGAAGATGTTTCTGATATGGGTAACCCATCAATATTAACATGCAGTTTAATTGTGTCATTGTGAAGTTGTCCCATTTTATTATTACAAATATATAGCAGTGATTGCTCAATACCAAAGTGGTAATATGATCCTAAACCAACAGCTCTTACAAAACAATGTCTTGGTGTTTTTAAAAGTGTTTTACTGCTTAATGGAACATCTAAACCCTCGTCCTTTAAAATTTTTAGCAGTTTATTTAAATGGTCATGAGGAATATGACTTTTAATAGCCCACAAAGCAAGTTCCTTGATAAAACTCTTCTGGTCATATGCTAAATTTGTGTCTAGTTTTTCTTCGCCATTTTGCTGTTCATTTTGGTATTCACTATGCAATATTTTAACTGTGCTTTCTTTGTGGTTATTTGTTTCATGATTATTGCTATTTGTACGTTCAAGGTTCTCTGAAAATTCTTCAAGGTGGTCATCACATGTTTGCTGGTGCTGGTAGTACTCTTTGTCAATATTTACAATGTTTTTATAACCTTCGTTATCCATTAAACATTCAAGGTGAAATTTATCTTGACATTTGTGTTTAAATGAAATATTATTTTTAAACACTGTTAATTTGCTGCATTTCTCTTCAACTGCTTTCTCGTTTCTTTTGATTAGTCGTTTCAGATGACGTTTTGTGTAAGAATGTTTTTTCATAGTGAACTAAAATAAAAGAACTTTGGTACTGTGTAAAAACTATGTTTATGAAAAATCAATACTAAGACACGCTCAGAAAAAGTTCCAATTGTTCCTGTAGCACGCTAATATCTCACGTCACCCCGAAACAAAAGTTTTAAATCTCTAATTAAGTGACAAATTACATCGTGACTTTCTAATCGAATAGATACAAAGTCGCATATATTAAAAAGAGCACCTCACAAACAGTATTGTTAAACAATATGCATTATGAATATGAGAGCTTATATTTTTATTATAAATTGTGCAAATGAAAAATTTAACCTCTGGCAGCTCTTTACCATACTATGGAACTTTTTTCAAGTCACTAATGGTGCGATAATATGTCCAGATGTTAAAGAGATCATTTCAGTGTCAAACTGGCCGAGTCGACAATTTCTAAAAAACCACTACTGACCATTTCAAATCCATTTTTATAAACTTGTTTAGGTAATCCCATTGTAGTATTTTATTGCATATTTAATAATGCAACTTTGTAGCAAAGTTCAATAGTTTAAGGCTCAGTATAAAACACGCTTTGTTTTACTAAAAAGAATCACTTGTTAGAAGGGGAAAACAAATGGGATGGTCCAAAGGCCTGGCTTTAGTTTTATTGGTTACTCAGAAGGCTTGCCGATCCGATACAGACGAATTTAAATAATTATATAGTAAAATAAATGCTAGAATATGGAATCCCCACTACTATTTCAATAAAGAAAACTGCATAGCTACAATAAATTTTTGAAACATTCTTACCTCATTATGATGAATATCTTGCGATGCTTCCAAAGAGGTGTAGTCGTTTTTAAACATCTTTAAAGTGTTGCGCTAAAATAGAAAACCTATTGTAGTAATTTCATAACTTTTTATTATACGATAATTGGTTTAGGCTAGTGCCAGATAAACAAATTTTACTTGAACTTTGGAAACTGATTTTAAGTGTTGTTTTAAAACCTAATAAATATTGGAGTACAACAGGTCTTTGTATGTATAATAGTACAATTCACAGAGAATAAGTAAAGGAAAGCATATTGAAAGTTTGACATTTCATGTTCATTGATTAAAACCCAAATCATATTTACACTAGGGATGTACTTTTTAAATAACTTTGTTAAACGTTGAACTAAATATAAAAAACACGTTTACAGAATAACATGTATGAGTTGAACAGTAGAATCTCAAATTTAACAAGCAACAATATTGTAGATTTCCAATAAATTGTTTTACGTGCATAAGTCATGACTTTTAACATTGCTTGTTATAGTTTTTACCATAAAATGAAAAACACTCAGCATGAAGCATGAAGCCGTAGATTGCTCTAATATATATTCTTTAAAGTGATTAGTCATTATATTGTAAATTTGTGATATTTGTTAAAAGGGATGGCAACGATACATTGATACACATTGCTTTTATCAGTTATTATTACTAATTAGCAAACAAAATATTCAGTAAACCGCTATAACCTCACTAAAATTGTACAATATTAAAATACACAGATAAGAACAGTTTCTATACACATGGAGAAATCCAATATTATTATAAAACGTATATAAATTGCACTTACCTGCAATTCTGCAACAATAAGGAAAAACAATTTTTATTTAAAATAACAAAGCGTACCTATATGTATGGATCGATGACGTTTATAATGGCATAGGTCATATATTTCGTGAATGTTTAGTACAAGCATGTTCGCGTAGTTGGCGCTTTTAACAATTTCCTTTTGTTCAAATTTACAATGCAAATAATACCACTTTTTGAAGAAGTTTTATATACCTTTTTTTAATACTTACGGAAAACATATTTAAAATGTTAATGTATAACACAATTACATTTAAAATGCTTCTCCAATTCATTTAAAAATATTGCTTTTCTATTGTTCAACTAATAGTTGTATAATAAACTTTTGTATAAATGATTAAATATCCTTATATTAAACCAATTGTAGAATACCTAATATTCTGGTATTCAGTTAGTATTTGCATTTAATTCGTTCTTTGCTAAACATTTATAAAACTTTTATCAAAATAAGCATACTATTCGTCTCCAAACACAATATTCGTTTAGAATATGTTTTGTGCTACCTGGGGAATGAGGCTAGTAGATGGTGTTTATATACAATTATTTGTTCAAAAAAAGGTGAGGTAATAATTATGATTGCTTCAATGCTTTAGACATGGATTTTTGGTAAAACTCCATTCGAAACGCATGTAATCACTTGGATAACATTGCTTAAAAAAGAGTTTCCTCGTGTAAAACCTTCAAGAAGCTTTTCGTACATCTGAAGTATTGTAAGCATTAATAGTGGGCTTAAGAAAATATTTGCTGGTGACACCTTTACCTTTTCCAAAATTTTGTCAAATAGTTGAGTGGAATGAACAATATGCAACAGCAACGTTTTAAAAATGCATTGAAAAACTATTGAATTTAATAAATCAAAACAAGTATGTGTATATTTATTTAAAAAATTGCTTCATTCAAATGTTTCTCAATTAAATCATTCTTCTTAATCTTCTTTGGGAATGAAACCACTCATAGTTTTTAAAATCTATTTTATTTACGTTTCGATCCATGACCTAGGATCGTTGTCAAAATAATAAAAACTTCAAGTTTGACGTTTATGACACAAATTGAAGGTTACTTTGATTTATTGATGTTTGAAATATTTGGTTTGAGTACACTAAGCAAAAATTTTTAAAGTTTAAAAGAATGATTGCCTTCAATTTGTGTTGCGACCTGGGATCGATTTTCTTATGGTAAACGCTAACGTGAAATCAGCTGATTAATTTTATTGGTGAATTTTATATAAATTCAATAATTTGGGAAACATTTTTAACATGTTTCTATTTATACAATTGAGAGATTTCTGATTTTATGTCTTATTTTACCGAGATAAGACATAAAATCAGAAATCTCTCAATTGTATAAATAGAAACATGTTAAAAAATGTTTCCCAAATTATTGAATTTATATAAAATTCACCAATAAAAATTAATCAGCTGATTTCACGTTAAGCGTATTGGCTACTGTTTATAAGCTTGAATAAGGCCGTTATTCGAAAATATTAATTGGCAATAATTTCTTGGCTGATTATCCTTCTTATTTGAAAGCGGACTTACTTGGGGACTGTACCAAATAAACTCGAGGCTGGTGGTATTGCTAAAATAAATAAAAGCACTTCGTTTCGGTAATTGAACTGTTATATTAAATTGAAAGACTGCATTCTATAACTGTACGACAATGCACTTAAAACTAAAACGTATATAGCGTTAGCTACATTTTGTACTACTTGACACAAGAGCTTGAATAGAACTGAACGAGCAACAGAGCGTCACACAGCAGAGAGGCTCTGGTAAAAATGAACTTAACAGCTAGATGGCGTGGCGAGGATGTGTGAATACAAATTGAAATTTTCTTTAAAAATATTACAACCAATTTCGAACAGCTACCATAGGAAAGTCGATCCCAGGTCGCAACACAAATTGAAGGCAATCATTCTTTTAAACTTTAAAAATTTTTGCTTAGTGTACTCAAACCAAATATTTCAAACATCAATAAATCAAAGTAACCTTCAATTTGTGTCATAAACGTCAAACTTGAAGTTTTTATTATTTTGACAACGATCCTAGGTCATGGATCGAAACGTAAATAAAATAGATTTTAAAAACTATGAGTGGTTTCATTCCCAAAGAAGATTAAGAAGAATGCTAAACAAACCACAACAAACATACAATCAATTAAATCATGTTTACTTTTTTTATATAAATGTATTGATAGGTTCTTATTTCTATGTATAATAATATTATCTACTAGCACTAGCGATAATCTCGACTTCTTAAACATAATAATATTCAAACAATTTGTATTAGAGCTAATGTAATCATTTGAAAATAATATATCTACATGTATTAAAATGCCTCATATATTCAAATACTAGACTAGAATTCTTGAAGTATGTGAGCACTAAGTATTAAACACCATATATGGAATTTACTCATATAGGTATTGAAAGAATTACACATATTAAAAATAATATTTTTTAAGTACCTTTAAAAGTAACTTTTAACTTCTTACATACTCCAGTTTGGGTAGACATAGTCATCCAATCTCACTCTGCTTTGGTAGGTTGTATTCTGAGAAGGAACAATCATGAAACAAAAACGAAGCGACCAAAGAGGAAATATACTATACAAAGTGGAGAAAGAAATGTGCCTTTGAATAGAAGGGACGTTAAAGAATCTGAAGATATAAACCGCTAGGCAAAAACCAGATCTGATAGATAAGAGCTTAAGTTAGGTGACTGGCACTGGTGTGGGTTTTTTTAAAAATGTACGTAAAACAAATTAAGAAATGTAATACAATGTCCGATAGGTTAGTGACAGAATAATAGCAGTCACACTTAGTACAATATCAGCACACGCTGGTAGTTGGAACCATGATGATTAAGGAATTGAAAATGAATACGCAAATTCAGAAGGTTACCCAAGGTCTTAAAAATGGAAAGGGATTGCTAATCATAAAAGATTTTAATGCAGTTGTGGATCAAGGTATATAGGGAAGCGTAATAGGGTAGTATACTTTAGGAATGAGAAACAAAAGAGGTATGACAAGCTAATAAAGATCTGTATCAGAAACAAATTAATAGTACTTAATACATCAAGAGAGCTGGAAGCTCCTTAAGGATGTACTACTAAAGGAAGCATATACTCAATAGACTCCAACAAGTGCGCAAAAATGCCAGACATATGTTACAACAAACTTTCGGGCAATTCTGATCAATATCTCTGGATCCGTAAGAGATATCAACATGTCGCTAAATTATGTCATCAGCTCATTTTCGATGCTCTACAAATATGTAAACGGAGACCCAAAGGGTCAAGGTTTGCAAGTATTCGAGACCAAAACTGCACTATACGATTCGAGGTGTATTTGAGAGTTTTTGTCCTATCATCAAATTATTAATACAGAAAAATTAAAATAGAAATCTTTGTGAGGTTCCATTTTTCTATATGCTTTATTTAAAAAATAGCAAATATCAAGCCAGTAATACTTCTGTTGCAATAACAATTAATTCTCTGTCAAACACTAATAATAACGCCGAATTTTGAAAGTTTGTGCTTATTCCCACATTCTATTATTTATCATAGAAAAAATAGAACATGCAGCGAATGCTTCTTTGGAAATTTTGCTTGCAAAATCTTCGAAAAGTTATAATGAAAGTTACAAGTTTTTTAGAAGCTGGTATAGAACATATATATATTTTTTAAATAGGAAAATCCTGTACTCTGGGACTTAAACAAAACAATCGGTTTTTGTTGGTTGCCTTAATATGTCAAAATGTATAAAAAGGTTTTTCTAGTTTTCTTTTGAATCAAATATTTTACTTCAATCAGTTTTGAATAGATCCAATCTCTGCAATCGTAAATCTCAATAAATATTCATGACATACACATTAAAGACAATTTCATAATAGTTGAATCAGATAAAAAGAATGGGCCACAACATTCATTTGCAATTATCGCACAGGATAAACAACCAATTAATTTTATCAATGTTGTGAAAAACCTTGAAATGATAGGTTTTTCTTAAAAGCAAGATTTACTTTCATGTTTTGAAAGTTCGTTTGATTTATATGTGCATCTGTAAGCTTAGGTGCAATGCGGTTCGGCAAAGTATTATCCTTACTGTAGAATGCTTCAAGATCACTCCACTTGGCAGATTTATCATTCCATGTAATTATATTTTTTAATAAATTATTTCGGGTAGCTTTTATTAGATGAGGAATATCAAATAAATATGGAATAGTAAAATTGTCTACCTGAATAGTGGGTTTATCAATTGTTACACCTAATATTTTTGATGCCTGAACGAAATTTGATCCCATATCTGAAACTATGGCAGAAACATGTAAATTTATAGCTTCTAATTTCCGTATACAGTTTTCCAATAAAATTTTAATGATATTCGATGGCAACGTAGTTTCCATAAAAAAATAGGCAATGGGTTGTTTCCAGCTGCTTTTAATGTCTCTAACCATAATAACAGCTGCATACCTCGCTGCTTTGAAACTTTTTCCACAACCAACGTCTTCAAAACCAATAATTTCATCAGTGAAAATATTATAGAACAGTTGTGATTTCAAAGACATTTTGTCGATACAAACTAAACAACATCGGGCTAATTCACACAAACTATTAACTTTAACTTGCAAGCCCCTAAATATGCAATCATTTTCGATACCTGGTTGTAGTTCAATAAAGTGTCTCATCCTTTGTAGTGATCGCTTTGAAGGCAAATGAAACAATTTCGAAAGTAATTTATAACACCTAGGGCTTAGAAAATACGACAATGCAAATTCCTTGTACTCTGAACTATAGCCACGTCCGTTGGATTTTCTTTTGTTCAAGCGCACCTGCATGTTTACAAAATTTGCAAGAACGTCTGGAAGTAATTCCTAACTAAGTATTTCAAATGTTTCCACCGAAGATTCCCAAAAAGATGTTTTCGACAATAAATGTGGTGTTCGTTTGAGATTCCGTTTCACGTTTTTTTATTGTGCACGTAACTTTTCCTTCCTAGGAGAATGTGACGACATGTATTTAGGTGTTTGTGTCGACACAGTCCTTGTCATAGGTTCTGCAGTAGGCACTCCAGATCTATTTTCTAAAATATAAATCGTGTACATTTTTACATGCAACACAAATTTCAACATACCATTAAGTATTAATGGAATATGCTCTTATGGAAGAGTACCCATGGAACTTTGCGGACACGTTTGAACAGCAACAATCGATGTCACTGACTCCGAATAGACACGTGTGAAAGAAGTACTTGGTGTATTTTCAATAATAATAAAACTTATGTTACTTTCTACATCTCATTTTGTACAATACTTAACCATACCATCAAACAATGTTTCTGTATTAATACTTTGCACTGGTGCTGAAATGATGTTTTCTGAAAAAAAAATTTAGTATAAAAGTATAATGAATGTTTCAAATATACCTAACACACATATTCGCTTGCTTTCAGGAGTGATTTTCTTATCGTCATCATTTCTATTCCATTTATGTGTACTGATCACTGTCAATTCTTCATTTTGGGGCACAACAGCTGTGCAGACATCAACACATTCTCCTTTAGAAGGAACACCCAACGTTGGTACCACAAATGAATGTAATCGGTTTTTTAAATCATTTAAAAACATCTTGTCTTCAAAATGAACAGCACACACATGGCACCAATTATACAAAAACTCAGGAACTTTAGTTAATAAATCAGGCCTATTGCAAACTTTGGTTCAAGCAGAGGACCTGCAATGTATAAAATAAATTATTATTATACTACATAGTCTTTGGTTATGCAATACACCATCAGTTATCGTGACAAAATTATCTCATCAGTAGATGTTTAAGCAAGTATAAATGAAATAGCAAAAGTACGATATAGTCACAGTTGTTTAAAAAATTTCTTAATACATTACCGATTTCTAAGAGTTTTTAGACCAAAAAGCTATTAAAAAAAACAGATTATTAACAAATTTCCAACCGTAGTAAAATAAAAAATTAACAAAATTCGTAATATATAGAACATTTTCATTACTAACCTAAATAGTGACTGACATGTCGCTATTATTCACACCATAATAAAATGAACGTAGTGAATGAGATAGCATTAAGAAACCCATACTTTTATATATTTATTCAGTAATTGTAAGCTTTAGACCAATAGCTCATGTTTTTGACGTAAAAAATATTTTTGCATTTCTATTTCTACAGCCGATATTATTTTGTTTAACAAAATTGTTTAAAAGAGCACATCCCTGGTATAGGTTAACATTTTTAGTTAGTGCTTACCTTATGTATTGTTAAAATTGTTTGTGATAAATAAATGTTAGCTATTTCGGATAACTAAGAATAATAACTGGGGAAAGAAGTGAATAAGTGCACATAACTTTAGATAGAATATTGTTTAAGTTATAGATAGGTGATAGTAGTAGTAATTTTTATAAAAAAAAGCGTTAATAATGTTTTTATGGTTTTAAAATTTACTACATGTAAGTAACAGTAAGCACGTTTGCGAAAAGTACATTGGTATTCTAATGTTAACGCATAGCTCCCAATCAAGTAAAATAAAAAATTATTCTGCCCTCAACAAATATGTATTGCTTTTTTTACTCACCTGTTAACATCTTTGGGAAATCTGAAAAATGAAAATTCCTTGGTTGCCGTAGAATTCGAACATCCTAGTACAGAACAATACGAACCACCTTTCTTCATTGTTTTTTATCACAATACAAAATTAATCACTAGACTTAACACTAACACTAAAAACGTAATGGCGTAATGCGACACAACGGCAGTTGGTAACGCTAATCTATAATACAGAAGTTAGCGCGCTCAACTGTCAATGACGTCACACAATATGCAAATTATTACACGTAATGACGAAATATTCAAAATTCATAAAATTGGGTATAAACACATAGTACTCACATGAATAGGTACAGCTTCCTACAGAGTCACTTCCTTCCGGGTTGCTCGTGGCCCCCTTCCGGATTATTTACAGATGGTGCGCATAGCGTCCTTCGGGATTGCTCCGGCTAGCTATCTCAGGGCTCCCTTCCGGATAAAGATGGTGCTCCGGCGTGGACTGCGGTTCGGCCAGGTTGCGTCCAAATTTATCTTCTACCTATGTAGCGGTAATGACAGGAACGGGTTATAAGGAACGATAAAAAAGATAAGCAAAAAGGAAATCTACATACTAGAGATAAGATACGATACCAGACCCAACCACTCTTGTTGATGTTGAAAAGCAAAAAGCCACGTTTCAGCGTCTCTCGGAAAAACCCCACTCTTTCTTCCCCCACACGCGTCGGCGCGAAGTTCGTCCAACGCACTTCTGACGTGACGGAAATACACGCACCGAGTCTTTCAAATCTGTGGCGCGAAATTCCCGCACTTCAAAACTAAACTAAAAGAAGTCTAGTGCCGATTTTCGGCATGTAACAAAAAATTTATTAAACATAAACACTGTCATACTCCAGAGTCTTAAAGGTTCATAGAACAGGTTAACTGTAAAACAACAACAACAGACAACTTTTACAAATTGAAAAAGATATAATGTATTTATTCGTAAATAACACACTTGATATAACCCCAAAATTATTTTGGACGTAACAAAAGTAAATAACCACCAGGAACATGGCCGAAATAAGACATGCGCACAAAAATTCAAGATTGAGAGTGTCGCTTCTGGTATTGTATTCTGGGCTTTTACCGTGACATTCCCTTCCAAAGAAATAAATATCGCCGATGAAATGCCAATACCTCCTATCTATTTAATAACAGATTTCACACAAGAAGAAAAAACGTTTCACAATTTAATCGAATATCGTATGGTTTTAATTAGTAGTGTAGAATTACTTTCAAAAATTCACTTTTATGACTGTAGTACTGGCGCGGATTAACAAGGTCGTCTTTTTACTTTTTGTGTAGTTAGGAGGTATTGTCTTTAACATAAGTTATCATTATAATACTATTGTAAGTTAAGAGATAATGATCTTTAAACGAAGTTAAAAAAACAATTTATTTTCTGCACGCAACAAAATTAATGTAAAACTTAAAAACAAACTTGTAATAAGTATGCATTTAGTTGAAAAGCAGATTATCATAGTACATGTGACAGTACGATGGAAGAACTGCTTTTAACTGTTGTAGATGATTAAATTTTGTGGAGGAAATATGAAGTGAAGCATGACGTAAACTTGTGTAGCTAACTTCCTCAGTAATCTTTTTAGCTCTTAAAGGCAAATCTTTCCTGTCTTTGTCAAAACCTAGTTGTACGTTAATAGTTCCAGTATCAGGATTGTACTTTATGACCCGAATGTCAACAACTGTTGGATCTCATGCTTTACGACCCGGCCTTAGACTTGAATATCACCACGTTGTGGAATTGGCATAATTTTTGACAAAACTATAATCAACATCTACAACTTCATAAGGAAACGATTGTTTACGAGCTTCTCTGGTCGCATAAATGTAATCACTTGGCAAGTGAATTGATGTTTTTCAGCCGCCTTCTTTATTGCACTGTGGACCGAGTCACTCCATTTGAGTGTGACCCGGTTCCAGAAATTTTTGCACCACACTTGTATTATGTCATATACTAACGTTAAGCAACGCATTGCTTAAGATATTATTTCGGTTTTGATACGTGCAACTGTCAGAATATATTACTATTGGTAACTGTTTAGACAAACAATGTCGCTCTAAATAATCGATGATAAACGTTGCGAAAGTGCTTGCTGTTAAATCGGCAGCCGTTTCAACAAACCAGTAACAAGTTGTGTGATGGGTTGTTAAATTATACATCGTGAAATTGACACGTTAATTTTGTTGTGAAGTATAAAGCACTCGCTGTCAAATACGGACAGACCTTTACAGCTTCCATATCCATTGTGAGTAGAAGAAAATCACAAGCTGCTGCTTTATTCTTATCATTTTCGTTTTCTTGTCTTGCTCGGTCTTTGCGATTTATATGAGTTTGATAGTCGCTGTCATTTATATTCCCAGCTGAATGGCCAACACAAACATCACACATGTCCCTTTTCAAAACATATATCGAGATATTTTTGTCACAGACTGCCTTTTCAAATGTGAAACTGCAGACCACTAGCTCGTCATTTTCAGTACAGTATTTTTTGTAGGAATTATATAAATTTTTGATGGAATGGAAAAATTGTTCTAAAAACAACTTTGTTGTATCCTTTCTGTTATAATGCGAAAGCAGTTTTGGGATATTATCTAAAAAAGTGTGCAACGTCAGTAGTTTTCGTGCTATTCGTCGTCTAGGGGTTTGAAGTCTCGATTGGTTTTGTATCTCTATACATGGAACCGTACCGAAATTTGACTGCTTTACCCACGATTGCACAGCGAATGTTTCTAGGCAAAGTGTATTCAAAAACAAATCTGCATACTTGCACCTTCGAGTAGAACAAGTGTTAAGCGGTAAAAAGTAATGTAAAGTTTCTGAACGCCTTGATTCAATTCGGAAGTTTTTCTAGCTACATTGCTGCGATTAACCAAGCCAGCTACATAAACTTTCCTTTGATCCCAATTCAGGGTATTCAAAAAAAAAAAATTTCTGGCACGCCTCTTCTGTTATTTTACTACAATTCCTATTTATACTTCTCTGGCAAAAGTTTGAAGTGCAAGGTTGTCCGAGTTGTCTAGAAGGTCTGTGTATGTCATGCTGCATTTAGTTTCTCTTGGTTTTCTGTAACCCAAATATTTCTTTCCCTCCATTCTAAGCTTTTTATTCTTGTTTTTCTTCTCAGATTTCTGCGTTTTCTGCCCTCAGTCACATCTCCAAAATAAACAACTTAATGTGCTGTACCTTCTTCTTCATTTTCCATTTCTTCTAGTACCTGATTGGCAAAAGTAGATGTATCGTTGTCGGATTCTTCAGAGGCAGATGCCGAAGGACGGTAAGAACTAGATGAAGTACCAGATTTGCTTACAGAATCGTAATCATTATTAGTTCTGTTTAGGGCTATTGTATGTTCTTCCCCAGCATCTTGTCTTAAAACTGTATTAGGAACTGTTCTATTTTTAGTCTTCAAATAGTTTTCTACATCAAATGTAATTGAAGACGATACCAACGTTGTGCTTTTAAGCATAGAACTACAGGAAATGGTAAGATCTGTTAACAAACGAGAATTTTTTTTTAATAAGTGCGATTGTGTTTCGGAAATGGCACAATCTAAAGTAATATAACTTTCCTGCTTAATCATCTGGTCTTTGAAATTATTTGGTACAGACCAACGCCTTTTTTATGTTGTATTATGCCATTGGTACTGAAGGTAGTTTTAGAAGTTGGTTCCAAATGAAAACGCGAATCAATTGTACCATTCTTGCTCAGCAATGTTGGGAGTTGTCTATATTCAGAACTGCTGTATTCTCTGAAACTAATTATTTAGATTAATTCAGTTGTATAAATATTTCTAAAAATTAATTACTTTTGTTTTGCTCGTCTTTTTGCAATTCTTGTGGAACAAGTCTAGATATACAATTGCCCTCCATTTTATTATTTAACGCACGAATCAACATGTGGTGTGACTGTCCTTTAAAATGTTTTGGCAATTGAGACATTTTATCTGAAAAGAATACAATATTAAATTGAATAATATCATTCCATTAGCTCGTATCTGACGTAATTATTGTATTATGAAGACAATATTTTAAGAAATATCTCTATCTACAGATTTGATAAACTAAAGTTGATTTTAAAATACAATTTACATTAATTATTTTCACTGAATCACATAATCTACCTTTAAATGTTGCTCATATATCAACATACTTCATCATCATTAAGTCTTCAGTTCTAGAACTGGTTAGACGTGTACCCTCGTTTCCTAGTCTGAACCAACCTACACACATTTAATTAGAAATAAAAATTTATTATTATAACAAGATCGTATTAGAAACATATTGTAACGGGCTACTACTACCGCGTTTCTTTAATTTAAAACAAGTAATAATAATGGTCTTTATTACTCACTGTTCACAAGTCTAATTAACAGTATATGCCTTATTTATAGATGTTTTCAGTCCACTTAACAATGAAGCACTATTACACTAATGAATTTACAAGCACTAATATCTTCTTAAACTAACTTCTTTACCCTAGGTCCAATAACCACACTAACACAACTATTTGTTTATACACTTCTATTTATTTATGTATACTGCAAGCTGCATGCACATTAGACACAGCATATCATTTATGTATATATTCTAAAAACTCAACTACGTTTACTTTACAACGATATAATTTATATTAGACATTCAAGAATAGACTAACTCTTACATTCATAAGCGGCCTTATATATACCCTGCATTAAGATATGACTTATTATCTAGAACTTTGTAGAAGGATTCTCGAATGCTGAAGAATACGCTGTGCCCCGGGCGTTTGTACGTTTGACGGGTTGCCTAATAGTGGATCGCAACAATATGCTCAGGTAGATACTTACATTACAATTTTTACCTTCCAATGTACATCATCATTAAGTCTTCAGTCCTAGAACTGGTTGAACGCGTACCCTCATTGTTTCTTAGTCTGAACCAACCTACACATTTCCCTGAAACTTGCACAGTCTGCATCTATCACTATTTGTCTGATCTCGGTCTACCTCTACCTATCTTTTCCTATCTCTGCTTGTAATATATCCTGTACTATTCCCCAGAAATGCCTTAGAACGTATCCTGTCCTTCTATTTCTCCTATTTTTTCGTTTTCTACAGATATCTTTATTCCTCTACTATTTCAACCACCCATTTGTTATTAAATTTGTCTGTCCATGCTACCATCCACATACATCTGAAGCCCAGCATTCCAGAAGGCTTCTATCTCTTTCTGTCTGCTTTTCCTACTGCCCCTATTTCATATATGTACTGTGCTGTGCTCCACACTATGCTTTGAACAGTTTTCTTCTTGTATCTATGTTCGTTGTCTTTGAACATAGCCGCCGTTCTTTCTTGTTTGATGCAGTTCGGTCACCTTCTATTGTTTTACAGTTATATACCCTACTTCCCCAATATTCAGTTGTATGTGAAGGGGGGTAAGCAGCCTTTGGCTGCCAAGTTCCCCCCAGCACTTGAACCATTGTCGAATTAATAGTTTTCCAATTTATCTTTTCGCACAATCAACATTAGTTGAAAATATTTCACAATCAATACCTGTAGTTGTTTATAATAATCATCAGATTTAAGAGTACTTATTTTTTCGTCGTTGGGTTTTACATCTTGAAACTGGTCGGACTTGTACCTCAGCTTATTTATTTTCTGAGCTAGGTTACACTGTTCCCTGCAATTGTCACAACAGCCGATATACAGCTCAATTTACTTCTATTGTTTTCTAATTATATGCCCTATTTCACCGAGATTCATTAGTATGTGAAGGAAGTTAAGTAGCCCGCAGCTGCCAAGGATCCCCCAACACTTAGACATTTGCCGTATTAATAGTTTTCAAATAAATCCTTTCGCACAATTAACATTAGTTGAGAGTATTGCAAAACCAATATCTGTAGTTGTTAATAATAATCACCATGTTTAAGTACAGTAATTATTATTGTCATTAGTTTTTCCATCTTGCAACTGGCTGGAAGCGTACCTCCATTGATTTCTATGCTGAGCAAGCCTAAACATTTCCCTGAAATTCTTACAGCCTACATCTTTCACTATCTGTGTGCAGTAGTCGAACCTAGGTCTGCCTCTACTTATTTTTTTTCCTATCTTTGCTTCTAATATACTCCGCACTATTCCCTTGTGTCTTAATATGTGGCCTATCATCCTATTTTTTACTGTTTTCCACATATTTTTTTCTTCCCTTACCATTTCTAGTACACCTTTGTTCTTAACTTTGTCTGTCCACGACATCTTCATCATTACGTCTGTAGCACCACATTTCAAAGGCTTCTACCTTTTTCTGTCTGCTTCTCCTACTGTCCAGGCTTCACAGCCATACAGTGCTGTGCTCCACACATATGTTTTAAGCAATCTTTTCCTTGTTTCTATGTTTGTGGTCTCTGAGGACAGTAGTTGCTTTTTCGTGTTAAATGTAGCACAACCTTGTGCAAATCTTTGTTTTATATCTTTTGTATTTTTCCCATCTTGCATTATTTGACTTCCTAGGTAGCAGAAATTCTTAATCTCTTGTAAGTTCTCGTTACCTATTTGTATTCTTGTTTTTGATTTATTTTCCCTTCTTTTGCATACTAGAACTTTAGTTTTATTTTTGTTAATTTTCATACCATACCTCTCTGTTAGAACTGTTTCCATTTCATTAAGAGCAGCTTCTAACTCTTTTTTGCTAGATGCTAATACCCCTATATCATCTGCAAATCGAAGCATATCAATCTTTTGTCTCTGCATATTAATTCCAAATGTCTTCCTGCATTTGACAGTATTTATTGCCTCTTCTATGTACAAGTTAAAAATTAATAGGATAAGGCACATCACTGTCTCACGCCTTTCCTAATATTTACTTTTTCTACTTTCTTGCTCTAATTCTATTACCGCTGTTTGATCTTTGTATAAGCAATGTACTATCCGTCTATCCCTAAAAGTTATTTCAACCTTTTTGAGTATGTCGAAAATTTTTTTGCATTTCACATTGTCGAATTCTTTTTCTAAATCTACAAATCCTATATATACGCTTTCTCCTATCTCTATTGTTTTTTCCATTATCACCCTCAGAGGTAAAATACCTTCCCGTGTTCCCCTGTTTAGCCTAAACCCAAATTGATCTTCTCCCAGTATTTCTTCAGCTCGTTTTTCCATTCGTCTTTGTACAATTCTAGTTAATATTTTTGAAACGTGTGCTGTCAAACTTATTGTTCGAAAATTTTCACATCTGTTCGCTCCTCTCTTTTTTTTTTTGGTATAGTTACTATGATGTTACGTTTGAAATCTTTGAATATCTTGCCTGTCTCATACATATAGCTTACAAGTTGGAAGAGACGTTCTATTACTGCTTGTCCAGCGGCTTTTAGAGTTTCTGCTTGCACCTTATCTATACCCGGCGCCATACCATTTTTCTAGACCCTTTAATGCTAATTCAAGCTCATCTGTAAGTATAAGATATTCTAGGTCATCATTTTCAATGTCTGATTCCTGTTCTAATGCTGTTAGTTCCTCTCTTGAATATAAATTCCCTATACATTCTTGCCATTTATCGACTTTTTTTACATTTTCTATAATGACGTTTTCTTTCGCGTCCCTTATATTTTTACTATGTGGTTTTATATCCCTAAAATTCATTCTAATTAATTTGTATGTTTTGTCTGTCTTTCCTATTTCCATCTTAGTTTGTACCTCGTTCCACTTTTCATCAATCCATTGTTCTTTAGCTTTTCTGCATTTGCGAATAATTTCCCATTTTATGGCTTTGTATCTCTGTTTTCCTGCTTCATCTGATCTATTTTTGTATTTTTGTCTTTCTTCTATTAAATTCAGAATATCCTTTGTTATCCATGGTTTCTTGTTTTTTTTTTGTGTACACCCCACAATATCTCTGGCTGCCATGTCTAAGCTGGATTTAATGTTATTCCATTCTGTTTCTACTTCCTTAGTATCAGAAATTTTCCCGATATCTTTCAGCAATTCATTTGACTTTTTTCAAATCTTTCGTGGATATCTTTATCTTTTAGCTTCAAAAAGTCAAAATGCCTTTTCCGTTTCTCTTTTTCAGATTTTTAAATTTAAGTGCGGCCTTCATAATTACGATGTTGTGGTCAGAGTCTATATCTGCTTCTGGGTAGCTTCTACAGTCTTTTACTTGATTCCTAAACCGTTGTCTAACAAGAATGTAATCTATTTGATTTCATCCTATATCTCCTGGCATCTTCTAGGTGCATCATCTTCTAACATGATGTTGAAATTATGTATTTGTGATGGTTAAGTTATTCTTGCCGCAAAAATCTACCAGCCTATTTCCCCTGTCATTTCTCATGCCTAAACCAAATAAACCCACTATTGCTCCTTCTCTACCCTCACCTACCACTGCATTAAAATCCTCTGTAATTATTAAATTTTCATGTTGTTTTACGTATCTTAGTATGTCTTTGATATCTTTGTAAATTGCTTCTACCTCTTCCTCACTGTAGCTAGAGGTGGGCATGTATACTTGTATTATTACTGTATTTGCTGGTTTAGATTCAAATCTAATCATGAGTACTCGTTCGTTTTTTTGCAACTAGTTTTCTACATGTCGACCTATCTTTTTTTGCATAACTATCCCCACACCCGAATTTCCTTTCTCTGATCGTGTATGAATTACCCTGAAGTCTCTATTCCAAAAACCCCCGCCTCTGGTCAGCGGACTTTGCTGATTCCTACTATGATCAACACACTTAACACACAGTAATTATTAAAAAATAACCAAAATGGAATACAAAGCCAGCAATTATTAATCTGTGTTTCAATCGAAGCATACAACTACAATAGTATATTGTACAACGAGCATGGAATGATGCCCATTTCTCACGAGTATGATAAATTGCAGCACGAGCTGAAAGCGAGTGCTGCAAATCATACGAGTGAGAAATGGGCATTCCATGCGTGTTTTACACTATACCTTTTCTACGACTGTAGTACGTACTTTTTAAATGTGATACCTCTTTTGTTAATATTATAAAATACATGGTAAGTATAGGAGTATACATTTTATTAATATCATAAGTTTATTATCGTTTGTGAATATACATAAATTCAAAGAAAAGTACAAATTTATCATAATAAAAGTAAATAAATTGATTTAAGTTTAGTTTTTAGATTCATTATTATTAACAATATTAAAGGTTACATTGCAATTATTAAACGTCATTGTAGAAGGTGTTTTCCCAAAAACTAAATTTTCTTGACGTTGGAAATTCTTGTCTTTGGATGTTGATGGAACATTTGATGTGCTATCAATTGAATTTTGTATTATGTTGCCTATATTCAACTTATTTGTAAAAGAATCGGCTATATAGTTTTCGGCGACTGATGTTGATTTCCAGCCACCGTGCCTTTTTAAAGATGTTATATCTTCTCCAGCATCTACAAGAATAGTGGCGGAAGATCTCCGGAAGCAATGACCAGTATATAATTCCAGATTGGGTAGTTTTAAATACGTTGCAATTTGCTTTCCCATAGCACCAAATTTATTGATACCCACTTTCTGTGTGGTGCATTTTCCTTTCTGATAATTTAAGAAAAAACTAGGATTGCAAACATTTGATGGACGTAGATTACAGTATTTTTTGTGATTTCATAAAAATTACTCGTTATCGTAAAGCTGTGTATAATTTTTGTTTTCGTGTCGGGAACTGTAACTAATATCGCAGAACCCAATTCCGTGAAATGAGTAATCTTCATCTGATGTAATTCCTGTCTGCGGCAAGCACCCATAATTCTCATAATTAATGCAGTCTGTAACAATATAAAAATAGCTATAAACACGCATTATTCTCCTAAGTTAATATTACATACTTTTGTCAGAAGAAACTGTTGATCCGGAGCCTCAGTAATAAATTTATTTATTTCCTCTGTTGCAAAAATTTTGATTTTTTCGATTTATAACCGCTTGACTTCCGTTTGAGAAACGCTCTTAATTTTCCATACTTTGATATATCTACATTATGATGGATGGTGAGACTTGTTCTCTACATAGAATAATGCGTCCACAATGTCGGAGATTTATACTTATTAGATAATTCATTAAAGTACGCAATTAAAACATTTTCAGAATAAGATGTTGTCTTTTGATCTCTTCGCCAATCCATAAACGATTTATAAGCAGTCTCATATTTTTTTTTGGAAATTTCCGGTAATAAATTTAATGTAGTTGCATTTGCAGCTTCCACAATATTTGGAGGCGTCGGTTCTAGTTCGCTTTCACTATCACTAGCCATTTTTTAAAGACTTTGCAAATACTTTAAGATTTTAAACGCTTCCACAGTATGAAATTATTTATTTGACATTTGTTGGTTTATTATTTGTTTCATAGCCCACCTTTGAAAACTCGACCGTCATTGGAAATAAGATGCAAGTGCATGGCTACTTGATTAATAGAAATATAAGCGCAACCGTGCAAATTGAACATTCCCGCACTGGTTGCATAGCAACTTGCCTAGCAACGAGTGCGGGAATAAAAACCTGTATAGAATGTAGTAGATTTCTCTATCAAAAACACACCTAAAATAGGCTCGTTCCAAAACAGTCGTAGAAAATAATTTATTGTGGGAGAAATTATCTCCCACGCTAAAATAAAACACGTAACTCCGGATGTAAATGGATTATTTTTATTTTCTGCATAACTATACACACTTAAAGCAATCATTCATAATCAGTATCCAATATAACATAACCTTCTTATCTAAAACATAAAGTGTCTCCACTACTCCTAATGTGGAAATTAAAAGTTAGAAAATCAATAGAGTAAGAACTAAAACATAAAATGTCTACAACTCGGTCATTCTGACATTTTGACCGTCCTCGGTCAAAGCATAACATAAATTTAAACTGACCAATTTTTCCCTCACTTCAACATAAATCATAGCATAATACATAATCATAAGTGAATAAGTAACATCATAAGGCCATAAACCATAACTTCATAAATAACATCATAAGTGCCATAAATTCATAACATAATATTACATAAGCAATAAGTGTCTTAACATGACATAATTATTTTTGATGTGAACGATCGTAACATAATACATAAAACCCAAAATTCATAAAAATTACATAATTCATAGTTCATAAGGTATCATAAAATCACAAGTCATACATAATATTATCATAAACACAAAATTTTCACAAAGAGCATAAAACAAACACAAATTATGAAGGAATCGTGTCAGTAAAATACGATTTCATTTGATCGGGACTAACAACAGTATTAAAAGGCATTTGTGTCAGTTGAAACCCATCAATGTTCTTCACCACATAATGATCATTACTCAAAATCTTATCAATGACATAAGGTCCCTTAAACTTTGGAATGAGTTTCTTATTCACTCCGTGAGTGGTGTCCACATTCCTAATTAACACATACTGACCAATGTCGTATGCAGAAGAATCTTTATGTCTTTTATTATAATAACTTTCATTATATGTTTGAGTCTTTTTTATATTTTCATCGGCTAATTCCCTAATTTTTATAAGGTCTCTGTCCTCTTGAGCGTATAATTCAAGAATAAATCTACTCCTATCATTAATCTTGCCTAATTGGTCAACACCAAACAACAATTTACTGGCAGTTTCCTTTGTGGACCTGCAAATGGTATTGTTCATTGCAAATTCAACATCTCCTAAAATAAGATCCCACTTATTAGGTGAAACTGATAACTTAGCTAACATCGGCGTAAAAACCCGATTAAATCTCTCAGCTTGCCCATTGGAACGAGGAGTACCAACCGATTTCAGGGGTGGAGGGTTTGTACCTGGGTAGATATACCTGCTTATTTTAAATATTGTGCTTCGTGGTGCTACGATGACTAATCATCAAAGCCAGGGGTCGGCGTTGCGAAACGACCATGAAGATACCAAAAATGACCAGAGTGAACCATCCATTGGGAAAATACATGGAAAATGATTGGTTTTGGACCTATAGACTTAAATGACTAACCAGAAATATGTGCACTATGAATTTGCAATACCTAGACAAGGTCATGGTCATAAAAGAAACTTCGCGCAATTCCATTTTTTTTCCTCCTAAATCAGTCATCGTTTTTTTCTTTTTGGTTATCCAAACCCAGAGGAGTAGAAAGCTGAGACTCTCCAAGCGACATACCCACTAAAACCACTCCCCCTGGCGGATGCGTATGCCAAACGGCTCCGCCGCACTGCAACCTAAAAGGCGTATTGTACTGACCCTGGTTATGTATTATACCCAATCTGCAAAAGCTGCACCCGGAATCATAGAGTACAGGTGCCTTAAAGAAAGGGTATCGACTTCCTTCGGGTCTAGCCTTGGTCGCCTGAAAACGCGCTGTCTCGTTCTGTCCAACGCCTCGCATCTGCATAGTACATGCATTGCAGTCTCCGGTTCCTCTGAGCATAGTCTGCATTCGAGGTCTGCGTTATATTTATGCATCCTCTGGTCATGGTCATAAAAGAAACTTCGCGCAATTCCATTCTTTTTCCTGCTAAATCAGTCATCGTTTACAATTTTCCTTCTGTTTTTGCAAGCAAACCTATATGAATATTATGAAAGTTGTATGTAGGATCACTTTCATTTTTTCCTGATTACACTATCGACCTTAATCATCTACTATGAGCAGAATCTATAAAACGTTACAATTTTTATATTGCCCCTTGAAAAGGCTTCTTTGTCGCAGTAAGCAAAATCCCATGTGGTATATCCTGCTGAGCCATAAAAGCTTTGAACATACCCCTTGCGGCTAAATGGCGACTTTTACAATTATATTTATGACACTGGAAGTAATACTGTAATGATGGAGCAATATTAATTTTGTGTTATCCCGTTCGGCCGAGAAGTTATTAGTAAAAGTTATAGACAGTTGGAAGAAGGTAATCTTGGATGTATCAAAATCGAAAACTACAAGGAGAGCGTGAGCTTCTCACACACCTAATTAGTAATTTTCTCTTCTATTTGGGTTACACAATAAGTTAATAAAGAGGGAGCTCATTACGGGAATCTCTGACGTACAGTGACTAATAATTTCATAATTATATTAGAAAGTTTTTCACACTCTGTATATCCTTTATCCCAGCGCTTTTCATTCACGCTTATGACCAAGGCAATGCTAACAACGTTAGTATCTAGATAAATGAGTAACCAATAAAGAGTGGGGCTTTCGATTCTTCCTCCATATTCCTTTGACACCACTTCTGAAAACCTGAAAACAAAACAGTTTCAGTTTGGGCAGGAACTGATTCTTTGACAATAGTAGATAAAGAAACAGGATCAGGTAAAAATTTGACGACAACAGCAACAGGCAGTATAGCTACGGGTTCACTAACTTCAACGGGACCTTCTCCATCCGCATTAGGAGTTATCGTCACTTCAGCTACCGCTGTTATTGTAGACACTATTACCATTTACTTGGTGATAGTTCTTACCATTTAAAGGTCGATAAAACAGTTTACGAAGTCGGTAATACAGTTTAAGAGTTCATAAATACATCGCGCAAGCGCAATGAATACGAAAGCAATGCAACGCCCCTGGCGGCCGGAAGCGCGAACCTTATTACAGATTCCGCGTTGCCAACTACCATGACGTCACCATTACACAAAATTATATTGCGCCATAATCGGAAATATAAAAATTTAAACAAAAGTTCATATCAGTAAACAAATTAAACACGGTATTACTTACCCCGGAAATCCGAACGTTCTGCGGGGTTGAACCAAAGTTGGCCTCTATCAAGGTTCCTCAAGGCTCCATCTCGGAGTAATCAAAGATGGTGACTCGTCATCTCGGGTCGTGCAGTCCGATACGATATGCAGGGAATGACGGGAAAAAAACCAGGTAAAGGAGCGACAAACAAAAGATAAGCAAGCAAGGAACTACATAGGTAAAGCTAACGATACGTTACCAAAAAACGACCCCTTCACTCGAAGATCAAAGGCAAAAAGCCTCGTTTTTAGAGCGCCACGGAAAACTTGTCCCCACTCTTTTGTCTTTTACACATCCGCCGAAGTTATTCGTCCAACCCTCTAGAGTCGCACGATCTGCGCAAATGCACTATGACGTAACGGAAGCACGCGCCTAATCTTCTAGAATTCCACGCGCCGCGTCTTTTGAAATTATGGCGCGAAACTTCCGTACATCAAAACTAACCTAAAAACAATGTTTAAGTGCCAATTGGATTGGCACGTAACAACACAACAGAAATTTCTCGAGTAGAACCATTTAAGAAAGCAGGAACAAGTAAAATTTTCACAATAACAGCGACAGGCATTAAAGATACAGTTTCCTGAACTTCAACAGGACCTTCTCTGACTGAATTAGAAGTTATCGTCACTTCAGCGACATTTGTGCTTGCAGACACGACAGAAATTTCTTTAGTAGAATTATTTACGAAAGCAGGAATAAACTCTTGAGGAACTAGCTGTAAATCACTAATTGGAAGTCTAAGTTGCAATGGTGGTCGAGGCACAATCTGCGGTGAGAGTGAATACGTAGGATCCCTTTGATCATAGTTTGAATCGCAACGACAGAAAATTTGGTTCCTGTTAGTAGAGGTTCGGTTAGTAGGGGCGTGATAGCCGTAACAATCAATATTATAATTTGAACACACACATGGTTGAAAAGGATAGGATGTGCTGGTAGTAGGGAGAGCAGAATGAGGTGTAGAAAAGGACGTAAGACTAGAGACAGAAACTGGTTCGAAACTATATCTGCCGAGAAGGGTATGCCTTGATAGTAGTAGCAGGACGACCTGGATGAGGTACAGAAGAGAACATAGAATTGGAGCAAAAGCAATTATGCTCCTAGCGCCAAGAACAGAACTTGGAATATTATTCGAAGATCTATTAATAGTAGGACGACAGTTCGGACAGTTACGGCGAGAAAGTCGCTTATGCCCGCAACCATAGCAATGGAGTACTTGAGGACGAGTACAACGTATCGAAACAGGACCAGGTTTGTCGCAATTAAAGCATACGACCTGACGAGTAAAAGCAGAACTAGGAAGAAGAACAGTAGAGCGTACGGAAGAAGTATCGGATCTATCCATAGGCGCAGGAGAAGCCTTAACAGCTCGGTTATATGAAGGAAAAGTATTTTCCTCAATAGTAGCAGACTTATAAGCAAAATCCGGTTCATCAATAACAGTATGTTGTTATTGACTAGGTGATACGGAATTATCGGCCAGAATCTCTACCGGTTCTAATTTCAGACAATCGTACTTAACTCTTGTAAGGAGCGTACCGTAGGCAAATTGGCTCGATAGAATGGAGCAAGGTTACGAAGCACAATGGACAATTGATCATCCTCCTTGAAAGGTCCATACCACTGGAATAGGGCCGTCATACACGTGAAATAGTCAGTAATGCTTTCTGAGGGCTCCTGCTGTCTACTGCAGATACCATCAAACAGTCTTATATCCATATCAGTCATTTTGAATACGAATAAGAAAAGAAATTGGGAGAAAGCAATTAAATAAAGGCTAACCGTAACTCGATAAAAGCTCAAGAAAAAAAAATTATTGCGAATACAGGACAATTTAAAACATATCCGACGAATAAACTTCGGGAACACCAATAGGAGCGAAACACATAAAAAAATTGTTTTACCTCTACAAAATTTGTTGGCAACAGAAGAACCTTATAAATAGGCCGTTTCATCAAGTACCTAAAACCCATATTAGAAAATGGTGGCTAAACAATTCTCGAGTCCACAGCGTAGAGCGGAACAGAGGGGCTCGGGATTACACAGTGTTGGTGTCCTCCCATACCAAAAAGCAGCGGCAATCCAACGGGTCGCTAGGTCCACCGAAGGTAGAAGCTACAATAATTACGAGTAAAGATTAATTTATTTACGCAGAAAACGACTTTTTTTTTAAACCGCAAATACTTATCACACAGTGTGGTTAGTGTGGTGGATAAGATTAATCGAGAAATGGTAATGATAGGGAAGGACCAATTGCTATTATGTAGCAATACCGATGGCAGTGTAGCGGTTATGTTATAAACAGAGCAATTACGATAAACTACTTAATTAAGAATATAAATACCTTAAGTCTGTGCCGCACTGGGCAAGAGAAGTCACACACAAAAGGTAGCGGACACCCAAGAGCGCGCGCGCTTGGCGTGGTGTCGTTTTCAGGACTCTCGTTCAACTGTGTTTTCTGTCACCGCACTGGGCAAGAGAAGTCACACACAAAAGGTAGCGGACAACCAAGAACACGCGCGCTTGGTGTGGTGTCGCTTTCAGGACTCTCGTTCAACTGTGTTTTCTGTCACCGTCCGAGTATGAATCATGTTACTTCACGCACTCGCACTACGGCATATTGTTTTACTAAAACTGTAGGGTACCCGCACTAATGGTATTTCTTGCCACCACTGCTAAATTGTTTAATGATGACGTAACACAGTGTGTGCACGAAATTGTGAAGATAACAATAAAGAAAAAGTTAACGACGAGTAATCGTTGTCATATAAATACAGAAAGAATCGAGTAAATGAATTTGTTTTCTAGCAAGGATTCAATGCAATACTCGCATTATCATACTGAGGTGTTAAATAGAAACTTGGAAACAACCTCTTATCGAAGAAGCGCCATTCATTATTTTCACGAGTCTTTTGATCGTAGCAGTATAAGAATTAATTGTACACTATAGCAATGTGTAGCAAGACAGCGGACACCGAAAACAAGGTACCGACTATTTAAATTATAGAGTAAACTTTTTGTTTCGAAGTAAATAGGTTTAAAATGAAAAATTATTAGGAACCGTACTTATTGCAGGAAGGCAAAATATACAAGATGCCGTTTGAGTATTGAAACAGAATCTATGTGAATGAATAAAGTAAGACAAAGTAGGGTGTGTTTTAATTTACCGCCGAAAGTGAACGTAACAAATCTCACCCCCAGCAAAATTAAAAGGTCTGGGTAGGAAAACAAAACTAACGAAGCAGGCAGTATAGTACTAACCAAAGAAATACAAAAAAAATTGCTTAAGAAAATTGAAAAACAAAAAAAAATACCTGATATACAAAAAAAAACACATCAGAATAGAAAAATTCTCATCCGGCTCTAAGAACAAAAATACCGGACAAAACCAAAAGTGAAAAGGACCACAGGGAAAGATAGGTAGGTAGTAGCAATGGGCAAGGACAAAGGTAGAACGTCGTCAACACTGTCAAAGTCGCTACAGGACGGATGCTTCTTCGGAAAAAAAACAGTACAGTCTTCAACCTAACAAAACGATTGGTTTCCTGCTGAAAAAACCAAAAGTAAAGGAAAACAAAAAAGGAAGAAAACTATCAGAATCGCCAAAAGTGTCAAACGTCAAAGTAAGCCAAGGAACAACAAAAATGCTGGATAGATAAGAAAAAAAATCAAAATATTTCAAGCTGTAGTCCCCAAGAATGGCAACAAACGAAAAACCGAAGAAAAGAACTGCTAACTAGGCCTAAAGTCGACGAAGTCGTTGTTTACGAAGAAAAGAAAAAATGGTCCAGAAGCACATACCACAGGAAGTGGATTGAAAAACATGTTACCAAGTCAGCACGAAGACCGACAGAAAGTAACACCAGCCACAGGAAAAAGGAGAGGAATGTGGAACGAAAGGAACGAAGAAAAAAAGAAAAATAACATAAAAAATAACACCAAGCAACAAGTACAAGAACCACAAAAAACCCCTAAGAATCGCATAAAAGAAAATAAAACCGAATCCCAGTGTAGCTATGTATGCGTATGTGTGTGCGCGCGCGTGTATGTGTGTGGGTGTGTGTAAGAAGTGTGTGTGTGTGTGTGTGTGTGTGTGTGTGTGTTGGACCGCTTTAGTCGCCTCTCACGTCAGGCAGGTCGTACCATGGGTTTATTCTATTCCCGGACCCACACGGGTTGAAGAAAAGAAATGAAACCCAGCCAAACAGGGAAGCAAATAAAGAAATCTTAAAGTCCAGAAATCAAGTCCTAAGGAGAGTAAAATCGGCATAAGAATCTGGAGGCGCGAGAACTAGATATTGAGCTTAAGACGTTTGCGTCGTTAGAAAGAAAATGAAACTAGATCAAAGACATTAGGATTTTGCCGACATATATCTTTAGGTTCCGAATCCGCATAGACTAATTTCTGTCTCTTTTGGGCAGTTTTCTGCAGAACAGTAACGGCAGGGGTGTAGCAGTTGTTGCAGGCGGTTTATGAGGTGGCGAGGATGGAGGTAGTAGTGGTTGTCGTAGTTTATGAAACTCAGAACGGGTTATGGAAGAAAGTTGTTTGTTGTTAGGATTAAGAAAGTCACCGGTAGAAAAGGAAACATCTTGGGTTGTCAGAATATCAACGGCAGAAAAAAAAGTATTGGCTGTAAGAGAATCAACCTTACGAAAAGAAACACAAGCAAAGCACACTTCAGTTACGTTAGAGAAAGGGACAGAAGCAGATAAAATTTTATCGATGTTAGAGAAAGGACTAGCAGTATCGCAGTTACGACAGAAAACATCATTGGCTGTAGAAGTATTAACCTTCGGAAAAGGAGCAGAATCCGATAACACTTCAGCAACATTACATAAAGAAACAGAATTAGGCAGAATTTCATCCACCTTACAAGAACAAACAGCATCAAGTAGAACTTCGTCGACGTTAGATAAAGGAGTAGAATGAAGTTTATCAACATTAAAGAAAGGAGCATAACCTGGCAGAATTTCATCAACCTTACAAAAACAAACAGCATGAGGAAGAACTTCGTCGTCAACATTAGAAAAAGAAACACCAGCTAGAATTTCACCAATCTTAACTAAAAGAACAGAAGCAAGTGGAATTTTGTCAGCATTAGATAAAGAAACACAATCAGAAAGAATTTTGTCAACATTAGAACAATGAGTAAGAGCAGGTAACGTTTCATCAACGTCCGATATAGGAGTAGAATCAAGCAGGACTTTATCAGTGCTAGACAACGGAGTAGGAACAGACGAAACTTGTCCACAATAGGAACGGATTTCTTGACAATAGTAGATAAAGAATCAGAATCAGGTAAAACTTTGACGACAACAGCAACAGACAGTATAGCTACGGGTTCACTAACTTCAACAGGACCTTCTCTATCCGCGTTAGGAGTTATCGTCACTTCAGCGACAGCTGTTATTGTAGAAATTTCTTGAGTAGAACCATTTAAGAAGGCAGGAACAAGTAAAATTTTCACAACAGCAACATGCATTAAAGATACAGGTTCCTGAACTTCAACAGGACCTTCTTTGACTGAATTAGAAGTTATCGTCACTTCAGCGACATTTGTGCTTGCAGACACGACAGCAATTTCTTTAGTAGAATTATTTACGAAAGCAGGAATAAACTCTTGAGAAGCTAGCTGTAAATCACTAATTCGAAGTCTAGGTTGCAATGGTGGTCGAGGCACAAACTGCGGTGAGAGTGAATACGTAGGATCCTTTTGATCATAGTTTGAATCGCAACGGACAGAGAAAAGTTGGTTCCTGTTAGTAGAGGTTCGGCTAGTAGGGGCTTGATAGCCGTAACAATCAATATTATAATTTGAACACACATATGGTTGAAAAGGATAGGATGTGCTGGTAGTAAGGAGAGCAGAAAGAGGTGTAGAAAAGGACGTTGAACTAGAGACGGAAGAAATTTTGTTTGAAACTATATCTGTCGAAGAAGGGTAAGTTTTGATAGTAGTAGCAGGATGACCTGGATGAGGTACAGAAGAGAACGTAGAATTAGGAGCAGAAGAAATGTGCTTCTAGCGCTGAGAACAGAACTTGGAATATTATTCGAAGACCTATTAGTAGTAGGACGACAGTTCGTACAGTTACGGCGAGAGATTCCCTTATGCCCGCAACCATAGCAATGGAGTACTTGAGGATGAGTACAACGTGTCGAAACATGGCCAAGTTTGTCGCAATTAAAGCATACGACCTGACGACCTGACCTCAATAGTAGCAGACTTATAAGCAAGACGCGGTTCAGCAGTAACAGTATGTTGTTCTTGACTAGGTGATACGGAATTATCGGCCAGAATCTTTGCCGGTTCTAATTTCAGACATTCATTCTTTAATTCTTGTAAGGAGCGGACGGTAGGCAAATGGGCTCGATAAAATGGAGCGAGGTTACGAAGCACAATGGACAATTGATCATCCTCCTTGAAAGGTCCATACCAGTGAAACAGAGCCGTCATACACGTGAAATAGTCAGTAATGCTTTCTGAGGGCTGCTGCTGTCTATTGCAGATACCATCAAACAGTTTTATATCCATATCAGTCATTTTGAATACGAATAACAAAAAGAAATTGGGAGAAAGCAACTAAATAAAGGCTAACCGTAACTCGATATAAGCTCAAGAAAAAAAAATTGCGAATACAGGACAATTTAAAACATATCCGACGAATAAACTTCGGGAACGCCAATAGGAGCGAAACAACAAAATAGAAAGTAGGAATAGAAATAGAGCGCCAGCGTTTTCAACGGACTAGAATTATCGGCGAAAACACAATCCCGATAATCTGAAACAAGCCAACCAATGATACTTAGCGATCCAGAAAGAAAGCAAAACTAAAATATAAAACGATCGAACCCACACAAGAAATAAATAAAAATGATCCTCATGTGAGGAACACCAAAGAGCCGAAAGAAAAAAAATAAATAATAGTTTGAGCACGAAGAGAAAAAAATGAGCAGTATCAGGCCGAGAAAAGTGGATAATGTAGGAACTTAGGCAATAACAAAACAAATCAGGCCAGAAACAAAATCGAAGCAAACGATAACCAAAACCAAAATCGAAGCCAAAGCTAAACATAACAGGATCGGAGAAAAAGGTACCCACAACAAAATCGGAGCCCCACGTCAGGGCGTCAAAATTTATGCTACGTACATGGACGTAGCTGGCAGAACAATGAAAAAATGCCCGGGCTCAGTAGGTGAGTAGGCGAGGTCTTACAAATACAAAAAAAAATATAAAGGAAAGCCTGAAATAAAAGAAATAAAAAATCAACAGTGCTTATCAGTACTTATAATTAACTTAAGTGACATTTTGGAGAGCCATAACAGTGCATTACAACAAAAAAAATCAATAACCACAATATACACACATCAGGTATAACACAAGAATCACTCTTTAAAAAGGCGAGCTGTTGTTTTTAGGTCCCTCTCTTATGTTAATTACCCAAAAGAAAATTAAAACTCTAAAAACAGCAGCTCTGAATTCTCATTGTAAATTTAAAATTAAATCTATAAGGTTTTCGCTACGAGATCTTAATTAACAAAAATTTACAATTACAGCACCAACAACAGCTCTAAATCACCATCCTGAGAATAAAGTTAACTACATAAACTTATCACAGTAAAAGGTCAGGATATAATACATTATTATCAATAAATATCATTTTCCATAAAGAGAATCGCATTACCCCTACAAAATTTAGTCGGCAATAGAAAAACCTTATAAATAAGTCGCTTCATCAAACACAGAAAACCCACATCAGAAAATGGTGGCTAAATACTTCTCGAATCCACAGCGTAGGGTTGGTCCTAATGACAAGGCGGAACAGAGGGGCTCGCGCAGTGTTGGTGTCCTCCCATACCAAAAAGAAACGGCAATCCAACGTGTCGTTAAGTCCATCGAAGGAAGAAGCTACAATAATTACGAGTATTGATTAATTTATTTACGCAGAAAAGTACTTTTTTTTCAAAATCGCAAATACTTACCACACAGTGTATGCACGAAATTGTGAAGATAACAAAAAAGAAAAAGCTAACGACGAGTAGTCGTCGTCATATACATACAGAAAGAATCGAGTAAATGAATTCGTTTTCTAGCAAGCATTTAATGCAATACTCGCGTTATCATACTCAGGTGTTAAATAGAAACTTGGAAACAACTTTTTATCGAAAAAGTACGATTTATTATTTCAGCGAGTCTCTTGGTTGTAGTGGAATAAGAATTAATTGTACGCTATAGTAATGTGTAGCAAGCCAGCGGACACCGAAAACAAGGTACCGACTATTTAAATTATAGAGTAAATTTTTCGTTTCGAAGTAAGTAGGTTTAAAATGAAAAATTATTATGAACCGTCCTTATTGTAGGAAGGCAAAATATACAGGATGCCGTTGAAGTATTGAAACAGAATCTACAAAGTGAACGTAACAATCCCTCCCAGCAAAATTAAAAGGTCGGGGTAGGGAAACAAAAGTAACGAAGCAGGCAGTATAGTACCAAAAGAAAAATCGCTTAAGAAAATTAAAAAGCCCAAAAAAATTCACCTGATATACAAATAATCACTCCAGAATAAAAGAAAGAACTCTCATCCCGCTCTAAAAACCAAAATACCGCACTAAACTAAAAGTGAAGAGGACCCCAGGGAAAGATAGGTAAGTAGTAGGAATGAGCGAGGACAAAGGTAGAAGAACGACGTCAATACTTTCAAAGTCGCCAAAGGACGGATGCTTCTTCAGAAAAGAAACAGTACAGTCTTCAACCTAAAAAAAAACGATTGGTTTCCTGCAGAAAAAACAAAAGGTAAAGGTAAAGAAGAGAGGAAGAAAACCAATCGTAATTGCCAAAAAAAAATCAAAATACATAAAGCTGTGGTACCCAAGAATTGCAACAAACAAAAAACCGAAAAAAGGAACTGCTAACTAGGCCTAAAATCGACTAAGTCGTGGTTTCCGAAAAAAATAAAAAATGGTCTAGAAGCACATACCACAAGAAGTGGATCAAAAAATTTTACCAAGTCAGCGCGAAGATCGAGAGAAAGTAACACCAGCCACAGGAAAAAGGAGGGAAATGTGGAACGAGAAAAAAAAAGAAAAAAACAAAACGAATAACGCCAAGCAACAAGTACAAGAACCACAAAAACCCTATGAATCACACAAAAGAAAATAAAACCGAATCCCAGTGTAGTTATGTATGCGTATGTGTGTGCGTGCGCGCGTGTGTGTGTGGGCGTGTGTAAGAAGTGTGTGTGTGTGTATGTCGCCTCTTACGACAGGCAGGTCGTACTAAAGGGCCTTTCTATTCCCGGATCACACGGTTAGAAGAACTATAAAGAAAACCCAGCCAAACAGGGAAGTAAATAAAGAAATTTTAAAGTCCATAAATCAAGTCCTAAGGAGAGTAAAATCGGCATAAGAATGTGGAGGCGCGAGGACTAGGTATTGAGCTTAAGACGTTTGCGCCGACAGAAGGAAAATGAAACGAGATCAAGGACATTAGGATTTTCCCGCCATATATCTTCAGTTCCAGAATCCGCATAGACTAATTTCTGCCTCTTTTGGGCAGTTTTCTGCAAAACAGTAACGGCAGGGGGTGTAGCAGTTGTTGCAAGCGGTTTAGGAGGTGGCGAGGATGGAGGTAGTAGTGGTTGTCGTAGTTTATGAAACTCAGAATGCGTTATGGAAGAAAGTTGTTTGTTGTTACGATTAGGAAAGTCAACAGTAGAAAAGGAAACACTATGGGTTGTCAGAATATCAACAGTAGAAAAAGAAAAAGTATTGGCTGTAAGAGAATCAACCTTACGAAAAGAAACACAAGCAGAGCACACTTCAGTTACGTTAGAGAAAGGGTCAAAAGCAGATAAAATTTTATCGATGTTAGGGAAAATACTAACAGTATCACAGTTAGAACAGAAAACATCATTGGCTGTAGGAGTATTAACCATAGGAAAAGCAGTAGAATCCGATAACATTTCAGCAACATTACATAAAGAAACAGAATCAGGTAGAATTTCATCTACCTTACAAAACAAACAGTATCAAGTAGAACTTCGTCAACGTTAGATAATGGAGTAGAATGAACTTTATCAAAATTAAAGAAAGGAGCAGAACCAGGCAGAATTTGACGACGACAGCAACAAGCAGTATCGCTACGGGTTCACTAACTTCAACAGGACTTTCTCTATCCGCATTAGGAGTTATCGTCACTTCAGCTACAGCTGTTATTGTAGACACGACAGAAATTTCTTGAGTAGAACCATTTAAGAAAGCAGGAACAGGTAAAATTTTCACAACAGCAGCAGGCATTAAAGATATAGGTTCCTGAACTTCAACAGGACCTTCTCTGACTGTATTAGAAGTTATCGCCACTTCAGCGACATTTGTGCTTGCAGACACGACAGAAATTTCTTTAGTAGAATTAATTACGAAAGCAGGAATAAACTCTTGAGAAGTTAGCTGTAAAATACTAATTCAAAGTCTTGGTTGCAATGGTGGTTGAGGCACAACCTGCGATGAAAGTGAATACGTAGGATTTCTTTGATCATAGTTTGAATCGCAACGAACAGTAGAAATTTAGTTCCTGTTAGCAGAGGTTCGGTAAGTAGGGGCGTGATAGCCGGAACAGTCAACATTATAATTTGAACACACATATGGTTGAAAAGGATACGATGTGCTGGTAGTAGGGAGAGCAGAAGGAGGTGTAGAAAAGGACGTAGAACTAGAGACGGGAAGTAAATAGGTTTAAAATGAAAAATTATTATGAACCGTACTTATTGCAGGAAGGCAAAATATACAGGACGCCGTTGGAGTATTGAAACAGAATCTACGTGAATGAATAAAGTAAGACAAAGAAGGGTGTGTTTTAATTTATCGTCGAAAGTGAACGTAGCAAGGGTTTGTATTTGGGTAGATGTTCCTGTTTATTTTAAATATTATTCTTCGTGGTGCTACTATAACTAATCATCGAAACCAGGTGTCGGCAATGCGAAACAAATGACTATGAAGATACCAAAATGATCAGAGTGAACTATCTTTTGGGAAAATACATGTAAAAGTGATTGGTTTTGAACCACTAGACTTAAATAACTAACCAGAAATATGTTTTAGTTTAAAATATAGGGGAGAGTAGATTAATTTGAACCAGTTTTACAAATTTTACCATAACTTCAAAGATAATACACTTTGAGTGAGCAATATAAGGTCAATATACAGACAAATCTGCAAACTTTTATTTGTACAAAAAGAAACGGATAAAAATAAAAACATTTAATTAAAAAAACTAAAATTAATTTTTTTGAAAAGTGGTGCAAATTTGACTACCGGTTGGTTAAATTGAACTACTGGTATCCATAATTTGAACCAATTAGACTAAGTTTTACACATATCGCAAATCAAAATTTCGTCTTCTTCAATTCCAGCACACTTATCATGTACTCATTCTGCACACACTTGACATCTAATCCACACTCCTTCTGCTACGGAGTTGGAGTAAAAATCATGACAATGTAGACATAAGGCATCTTCATCTTCTTCATTTGATTACAATGTTTTTGTGTTTTTGGTTTTTTTTTGTAATTTATGTTTTACTTTTTGTCGTTTATTTTTACTCCGAGTTTCTCTGTTATTGCATAAATCAGATTTAACATATTCAATAGCTTTATTAGTTCTTATGAGCTTTCTGTGTAGTTTTGCTCTCTGACTCTTCTTTGTTTCTTTTTTTGTCTCTAAAACAGTTTTGTATGGTGTGCTTGTCAGTTCTACAGTCGATGATGAAATTTGTTTCTTTTGTTCACTGATTTGGGAATTTTTGGGAAGGGTACATATCTCTTTCAAACTTTTGTTGAACGTATTTGGAATGATTTCTAATAATACGTTTGATGAAGGTAGACAAATCTGACTATTTAAATTTGGTGGTGTTTTTTCTGCAGGGATTTGATGTATTTCCAGATTATCTACTACTATTTGTCGATCAACTGCAAGCGATGGTGCAAAACTTTCACCAAGAAAACGATTCCTATTGACAGGCCAAATACTATGTGCTTTGAAAGCATTTTCAGCTGTTCCTACAGTTGGCGCCTTTCCATATGCTTCATTAATAAGCTCTGCAATGTCGTAAGCTGAAATTGCCCTTCCAACATGTGCCCGCAACCAGCTATCCTGTGCCTGCGCAAAATAACTTTGCAACGGTTTAAAAAATGCCACGACAAGAGGTTGAAGCTTATGTGTTGTATGTGCGAGTAACTGAAGGAGGTGAATATTATTTTCTCGGACAAATTCTAATGCAGCCAAGTTATTGCTGTAGGCCGAATGTCCATCTAAAAGTAATAAAACGTCTTTGTTAGGACCAGTGTTTATGATTTTATGGAAATGTTTGAGCCAAACTAGGAAAAGGTCAGAATTTATATAGCCTGAATCAGAAATCTCACAAATACTTCCACTAGGAGCTCCTCTTGCTAATTCAATGGTAAATCTTTTTCTTTTGAAAATTAGCATGATCTTTTTCTTTTGAAAATTAGCATTGACGGAATATAAAGACCAGCAGCATTGGCACAGCACACAACGGTTGTGTTAATACCTCGTTCACCACTAGCAATTCCATCCACTTGTCGTTTTCCTTTTTTGGCAATAATTTTCTGCATTCTTTTTTGCACTGTGGAATATCCAGACTCATCTACATTAAATATTGTATTCGCATCAATTTTATATTTATCCACCAATTTTTCCAAAATATCATAAAACTCTGTTACTCTTTCTCGGTTAAATCCTCTTGCACGAGCAAGCGAAGTAGATTCGAGTTGTCTCAGCGAGAGCTCGTTATGGCGTCCCATAAATCCATAAAACCATTTCTTTCCAGCCATGCATTTTATTTTATTGAATGGATGAGGGAGTTTGTGTTTTTCTGTGAATTGATATGCAATTCTTCGGATATCTTTGATTGTTAAACCAAAGAAGACTTCTTCGAACTTCCGAATATGTTTGACTAACAAAGCCTTCATTTCAGCAGTAAAAATAGGTTTAATACCGATTTTTTTAATGCAGTTATTTGCGATTTTGTTTTGTCCCCGAACATGTCTTAGAAGGGTTGATTTGTTGATGTTAAATCTTCATTGGCATTTGTTTAAACCAACCTCATCTTTGTAAGCCTTAATGGCAAACTCCATATCCTTTTCGGATCATTTACAATAATTTCCCCTTTTCTTTGATGGCATTATTCTGAAAAACATATGCATAAATAAATTCTTCATGGAAAATCATTTAAGATATTATTGAATAAGTAATTTTTGGTAAAGTACGCTGGTAAATTGAATAGATCGAACAGGTTTTCTAAAATGAACCGGTTTAATTTTTGAATCCCATACCAGGTTCATCTTAGGGAACAACAAGAATTTATTTTTTACATAACCTAAAATTTGTATTTACAAGTGTTTTTAGTTGAAATTTGCAAGACACATCAAAATAGTGTAACAAATATGATAGTAATAAAATACAGTACTCACCTCAACAATTTTTTTTTTAATATCTTAGTTTTTACCTTAAAAATATTACAAAAATTACGAGCAAAACAAGTTTTATGCTGTACGTGATTAACGGAACATACGAATGTCGATCCAATAGAAGAACTATAAGTTTCTGATAACACGGCCTTAAGATTTGAACACGTTTGTTTCAGAATAAGAAATGATTGAGATGGTTCAATTTAGGTGGTGGTTCAAATTAGGCTACTCTCCCCTATGCATGTGAACTATGAATTTGCAATACCTAGACAAGGTCATGACCATAAAAGAAACCGTGCAATTCCATTCTTTTTCCTGCTAAATCAGTCATCGTATACAATTTTCTTTTTGCAAGCAAACTTATATGAATGTTGTATCTAGGATCACTTTCATTTTTTCCTGATAACACTATTGACCTTAATCATCTACCACGAGCAAAATCTATAAAACGTTACAATTTTTATATTGCCCCTTGAAAAGGCTTCTTTGTCGCAGTAAGCAAAATCCCATGTGGTATATCCTGCTGAGCCATAAAAGCTTTGAACATACCCCCTGCGGCTAAATGGCGACTTTTACAATTATATTTATGACACTGAAAGTAATACTGTAATGATAGGGCAATATTAATTTTGTTTTATCCCGTTCGGCCGAGAAGTTATTAGTAAAAGTTATCGACAGTAGGAAGAAGGTAATGCTTGGGTATATCAAAATCGAAAAGTACAAGGAGAGCGTGAGCTTCTCACACACCTAATTAGTAATTTTCTCTTCTATTTGGGTTACACAATAAGTTAATAAAGAGGGAGCTCATTACGGGAATCTCTGACGTACAGTGAGTAATAATTCCATAATTATATTAGAAAGTTTTTCACACGCTGTATATCCTTTATCCCAACGCTTTTCATTCACGCCTATGACCAAGGCAATGCTAACAACGTTAGTATCTAGATGAATGAGTAACCAATAAAGAGTGGGGCTTTCGATCCTTCCTCCATATTCCTTTGACACCACTTCTGAAAACCTGAAAACAAAACAGTTTCAGTTTGTGGTGAAACGTGTGTGTTGATTGATATGAAATTGATAAGTTTGTTTTTAAACCCAGCGTGGCTAATTGAAGTTTCCTGTTATTATTTTTCTTTTTGTTTATATAAACCTTGGGTTTGAAAGCATGGGCGGAAGGGTGAGATTAGATATGTTAATCCAAGACTATTTTCAATTCAGTTTTAATATATTTGTGTAATGGTTAATTTTTATCTAACTGACTATAACCGACAGGTGTTATGTCGCGGTAATGACCCACTTAATCCACGATAATTGTAATTATTCAGGGTTAACCCTTATAGCGCGATTTGTTTTACACTTGCCAACTGTTAGAACCTTGATTGTGAGATTGGTGCACTTTAAATTAATCCCAGTTCGTCGAATGTACCGTTGTTTTGCGTCGAATCTATGGCATTCTGAAAGATACAGTTTTCGAAACGCGTAAGAAACATGCAAAATATAACGTATCAAACCCTTCCGGAAGGAAATTGAATTAACCTCGTGTTGAATAGTATGTTGTTATCATCACCTCGCTACCACTGTCCTGGTTTCAAATCTTTTGTGTACGAATATTACCACTTAGACGTACGTTTACAGCGTCAGCTGTAAGTTCTTCAGAAATGAAAAGGTTTCCTGTTGGAGTGTAGTCACAAGCTTATTTAATCAAATTTAGACGCTATGGAAAAGGGTGACAGACATTCTACAGAATGGGCCCTGCTTTTCCCCTTAAAAGCGGGGTTATTTTCAATGAAACACTCGCAAGTGACGCGTTCTGCTGACAGAATCAAAAATAAACCAAATGTTAAAGCGACATCCCAAGACAGATTGCGGATGCGTCGTGGTTCTAGTATGTCCGAATTGGATAAACTAACAGTAGGTGGATTACCGGATTTGGTTAGATCGACAACAGCAAGTCATCAGTTATCAGCAAGTCCAGCTTCTTTACCTCATAGTCCATATTTTTCGCGTTCGCTGTTAAGTACCGCAAGTCCGAGTGTTAGAGATAGTATAGGAGATCTAATGAATGAAAAAAAGTATGGAAGTAGTCAGTGGAGTGTGAGAAGTGAAACTTTAATTGCGCGTGTAGTGCCGTTATCGACTGTAACACCTCGTCAATCACCACCTGGTTCGGGACCTCCAGATGATATCTTGGACACGTATATATGTGAAGATTTTGATTGCAGTGGTCCTCTTTCAACTGCTCAACGAGCGCAGCGACTTTCGAGGCTGATTAAGCAGCAGAGGTCAGTTGTAATTCAAAAACAACGTTTAACGGTAAGTTAGTTTTATTTAGTTTTCTTGTCGTATTATTTGGATATATTTCACACGCCTTTAAGGCAGCTCTACGCTTTACCTATATAGGCTTCATAAAATACACTAAAGCAAAGAACACATTAAAATAACTGGTTGTGTAATATTAAATAACTTGACTTTAATTCTTAATAAATTTGAAGTCGAACGCATCTCGCAGAATCTATGGTGTTTTTGCGCGCGTGACCACTTACAAGTCTACGTGTAAAAATAATGCCCAATCACTGAATCAAAGTTTTGAAAACAATATTAATTAGTAAAACAATTATTGGAAACGTCAAGTTTCCTTATATATATATATATATATATATATATATATATATATATATATATATATATATATATATAGGAAGAATAATCCACATTTGGAATGCAAATGAATGCTTAATATATATTAATAGTTATTAAGAGTTATTATAATAGTTATTAATAGTTATTAAGTAATTAGGCTAGATAGCTCATTTGGTTAGAGCACTGATCCAGTGAATCAGAGGTTGCAGGTTCAAATCCTGCTGTAGCCGTTCTTTTAGTGGTTTTCTATTACTAGTTCGATTTGAAATGGTAATTCAACTTTAAATACAAGGTTGGGTTTTCATTTCATCTTAATAACTATTAATATATATATATATATATATATATATATATATATATATATATTACTCATATTTAGACCAGGGTAGAAAATTAAATAATCACATCAAATAATTGTAATCACCGTGTATAAGGAATTTCATTAAATAATACGCGTTATTAAAACCATGAAGCATAAATAAACTCGGTTGTTTCAGTAAAAATAAGAAATTTAAATTATTTATAAGACGAAGCAGTATTAAAAAGCTCTGCGTGTAATGTAATTATTTCTAAACAAAGAGAAATTACGTGCAAAGTTTATATTAATTAACCCTATTTTAAGTAACCGGTAGTAAAACAAAGTGTACATATAATAATTAATATTTAAGTTGTATTCGCTAAAAATGAAAAGAATAGAAATCAATTTTAATTGGAGTTAATTAAACCGTTAATAACATATAATACCTATAGAAACTTGTAAAAACCCAAGATTAAAATACCACGGAATAAGGCTCTGAGAATTAATAGTATGTTTAAACACCTGGGTTTATTTAAAAAGCTCATTCGGCGTAAATTTTGCAGATAATTAATATTTCAAAGAATCTTGGGAAAACGTCGCATAATAGTTACGAGAATTGCTAAAGCTGGGTATTTCACACTCCATGTGGACTAAAATAATCGATAATAAAGAATATCAAGTTGCACCAATAAGAACACGGTAGAGAAGGAAAGAGAAAATGCGTCAAGCAAAGACACATATTGTAAAAGGCGGGATTTAAGCAACGTCACGGGGTCACAATTGGTTAAAAGAGGATGCAAATATCAGAGGTAGAACAACAATTTCTGTACAAAATCAATTAGTTTTTCTCGGACATGCTTGCGTGCCGTGTGGAAATTTTCTGAGATTTGAATGGGGCGAGTGAAAATTCGTAAAAATCGACGCGTGAGCGGCAGACTGGGAACATGGCATGAGAAATTCTTTAGAATTACCCGTTTTGGGGAACAGACCGATAGACAGGCTTTTGCTATATATACCGAGATGAAGATAAACAAGCTCTCTTAGACTCTTAGACTTTTGACGATTCGATGCGTTAAAAGCTCGTACATACGCGACTTGATTAAAGATGGTAAACCGTGCATTTTAGTTTGATTAAATAATTTAAAGTTTGCTAGTATATTTTAGTGATTCAAAATAGCTTGTTATTTACGTGCTAACATGAATGTACTTCAGTGCACTTAGATACAAGGTAATAAAATTTAGTTTCACTGTACCAATCAGCAAAATTTACAACGACGAATGTATACACAAAAGTAGGCAGTTTTGGCGTATATTGGTGACAGAAGCATGAATTCTTTGCGATTTTTCGGGGGTGTTAATAATTAAATGGTTCAAATACGTGTCTGGATCCATGAAACAAGGGTCAGATAAACACAGATGAGTTCCGGAAAGGCCCAGAAACGACTTTGAATGGATGGTGATGGAGAAAATTTAAAAGCGTAGAGAATCAGAAGCCGTAAATATAATCCTGGTGAATGGTGTGATTAACTAAAGAAACGATACTTTGAAGCTACGAGGACAGTAACCTTCAGGTAAATTATACTATTTTGTTTGACATTTTTGTGTGTATTGAATGACTTTATAATTGATGTACTTTAAATGGACATTAGTGAAATTGTTCTAACCATAAAAGTTTAATTTTAAGATGAAATTTGCTTGTTTAAGTAAAAAGGGGTATTTTGTTTTGATGTTCGGGAATATGATGAAACTTTGGGTATGTCTTTGAGCTCAATTAGACAAACCTGGTTAATTAACGTAAAGGGGTGGTAGATGCTCCCTTTATACTCAGACTCCGGTCTGCTTATATTGTTATATTAATTAGTAGGCATCCAACAAGGACTTTAATTTTGGATGCACAGTAAAATGATAATAAAATTAATCCTGAAATTCTTTTAAAACTGAATTTTATGCTGAATTTTAATTTTGAAATTTTTATGTATTCTGAATATTGATGTAAATAGAGTTAACGTTGATGTTTTTGGTAGGAATGTGTTGTTTTTTTTTATGAATGAGGAGGTTTATAACATTAGGTGAGCAGCCGAGGCGAAAAGCGTAGTTCACGGATTTTAAAGGAAACACAGCATTCTTGACGCCCAAACTGTGGGGCTCGAATGTTTTTTATTAAAGGGCCAGTACCTGCAGATAATGAGAAGATTCACAGCAATATATATATATATATATATATATATATATATATATATATATTGCTGTGTATCCTATAAAAAGCCTCACCAGAGTCAAAAAAAATATTCGAGTCTCTAGAATTGGGCACCAAGTTTTGCTGTGATTTTCGCCTTGTTGAATCTCTTCTGATAGTCGCCTTTGTACTCTTTCCGCCTCGGCTGCTCACCTAGTTGAAACTTTCATCCTCATTCATAAAAAAAAACAAACACATTCCTACCACAAACATCAACGTTAACTCTATTTACATTAATATTCATAATACATTAAAATTTTAAAATTCAATTTCAGCATAAATTTCAGTATCATAAAATTTCAGGTTTAAATTTGTCATCATTTTAATTTGCATCCAGAATTAAAGTCCTTGTAGGATGCCTACTAATTAATTTAACAATATTTGCAGACCTGAGTCTGAATAAAGGAGCATCTTCCACCCTTTACGTTAATTAAACAGGTTAGTCTAATTGAGCTCAAAGACAGACCCAAATTTTCATCATAATCAAGAACATAAACTGCTAAATACTCCTTTCTGTAAACAAGAAAATTTCACCTTAAAATTAAAATTTGTCGTTTGTACAAATTCACTACTGTCCATTTTTTAGCAAACAAATTATAAAGTTATTCAACACACACCAAAACATCAAAAATCGAACAACAAAGCATAAGTTACCTGAATGTTAATGCACTCGTGGCTCCAATGTACATCGTCCTTTGTTAATCACACCATTCCGACTGGGTTATGTTTACGGCTTCTGATTCTGAACGCTTTTTAAAATTCATCTACAACACCATTCGTTTAAAAAGTTTCAGGGCTTCTTAGGAACGCATCTATGTATATCTATATCTTGTTTATAGATCCAATCACGTTTACTAATAACATTTGATTACTCACTCCCGAAAAATAGCACTGAAATTCATACTTCTTTCCCGCTATACCGTAAACTGCATACTTTTGTTTATTCATTTATCGTTACAACTTTGGATACTTGGTACAGTAATACTCGCAAATATAACTAAACTTTATTATCTTGTATCTTCTTTTCTAAGTGCGCTAATGCATAATAACTTGTATCGTAGCACGTAAAGAGCAAACTTTTTTAAAGTATTCAATAATCACAAAATATAAGAGCAAACTGTTTCAAGTATTGAATCAAAATCGAAAATCTAAGAGCACTGTTTAAAGCATCGAATAATCAAAAATCTAAGAGAGCGAAACTGTTTAAAGTCCGGGTTTATATAATAGCTCGCCTGTATGTCGGTTTTGTCCCGCGACGGCCAGTTTTCAGAATTTCACATACTATGTTCCCTTTTCGACAGTCCGGCACGCGGTTCTATTAAATTTGCACACGCGCCAGTTGAAAATCTAAGAAATTTTCACACGGCTCGCAAACACGTCCGAGAATAACTAATTAATTTTCTATAGAAATCGTTACGTTTACACCTCTCATATCTGCATCTTATTACAACCAATCGTTTCCTCGTGACGTTGCTCAAATCACGCCTTTTATTATCTGTGTCTCTGCTTTGCGCATTTCATCTGTCTTTTTCTAACTTGGTCCTAGTGGTGCAAATCGATACTCTTTACTATCGGTTATTTCAGCCCACGTGGATACGCGACGTGACTTACTTGAGTTAAATAACCCCGTATCTAGCCTTTCCGTTAACATAAGCTACGGTTTATCCGACCGTTTCCAATATACGCAGAATTTTCATGTTTATCCAAACAAATTAAACTGAAATTGACTTTTAAAAATATGCAGGTGTGTGCTCCTAATAAACGTTTTAATATAATTCTCAGAGCTTGTATTTCATGGTATTTTAACCTTGGATTTTCACAGGCTTTTATGTTTATTATATTATTAATAATGGTTCAATTAACTCCAACTAAAATAATAATGAATGGCATTGACTTCTACCCTTTAATTTTTAGCGAATACGCACTAAATATTAATTTATTATTTATACACTTTGTTTAATACCCATTACTTAAAATTGAATTAATTAATATAAATTTTGCACGTAATTTCTATTTGTTTCTTTACTTGAAATAATTAAATCACATACAAGTTGAGCATTTTAATTCTGCTTCTTTTTATAGAAAACGTCTAGTGAATAATTTAAATCCCTTATTTTTAATGAAACGAATAAATTTGTATGCTCCACGTTTTAATAACGCGTATTATCTAATAAAATTCTTTATACACGGTGATTAAAATTATTTGATGTCGTTAATTAATTTTCTACCCTGGTCTAAATTTGAGTAATATATATATATATATATATATATATATATATATATATTAATAGGAAGAATAATCCACATTTGGAATGCAAATGAATGCTTAATATATATTACTAGTTCGATTTGAAATGGTAATTCAACTTTAAATACAAAGTTGGGTTTTCATTTCATCTTAATAACTATTAATATATATATATATATATATATATATATATATATATATATATATTACTCATATTTAGACCAGGGTAGAAAATTAAATAATCACATCAAATAATTTTAAGCACCGTGTAGAAGCTTTGGGAAAAGGTACGCGTTATTAAAAAAAACCGTGAAGCATAAAAATTTCATTCGGTTCATTAAAAATAAGAGATTTAAATTATTTATAAGACGCTTTATATAAAAGGAAGCAGTATTAGAAAACTTTACGTGTAATTTAATTATTCCTAGTAAAAAAACAAAGAGAAATTATGTGCAAAATTTATATTAATTAACTCTATTTTAAGTAACCAGTATTAAACAAAACGTACAGATAATAATTGAATATTTAATTAGGATTCACTAAAAATTAAAGGGTATTAATTTTAATTGAAGTTAATTGAACCGGTAATAACATATAATATCTATAAAAACTTGAAAAACCCAATAAAATGCAAATCGTAGAAGTGTTATTATGTTTGAACACCTGCGTATTTTTAAAAAGCTCATTCTGCGTAAATTTGGCAGATAATTAATGGTTACAAAGAATCTTGGAGAAACCGTGGCTTAATATTCACGGGAAGGCGCGATACGGGGTTATTTAACCCATATAGTCCACATGGACTGAAATAATCGATAATAAGGAATATCAATTTGCACCAATAAGAACAGGGTAGATAGAGACAGATAATATGCGCAAGACCGAGACACATATAGTAAAAAGGCGTGAGTAGAGCAACGTCATGGGGTTGCGATTGGTTGAAATTAAAAGGCAAAATTTGAGAGGTAACAATAACATTTCTGTATAAAATTCAATTAGTTATTTCCAGACGTTGCAAGCCGTGTTGAAATTTCTGAGATTTAACTGGGGCGAGTGCAAAATTCGTAAAAATCGCATGCCGGGCTGCGGAATGGGAACATAGCATGCGAAATTCTTTAGAATTGTCCGTTTTGGAGACCCGACCGACAGACAGGCTAACCTCTATATATACCCAGGGGAATATGAACAAGCTCTCTTAGATCTTCGACTTGATTCAACGCGTTAAACAGTGCTTTTTAGTTTTCCGGTTTTGATTAAATAATTTAAACAGTTTGCTTAAATAATTTTATGATTTAAAACAGTTTGTTCTTTACGTGCTACAATGAATGTACTTTAGTGCACTTAGATACAAGGTAATAAAGTTTAGTATCACTGTACCAATTAGTAAAATTTACAACGACAAATAAATACACAAAAGTAGGCAGTTTTGGCGTATATTGGTGAAAGAAGTATGAATTTCTTTGTTATTTTTCGGGGGTATTAATAATTAAATGGTGCATAAACGTGTCTGGATCCACAAGACAAGGTTCAGATATACACAGATGAGTTCCGGAAAAGCCCTGAAACAACTTTAAATAAATGGTGATGGAGAAAATTTTAAAAGCGTTGAGAATCGGCAGCCGTAAATATAACCCAGTTGGAATGGTGTAATTAACAAAGGGACGATGTACATTGAAGCTACGAGTGCAGTAACCTTCAGGTAAATTATACTATTTTGTTTGAACTTTGATATTTTGGAGTGTGTTGAATAACTTTATAATTTGTTTATTTTAAAATGGACAGTAGCGAAATTGTACTAACAATAATATTTTAATTTTAAGGTGAAATTTGCTTGTTTAAGTAGAAAGGGGTATTTAGTATTGATGTTCTGGATTATGATGAAAATTTGGGTATGTCTTTGAGCTCAATTAGACGAACCTGGTTAATTAACGTAAAGGGGTGGTAGATGCTCCCTTTGTACTCAGACTCAGGTCTGCATATATTGTTATAGTAATTAGTAGGCATCCTACAAGGACTTTAATTCTGGATGCACATTAAAATGAAAATAAATTTAATTTTGAAATTTTCTGATATTAAAATTTATGCTGAATTTTAATTTTGAAATTTTAATGTATTGTGAATATTGATGTAAATAGAGTTAACGTTGATGTTTGTGATAGGAATGTGTTTGTTTTTTTTATGATTCAGGATGAAAGTTATCTAGAGGAGCAGCCGAGGCGATTAACAGAAGAAAGTCAATGGACCAACACAGTTAAGGTAATGAATAGCTTTTTGTAGGTTTCACAGCATTCTTGACGCCCAATTCGTGAGGCTCGATTCGAAAAGCGGAGTACCCGGATTTTGGTGGTTTCACAGCAATATATATATATATATATATTGCTATGATAATATGGTTATTTAGGGGTATGTAGGGTCACAAGAGTAGTATAACTTCATGTAAACAACACCAAAATCAAGGAAACTAAACATTTGAATAATAAAAAGTACACAATTCGTTAATTATGCAAAAAGCAAATATGAAACACGCCATAAAATCTACAACTAACTTTACTCAATGACAAGAAGTTCATTTTTTAACAATTTAACCACATTTAGTAGAATAAATAACTCTAGACGCAATCCAATTCATTTTAGAAACAATAATACATTTGAATAAATACAAATTAAAAGTATCTAAAGTCAAACAAACATGAAACGATTTTTTTTTAAATTCGACGCATTAATGTAAGAAAACAATCAAGCGTGCTCACAAAAACAGGTCTTACAAAACAAACATATTTAAGAACGTAAGAAGTCAATAAACACATCTAATTTACGTCATCTGTTAAAGAATCTCATTATAAAATTTGCCTACGTGATTTTTTAAAAGTATGTTATAACCCCGGCGTCGTGTTTAGCGCCACTCCTACAGTTGGCAACACTGATACTATCCACGTACACAATATTGCACAATGATATTATGACATAATTGCGTCTCAAATTGTATCACATGCCAAATACGTTTACAATAATATAAGTTGCACCTTAAAAAGATAAATAGTACCCACTTAAAAATGTGGAACGCTTTACGATTTTGCGTGTCATCCTTGCGCAGGGGCCATGCTATCTCACGGTATCTTGTCTGTTGGGAGTGGGTGCTTCATTCCATCATTGAAACCAAATTTATCGTCTTCCCTCTTCTTTTGTTTGTAGCGGTCCGATAGGAACAACCAGGTAAGGAACGATAGAAGGTAGAGATACGATAGAAGAACCTAGATTCTGAAAAGAGAAAAGACAAAAGCACGACACAGGCAACGTCACCGTTCGACGTCTCGTCACTTATAATAATCCTGTCGTGTCCAAACCGCGCACTTACCCATCATTACGCGTCTGCGCATTCTTTTGCGCAAACACAACTGTCCGAAATGACGGAAATGAACAAGTCTATTTTAAAAATAATGGCGGGAATTCATTCACAAATTTAAAAGTGTACATGTCCAAATTTGGATAGTAACAATCGCGACAAAGCCATAAAAGAAAAAAAAATTAAAAAAAGAAAATGACTGTTAGCCCGGTAAAAGCTTAAAATCTAAACCCTAACTAACCTACATATACCCTAATTTAAATTTTAGAAAATGTGTATTTTAGGCGCCACCTGGTTTTTCAACCGATAACGCGTCTTACGAATAACCAGGAAACGGAATGTGTAGTCCCATTGTTTATGAACTACATCATAAATGCACACACGAGTCTTTGATGTGGCGTAGTTATAATCGACAGCACAAATTTGCCGGAGAGCACGAAACCCTACTAAAACTAAAACAAATGTGACAAGTCCCTTAAAATATATACTATAACTAAAGCTAACATGGAATAGAAACTTCTAGTTTTTTGCAACTGCGAATATGGACTATTTCTTACAATGGCATAGGCCTCGTCTCCTATGTGAGGATAAAGAAAAAAGCATCCACTCAACGTCAGCTAAAACCAATCATACAAATTCAATGAGTTATTGCAACCAAAATTACGACAATTACCACAAAATTAAACAATGTAAGATAATTGCTGAAAACAAAATAATATGGTGTAGAAAAGTGCGAGGATTAACTAAATGAAGCAACAAAGTTATACTGGGGAATCTAGATAATAAACGGATATGTGGCTAGCAATAAATTCAAGAAAAAGTTAACAGGTAGCAAAAAGCTAGCTAGTTTAATGTAAATAAGACAAAAGTGTAGAAGCTAAGTGCTGTATAAGAAAAAAAATGGCAGAATAAAGTTAACTAATTCAAAGTAGGGACAAAAACATTAGATAAATCGTTAAAGAAATGGAACGTGAAAAATTTAATTAACATTTGGGTCAGCAGAGAATGGTTTAAGGTCTTTAATATGCCACCTTCCTTGGCGTTTTTCTTCGGTGTCTTGAAGTTCGTAGATAAGTGACTAACAACACGAGTGACCTCATATAAAATGAATTTAGGGGCTAATTTTGAAGAGAATCTTTTTGTCGCATCCGGTAACACATAATTCTTTTTCCAAATATGTTCGCCTAAAGCAAAGGAAATATCTCGTTTACGCAGATTATAGCGGTCCTTACTTTTTTCGTAAGCTTTTAACAAATTTTTTTGTAACGTCGTTAAAGATAGAAGGTAATGATTGTTGGTCTTTGTCCCAGCGTACTTTTTCGTCAAATTCAATTACGTTAGTATCGTCAACAACTGAACCATAATAACTACCATCGATTGGAGTACATCTTTCAAAAACAAGAAATGAAGGCGTAAATTGGGTTGCTTTCGTGTTTGGATGTACGCAAAGCTTGAGCGATTTTAAAGATATTTTCACCCACCTAGTGTGGCCTGAATCCTTTTATGAAAAGATAGCAGTAATTAAGACTCGATTTACTTATAACAAAATTGTTGACGAACAAAAAAAATAATCTTACAACGCATATAATTGCTAGGGTGACAAGCCCTCCTTTGGGCCTCACCTAGACTAATAAACAAAAACTTTAACATAAACCTCAAAAAATGATTCAACAATTACTAGAGCGACGAACTTACCACGAGTCTTGTTTAGACTTATGTAATGCTGAGCGACCAACTCTTCATGAGTCTCGCCTAGACTAACATACTGCTGAGCGACCAACCACGACAAGTCTCGTCTAGACCAAATAGATCTTAAAATGCTGCGTTGCAATACCGACATAAATAAGAAAATTTGCTATCAAAACAAATTCTCACTACACAATAGCAATATTCTAGCGATACATCTACAGAAAAAACTAGTATACCAAATTATTAAAGTATTACTTTTACATCGAGGAATTTATTAAACAACCATCGTAACTAAAGGTGATAGTAAATGAACTTAAATACAAAACATTATCATCAACCTCACTATTGGTGGTGTTTAAGAAAGCATATATAACGAAATCAAGTTTACTATAGTGTTTTAGAAGGTATAGATACACCAAGATAAGATTTTTTTATTACGATAGTTGTGTTAAAAACAAGATTTTCAATGAGATAGAATTCGTAACCTATAGTTAATTATTTAGATTGTAAGGGAACACTTTAGAATCATGGCAAACTAAGATAATATATGAGTTATCTAAACAACGCTTTTAATAAATCAAACCAAAAAACAGGTATATAATCAAATTTAATGTAATATCAAAAAATTTTTCCCATACGGGATAACGAATAAACCATAAACTTAATTAATTATATGTTAAGGTACTTACGAAAAGGATTATTTAATTCCAAAGCACATGTTTTCCACTTAGAGGTTAAGATAATTTGTTAAACACATTCGAAAGGTATATGCTTTAGTTTTATCCTAAATTAGGTTAGGTAATTATTTGAGAGAATTAAAATATAAATACACTGTTTTTGTAAAAGGAAAATGCCAATTAACTGAGTTTAAAATAACATATATAAACGGTAAACACCCACCATCAAAAAAGGCGGTTTTTGATCATACAAATTGACATTTCAACTGCATTCAATATCACGCCAACATAAGATAAAAGTTACCAAATGCAATGTTGTCAGGTTGTATTTCTTCTATCCAAAAGCTATTAAAAATTAAAAAAAAATTTATTTTTATTATATTTGAGTAAAAAAAACCCAATTTCTACAAAGATATTCAAAACTAACACCTTATTAGATAAATCAGAGGTGAAGACAAATTTTCAACACACGTTTAGGCGGCACTGTTATAACCCCGGCGTCGTGTTCAGCGCTACTCCTACAGTTGGCAACACTGATACTATCAACGTACACAATATTGCACTATGATATTATGACATAATTGCGTGTCAAATTGTATCACATGCCAAATACGTTTACAATGATACAAGTTGCACCTTAAAAAGATAAAAAGTACTCACTTAAAAATGTGGAACGCTTCACGATTTTGCGTGTCATCCTCGCGCAGGGGCCATGCTAATCTCAGGGTATCTCGTTTAGGTGTGGGCGCGTCATGCCATCATTGAAACCAAATTTATCGTCTTCCCTTTTCTTTTGTTTGTAGCGGTATGATAGGAACAACCAGGTAAGGAACGATAAAAGGTTGAGATACGATAGAGGAACCTAGATTCTGAAAAGAGAAAAGACAAAAGCACAACACAGGCAACGTCACCGTTCGACGTCTCGTCACTAATAATAATCCTGTCGTGTCCAAACCACGCACTTATCCATCACTCCCCGTCTGCGCATTCTTTTGCGCAAACGCAACTGTCCGAAATGACGAAAATAAACAAGTCTATTTTAAAAATAATGACGGGAATTCACTCACAAATTTAAAAGTGTACATGTCCAAATTTGGAATGTAACAAGTAAACTCGACAAACTCGAATAAAATCTAGCATATGAAAAAAACAAAATTGTAACCATAAGTTTTGGCGTACGTATCAGTTACGAATAGGAGCTAATAATTTTTATACAAAATACGAAAACATGATATTGAACAGTACAAAGTACCATAGCCACCGAACTCCATAATGTAAAGCTGTGATACCTATGTGATTTGGGAGCATTTCAACAAAATATAGGATAGATAGCTCCGTGTAAAATCCGAAGGTTTACATGATAAGACAAGTGCAAAGTCTCAACAAAGATAATGCGCGGTCAGGCCAATGGCAGGACGTAGAAGGATTGCATTTATATATTACACCAAAGTGTAAATGGTCAGTCCCTCGATAACTGAAGCACGAACTGTACTAGCCTGAACAAAAACACTACGCAAAGTTCAAGTGTGAAATGAAACCACGATTTATAGGCGAAAGTTAGTAATTAAAAATTTCAAGTACAAGTACACGATTAAATATACAAGTGTAATAGAAATTCGCCGTCGGCATAAGACGGCTTTAAGGAATCTAGGAAATCTACTAAAAATATATTGAGAGATTTACGAAGCGATTCAATAAACAACTCACGAAACAAATTCAATAAGAAATTTAACGTAAAAGTTCAATACTACAAGTAACATATAATAAAGGGGAAAACTTTAAATCAGGACGTTAAGCTGAAAGCTACTCAAGGGCACTGGTTAACAGAATGTAGCGGCAGGTCAAAAGATTGGGGTGTACGAAAGTTATGTATTCCCCAATTTACCTATCTATATATATATATATATATATATATATATATATATATATATTGAATAATAGAATCTAATAGGAATTATTAGAAATTGTTAAATAAATCATAAGTCAATTGCAACAATGTAATACAAGAATAAACCAGACAGGTTATTAACAGTTCATGAGAACCGATATGTAACTTTGTATCCGAGACGACAGTGATACTGCAGGTGGCAGTTCACAGACGGTTAACATACCGCAATTACCTAGAAATAAGATTGTTACAATGTAATAAAATATAGAATTATGAGTAAAGCAGACATGAGATCTGCAAGTTTTCACCGCCATGTGAGGGGGCAGGATATTATAAAAAGCCCGGGAGCTCAAGGCCCGGCAGTCAGTCTGAGTACTACAGCTTTTGTATTGTTGTTTACCTAGACTACTCGCCCTATTTCAATTAATTAATTATTTTCGATTTAAAGTTATTTTATACAGTTATTCAAAATTCCAAGATAATTTCTGTTTAAGATAAATAAATTGTTAAGAGTTTAAAAACGTTTTTTTAAAAACATCGTTCCAAAGACCCGAACCTTAACTACGCAGAGCTACATATTCGAACCAGGAAATCAACCTAGAAAAATATCAGGTTAGCGATCATAGTTAATTAATAGCATAAGAGTAAGACTTATTTTTTTTTAAACATTTAGAACTTGCATGTACTCAGATATTTATGTCAAGGGTCATCAAAAATTTTGATTGATACGTAGAAATTACGAAGGATCATTGAACGTTCAACGAGGTTTCCAATATATTACAGTTATTTTTGCTGGCTTTATATATTTTTAATAGGGTTATAATTTGGTGATAAACAGATTTATATTTTTATTTTAATTCAAGGGTTTTAAATAGCAAATAATATTACGAAGGTTGTAGAAGTGCAAATTGTACATACTTCTTGGATTATTATACAAATTTTTGGTTATTGAGTTTATCTTAATTAGCTATGAAGTGTTGAAGGAAAAGGGGATATAAATATCTCTATTACCGTATCGCCGTGCACTCTGTGAAGGGTTGTACTGAGCTGGTCGAGGCATAAATCTAATTGTATTAAATTTAAAATTTATTCTAGATTATTTAGGTACACAGCGGTGTAAAAGCAAACTGACATAACTGAAGCGATTGTAATCAATGTACATATATCTCATATTAACAATATATATATATATATATATATAATTATATATAAGATATATATATTATTATATGGATTATTTGAGCATAATCAATGTATTAATAAATTTCAAACAATCATGTATGGAATAAAACCGCCATCAGGTGATAAAACACATTACTAAAGTGTGGAAGCTAACAGAATTGATACCGAAACTACATAATAAATTTTAAAATGACTATAAAAGTACTTTTAGCCTTTGAGATTTCGGAATTTACAGCAAAATTTATTGCTAACGAAACAAACCTTCTCGTGGCGACACCGGGTTCATGCCCAAAGGCAATTCAAATAAACAAAGCATAGTTATTGACAGTCCGCAATAAGAAAATTGTATAGAAAGTAAGATTATCTGTAAACAAACTCTTATGAAAATAATGGCTCTTATTATTTTCAAAGAGTTTGTTTACAGATACATCTTACTTTCTATACAATTTTCTTATTGCGGACTGCAAATAACTTGTCTTTGTTTATTTGAATTGCCTTTGGGGCATGAACCCGGTGTCGCCACGAGAAGGTTTGTTACGTTAGCAACAAATTTTGCTGTAACATTCCGCAAATCTCAAAGGCCAAAAGTACTTTATAGTCATTTTAAAATTTATTATGTAGTTTCGGTTCAATTCTGTATTCACACTTTAGTAGTGTTGGTGTTTTATCGCCTGATGGCGGTTTTATTTACTTTGCCATAGTACAGTGATTGTTTGAAATTATATCATTATAATAGCTTCGATTACTTCATAGGGTTCTTGGGAACAGTCTACTCTGATGAGGCATGCGAAACCATTGGTCAGTGGATGTTCTCCCATGAAGTAATAAAGCTAATGTTTTGTTAATGGCTATATAACTACCAGCCCGATTTGTATTTGTCAATGGCTCTTATTATTTTCATAAGAGTTTGTTTACAGATACATCTTACTTTCTATACAATTTTCTTATTGCGGACTGCAAATAACTTGTCTTTGTTTTATATATATATATATATATATATATATATATATATATATTGCCGTGATCCCCACTGGTAATTAGTAGATTCGAAAATTATTTTATTTTCACAAAAATCGAAAATCTCACAAAAAAATTAATTTCTTACTCGGTTTCTGCTACCATCAACTTTGATTTCTTTAACAGCTCCCTGGCTTGCTCAGCTGTGCTTTCTCTTGGATACCTAAATTTTCTATCATTCTCTGTACCGTTCACACACACTATTCAATAAAACCACAAAATACTACAACAACCATACAATATTTATTTACCACTATTTACAAATAATAATTCAAGTTTATGTACATTTCGGTGTTCAAGTTACCCCTCAATAAATGATATCTTAGTAAAGTCCTTGTTTTGTTTAAATTTGAAATTTCAAACACATTCAATGCAACTGGAGTAAATGGGCCCTAAGTAATACCTTAATTTTTTTTTATAATTACTACACTCTGGAGTATTGTGAGCTCATGATAACCCAGTTAATTAATGTACGCTTGCTACTTTGCATACTCTTACTACAAACACAAAAAAAACCCATGTACTCTTAACAATAAGCTTTAAATTCATGAGGAACGTTAATAAGCTTTACGTACACCTTTAGATTTATATTCAAATACCATAATAAAAGTTAGTTATACGTATTATTTTCAATACGCAAAATAATGCAAAATACCATCAAAGTTCACTCTCCCACATCACAATTAATTTCCACAGTTTATAAAAAGACAGCAAATTATAATGCGTTACCTGAAAACTTGAAGATTCCAACTCCGTTGACGATGTTAAATGTTCATGAATCTCTCGGCCTCGTGGTTATGCGCTGCTTGCCGCCTCCAGCTATTTATAGATGAACACCATTCAAGTTGCGCTGCATGCTACCCATTCAAGATTCAACTCAATATCCAAACCCATATATTCTTACGCTTGTTTATTATCGCATAATTACTTTACTTTACGAGCTTGTTAAAATATTCGCCGTACCTTAGTTAAATATGAACTCGACACTATCCGCGTTTCAAACTCTAAGGCACAACAATTTAACACTGTACTATTAAATTTATAAATTTTATACTTACAAGCTCGTTAGTAGATTTTTGTACGTAGTAAGCGATGCAACTTAAAGAAGTCAAAAAGAGAACCTTAATAACTCATCTCTCGTATTTATACGATTCAAAATGTAACCTCTCCAAACCCTCTTAACGTAAAATACTAAATTGAATTAACTCTTTCTTCAAATTTTGTATAACCGTTTTCAAAACTCTCCGAATTTTAGCTCGTCGCTAAGATATTTTCCGAAAAAGCCGCATTCATCTGTCCCGTGCTCGTCTGTTTTAAAACTAACTATTTCTGCTAATGATACCTTCCAGTGACGTCTTAAAACCCCGCCTATATTAACACTATTCCTCTCTTATGCATATTAGATGTTTCCTTCTACCCTCGCTTGAGTGGTAGAAAATCGATATTCTGTCCGCGTGCTATCTAGTCCACGTGGAGTTGAATACGTGCCTACCGAAGTGAAATGCTATTAGGCTTGTCTCACTCTGAAGCATATCATTGATTGTTCATCCCTTCTGCGCTTTAAGGAAACTTTTGGTTAGCGTTTATGCGAAACGTCCGACGGTTGGACGATGTTCCTCGAAGCTTGTCTGTTATCTACTCAAATAAGGGGAAGATGACCTTTCAAAACATGCAGCTGTGCCTAATTAACGAACGTTTTAAAATAACATTTCTAGGAGTTTGCGTTTCAAGATATTTTATATTCGACGTCTGTTCGTTTGTTAGGAAAGCTTTTCGCTTTGTAATTATCAATTTTTTATGCTTTTATGCATTTTCTGAAGTTATAACCCTTTGAATTAAACTAAATTACATTAATTAATAACTTCTATTGGCTTATACAATTTATTTTCTTTACGAACCTACTAAATTTTAATCCCTAATTATAAAATTATGGTAATACTTGTTTTTTTAAATTAAATCGATGAAATAAATTTCGCACGTAGATTATGGTTGTTTCCTCTATACAGGGTGTTTGAAATTGTATTATTTATACTCAAATTTAACCCTTTAAATCCACTACAATATATACCTATATATATATATGTATATGTATATGTATTGGTACATGTACGTGCGTGTATGTATATATTATGTGTGTCTGTATATGTGTTTGCACATCTATATAGAAAATTAGTTTACATATATGAATATATATCTTTAAGAATGTATTTATGTGTAAGAGTATACATATATGTATATTAATTCATATACATTTACATAATATTCAGATATATATGTGTATATATAACACAGCTTATTTACACAAATACGTTTCTTTTTTTTTATTCTAATTCTTTAGCAAAATCAACTTTTCCAACTATTCATTAACATTCTGTCAAAAATTTTATTTTCAAGCCAATATTTTATTTATACTTAAAAATTTTTTATTCAATTCAATTTTATAAGATTCTATAAAGGAACTTAGTTTAAATTTATTTATGGAAGCTAATTTTTATTAATCTCAAAGTAAGTAACACTTATTACTAGCAGTGTCTTTATTATAGTTGTATTACTTTTTAGTTATTGCCTTTGACAAAGCATTAAATATATGCGAAAATTTAGGCCATAAAAAAAAGTTTTCTTTTACCCCAGCAGACCTAATACCCACAAACATAATTATAATCAATTATCGAAAAGGAGGTTGTTAATCCAAAAAGATTATATATATATATATATATATATATATATATATATATGAGATGCAGGTTCAAATCCTGTCCAAGGCCTTATATTTTCCTTCTTTCAACTACTAGCTCGATTTGAAATGATTATTTGGGCTTTACTTAAAAGTCTAGGTTATTATTTCATCTTATTGAGTGCAATACGTTAGTATTTATCAACTTACCTTGTGTAAAAACTACTTATAATATATATATATATATATATATATATATATATATATTACTCATATTTAGACCAGGGTAGAAAATTAAATAATCACATCAAATAATTTTAATCACCGTGTATAATGAATATTATTAGATAATACGCGTTATTAAAACCATGAAGCATAAAAATTTATTAGTTTCAGTAAAAATAAGAGATTTAAATCATGTACAAGACGCTTTATATCAAAAGAAACAGTATTAACAAGCTCTACGTGTAATGTAATTATTCCGAGGAAAGAAACAAATGGAAATTACGTGCAAAATTTATATTAATTAACCCTATTTTAAGTAACCGGTATTAAACAAAACGTACAGATAATAATTAATATTTAGTTAGGATTCACTAAAATTTAAAGGGTATTAATTTTAATTGAAGTTAATTGAACCGTTAGTAACATATAATATCTATAAAAACTTGTAAAAACCCAATAAAATAAAGCTCTGAGAATTAATATTATGTTTGAACAGCTGCGTATTTTTAAAAAGCTCATTCTACGTAAATTTTGCAGATAATTAATTTTTACAAAGAATCTTGGAGAAACCGGGGCTTAATATTCACGGGAAGGCGCGATACGGGGTTATTTAACCCAGATAGTCCACATGGACTGAAATAATCGATAGTAAGGAATATCAATTTGCACCACTAAGAACAGGTTAGAGAAGGAAAGATAATGTGCGTAAGACAAAGACACTAATAATTAAAGGCGTGATATGAGCAACGTCACGAGGGTCACGATTGGTTGAAAATAAAATGCACATATGAGAGGTAGAAACAACAATTTCTGTATAAAATTTAATTAGTTATTCTCGGACATGTTTGCGTGCCGTGTGAGAATTTCTGAGATTTAACTGGGACGAGTGCAAAATTTGTAAAAATCGCATGCCGAGCTGCGGACTGGGAACCTAGCATGCGAAATTCTTTAGAATTGCCCGTTTTGAGGACTCGACCGACAGACAGGCTAACCTCTATATATACCCAGGGGAATATAAACAAGCTCTCTTACATCCGCGACTTGATTCAATACGTTAAACAGTGCATTTTAGTTTGATAGAATAATTTAAAGTTTGCTCGTATATTTTGGTGATTTAAAACAGTTTGTTATTTACGTGCTAACATGAATGTACTTGAGTGCACTTAGATACAAGGTAATAAAATTTAGTATCACTGTACCAATTAGTAAAATTTACAACGACAAATGAATACACCAAAAGTAGGCAGTTTTGGCGTATATTGGTAAAAGAAGTATGGATTTCTTTGCTATTTTTCGGGGGTGTTAATGATTAAATGGTTCATATATGTGTCTGGATCCACAAAACAAGGGTCAGATATACACAGATGAGTTCTGGAAAAGCCCAGAAACAACTTAAAATAAATGGTGATAAAGAAAATTTGAAAAGCGTTGAGAATCAGAAGCTGTAAATATAACCCAGTTGGAATGGTGTGATTAACAAAAGGGACGATGTACATTGAAGCTACGAGTGCAGTAACCTTCAGGTAATTTATACTATTTTGTTTGAACTTTGATATTTCTGTGTGTGTTGAATTACTTTATAATTGATTTACTTTGAATGGACATTAGTGAAATTGTACTAACCATAAAATTTTAATGTTAAGGTGAAATTTGCTTGTTTAGGTAGAAAGAGGTATTTAGTATTGATGTTCTGGATTATGATGAAAATTTGGGTATGTCTTTGAGCTCAATTAGACGAACCTGGTTAATTAACGTAAAGGGTGGTAGATGCTCCTTTGTACTCAGACTCCGGTCTGCATATATTGTTATATTAATTAGTAGGCATCCAACAAGGACTTTAATTCAGGATGCACATTTAAATGATAATAAATGTAATCTTGAAAATTTCTGATACTGAAATTTATGCCAAAATTTAATTTTGAAATTTTAATGTATTGTGAATATTGATATAAATAGAGTTAACGTTCGTGTTTGTGGTAGGAATGTGTTTTTTTTTTATGAATGAGGATGAAAGTTATCTAGGGAGCAGCCGAGGCGATTAACAGAAGAAAGTCAATGGACCAACACAGTTAAAGTAATGAATAGCTTTGAAGACAAATTTTACAACATTACTGGAGTGATCACAAACAGGATCAGATTAGGGACGACTTGATTACAGGAAAATTTAAGGGAGAGTTTGCAGGTTCTAGGGAGCAATAGTGCGACTAGGGGACCGGCGCCAAGACCTAGTTACACGCGACAGAACAGTTTACCGGAGGTAAACAGGACTGTGACCAGCACGCCGAATAGAGACAGGGACACGGATATTAACACGAGGAGGACGTACGCACAGGTTGTAGAAGGACAACCAGGACCAAGCACGGAAAACAGGATGAGACAGGATTTTTAGAACGTGACAGACCACTAGATTTCTGTGTAAATGTATACGAACATCCACGTGAATTTTTCAAAATTGAGGAGGAAGTAGAGCCAGAAACTGAGGAAAAATTATGTTTGCCAATTTTAATTTAGAAATTTTTGAAAATAATGTAGAAGTATTACTTGATACAGGGGCAGAGGCGAGTTTAATATCGGAGGAATTCGTCAGCAAAATTAGGGATAAGGTTTGTGATAGAATTATGCCTATAAAAACGTAGCCATTTAGTAGCTCAAATAAAAGAAGTTTGCTGTAGTAAATAGTGTTGTGGTGCTTAGGATAGATATAGGAGATTTAAGCTGTGAAAGGAGTTTGTAATTGTACCTGGACTGAAGTTTCAGAGCATTTTAGGTGTTGACTGTATGATGAAGTTAGGGTTTTTGATAGATATGGAAAGGAAGGTAATAAGGATTAAGGATAGGGTAGTGCCATGGAAGGGCAGTTATGAAGTCACAGAAGATGACACTGGGTTTAGTATTAATGTAGTAGAGGTAGAGGATGATGAAGTTAAACAGATCAACACAATAAGATGTCCAGAGGATAGAGAGTAGAGGTTCAAGCTTTATTACAAAAACATGCAGAATTAGTGGGGTAGAAGCAAGCACAGCGTTAGGCTATGAGCACAGATTGGAAGTGGATAATTCAGAACCGTTCAACGCAAAGGTTTATCCAATTCCAGCAGCATATCGGGAGCAGGTAAAGGCAGAATTAAATAAAATGTTGGAAGATGGCATAATAGAGGTATCAAACACTCATTTCATAAATCCGTTGGTGGTAGTTAAGAAAAGGATGATAGCATTCGTTTATGTTTAGATGCACGAAAAATTAACCAACGGACCAAACCACAATTTCATTGTCCACCATCCATGGACACACTTTTGACGAGATTAAGTGGCAAGTTTATTTTTAGTAAATTAGATTTAAGGAATTCATTCTGGCTGATTCCATTACACAAAGATTCTAGAAGGTACACAGGATTTTCCGTAGAGGAAAAATCTATAATTTTAAAGTAGTACCGTATGGTTTGTCAACGTCAAGTGCAGCATTAATTAAGGCAATGCAAGCAATTTTAGGAGCATATGAGCAATTCTGCATACACTATGTGGATGATATTTTAATTTTAGTGAAACGGAGGAACAACATTACTCTCATTTAGAACGGATATTATTAGAGCTTAAATTAGCAGGATTGAGGCTGAATATAGAAAAATGTGAATTTTTTCAAAACCGTTAAATTTCTGGGGTATGTGGTGAACACTCAAGGTATGTGTATCGATAAGAAAGATTGTCCGAACTTTTGACATATCCGAGACCTAATAACATTAGGAAATTAAGAGCTTTTTGGGGTCCTTAACTTTTATAAAAGTTTGTACCGGGATTTGCTGAAAAGCGAGTCCATTGTTTAACCTTCTGAAGAAGGGAGTACGATGGAGTTGGACGGAAAGTCAAGAGGCAGCATATTTAACACTGTTGGAACAATTTCACGACCAACTAATTTTGAGGCATCCCAGATTTGATGTAGGTTTCGTACTGAGGACGGATGCATCGGATAGTGCATTAGCAGCAGAGTTGTACCAAGTACAAGAGGGGGAAGAGGTGCCCATATCTTTTGTTTCACGCACACTGAAGCCGCATGAAGTAAATTACACGATTAGTGAAAAGGAGATGGCTGCAGTGGTGTTTGGTGTTACGAAGTTAAAATTTTTTTTGATAGGAAGACATTTTGTAATCGAAACGGATCATTCGGCGTTGTGTGCGTTGATGAATACGAGATTTTCTAACAATCGAGTCTATCGATGGGGTTGTTACTACATGAGTTTGACTTTGAGATTAAATATATTAAGGAGAAAATAATTTTATCGCAGACGCGTTTAGTAGAAACAGGGACATGGATAACAAAAGACCGTGTGACATCATGATTGCCATGAACAGTCTACTACAAAATGATTCAGTATATGGAGAAGAGGAGATCTTGAGGAACCAGAGGCAGAGTGAGAGCTACAGATTGTTAGAACGAAGTTAGAAAGCGAACCGGGATTTAAAACTTCCATATGATAAACGGCTTTTGTGTAAAAATTCAAGAATTGGAAGTGTATGTGGTGGATAGGGTACAAGCAAAATTAATTATCAAAGATCTGCACTTAAGATATGGTCACATAGGAATCCGAAAGACATGGTTAATTTTTAGGAAACGTTTTTTCAACTAAAGACTTAGGGTTAGTAAAGTCTGTCATCAACACTTGTCACTTATGTACTTTGGGAAAGTACAAAATAGTACGAGTCAGGATGTGGTACAAAGTATACACGTACAAAATCCCTGGACTTAGTTGCTATTGATTATTTGAGTAATCTAGTCCGAAGTACAAAAGGACACAAACATGTGCTGATTGTGACTGATGTGTTTTCGAAATTTACCAAACTATATCCCACTCGGGATTGTAACACAGTCGGAACAAACAAGAAATTGGAACAATTTTGTAGGAAGTAGGAACTTTTAAACGAGTATTAGCAGACAATGCTACTTATTTTAATAATCAAAGATTTAGAGATTATTGGGAGAGGCAAAACGTTAAAGTGGTGTTTTGTAGCATAAGGCATCCTCAAGCGAATCCAGCTGAGCGATATATTCAAGAGACGGTTAAGTTTTTGCGTTTAGCTTCACATAGGAATCATCGTTTATGGGAGGACAATTTGTCTAAGGTTGAATCTTTTATCAATGAAACCCCTAGTACCGTGACAGAAACCAGTCCCATCATGCTGATCAAGCAACAGTATCCCGAAAGACCATGGCAAATTGTGCCTAGGGACGATGAATTCAACAACTTTTGGTAGATGTGAGGAGAGGTTAAGGAAGAGAGCTGAAAAATATACAAGGAAGATGAACGCAAGAATTAGAAAGAGGGTAAAATTTAAAGTGGGAGACCAGGTAGTAGTAAAAGCTTGAGAGTAGGGAAGAGATAGGATGACATGTGCTAAACTACACTTGCCATATGAGGGACCTTTTGAGATAGGGGAAGTAGTGGGGAGTGCACATATTTATTAAGGAAGTAGGTACGGGAAATGAGAGGGGACGGTTTCACGTCAACCTACTATTCCCTTATACCGGAGAACCAGCACCACAGGAGAAATAGGTGTAGAAGAGAGTTAGATTTAAATAGGATAAGAATAGAGATAGGTGTATATAGAAAAGTAGAAGTAAGTGTTTATAGAAAATAAAGCTAGGTATAGGATAAATATGGGAGATAATTAGGAATAGGTTTAGGGTGAGAATAAAGAGTAAATGTAGGAAGAAAATAGGATAGGTTAAGTATAGATATTCATATAAGATTAGTGGAGAGTTAGGAATAGAGTAAAAGTAGGATAGGCATATAGGATTAGGTAGGGGGAAGTAAAGTATGGTGAAGATTAGTTAAAAGTTAGGAATAGGATAGGTATATAGGATGTATATAGGATTAGATGGATAAGTAGGATGAAGTTAGGGATAATTTCAGTTTATAGAAGTAGGTGAGAGTTAGGAATAGGATAGGGATATAGGATAGATGTAAATATTTTTTGGATTGGAGACAAAGTAGGTAAGTTAGATAGATAAGGGTAGAGAGTGATAGGCAAGTTTTTTTGTAATTTTTTTTGTCTAAATGTTTTATATTTGAAGTCAAATAAGAGGGATTATTTGTATTCAAATAGGGGGAAAATACTCATATTTAGACCAGGGTAGAAAATTAAATAATCACCGTGTATAAGGAATTTCATTAAATAATACGCGTTGTTAAAACCATGAAGCATAAATAAACTCGGTTGTTTCAGTAAAAATAAGAAATTTAAATTATTTATAAGACGCTTTATATCAAAAGAAGCAGTATTGAAAAGCTCTGCGTGTAATGTAATTATTCCTAAACAAAGAGAAATTACGTGCAAAGTTTATATTAATTAATCCTATTTTAAGTAACCGGTAGTAAAACAAAGTGTACATATAATAATTAATATTTAAGTTGTATTCGCTAAAAATGAAAAGGATAGAAATCAATTTTAATTGGAGTTAATTAAACCGTTAATAACATATAATACCTATAGAAACTTGTAAAACCCAAGATTAAAATACCACGGAATAAGGCTCTGAGAATTAATAGTATGTTTAAACACCTGGGTTTATTTAAAAGCTCATTCGGCGTAAATTTTGCAGATAATTAATGTTTCAAAGAATCTTGGGAAAACGTCGCATAATAGTTACGAGAATTGCTAAAGCTGGGTATTTCACACTCCATGTGGACTAAAATAATCGATAATAAAGAATATCAAGTTGCACCAATAAGAACACGGTAGAGAAGGAAAGAGAAAATGCGTCAAGCAAAGACACATATTGTAAAAGGCGGGATTTAAGCAACGTCACGGGGGTCACAATTGGTTAAAAATAGGATGCAAATATCAGAGGTAGAACAACAATTTCTGTACAAAATTAATTAGTTTTTCTCGGACATGCTTGCGTGCCGTGTGGAAATTTTCTGAGATTTGAATGGGGCGAGTGAAAATTCGTAAAAATCGACGTGCGAGCGACAGACTGGGAACATAACATGAGAAATTCTTTAGAATTACCCGTTTTGGGGAACAGACCGATAGACAGGCTTTTTGCTATATATACCGAGATGAAGATAAACAAGCTCTCTTAGACTTTTGACGATTCGATGCGTTAAAAGCTCGTACATACGCGACTTGATTGAAGATGTTAAACCGTGCATTTTAGTTTGATTAAATAATTTAAAGTTTGCTAGTATATTTTAGTGATTCAAAATAGCTTATTATTTACGTGCTAACATGAATGTACTTCAGTGCACTTAGATACAAGGTAATAAAATTTAGTTTCACTGTACCAATTAGCAAAATTTACAACGACGAAGGTATACACAAAAGTAGGCAGTTTTGGCATATATTGGTGACAGAAGCATGAATTTCTTTGCTATTTTTCGGGGGTGTTAATAATTAAATGGTTCAAATACGTGTCTGGATCCATGAAACAAGGGTCAGATAAACACAGAGGAGTTCCGGAAAGGCCCAGAAACGACTTTGAATAAATGGTGATGGAGAAAATTTTAAAAGCGTAGAGAATCAGAAGCCGTAAATATAATCCTGTTGAATGGTGTGATTAACTAAAGAAACGATACTTTGAAGCTACGAGGACAGTAACCTTCAGGTAAATTATACTATTTTGTTTGACATTTTTGTGTGTATTGAATGACTTTATAATTGATTTACTTTAAATGGACATTAGTGAAATTATACTAACCATAAAAGTTTAATTTTAAGATGAAATTTGCTTGTTTAAGTAAAAGGGTATTTTGTTTTGATGTTCGGGAATATGATGAAAATTTGGGTATGTCTTTGAGCTCAATTAGACGAACCTGGTTAATTAACGTAAAGGGGTGGTAGATGCTCCCTTTATACTCAGACTCCGGTCTGCTTATATTGTTAAATTAATTAGTAGGCATCCAACAAGGACTTTAATTCTGGATGCACATTAAAATGATAATAAAATTAATCTTGAAATTTTTTTGAAAACTGAATTTTATGCTGAAATTTAATTTGAGAATTTAATGTATTCTGAATATTGATGTAAATAGAGTTAACGTTGATGTTTGTGGTAGGAATGTGTTGTTTAATTTTATGAATGAGGAGGTTTATAACATTAGGTGAGCAGCCGAGGCGAAAAGCGTAGTTCACGGATTTTAAAGGTATCACAGCATTCTTGACGCCCAAAACGTGGGGCTAGGATTTTTTTTGTTGAAAGGACCCAGTTCCCGCATAACAGGAGTATAACACAGCAATATATATATATATATATATATATATATATATATATATATTGCTGTGAAATGCACCTTGGTCTCGGGAACTGGTACTTTCTGCTGATAATCGACTCTTTACTCTTTTCGCCTCGGCTGCTCACCTAATTAAAACTTTCATACTCATTCATAAAAAAAAACAACACTTTCCTACCACAAACATCAACGTTAACTCTATTTACATCAATATTCATAATACAATAAAATTTCAAAATTAAATTTCAGCATAAATTTCAGTATCATAACATTTCAATTTTAAATTTGTCATCATTTTTAATTTGCATCCAGAATTAGAGTCCTTGTAGGATGCATACTAATTAAATTAACAATATGTGCAGACCTAAGTCTGAATAAAGGAGCATCTCCACCTTTACGTTAATTAAACAGGTTAGTCTAATTGAGCTCAAAGACAGACCCAAATTTTCATCATAATCAAAACATAAACTGCTAAATACTCCTTTCTACTTAAACAAGAAAATTTTACCTTAAAATTAAAAATTTGTTGTTTATACAAATTCACTACTGTCCATTTTATTAAACAAATTATAAAGATATCCAATACACACCAAAACATCAAAGATCGAACAAAATTGTATAATTTATCTGAAAGTTACTGCACTCGTGGCTTCAATGTACATCGGACTTGCTCATCCCACCATTCCAGCTGGTTTATGTTTACGGCTTCAGATTCTGACCGCTTTTAAAATTTTTCTACACCACCATTCATCTAAATTGTTTCAGGGCTTCTCAGGAACTCATCTATGTATATCTAAATCTTGCTCTGTGGATCCAATCACGTTTACGAATAACATTTGATTATTAACACCCCCGAAAAATAGCACAAAAATTCATAATTCTTTCACGCTATACCCAAAACTGTCTACTTTTGTTTATTCATTTATCGTTACTTGTATCTTCTCTAAGTGCACCAATGCATACTAACTTGTATCGTAGCACGTATTCAGCTTGCAGTATCGTATAACATCAAAAAAAAATAAAAAGCGAACTGTTTACAGTATTCAATAAAATCGAAAATCTAAGAGCCAAACTGTTTAAAGTATTGAATAAAAATCGAAAATCAAAGAGAGCCAAACTCCTATAAACATGGGTTTATATAATAGCTCGCTTGCACGTCGGTTTTGTCCCACAACGGACACTTTTTAGAATTTTGCATTCTATGTTCCCTTTTCGACAGTCCGGCACAGCGCTTCTACTAAATTTGCACTCTCGTCAGTTGAAAATATAAGAAATTTTCACACGGCTCGCCACGTCTGAGCACAACTAATTAAATTTTGTAGAGAAATTGTTATGTTTTCACCTCTCATATCTGCAACTTATTTCAACCAATCGCAAACCCAGTGACGTTGCTCAAATTACGTCTTTTATTATCCGTGTCTCTGCCTTGCGCATATTATCCGTCTCTATCTACCCTGTTCTGAGTGGTACAAATCGATATTCTTTACTATCGGTTATTTCAATCCACGTGGATCCCTATTTGAGTTAAATAACCCCGTATCTAGCGTTCCCGTTAATATAAGGTACGGTTTATCTGACCGTTTGCAATATACGCAGAATTTTCATGTTTATCCAAACAAATTAAACAGAACGTGATATTTAAAAATACGCAGGTGTTCAATCGTAATACTTCTACGATTTGGATATTCCACGTATTATTGGGTTTTTAAAAGCTTTTATGCATATTATATAATACTAATGGTTTAATTAACTCCAATTAAAATAATAATGAATGGCATTGACTTCTACCCTTTACTTTTTAGCGAATACTAATTAAATATTAATTATTATCTGTACACTTTGTTTAATACCCGTTACTTAAGAATTGAATTAATTAATATAAATTTTGCACGTAATTTGTATTTGTTTTAGTACTTGGAACAATTAAATTACATACAAGTTGAGCATTTTAATTCTGTTTCTTTTTATAGAAAGCGTCTAGTGAATAATTTAGATCCCTTATCTTTAATGAAACGAATAATTTTTTATGCTCCACGGTTTTAATAACGCGTATTATCTAATAAAATTCTATACAAACCCTACATTTTAATTGAATGATTTAAATCTTCACACTAGGCATTTAATTACGCGTACTTTTTCCCAAAGCTTCATTATATACGGTGATTAAAATTATTTGATGTCGTTAATTAATTTTCTACCCTGGTTTAAATATGAGTAATATATATATATATATATATATATATATATATATATATATATATATATATATATATATATATATATATATATATATATTGCTATGTGACGATATCGCCGTACTTAGATGCTCCACGAATAGGCCGCCATAAATACTGCGGAGTCTACTGTCCGAAGCCCCACGCTTGGAAAGCCATAAATGCTCTGAAATTCATCTCTAAAACAAGCGCTGGATTACTAATTCGAGCCACACAGTTGAGTCGATAAAATTTTCTGAAGTCTACCTGAAACAAGTAGAACGCTAAACCTCCAGCCTTTTTGCTCTGCTTCCTTAGGGATATTCGCCACGGCTGCTCTGTTGCTCTCTGAAAAAAAATACTACCCTACTATTCAAAGAAAGAAAATTCGACTACCAAAATTACATCACACTTTATTGTAACATCAAATCATTACCCAAAAATCTTTGTCTTAACATTCTTAATTCACACCTAAGATATTTAACAACCATCTTCAAATTTAAATGAAGTCATTTTAAAATACCATAATTTCAAAACTTGTCTATTTAGATTTATAATTATTAAAAGTAACTGGGCTTATCCCGAAATATTATGTAAAAACCCCAGGTCTAATTAATACGAGCTCATAGTAAAAACCTATAAACTTTAAACGCTATGGAAAAGGGTGACAGACATTCTACAGAATGGGCCCTGCTTTTCCCCTTAAAAGCGGGGTTATTTTCAATGAAACACTCGCAAGTGACACGTTCTGCTGACAGAATCAAAAATAAACCAAATGTTAAAGCGACATCCCAAGACAGATTGCGGATGCGTCGTGGTTCTAGTATGTCCGAATTGGATAAACTAACAGTAGGTGGATTACCGGATTTGGTTAGATCGACAATAGCAAGTCATCAGTTATCAGCAAGTCCAGCTTCTTTACCTCATAGTCCATATTTTTTGCGTTCACTGTTAAGTACCGCAAGTCCGAGTGTTAGAGATAGTATAGGAGATCTAATGAATGAAAAAAAGTATGGAAGTAGTCAGTGGAGTGTGAGAAGTGAAACTTTAATTGCGCGTGTAGTACCGTTATCGACTGTAACACCTCGTCAATCACCACCTGGTTCGGTACCTCCAGATGATATCTTGGACACGTATATATGAGAAGATTTTGATTGTAGTGGTCCTCTTTCAACTGCTCAACGAGCGCAGCGACTTTCGCGGCTGATTAAGCAGCAGAGGTCAGTTGTAATTCAAAAACAACGTTTAACGGTAAGTTAGTTTTATTTAGTTTTCTTGGCGTATTAGTTGGTTATATTTCATGCGCCTTTAAGTCAGCTTTACGCTTCACCTGTACAGGTTTAATAAAATACACTAAAGCAAAGAACACATTAAAATAACTGGTTGTGTAATATTAAATAACTTGACCATAATTCTTAATAAATTTGAAGTCGAGCGCCTCTTGCAGAATCTATTGTATTTTTGTGCGCCTGACCACTTGCATATCTACTTGTAAAAATAATGCCCAATTACTGGATCAAAGTTTTGAAAACAATATTAACTAGTAAAACAATTATTGGAAACGTCAAGTTCAATATATATATATATATATATATATATATATATTGCTGTGCTAGGAGGTTGTTTAGGGGTGTATTGTATAGCAAAGGTCGAGTAGTAACCATAAATTGCGATAGGAAGCAGAAAACTGCATTTATTTAGTAGAAAATATAATAATTCTTATATTATGTAAATAGCAAGCATTTAACACCCTGTATATAGAGCATAATTAGTTTTAAGCGACGCAAATAAAGACATTTTACAACAATAGGACGCATATTTAGCATAGAAATAGGTAATTCATACATTAGGTAAATAACAAGTATTTAACACTCGATATATAGAGCTTTATTAATTTTAAGTAATGCAAGTAACAATATCTTTCAGCAAAAGCACGCGTATTTAAAGGAAAGGATAGTACATATAATTAAAGATGCGTAAATAAATAAAAATAGACGAAAGTAAAATTGAAATTACATCATGTATTTTTGTATAATATGGAAAACGCGATATTTACACAAAACAACGTATGGTCTGATAACGAGGTAATAATAAGCAAATAACCATTACCCGAAAAACCGAATATATTACATCAGAAAACCACTTCAAGATGCAGGATATACAAAGACCTTATTGATTAAGATAGCGAGAGACTTGTTGAAAACCCAACCCACATGCAAGTGGGATCAGCCTATATTTAACAAGCGAGGAATGATAAGACCGTTCAGTTCTAATTAAGTAGGGCAAAGCTGCGCCACTCTGAATCAAAAAGTCACGCGTAATTTTTAAATGTTTAATAAAGTAGATAGTGAAAAATAAGTGCTGCAAATATGAAAATTTCTGTTGCCGTTTAACGTGAGTAGAATTTGGGGTAATTTATTTAAACTAATAATATAATAATAGAGCTCCAAGGGTGATAATCCTGAGAATAATTCCGAGTGTAGTATAATTCTGAATGGATGGATAATTCGAGTATACGATATAATAATTTCAATGTATGAAAATAATTCTAATTGATGGTATAATATTTCAAATGAGTGGATAGATATTATAGTTAATGATAATTCGAATTTGGGGATACTTTAAATGGATTAATATAATATTTCCAAGCAGCGTCGACGATTTTGGTACAGTTTTGGGTTGCGAGATTCAATGCAAATAGAACGAAGAAGCAAGAAGCAATTTATGGAAACCAAGGGATTCAATTGAGCAGAGCAGTAAAAGGTCAGATCTAATTAGTTTTAAGATATTTTTGTTTCTATTTAAATTTGAATACCGAATTTACGTAAAAGTGTAACGAAGTCAGCACAAACATTGCATACGTTAAAAGTACATAATATTATAAAGGGGTTTAGAACGTTTTAGGTTTCTTTGATAAAAAGGGTAGTTTTTGGTGACTTTAGATTGATTGCAAAGCATATAAATTTTGAGATAAATAAAACTTATGATATTGATTGATTGAAGGGTGTATTTTAATAATTTTCAAAACTTGTACATAATATTTGTTTTCATTATATGGAATTAATTGACTTCATTTTATAATTCAAACAAATAGGTAATCAGAAAGGGGTGGAAAAAAAAATTGATCATCGTAACGTTGTGCACTCTGTGTAGATTATAAAAGCTAGTCGGGGCATAATAACAAAAATTAGTGACATTTAAAGTTGATTAGAAAACACAGAGAGGTGGAGTTAAGTAGAAAACGTCCATTGACACCGAGTACGGCGTTATAATATCAATTTACTTGGCGACCCGAACGCGAGACACGAACATTTTACCACGATAAAATACAGCGACCTGAGATTAAGAGGCTCGAATTAAATCAAAATAAATTTGATAATACGACCATGAGATTTAAAATAAAATAATTAAATTAACCCGGGGATTTAAAGGGTTTTAATTTGAGAAAATCAAAATTCAGAGAATTTGTACATTAATTAAATTTAGGCAGATTTATTTAGTTTAGTGTAAATTATAATAATTTTAAAATGGAGAGAGGATCCCAACAAAGTATAACGTTTGAGAGGAGTTCTAGCGAGGAGCAACGGATGTCACAGGAAACTAAAATGATGGAAATTTTAATGGCACTGAACAGCAAAATGGATAAAAACGAAGAGGCCATGAAAACCATATCTACCGCGAAAAGTTGGGTAATGAAATTAAAATTCTAAGTGATGGATTAAGGGAAACCAACCAAACAATTGCTGAAATGAGAGAACAACTGCAGGAGAAAATTGTAAGGGTTTCCGAAGAAATTGACTGTGTATGGGATCATATTGCAATAGTTAAATCAAAGCAGGAAAAATATGAAAGCGAGTCAAACAATAAAATTACAAATTTAAATATTAAATTAGAAAACATCGAGGAAAATTGTGAAACCGAGTTCAGAACCATAAATCGGGAAATGAATAATTTAAAAACCAATTCAAGAAATTTTAATAATAGGGAACCAATTAGGCTAATTCATCCAAATCTTTTAATTGAACAATATACTAAATTTTACGGGGACGGAAAATTAAATCCAAAGATATTTTTGAAAAATTTTAACATGTTAGTACAAAGCTCTACAGACGAGTTATATAAATTAAATTTAGTTAAATCGATGTTGAAAGAAGGTGCTAAAATTGTGGTACAACTTAGTGGAAAGCGAGATAGAAACATTTCAACAGTTTCTACGACAATTTTGGGGGGACAATCAACAGGATAAAATTAGGAATAACCTGAGCATGGGAAAATATAATTCAGAAAAAGGAATAACGCGAGAATTATATGCGATTGAGAAGTTTACCGTAGCGAAACAATTAGATCCTCCTCTACACGATAAACAAATTATAAAATATTTAGCAGGGCATTTCAACGCAGAAGTAAAACGATATATAACGACGCAGAATATAGTGGACAGGGATACATTTATTGAATATTTGCAAAGGTATGATGAGTTGGAAACGAATGATAAAATGGAAAATAATGTTAAGGATCGACCACAAATTTTATAAGAACGCAAAGGAATAATGAGACTCGAAGTAATTATCAACGGAACAATTATAATTATGACCGTGGAAGAAATTTTAATAGGGGGAACCATAACAATTTTAGTAATGATTTTAGGCGAAACAGATATGCGGGTCAAACACCAAGGCGACAAATAGAGAGAACGAATCATGAAGGAAATAATAATGGAGAAATAAATAGGCAGGAAAATGTTGATCGACGGACGCAAGCAAGGAATATTAATTGGACGCAAATAAAGAATACGAATCGCACATACGCAGAGATAACGAGTCAGGCAGGACCTTCAACGAGAAATCAGGATTTTTGAGTACGGACGAACCAAGGAAAATTCTAAGAATTAACGGAAATCAGCGCGAATTAATTAAACATGAAATGGAAAATGAATTAGGAAGGTTTGAAAGGAACTTATTACCAATAATTAATTTAAAGGTGGAAGATAAAATAGTTAGAGTATTGATTGATACTGGGGCAGAAGCATCACTTGTTGCGGAAGAAATTGTTAAACGAGAGAAATTGGGGGATAAGGCGATACCTATAACGAGGTGTAATTTGGTGGCACCAAACAATAAAAGATTTTGTAGAATAAATGAAATGGTAATTCTGAGATGTGAAATGGGAAAATGATTTTATGGTAGTACCTGGACTAAAGATAGATGTTATATTTGGGATGAATATTATAGATAAGTTGGGGTTGAAGATAAATGCAGAATGCAAAGAGATTGTGAGTAATGGGAAATATATTAAATGGTATGAAGAGGGTGATATTGAAATAGAGAATGACTGCGTGAATATTAATCAGTTTGATGACGTAACAAACCTTCTCGTGGCGACACCCTGGTTCGCTACGAGAAGGTTTGTTACGTTTGCAAATAAATTTTGCTGTAACATTCCGCAAATCTCAAATGGCCAGACGTACTTGTATAGCCATCTATAGAATTTACTATGTAGTTTCAATTCAATTCTGTACTTCCACACTTAGTAGTGTTGGTGTTTTGTCACCTGATGGCGGTTATATTTACTTTTGCCATAGTACAGAGATTGTTTTGAAATTATATTAGTATAATAGCTTCGATTACTTCATAGGGTTCTTGGAAGCTATTTCACTCTGATAAGGCTTAACAAAGCCGAAACCGTCGGTCAGTGGATGTTTCCTCCCCTGTGAAGTAATAAAGCTAATGTCTTATTAATGGCTATATAACTACTAGCCCGATTTGTATTCGTCAATAGACTCTATTATTTTCATAGAGTTTGTTTACAGATACATCTTATTTTATATATTGTTCTACACAATTTCTTATTGCGGATTGCAAATTACTTGTCTTTTATATATATATATATATATATATATATATATATATATATATAAATATATAATAATAAATAAGATGTATCTGTAAATAAACTCTTATGAAAATAATAAGTGCTTACTGACGAATACAAATCGAGCTATTGTGTTTTACACAATTCCTATTGCGGACTGCAAATAACTTGTCTTGTTATAAATATATATATATATATATATATATATATATATATATATATGTATATATATTGCCGTGGAACCTCTGCATGAATCATGTCCCACGAATTGGGCGCCATAAGAATGCCGTGGAAGTCGGGGATTAATTTCTGGAACTTCGCTAAAAATCATTCGAGCCCCAACGTTGGGCCGTCATAAGATTGCTGTGTTACTTGGATTAAAAATCGTGTCCCTCTATACAAAATTTTATAACAAATCGAAAATTTGCACATAATAGAAAAATTTTCAAAAAAATTTAAATAAATTTCTTACCCCGATTCCAGTCTCCTCGGTTGAATTGCTTTCTTCAACTTCATCCGGCTATCTCAGTTGGACCTCCTCTTGGATACCTAGATTCACTCTCATATTCTCTATCGTTCACGCACACTCTCAATAAAACCACAAAATAATACAACAATCATACAATATCTATTTTCCACTATTTACAAATAAAACTTCAAAATTATTTACATCTCAGTGGTCAAGTTACACCTCAATAAATTCTATTTTGTAAAATCCAGAATTTTAACTAGAAAAATCAAACACATTGAATGTAACCTGAGTAAATGGGCCCTGAATAATACTTTATCTTTCTTTCTGTATTTATAATTAATTTCTATTAGGAAACTCTGGAGTATGGTGAGCTCATGATAACCCAGTTAATTATGATTAATGTATGCTCTTTACTTGGGATATTCTTATTACAAACACGACAAAAACCCATGTACTCATAACAAAAAAATATTTAAATTCTTGAGGAATGTTAATCAGCTTTATATACACCTTTATATTTCGATTTAAATACCACAATAAAAGTTAGTTATACGTATTACTTTCAATACGCCAAATAATATAAAATACCATTATAGTTCACTCTCACCCATCACAATAACCTTCATAGTTTATCAACAACAACAAATTCTAAAGCGCTACTTGGAATTTCTTGAAGATCCCTGCTCCGTTGATGATGATGCCATTAAGTTGTTTCGTGGTACTGCTCTGCTCTGCTGTCCGCCTCCAGATATTAGTAGTAGAACACCCTCTAAGTAATGCTGCAATGCTGTTCATACACGATACATCCAACTCCAAATCCAATTATTACTCTTCTTTGATAATTGTTTAATTTAATCCACGTTACATAACGTCACTACACGAGCTTGTTAAAAAATGTATCTGGCACCTCAATAAAATCTAGACTCGTCACTATCCGCGTACAAATTATGAGGCTAATACCGTGCTATTTAATTTAAAATAAGTTTCTATACTTACAAGCTCGTGGTAACTTTCGTACGTAGTCTGAAGCGATCAAAATACTAAAGGACTTTTATTCATTATCAAAAAGTATTTATACCATTTACGATGCCACCTCTCAGCCGCATTTCACCCGAAGTCCTTCATTTATAATAATATTTTTTAAAATTTTGGGTTCAACCGTTTTCTAAATCCTCGAAATTCAGCGCGTCGTTACGATATTTTCTGAAAATTAATATTCAATATTCTCATGTTTGTCTGATGTACAACTAACAATATCGACCAATAGTCTATGCATTGACGTCTTACAAATCCCGCCTATACTAACGCTGTCCCTTGCTTATGCATATTCTACGTCTCTTTCTAACCTTGTTTGAGTGGTAGAAATCTGCTATCTGCTATCTAACCTCACGTGGACTTGCCTACATGCTTTAAATAACCCCTTATTAACGTGTAATGCGAAAACATCCGACCGTTTGTACAATATACCTAAAATCTTGAGCTTTATCTACACAAAATAAGTGAAACTTGACGTTTACAAAACTTGCAGGTGTTCAATTTTAACGAACGTTTTAACTAACATTTTTAGGAGCTTCTTTTCAACGTATTTTATATCCAACGGCTGTTTATGTGTTAGCAACGCGTTTCACCTTGGTATTATTGATTTTTCATGTTTTTATGCATATTATACGTAAATAACCGTTCAATTAAACTCAATTAAATTAATAAATTAATGGCATTGGCTTCTACAATTTATTTCCTTTGCAAACCTACTAAATTTTAATCATTATTTGTAAAATTTTGTTAATACCTGTTACTTAAAAATGAACTAACTGGAATAAATTTCGCACGTAAATTCTGGTTGTTTCCTTTATACAGGGTGTTTTGAAATTGCTTTGTTTATATTTACTTTTAACCCTTTAAAACCACTACAATATATATATATATATATATATATATATATATATTGTTATGTATGGTGATATTTAATGAAATGATGCTTTAAATTACCAGTTAAAAAATAATAAGTGCAGCCTTTAAGTGGTGTTGGCCTTTAAAATGATTTAAATAAATACCTTTTCCAATTTAATTATGCCACGGCTTTTAGAAACTCTCTCAGGGAAACTGAATCTACTATTTTAAACTCTGTAAGAAGACGTGGGTTCTTTGTCCCCTTACAGGTATTGAAGACACAGGCGCCTAAAGCGTTATTAGATCAAAATCACTTAACCTCTTTTTTGTGCTTGCGTATCGTGATTATACAAAGATTGATAAATCTATTCAGCATATATTAATTTAGTTAAACGGTTGAAATTTAAATTATTCACAAGTTACCTTAAATGACGTGTATATAAATATAACTTAAAATACCTGCAACTCCGTTGAATGTGTCTGGGTGTACAGGGGCTTTGAAACAGGATACCACAAATCGCCTCGAACGCTTTCAGTGACTACCTAATAAAAGTATGTTTTAGTTTATGTTTAAAATGGATTTTACTATAGTTTTAGGTTCTACAATTAACTACTACTTCACCAACTATATGCTTTATTTGCTCAATTACTAAAAACACTTAAATACTTCACCAAATAAACTGATCTGCAATCCAAGAAAACTGAACCCTGCTGCAAAATAATTCACTATCACAGCTGCAACTCTTCAATACATAAAAGATGCCCCGACGTTAGTATAATTGGAAATCTTCCTGTTGTAATTATTTTGGTCGTATAACCTTTTCACTTTCTTGGTATTATATTCAAATAAAATGCATGCACTTTAACACATCTATTAATTTTGATAATTTTTATTTTACAGGCTCTTAAGCCAAAAACATCTATTCAGTGTACAAAATTATAATCGATCCATTTCAAAATTTTTTATCAATTAATTCTTTTTAAACAACTATCACCTAGGACAACTAAAAAACAACTATATCTAGCCTACTAACTAATATTATATAAGGGATGCATTCAATATATTAACCTTAATTCTACTTAATTACTATTTTAGAACAGCTTTGGTATTTTTACATTTCATTTTTGACATTTCATAATTTTATTTCGCTTTATAATTAAAATGTATTAAACGACTTTCATTTTAGGTAAATCAAACTTATAAATGGCATAAAGTATCCTGCACAAATTACAAATAATAATCTTAAAGACAAAACCTATACACATTCAATTGAAGTTACATTAGATACCCTTCGTATTGGAAAAATGGAAAAATGCTTTTTTAAACCTCAAACGCTGTCTCATCAATACATAATATTCTATATCTGCATTTAACAAGTAATTATTCATCAATCTTTGTTAACCGTAGTGTTTTTAAATTTTAGAATAGCTTGATAAAAGTGGTAAATTAATGTTTTTATCCGCAGTACTAATAACTATCTTTTTAAATCCTTTAATAATGTCAAATACTAATATATATATATATATATATATATATATATATATATATATTGCTATGATACCGTCGCACGCCGATGTGATTAACGTTCACTTTCCTGCTAAACGCCACCGCTCTGTGTCTCTAAATAACCTCAACTTTAAATTTTAAATAAATTTCTTTTTATATGCCTCGACTAGCTCACTTTAATTCACACAGAGTGCACGACGATACGATAACAAAGAAAGTTTAACCACCCCTTTTACTCTAGCTCCTTTGAATGTTATAAACGAAGCAAACCAAAATTTGTATAATGACCAAAAATATATCCACTAAACAGTTTAAAACTTTAATAATTGGATTTGCTATTCCTAAATTAACCCTTGAATTAAAATAATAATAGCAATCTAATTATGCCCAAATTATAACTCCCTTAAAGCCAGCAAAAATAACACTGTATACTATTAGAAGTACTTTTAACGTTCAAACGACCTTCTTTCTCTCTACGTAAATTGTTAAAAGATTTTTGACGACCCTTCACAAATTAAATACTTCAATATATGAAAAAATGCAAACGTTAAAAATTGAAATAAAGCCTTATGCTAATAATGAATATTTTATTTCTGCCCTGCGTTTTCCTTTCTTGTTTCCAATTCTTAGAACTGCCTCTGCATGTGAACGACCAGCACCCCGGGATTGTTTCCACTTAAGCTCGCTGGTTTATTGCGCAGTACAGCTCGCCCAGTCTAACCCTTAGTTGATTAACTTCTCCCTTCGATGCTCAGATACCAATGTTTAAACGAATATTTATAAGTAGTTACTTAAATTCGTTTCTTAGCGTAGTTATTTAAAGTAGTTCATTAGCTTTACTTAGATTTATTTGCCAGAGTGGTTAGTTGGATTTACTTAGATTCGTTTGCTAGAGTGGTTAGTTAGATTTACTTAGAGCCCTAGATTATTAAATATTATAATTAGGTTTAATTAATAATTCTCACTTACGTTTTTCAAAGTTAACGACAACTTCTATTATATATATTGACACTAGAATTATCACGTCTTTCACTAAATAATTATTTAATGTTACTATTTTCACTCCGCGTGGTATTCTACTTTGAAGTGTTATAGCTTGTGCCTTGGTCGAATAAAGACTGACTGTTTACCAAGTCCGTGTTCTATATAAAAGCTCCTCCTTTCACCTGTACTATTGATTTTTCAAGCGTACTCTGTTAATTGAGGCGTTGCACTTTTGTCTTATAACCGCAGCCTTCGGATTTTCTTGAAGGTTACCAACAAAACCCGTGTCGAAGTGATCCATTTCCTCACGTAGGCATCTAATTCGTATAGTGTATTCTTCTGAATATCCAACTTTGAACTTTCTTCAAGTGACGTCCGCTTGTTTGTATTTGCATTTATTCAAATTTTCCCATTTAATCTATCATGTATCCAAACGTCTGTTTTGTTATTTAGTACTCCAAAATTTGTTGGATTTTATAAGAATTTATGACGTATAGATCACGTAGTGAAATTTTTATGATAACGTACTTAAATACGTTTATTTATTTATGCGTTAATGTTTGAATGGAATTCTTTCATAGCTAGTATGCAAGATTAGTTTCGTTCACTAATTGCGTATTATTTCAATAAAACTCGTTGCGTTTAAAACGTTATTTCTGCGTATTTATTTGCATGTATCTATTATTAATATTTTATATTATCTCCCTAATGTCGATCCCTATTTATATACACCTATCCTAAATATTTCATGCCGTAATCATTGATGTTTTATCGTTTGACCCTTATACTAATCCTATTTACCTATACCTACCTATTGTTTCTAGTTATCCCTATTTTCATGTACTTATTGTTCCTGTTTAACCCTATTTATTATAAATTTATCCTATTATGCTAATTCCTATTTATGTCTATCCCTATTCTATTGTATTTATCCCGATTTACATTTATTTATTTTAATGTGTTTATCCCTATTCTCGGTATGGATATAATAGATTTATGTGGAATAGCTTTTTGTGAAAACGATGGAATAAATTATTTGTAAAAATTCATCACCCCCAGAATGCTCTTAAAGTTCGTATATTCCTTGACCAAGGATATTCTAGTGTTTCTCACAACCGATCTCTATCTATGAATATACCCTCAGCACTGATCTGGTATCCCAAGAATTTCACCCTTTCCTGGAAAAATTCGCATTTCAACAGATATAGTTTTAATCCTGCCACATTTAATTCCAGTAATATTCTCTCAAGATGCACAAGGTGTTGTTCTATATCGTAGCTAAATATTAAAATGTCTACATAATGTATGCAGAATTCCTCGAACGGTCCCAAAATGCTTTGCATAGCCTTAACCGATGCAGCCGTACTTGAAGAGAAACCAAAAGGGACTACTTTAAATTGATAGATATGCCCTTCCGCGGAAGAACCCGTATATTTCCTTGATTCTCATGCTAGTGGAATTAACCAAAATAAATTTTTAAACAATTTTTGTGAAATTTTTTTTATTGTTTATCATTGCCAAGATGCCATCCATGGTTGGTGGACAATTATATTGTGGTTTAGATCGCTGATTGATCTTTCTCGCATCGAGACATAGTCTGATGCTATCATCACTTTTCTTGACCACTACCAATTGGTTGACAAAGTGTGTGCTTGATTTCTCAATGACACCGTCTCGTAACATTTGTTCAATTTCTCTTCTCACTCTTTCTCTATATGCCGCTGGAATAGGATATACTTTCGTGTTAAATGGTTCTGTATTCACCACCTCTAGTCTATGCTCATTACCCGTCGCGATTCCTGATTCTGACCTTGTTAATTCTGAGCGTTTCTCCAACAACGCAATAACCCTAATTTTTATTTTACCTGGACACTTAATATCTTTATCTGCATTCCTTCCATTATCTAAGTTCCCTTGAAATTGATTTATATTTACACATTCATTATCTACCCTCAATTCTTCATCCCACCTGATGCATTTCCCTTTGGATATTACCACCTTGCTGTCCGCAATAATTTTTATCCCCATTTATCTATAACATCCATTTACCATATAGCGTCCATTTTTAATCCAGGTACAATCATGTATTCATTTTCGAATTTCTCCTTTTCTAGCTCACACTTCAGAATCACTATGTTGTTTATGCTTGCAAACTTACTATTGTTTGGTGCTACTAAATTACACTTCCTCACCGGCATCATTTTCTTCATTAACTTTCCCCGTTTAATGAAATCTTCTGAAACGAGCGACGTTTCCGCTCCGGTATCAATGAGTATCTTAATTACGTTGTTCTCTACATTTAAATTAATTATAGGCAATAAATTTCTACTAAAATCATTTTTCAATTCAAGCTTTATGAATTCACGCTGATGTTCGTATTGATTTATTTCTAAGGACTTATTTGGTTTATTTAAAAAATTTGCATTCGTTGTAGATGGGCCTGACTGATTTGTAACCTCTACATAAGTGCGACTAATCCTTCTTGGTTCCGTTGTCCCTTCCTCGTGTTCCTAGTTATTTTCATTTCGGTTACTATTCCTATTACGGTTTGTCCTGTTTGTCTCTTGCCTTGGTCGGTTACTCACATTCCAGCTATGTCTAGGATTACTGTTGTAATTGTTCCTAAAGTTTCCCCTATAGTTGTGATTGGTTCTTTGATAATTCACTTGGTCAATTGGCATTCTTCCCAGCATTCTCTTTAAGTTTACGGGTTGAATATTCGTTCTACCTTCCTCCCTATGGTTCCGTGCCATTTCATCGTATCGCTCCAAATATTCTAAAAATATATCACCATCTATGATGTTTTGTAGCGCGATATACTGCCCCACCTCTACTTCAAAGTGTCCTGCTAGATATTTAATGATCCGTTTGTAACGTGCATTTTTAGAGCTTAACATCTTAAGCTTTCTGTAACTACTATTTCTATATTTTATATTTATTAACTCGTTGGCGAATGCGTCGTATTATAATAAGTGGATCGCTGTTTGTATAAAGTAAATACTTTCGAATAGTTTTCATATTGTATGCAATTTAACTCGCGTGTATTAATTAAAGATAGTTAAACTGAAGCTTGATTCTCATTAATAAATAAATTCCAACTTATCGGAAACGATAAACAGCCTGTAATTAATTATTAGATACGATTGTTACATTCACGTTTTAGATGTTCCTTATGTTATTAGCGAGGTAGATAATAGTCGATAAGCGGTCATAATAGCGACGAGTTGTGAAGTTCTGTTCTGTGTTCCGATATGTGAAGTACGTTGAAAAATACTGCTTTCTGTTTGCTTTGATAATAGTGAAAAATTAATGCGGTATTAATTTTTCGAATTGTACATGAAAAACACGGCACGATTTTAGTTGTACTTTAACTGTAGAATGTGTTTACTCGACCGCACGTGCTTGTTTTACGGAACAGTATTTTAGTGATACACGTTGCTTTACTAATTGTGTTTTGATGGCGTTGCCCTTTTCTTATTGGAGTAGTTCATATTGTGGATTATCCCAAATACTGTGGATACTGTAGTTTCTGAATTTTCTAACTCTAAAGAATTTACAACAGATCTTTGCTTGTGCAAGTTTCGTGTTTGCGAAATATAACAGATTACCGGTTTACTAAGGTATTGTTTAAAGTTTCTCACTGCTTATTGGGATGTTTATGAAAATAATATACCTTTGGTCCCAATTGAAATTAAACTAGTGCTAAAGAATATTCCGAAATTATTGTCTTAGGAAATAGAATTACCAAGAAATTTATCAACTACATAGTTATGACGCGTGATATTGTCTGCTGCTAACCCCAGTGAAATACGTAGGTGTGATTAGTGTAGCGTGTGATAAGTTCCATCAACACCCTCACAGTCAAGGGTGAAGTGCTTCGTTAGTGCAGGACATCGTTGAATCCCACACTTCAGTCGCAAGGAGGCGTTGCCGAAGGACTTGTGTAAGTTGAACTATTTCATACTTGTTATTACTGTGAATATCTATCTGTTTGTTTTGCAATATTCTTCGTCGTACTGATACCTTTTACAATAGACGTGCCTGCTATTAAAAAAGAAAAAGAAAGAAAAAAAAACAATCAATACTACTGAATTACTCATATTAATTGTGACTTACCTATTTATCTTTTGTTAACTTTTTGTCTGATTTATGTTTAATTGGTGTGTGAGGAAACGTTTCTGCTACTCCCCAATATTACCTCACTTTGTACTAAATATTTTTGTATTGCTTTTACCGTTGTTATATTATATAGTTTATCTAAAAAGTTTTTATTTACATTCTACAAAGTACTGAATAATTTAGACTTTTCATTACTGCTATACTTATTCTTTTTTTTTCAGGTTTGCTTAACTATTTTTCTTGCAGGTATTGTTACTAACTCCTTACCGCCGCATACATCATAGGTCAGTCTGCTTTCTACAACCCCCCCTACTCTCCGATTGAGCCGGGTCATTTCTTTGGCTTTCTTTGTGTTACGTAGCATAAATTTGGCGCCCAACGTGGCTGCCACGAAAAAAACGTAACACGTTTCTCTTCTAACGGATTATCCAATTGTTTGGCTATACTAAATTTTTTGATCGCGTACTGTTCCCTGCTTATACCTAAATTTCGATTGTATCTCCCCATGATTAAATCATCTCTCACCTTATATTGTTGATTATCCTCCAAAAGTGTCTTATTTAAAATCCTGGAATGTTTATAACTCGTCTTTGATTAGATCAAACCACGTTTCTGCATTCTCTTTTAACATAGCCCTTACTAAATTCAATTTGTACTGTTCATCCGTTATGCCCTGTGTCAGTATTTTAATATCATTTAAGAATAATTTTGGATTAAGTTTGTTGTCCCCAGAAAATTTTGAATATTGGTCCAATGTTAAATTTGGGTGATTTATCTTTAAGGGTTCCTGATTATACGTCATCCTGTTCCTGCTAAAATTCACTACGTTAATTTTTATACCATCTATTTCTTTATTTACTATGCGAAATTCCGTTACACAATTCCTCTCAACGTCTTGCACTTTTTCATAATTCTTTCGTTTGTCTCCAATTCATTGGTCTCTTGTGTTGATCTTACTTGAATGACCTCGTCCCTTACGCAACCAATATCTTTTGTGATAGTTATAACTTTATTTTGTATTTGTAATCGCATCTCTTCCATCTTCTGATTTATCTCCCTTAGACCATCACTTAACGTTTTTATTTTGGACCTTAAATATTTCCCAAATTTATCCAAATTTTTCTCAAATTCTTGCATAGCCTTGTCATTTTTTTCTATCATATTTTTATGGCCTCTTCATTCTTTTCTATTTTGTCATTCAGTGTCGATTAAACTACAACCGCTTGAAAAGTATTACTGATTGACTGCGTTTGAATGCATTACTTCGATTATGATTTGACGGTATATATAGGTTGCAATGTTCCCGGGAGTTTACGTGATGTTCTAATTTATAGAGTTGGTGTGACGAACTGTTTTGAAGGTGAGGGTTTTTTCGGTGCATGAGAGAATATGCATAGTAATATCTTCTACCACATCTACGTCAGGGTTAGTTTGTTCGCATTAAATTTTATGATGTTTTATGAATTCTGTCTATTTAAATAATTTACAATGATTTGGATTCTTTTCAATACATAAAGATAATGCTACATCGAAGTTTGTAGGATGCTTATTAATAGAAAATGATGTTTGACGGATTTGATATGTTTATAGTGAATGACCGGATTTTAATTGCTGGTTGTAAAAGAATGCACTAAGTACTTTACTATTTATTCTGTTTTTTACTTTAATAATATGAAGAAATAGTCCTAAAGGTAAATTGTAAAGCCCCTAATTTCTATAAAATTGTTCGTGTAGTTTCTTGCTACGGTTTCAAACCTAGCTAAAATTGGTAAATGTTTTCCGATATACTAATGTATGCATAATTATTGCGCTAGCGCTACACAAAGTGTATTAAGGAAAACGAATTTGCAAAGTGGATCACCCAAGATTTTCAGGGCAAGTTGTAAACGGCGCTTGCCGACGATAAAATTGCCAACCCTGAAGTCATACCGACAAATAACGGCGTTTAAAATGAAAACCCATTCAAGCGCAGACAGTGTGGTCGTGAATAGGGCTGTTGCATAGAGCAGTCACAGGTGCGGATTTCAGCTGGAGACACTGGACTATATTTTGGTACAGTGCACCCATACAAAAGCAAAAGGATCCGCCGCCGCAACGAGGTTTGCGAATTCGTTGTGGGTGAATTAACAAAGCAGTAGTCAGCGATGTTTTACAAAGGGAGTTTATAGAAAGTTTCTTTAACCCCACTACAAATCCAGACTCGAAGATAAGCATTTGCACTCAGAAGGCACCTTAACTTGTTGTTCGTGCTTGGATAGTGTTGAGTTCGTTGATTACAACTGATAACTCTACGGCATCAACTAAAACTCTTTTTCCACGTACTCATTTGTTATGTGGATAACTTGCAATCGCCATTACTTCGGATTATCTTGGGTACTAGATTTCCTTTCTACAGTGTTCTTGATTGATTTCCTTTCTTTTAGTTGTTAAAATTGCTCTGGCCTTTTTGTTTACCGCGCTACAGTTTTTCCTTGTTTTCATTATTTTTGTGAATAAGATTATCTGGGGATATTTTGCCCACTGTCTCCTCTGTTTGCTTTTTTCCTAATTCCATTTGCAGCAATCGAAAAATGTGTGTGCTACAGTGTTTTCTGCATGGCAGGATATACATCCGTTGGTTGTACTGATTTTAAATCGATGCAAGTTAAAGACTGGAAGTAGCTGTGACCGGTCAGTATTTGGGATATGCAAAAGTACGTTTCACCTCACTTTCTGTCGGCTCATGACCTTATCCTTTTTATCAGTCTTTTTGTATAGCTTGTTGTTTTTTGTCCTTTTTCCATTGCTCTTGTCATTTTGTGGGGATGCGTTTACGAGTCTTGCTTTTTACAACTTTTGTTTGGGACTAGTTTTCTCTTTTTTACGAGCAAATCTACTGGAAGCGTTGTTGCGGCTACCAGCAGTGCTTTAGTTAACGCTTGTTAGTCGTAACGTTTTCATTGAACGCTAAGTAGGGTATTTCTATATATCTGCTTTTTCATTACCCATTGTCAGATGGTTGCGCCATGTAGTATAATAGACTGGGTTACTGCACATAGGATTCGTCGGTTAATCTCATGTGGTCCGCCTAGGTTGGGCATTATCCACAAATATTGCCTAGGGCTTTAGTAGCTTTCTCTACTGTTTTTCTTATGTTATTTTACATCCGCAAGTTTCTGTTCATCTGGATGTCATGTAGTGCTTTCTCTGATTTCAACATCTAGGCTTTCCACCCTGACAGTAATTTTTTTAATTTTCTTACCGGCTACCAATGGTATTGCTTTCGTCTTTTGTGGTGCAAGTTTCAGTTTTTGCCTTTCAGCTACTGTGTTAATTTTTAATTGCCACATTAGCGTTTTTTTTGCAGTTCTGTGTTTTTGCCACAGCCACTATGGTCAGGCTGTGGGCAAATATTATTAACGTGACTCCCATCGGGACTAGTACGATTGATTGATTTCATTGGAAGGGTGGCAAAGCCACGCGCACTTAGGCCTCAATATGGGCCCATTGTGGTGCCTTCTTATACCTGGTCCTCAATCACTCAGCCATCCGGGCTTACAAACCTTACCTGAGGATATCGGTCTAGGGCGTGTTACCAATTCTGGAGGTGTCTGGCCAGAAGTCACCTAACATGGATCTTCGGAGGTTGGCGAGTGCCGGCCAGGTACACAAGATGTGCTCTGCCGTATCCTCATCCCGTTGACAACTGCGACAGGTTGGGTTTTCTGATAAACCCAATCAGTGCATGTGTTTTTTTACCTTGCAGTGCCGAGTCAAAACAACTACTAAAAGTCGTAGTTTTTACTTCGGCAAACCTATGCAAAGTGTCCCATTTTTTGTCGAAGGAGACTTAATGAAAATTTTTGCCTATCGGCAATAGGTTTCCTTTGCCCACCTCTCGCAATGGCGATGGTAGATTCCTTGTCTTATCATGGTAAATAGCACAGATGACGAAAGAAAGACCGATGGCTCAGGTCCGTATTTACGTATTTACTTGAATGACCCTTGATCCAGGCCGGCTCGAGGATATTAGAGTAAAATCCCGTTTAAGAGTGAGATGGCACTGGAGTACCACCTCCGAAAGGATCTTCTGCCTATTTAGGGCCATTAAAGCTGCTCTACTATCTGTGGGTATGCGTATAGTTTTATTCTGAATACCTCGTTCCAAAATAAAACTGGCACCTTGCGTGATTGCAGTGACTTCTGTTTGGAAAACAGTTGCTTGTGTTCCCAACGCTATGCTTTCGTTAAGGTCTAGGTCATCTGAAAAGATACCTGCCCCTGTACCTTCCTTCATTTTTGATCCATCTGTGAAGATGAATGTATCTGCTGGAATCACGTCTTCAGGGTCCACACAGACCTTGTACCGCTTCCTGAATATTAGTTTGGGTGTAATTGAGTTGACCATGGCATCCAAGAGTGGCATTGTTAGCAACGGCTCCTTTAAGATATCCTGGTGTCTCCCACTGTCTCCCTTATTGTTCCACAATCCATTAACTTTTAGTCTTAGTGCCGCTCTTAGAGCTACCTCCTCCACATACAGGTGTAGCGGAGGGAGGCTCAAGATGGCTTCCAAGGCCGCGGTTGGAGTGGATTTCATTGCACCCGTAATACTAAGACAAGTTAGTCTTTGTATGTGCGTAAGTTCTTTGGCTGCGTTAACTTGCCTGGTTCGAAGCCACCAAACAACAGCTCCATAGCATAGCATAGGTCGTACTACTGCAGTGTATAGCCATAGGACAGCCTTTGGTGAAAGACCCAAAAGTTTACCTATGGCACGTCTGCATTGCCAGAACACTGCGCTAGCTTTCGTAACTTTTGCTTGTAAGTGTTTAGCCGATTTCAGTTTCTTATCAAGTATAATACCCAAATACTTGACTTCCTCTGAGAGGGTTAAGGATGTTTGAATAAGTGATGGTAATCTGAATACCGTTAATTTTCTTTTGCTGGTAAACAGGACTAGCGAGGTCTTGTTTGGATTTATGGTCAAGGAGTTTTCCACGCACAATTGTTTAATAAGCTTTAATGCTGTTTGCATTAGGTTGCACAGCACTTGCTCATATTTACCAACTACTACAGTAGCCAAGCAATCAGCATATTCCACCGTGTAGAAACCGGCCCCATTAAGACGATGTAACACGTTGTCAACTACTAGATTCCATAGTAGTGGTGATTATACGCCACCCTGAGGACGGCCCTTAGCTACCGCCCTGCATAAGGAAGTGGTTCCCAAACAGACACGTACTTCACGACAACGTAGGTACTGTTGGATTAACTGCCTGAGCGTGTTATCCACTTTGTGTTCTCTCATAACTTTATGAATAGTTTCAAAGGTAGTTTCACTAAACGCGCCTTCAATATCTATAAACATGCCTAAAGCTGACATATTGTTCTTGAGGGATTTCTCGATCCGCCCTACCACAGCGTGTAGGGCAGACTCTGTAGACGTCCCTGGTATATAGGCATGTTGGTTTGGATGAAGAGGATGGTACTGCCCAATCCCTTCTCTGATATCAATGTCGCACAATCTTTCCAGCGTAGGGTATTTCTATACATATCTGCTTTTTTATTACCCTTTACCAGATGGTTGCGCCATATAGTATAATAGACTGGACCACTGTACATAGGATTTGTCGGGTTAGTCTCATGTGGTCCTCCTAGATTGGGCATTATCCACAAATATTGCCTAAGGCTCTAGTAGATTTCTCTGCTGTTTTCCTCACGTTGTTTTCCATCCGCATGTTCCTGTTCATAAGGATGTCTAGATATTTAGTGCTTTCTCGGATTTGTATATCTAGGCTTTCTACCCTGACCGTAATTTTTTTAATCTTTTTACCGGCTACCAATAGTATTGCCTTCGTCTTTTGTGGTGCAAGTTTCAGGTTTTGCCTCCCAGCTACTGTTCTATTTTTTAATTGCCATATAGCGTTTTTCTGCAGTTCTGTTTTTTTTTGCCACAGCCACTACTGCCAGGGCGTGGACATATCCTATTAACGTGACTCCCATCGGGATTAGTAATTTTAACACTCCATAAAAATAGGCGTTCTACAAGGTTGGACCGATTACGCATTCCTGTGGCATCCCACTTGCGGTTGTCATCTTTTCTTTCAGAACTAACCACAAGGGTCCTGTCTACAAAGTAGCTAGCAATGATGTTGTAAACGTAGAGTGGTAGCTATCTATTTTGGAGTGCTGTTAGTATACCTTCTTATGGCGCTGAATTAAATTCGTTCTGAATGTCTATCCTTATCTTTCGCATCTCTTTCTATTTTTCCATTGATTTACTGCGTCGGCGATTCCTTGAACAAGTTGTAGTGCGCTTATCTTCGATGTACCTTCTTTGAACTCATACTGCTCTTCTGATAGTCTTCGTGCTTTTTCTAGTTTGTCCCTTAGTCTGCTTAGAATCAGCTTCTCTATAGTTTGCTTAGTTTGTTTAGCACCCATATTAGCCTGTAGGACTTGTGTTCTGGTTTGCCTTTTTCGATCAACACATTTTTCCCGTTTTTCACTCTACCAAAAAATAGACGTCTATTAGTATTGTATTTAGCGCTCGTAGGTATGTCTAAGTGTGTGCTTTGACAGTGGGTTTTACTATTTCCGGCTGTATGCAATTCGGTTCGGGGACTTTCTTTTCTTTTATTTGCGTAATTACCACTAGCAACTCTTCTTTGGTGAACGGTCGTATGTCTTGTATGTCTATCCAATTGGTGTCCAAGTTATCTTGGCCGTCTCAAATTGTTGTTCATCGCATATACTTTGTTGTTTGAACTTGGTTTTCTTTTCTACTATCTGGTACCCTTTACCCCAGATGTTGAGTTCCACCTCCTTTAAGTGTTCCTTCCAGTCTTCTCGTTTGGCATTTATGATAGCTTTCTTTAATATTGTTTGTACGCTGTTTATCCTTCACGATGTAGTTCGTTGCTGTTTTTCTTCTTATTTTCGCTAATCATTTTTCTTCAAGCTTGCATATACTCTTGTCGCATTATCTACAACTTCTGGTGTCCAGCTGTCTGTCTTTTACATTCTTCTTCTTTGTAAAAGTTTTGTTGCAGGATGTGCCGAAGAAGTAAACAGATGAACCATTGGTGTTCCTATAAATTGAGGTTAGTGCTTACTTATTTTACCATTGTATAAAATTTTGCGTATGGAATCCACATGTATTTCTCTAATAGTGCCAATGCATTTTATTTTAATCTTTTTTTACGTCTAATACATAAACTAACCCTTAGATCGTCATAACTTTGTAGCCGTATTTTTATGTTTATTTTTGTAGACAGAATTCCTATTTAAAAGAAAAGTCTTTAAAGGTCATTTAAGCTTTTCAATGTTATAAGATTATTATTTAAAAGATGTACTGTTAGAAACCGCACTAAGCATCTAACGAAAAATATTGGACGGGGAGATTTTGAAGAACTATGAATCAGGCGTAGTATAAAGGTTTAGATGGAGTTTTTTGACGACAACTTTAATCAGAATATGGGTTTCATTCATTTAAGCCTAAATTCTTGGATACACTTGAACAAAGAGATGAGGAAACAGCTATAACGTTCTGGACTTTACACCCTTCGTATTAAAATTACAAAAATACATATAAACTTTGGTAGATAACCTGGCATATTTGAATCCCTTTACACGAGTTTGAAAATCCTCAACCATGGAGACAACCTCAATAATAATATAAAAATTTACAATCTTGCAGGAGTAATGGGTAGTGATCAACGAATGACCAGCTTTTGGCATTAAATGTAAAGCTTGGGAATAATGGCCGTTTACACGGATGGGCGACATTGAACTTGACCGTAAGATAGCTTTAGACCCACAAATTGTGAAAACAGAATTTTTAAAAGGTGAAGGGGAAATACCGAGTAAGTTAAGAAAGAAACGATAGTTTATTGACAGCGGATGTGTAGACGGTACACCTCACGATGGGTGGCCGACGGTGAATTGTTTTGAACTTTGCCGAATGATCGGGCCAAAACGCTCAAGTACGCGTGTTAAACGTGGAATTTAAATCGTGTTAGTGGTGCATCAAATAGGGAAATGATGCAGTAGAAGCTGATTAGTAGCTTTCACTCTGCAACTAAATGTTGGAATTTAAATAGCTGGAATGGGAGACTTAACGCGCCGAAGAAGCAAACAGGTGAATCGTTGGTGTTCCTATAAATTTAGGTTAGTGCTTAGTTATAAAATTTTGTGTATGAAATCTGCATGCATCCCTCCAACAGTGCCAATAGTTCCATGTTAATTTTTTACTTCTAATACAAAACTTATCCCTTAGGTCGTCATAATTTCGTAGCCATATTTTCGTAGGTAGAATTACTATTTAAAAGAAAAGTAAATGAAAGCCGTTTTAAATTTTCAATGTTTTAAAATTACTCAAGACGTACTGGTGGAAACTGCAATCAGTATGTAAGGGAAAATGTTAAACGGGCGGAATTTCGAAGAACTACGAATCAAACGTAGTATTAAAGTTTAGATGGAGTTATTTTACAACTTTATTGCAAATATGAGTTTTATTCTGTCTCCTCACTGATCAGAGTGCTTTCTAGCGGCGAATTACTAAACTTCAAAGTGAAACTTAAAATATGTGTACGGCTCCTTCGCGTAAAAAGCTTTACGCTTTCAAACTGTACGTCTACAGGAACCTTCCGCTTTGTTTTCATAAGCTATCGATTGCTGCTTGGTTTAAGGAGAAAATTATAGGTGGCGTATATATTCTCTCAAAGTCGTGCGTCGTTTAAGCATTGCGACGCGCACCGCTTGCGCAGATATCAATTAATCAATATATGACTACAATGCGCATTTACTACGCGCAGTTAACCAAATCAGGTCATACCGTTGTAAGATAGAACGCCGACTGCTTTTAACAATTAATTTGTTCAAATCTAATTTTAGCCGTTGCTGGAACATTAGGTACATTCTGACATCTCGGCTGTTCACTAACTTAATTTTAACGTATTGTATTAACTTTGAACGCCGCTTGTAACGATTCTTATTGGTGTTAAAGTAGAGGCCTGTTTTGAATAAAATTATCATAAATTAATTATTAGAAAACGTGTATCATGGCCATTCCGATCTCACAAGTTAAATAATAGCAAAAGTCTGTTTTGTCAAATAGGATCTTGAAAGTCTTAAGAATGATGAACGGGTTAGAGGTTAGAAAACTCAGCCGTACTAAATTTAGACGGGTTTATCTGTGTGTGAGTGAGTAGATAAATGACCTGATTATATGTTAACCGAAAAAAAGGAGACGTAACATACCGTAAATTTGCCGGAGACACTAAGAGCTGGTAGAGCTTGAAAATTCGTTAGGCAATTTAAGTGAACCTTTTTCTGCAAATGGTGGACATAGATATTCTCTATTGTTGTGCTAACCTAACTTGGAAAAAATACCCTAGAACTTTGTTTTTATTATTCTCTTTGGCGATGCCAAAAATCACAAATGATTGCTTTGAATTTTAGGGCGACTTTCTGGTCTTAATGCTTTGAGGTTATGCACGTTTTGCGTTCTGAAAAATACGTCTCGGAATTACATAGCTAAAATGGGGTGTTCCTTCTCTATCGCAGTGGAGCTCACATACAAAGCCTTATTTGTTTTTCATTCTGATTTATCTTATGAGGGTGGGTATATAGCCTAAAATTGGGTTAATGCTACTGGGGCTTGAGTTATGCTTCGTACAAATTTGAATTCACTTGGCTCTCATACAAAATAAGCTTGCTTTAGTTTGTATAGTTATTTAAAGCGACTTGATTTTTTAGGTTTTCGATTTGCTGAATCTCGTATCACTCAGCTTCAAACATTTTTAATTCGATTGAACAATTATTGTCCATTCTCATACATTTTCCTATAAAAACAAGGGTTATCATCCTTTATGTATTAATTTATTTACTAACTATTAATAATTTACATTTTGACGGATAATCTTGTGTTTCCTGTAATTTATGGGTTAGTACTTTGTAACACTCCTTTGAAATGCTTACAATCAGTTTTCATTCTAATAGTTTCTGTATTGGTAAATCCCACCAACACGGTTAGGTTATTTTTTTAAGATATAGAATTTTTAGGTTACAGGTATTCTTGAAGGATTATTTTTGTAATCTTGTCTATACTCAAAGGTTGTGAAATTCATTACGGTAGTTGAAAGATTAGAAAGGATTTCATTGTTACTGTGTATTCTAAATTATTGTAGTTATATGACTCATTTGTTTTGATTAATAATGTATAACGTTAGCATCTATGACATCATCGAATTGGAATGAAAAAATTTACATGATAAATTGTACTGATTCACAAAATGGTAAAGTTTCTTTTTCTGGTTGAAGTTAATGTTTTAGTAAGATAATTTTACATATATTAGATAAAGAGAAACAACAAAAGAAATTTCAATTTCCAGGCTTAATTTATTTTTACGAAATCCTGCCAAAGATGATCTTGTCGTTTTATAGAGGGACGGTATTTTTTGTTGGAGACACCGTCAAAACCAACGAATGAGCTAACACGCAAACTTGAGTAGGTACAATTAACCTATGAATAATTAGGTATTGAACTGATTAATGTGATTAGTCAATAGAGCTTGGATTTATATTTTATTAGGTTAGCAAATTTTACCTATAGGAAGAATTTGCTTCTTTCAGTAGATAATTTCATATTGCAATAGGTATGTTATTTAAAAACTTCTAACTTTTTAACGAAGTCCCAGAAGTTTCAGTTGAAGCTGGTTAAAACAAAGTGGGACCATGAGAGCATTGACTTTAGTTGTTTCCCAAAGTCAGCTACATCTAAATTACTCCAGGTATTTATAATAAACTTTCTGAAACTATATACTTACAGTAACATGCTTCTAACTGTTTAAACGTACTCATAATACGTTCCTGTTATCGGGATTAAGAAATTTGAATGTAGTTTTGTTTTCACATGTAATGTCCTATTAAATAATATCCAAAACATTGGCGATTACAACCCACATATACATAATTAAAAAGTATAAACATAAAAGCTTATAGTGTGCTCATTGTTTTAATTCATTTTTTAAAAGGTTAAGGATGCCTAGAAAACACTAGTTTTTCAATTTTTCAGCTTTCAAACAACAAACCACGTAACAACTCATTTATTTTTTAAATTTTGTATAGAGAGTTGGAATTCTTGCGATGCTCCCATAATAATTTGATTTTCGACTTTACGACCGCCAAACTCCTAACCATAGATAAGACACCTGTAATGAAAATGATCTAGTGTGACGGATAGTGTAGGGTTCAAGTATAGTCCACCAGCGCAAAATAGGCAAGATAGAGATTCACACCTGATTCCCCGATAGGAAATTGCCCTAATTAACTAAAACAATTTTTTTTTCTCCGGCTAGTGACAAAAAACACACCGGGACTTCCTCCAAGGCATTTTGTCGGTGCGTTTGTGGGGTAGTTCCCTTCACCATTCCTAATTTATCTAAATCATCTAGCTTTCTCTTCTCCTTGCATCCTCCTCTCATCTTCCTTCTTTGTCTTTAAGATTTTCTTTACGTACTTTTCTATGCTGGATCAATTACATCTATTCTCTAACATAAATATCACAAAGTTTGTACTTTTAGGTTTTTCCTGTTATTGACCCGATCGATATTTGCTCTTTTTCCCATTATGGGCATTCAAAAGGAGCGTGGTTTACATCATCGTTGTTTGAATCGCAATAACAACACTGTGCTGTGTTTTTCCTTATTCTATGCAAAGCATCTATGTCCACAGAGCTTGTATTAAATAAAAACTTACTTCTCCGAATTAGCGACTTGCCCACATTTTGACATGCAGGATAAGTCTAGCAGTCCACCTTCCTTTATTGGCGTTTCATATATTCGCTGTCATATAATCTAAAGGTTCCACTTTATCTCTAGTTTTTTTAGTTACTTTCTATATTCGGGTTTTTTTTGCTAGAATTGCAAAGGGCTGCTATTTCGTAAATCAGTAAGTCTACTGAAAAAGTTTCACCAATAGCGAGTAATGCATTAGTCAAAACTGCCCGTATGACTGGCTTACCTTCCTGGCTAAAATTCCTTGACATCTGAGTAGGTCATTCCTACATTTTTAAATCCTAAAGCTTGTTCCCACATTGTGGCTGCATAAAATACTGTTTTGCATAGCCACGCATAAAACCCTTTTTCTCGTTTGTCTTGGACCACCAATGTTACACATCATAGTATCCAAAGCTCTCATTGCTACTTTCGCTTTCTGAACTGTACTATATACATTATTTTCAAACGTGTGTCGACGGTCAATGTTTATTTCAGATATGTTACTGCTTTACTGGGTGTAAGTTCATGATCATTGATCATAGATCCTATCCCTCCGCTTTACCTACTCAGATTAAAGATCACTGCTTTCGTCCTCTCTGGTGCCATTTCCAGGTTGTTTCTTCTTCAAAAAAACTATGGGTCTAGTACTCTCCCTCACTATTGTTTCCAGCTTTTCATCGCTAAGTTGTCAGCATAACATACAAATTCCACTCTATCGCGTATTTCTACTGCCATGATACTGTCGCAAAGGACATTTCACAGGGTGAGTCCCAACACCGATCCCTGCGGCACTCCTCCTTCAACCTCTTCATAATTTTCCCCGTCTATTATAATAAACCCCTTATTAAGGTAGCATGATATAATATCTTCCAGATATTTTGAAATGCCCTTGAGTTTTACCTTTCCTACTATTATGCCTTAGTGTGTAGTGTTAAAAGTATTTCAAACTTCAATCAAAACTAAGCCACGCTTTTTTTCTTTAATTTAGCAATATATCTAACTAGTCCTAACACTGCAGCTTGAATAGTTGTTCTTATCTGTCGTTTTTCGAACTGGTTTTTATGTAGTACTCCTGTTCTATCGATTTCCTCCTGATGTCGACTTTTAAAAAGACATTCGAACAGCTTTGCTAGAGCATTTACTAGGCATATGGAACTATAGTCCCTGCCCTCCAGAGGATTTTGTCTTGGATTCTCGATCAGCACTATCTTTGCTTTCTCCCACTCCTCTGGAAAAAGGCCCTCCTTAAGGTATCTACTTAAAGGTTACAAAACCCTTCTTCATTGACAATTGCTTTTATCAGTTCAGGTATTAGACTGCCAGGTTCCGGTGCCTTACCCATTTTGATTTTTTGTACGAGTCTTATACTTTTTTGTGTATAGAGCTGGCATTGTTCTCGCGAGCGTTCGTAGTACTGTTTTGGCGCCTCAGTAGTCTGTGCGTTTTGCAATTTCTCCTCTTTTTTCAGAAATAGTTCCTGAAATATCTCTACCGTTTGTCTACTGGTTAACTCAACCTTAGGACTCAATGTTTTCAACTGACTACGTATTATCATATACGCACCTCCGAAAATGTCTATCTCCAGCTTGTCGCACAGATCAAGCCAGCATTCCTTTTTTAAATCAATGATACAAAACCTTGGCTTCATTAAATTCTAACTTCCTCCTGCTCTTTCTTGTTCCAACGCTGTCCAATATCTTCTGCGGCACTTTCTAGACCGCTTTATCAGTAACATTACTTCTTCTCTTTATCTGTAGAATACATTACTCTTGGAGTCAATTTTGATTCGGGTTGTCGTCTTATACGCAAGAAGTATCTTATTGCAAATATCGTTAACGCTCACCTTAGGTAACTCTTTGGGCTCACAAAATCGTCTGAAAGACTTGACAAGCTGAATGGGGTTGATTTTTCTTCTGACCCCAATGGAATTATGACTATATTGCTCCCTTAGATTAAATACGTAACGATGGTCACTATATGACTCGTCGTCTAGAACCTTCCATATAAGGTCTTTATGCAGCAACCCCTTGGTGTTCATGTTAATGTCTAAATAAGATGATATATTTGATTTAATCAATGTGGGCCTTTGTCCGTTGTTCAGAATTTCGACTTTTAAAGAGTTTGTCCATTCAAGTACGATACACATGATTTGCAAACGTGTGTCCACGGTCAATGTTTATTCTAAATATCTGACTGCTTTACCTGCTCACATCAAAGATCACCACTTTCGTCTTCTTTGGTGTCATTTTCAGTTCATTTCTCCTTACCCAACGAACTATGGGTCTCGTACTCTTCCTTACTAATGTTTCTAGCTTTTACCACTTTTGGTAGGTATTAGAATCGATAAATCGTCAGCATAATATACAAATTCCACTCCGTCAGGTACTTCTACCGCCATTATATCTTCGCAAAGGACAATTTACAAGGTCAGTCCCTGCGGCACTCCTTCAACTTTTTTACGATTTCCTCCGTCTATTATAATAAACCCCTTATTAAGGTAGGATAAAATAATATGTACCAGATATTTTGAAACGTTTTTGGTTTTTAGCTTTTCTACTATTATGCCCTAGTGAGCAGCGTGATTAATGTTCTATTACATAAATACAAACATTGGCGATTACATTCCACATGTACATAATTAAAAAGTATAAACCTAAAAGCAAATAGTTTGCTCATGGTTTTAATTCATCTTTTAAAAGACTAAAGGCGCCTCGAAAACACCAGATTTCCAATTTTCCAGCCTTCAAACAACAGCCTACTTAACACAACTCACCCACTTTTTAAATTTTATATAGAGGTTAGTATGTATACTTGTATTTATTACTGTATTTATCTGTTTATATTCTAATCTAACCATGTGTACCTTTTTGTGCTTTTGTAAATAATTTTCTACACAGTGTTCAATGCTTTTTCGCATAACTATCCCCACACCCAAATTTTCACCTTCTGATTCTATATGAATTATCCTAGAGTCTCCACTCTAAAAGTCTTCTATCTCTGGGCACCAAACTTTGCTGATCCCTAGTATGTCTAATGCTAACCTATCCATTTCAATTTTCAATATCTCTAGCTTACCTACTTGCTTCATACTTCTGACATTCCACGCTCCGACTCGCAAAATATTCCTTGCTCTTCCTTTAAACTTTCCGATCACATCCTTCGAAGGAGTCTCCTTTCGGAGATCCGAATGGGGGACTATTTTAGGTCCGGAATCTTTTGTCATAGAAGATGCCATCATGTTTATTGCAGTGTAAGTACGCTGTGTACTTGGGACGTAATAGGGTAGTTTTCCGTTGCTTTCCACATCGCAGTAGTGTGTCTTAGAATGCTATACCAACTGTTAATCTAAGTACGGAAAAAACTGCTGCCCTCTTTCGGGGACCTAACTTAGTCTGGTTCCTCACTGAAGATCCCACCAATTTGGCAAAACCTTTGGTTTGACTTTTTAGCTCATTGGAATACTCAAACCGTTCCACCCGTTCTAGTAATCTAGATCTTCTTCAAGGTGCAAGTCTATTCGGAACCGTGTGTCATAATATATTATTGAAATAAAGAAGTGAACGACAGTGAAATTGCTATAGTGCATGTTTCATATTGTAGTTACACCAACTGTAGAAGAATATTTTAAAAGTTTTAGTAAAATAAATAGAATTAATATTACGTACATACGGTACTAAGTAAAACCCAAGCTACAAATAAATGACCATATCATTCAATACAAAATAAAAATGCTTTTATTGTATTTCTTTAACTGATAGAATAATGCAATAGTCATGGTCACGTGGCTTTTGCATAAAACGTGGGAAGAGGAAAGAACGTTAGACGGTCGACGGAGAACCATGAATTTAATTAATCGCGAGCCATAAACAAAAACACATGTGAGAGTAAGCGTAAGAGGTTAATCGAGTACACCCTTTTGGTTATGAATTTACAAACGCGTGTTATCGTCGTGAGATCCCGTCAACGCGTTACAATATTTCAACCAACTGCGTGCGTTTATGTTAAGTTTTCAGTTGACATTAACATTATTTGCTCCAAATATTTTAAATTGACATTTATGTTTGTTTTATTGTCTGGTTGCCATTTATTATCTAATACTAATTTAAATATAAATAAACTACATGAGTAGGTATACAAACTATACTAGTATTAAATTAATTTGAAACAAAATTTCATCTTAAACTAGTGATTACGGGTAGAAAAAATCAAGGTGTGAGTAGAACTTGAACCAATTGCATTTATATTAACAGTAGGAAGCGTTCCTAGTTTATCCAACTGATAGTTTATTTACTTAGTTGATTATTTAGTACACATCTTTTGTTTTTGTAAAGTAATGAATATACTCAATAGAGCAGTATTAAGTACACTGGAAGAGAACGCTAAAACAACCAAGCGCACAACGCCGTTTACCACTTTTAAAAATTTTCTAAATAATAGAGTGAGTATTTTAATTTTTGTTTCTTTTACATCTCACTGTCAAGTTATGGTACCCCACGTATTCTGAGACGCCTCTAACTTTATATGCGTAGAGCAGAAGAATCTTAAAACATCTATATGACGTTATCGGTTGAAGCAGTGAGAGTGAAAACATTTGACGACAATCAGGGAAAGTGCTTTTCTAAAAACAACTGACGTTCCCTAGTATTTTTAATATTGACCACCGTCAAACTTTTTGTATAGCTCTTTCCATGATAAGGGCTGCAAAGTATACTGTACGTTATGACGAACATTCCCTTGAGGAACGCACTGGGGTGAAATAGTTCATTTGAGCTCTCGATTATTAATGTTGTGTAATCTATTAAATAGCAACCCGCAAAGGGGTGCTAATTGGCTACTAAATCTTTTTTCGTAAAAAAGAAATGATTAGTTTTATTTCCTACGATTTCGCCAAGATAGCACATCAAAATGACATTAACCTCAAAATCGAGCATCGCAAGCTCCCATTCATTTTGTTTGCCGCCGTACAATAGAAGCTTAGAAATAATGCGCGTGAAAGAATTCGTGAAGGTATTGTTTAAGGTTATGGTAAAGGCGTTCGATTTTTCTAGTCTGCCTATGTGTAAGCTGGAACAATAAATTCCTATCTCTCGCACTTTGTATTCCAGTCGTGATGATTGAAGTAGTCAATTCTTTCAGAAACTTCATGAAAATCAGCACAAAACGCTGATTAAAACTCAGTTTCGTATGTAAGAGGATCGTTATGTGAAATTAATTTTATTAAATATTTATACTCCATACTTATTTATTCAGTAAATACCCTGTACATTAATTATTTCTTATATTTTAGTGTATCTCATAATCCTAATATTACATAGGATGAAGATTTTTAAATGTCAAGCTTTCAGGAATATGATTTATTATGTTCAATTATTAATTTGTGATGTGGAGAATTTAATTTGTAGCATCGCAAATTTAAATGGGTTCTATCACGGTACAAAAAAAACAACAACCCCTTTCGGGGTAACCAAACCTAGCACCTCTTTCTGGGGGATGTGGGATATAGCTCCAGACTACTACTACTACTCCACTTTTGCTCCCAGCACCATTCTGCTCTGCGTTCTCTTGCGAACTATCTCGATCACAATTTTTCCATACTCTTTACTAGGTACACTCAACAGACTTACTCACAAGAATTTTTGCATTCATACTTCCAGCTTTTACCTTGGTACAAGAGGATAATTATCGCACTCTTCCAGTCTTCAGGTTCATTCGCTAGTTCTATACACAACTCTATCAGTTTGTGTAAAAAATTAAGTCAGCATCCCAGACCCATACTTAAGTATTTCACTGGATATTCTATCGACACCCGCCATTTTGCCAATGTTCAGAGTTTTCTCCGCCGTATATACCTTATCTACACTACATTGGAACTTTATACCATTAATCTACGTTTTCCACCAGTACATTATTGCTCTCTTCATCATCCACACAGTCATCTGTATCCTTATTGCAACCACCATACAGCGTCGTAAAATACTCTTTCTAACAGTCTCTCAAACTTGCTTCTTCACAAACAATTTCACTTCTGTCATTAACAACGTCATTCACATGTTTATTTCCACCATTTCTTATCATCCTTACCCATTTCCAAAACAAGTTATTATTGTATACAGGAATTGCAAAATTTGTTTGACATTTTTGATGGGGTTAAACTCTCCCCACGATTCGAACGTGTTAGTTCCCTACTGTTACATGATGAAATTTGCCCCCTGAAGAAACCAACCGGACAGTATAAACGCCAACCATTACTACTTACTTTATGTGGTCTCCGCAGCCTGTATGAGGACAAAATCAAAAAAATTGGCCGAGTTACTGCTTGTTCAAGTACATTACATTTGATTTTCCTATGATCCACCCGAAGGTACTACATTGACCACGAAGCGAGGTTTTTTACTGGAAAATTATTAATTTTACCGAACCCTTGCTGTTCCAAGTAAGGTAAGGAAATTTAACGTGTGTGATAGCACACACACACACACACGCGCGCGCGCGCGGTAGCTACACTTTACCTCTCGTTTGAACGAGGGTGTATTTTTGTGAAAAACGCTCGCCTAACATTTTTCAAGCGGACCGTGACGGTATTCGAACTCGGGACCTTGAACGTAGTAGCCACACGCATATCAACTACGTTACAGATCAGTCTTTTTCCAAATGCGCCCAGAACAGCCTCTAGTCGGATTAGTGCCCCTAATGCAGATGCCCAAGAACTACCCCTCCTTATGTCTGTCTCGTAGGCTTAGGGGGAGCCTGAGCCGATTGCTTACACGGTCCAGTACATTTACTAAGAGTAACGCGTTTTTCAAACATGGGAGGTTCCGTGGCGTAGTGGTATGTGTGTGAGTACTACGCTCAAGGACCCGGGTTCGAATCCCGACACGGTCCGCTTGAAAAATGTTAAGCGAGCATTTTTCACAAAAATACGCTCTCGTTCGAATGAGAGGCAAAATGGAGGTCTCGTGTGTGTGTTGCTTAGAACTGCAAGGGTTCGGTAACTTTCAAAATTTTTCAGGTAAAAATAACTCGCTTCTTGGTCAATGTAGTACCTTCGGGTGGAGCATTGGGAAATCACATGTAGGGTTTCCAAACATGTAGGCGGCTCCATGGTGTAGTAGGTATGCATGTCACTGCTATGCTCAAGATCCTGAGTTCAAATCCCGACACGGTCTGCTTGAAAAATGTCACGTGAAAATTTTTCACAAAAATTCGCCCTCGTTTGAATGAGAGGTAAAATGGAGGTCCCGTGTGTGAGTGTTGTCACGCACGTTAAAGATCCCTACCTTGCTTGGAACAACAAGGGTTCGGCAAAATTCAAAATTTTTCAGGTAAAAAAACTGGCTTCCTGGCCAATGTAGTACTTTCGGGTGGAGCATTGGAAAATCACATGTAAGGTTTCCAAACATGGGTGACTCCGAGGCGTAGTTGGTATGCGTGTGACTACTACGCCCAAGGTTCCGGGTTCGAATCCCAACACGGTCCGCTTGAAAAATGTTAGGCGCCCTCGTTCGGATGAGCGGTAAAATAGAGGTTCCGTGTGTAAGTGTTGTCATGCACGTTAAAGACCCCTACCTTGCTTGGAACAGCAAGGGTTCGGCAAAATTCCAAATTTTCCAGGTAAAAAAAACTCGCTTCCTGGCCAATGTAGTACCTTTAGGTGGAGCATTGGAAAATCACATGTAGGGGTTTCCAAACATGATCCCGTCACGGTCCGCTTGAAAAATGTTAGGCCAGCATTTTTCACAAAAATACGTCTTTGCTTGGATGAGAGGTAAAATGGAGGTCCCGTGTGTGAGTGTTGTCACGCACGCTAAAGATTCCTACCTTGTTTGGAACAGCAAGAGTTCGGCAATATTAACAATTTTTCAGGTAAAAAAACTTCGGGTGGAGCATTGGAAAATCAAATGTAAAGGGTTTCAAACATGATCCCGACACGGTCCGCTTGAAAAATGTTAGGTGAGCATTTTTCACAAAAATACGCTTTCGCTCGGATGAGACGTAAAATGGAGGTCGCGCTAAGGATTCTTATCTTGCTTGGAACAGCAAGGGTTCGGCAAAATTCAAAATTTTTAAGGTAAAAAACTCGCTTCCTGGCCAATGTAGTACCTTCGGGTGGAGCATTGGAAAAAAAATGTGAGGTTTCCAAACATGATCACGACACGGTCCGCTTGAAAAATGTTGAACGAGCATTTTTCACATAAATACGCCCTCATTCGGATGAGAGGTAAAATGGAGGTCCCGTGTGTGAGTGTTGTCACGCACGCTAAAGATTCCTATCTTGTTTGCAACAGCAAGGGTTCGGCAAAATTCAAAATTTCCAGGTAAAAATTTCGTTTCCTGGGCAATGTAGTACCTTCGGGTGGAGCATTGGTAAATCATATGTAGCGTTTGCTAACATGTAGGTTGCTCCGTGCTGTAGTTGGTATGCGTGTGACTACTATGCCCAAGGTCCTGGGTTTAAATCCCAACACGGTCCGCTTGAAAAATGTTACGCGAGCATTTTTGCCAAAAATACGCTCTCGTTCGGATGAGAAGTAAAATGGAGTTCCTGTGTGTTTGTGTTGTCACGTACGTTAAAGAGCCCTACCTTGCTTGCAACAGCAAGGGTTTGGCAAAATTCAAAATTTCCCGGTAAAAAAAACTCGCTTCCTGGTCAATGTAGTACCTTCGGATGGAGCATTGGTAAAAATCAAATGTAGGTTTCCAAACATGACCAATGTACTACTTTTGGGTGGATTGGAAAATTGCATGTAGGGTTTCCAAACATGCATATCCCGACACGGTCCGTTTGAAAAATGTTAGGCGAGCAGTTTTCTTGTTCAAATGAGAGGTATAATGGAGGTCCCGTGTGTGAGTGTTGTCACGCACGTTAAAGGCTACCTTGCTTGCAACAGCAAGGGTTTGCCAAAATTCAAAATTTCCAGGTAAACAAAACTCGTTTCCTGGCCAATGTAGTACCTTCGGGTGGAGTATTGGAAAATCAAATGCAGGGGGTTCCAAACATGATCTAAATTGTTCTGGCGAGGTATCTTTAATGAATTTTTTTGTGCGCATGGATAAGTTATGTTCCTCTAGATGACTTCCCCACCAATTATTTACTTCCGCTCCAAAAATTTTGTCAGAGCGTGCATTTTTGTCTGGCATTGTCCGGTGTGGAATACATAGTTTTTAAAGCATAGTCTGTATTTATAAGGAAAGAACCACGTGAAGGGCAAGGCGTTTGGCTTTCAAAAATATTTTTGAAGGATCAAATGTATATTGCATCCCCAAAGCACAGCTTGCAAAGGGATAATCTAAGGGTTACCAAGAGTTGCTAATAAAGGGTTACAGCTTTATTGTTCTTAAACGTACATATCTGCAACATAACAGAATACCGCTTGATAGAATTACTTGGTATAAACCTATTACAAGTGGTCATTTTCTAGACAGGTGGTTAAAGCGGCCTAATCTTTTAAAGAAAGCTGTAAATGTATGTGCAGCTGTGGTTGACACTTTTCTACAGCAAGCGTTAGAACATATTTATAAAGCGAGGTTGATAAGCAAATGTTTGAATTTATTATGCGAATAACAAGGAAAAATATTATAGAGTAAATACTTGAAGAAATTTTTTAAACTAGCACTCATTTCAATTGGAAGCAAATCGAGCTAGTTGATCTATAACTTTTATGATTTGTTTAGAAATTGTAGGGCGTTATAAATAAAAGTAGTATGAATTAGTATTTATGCAGAAAAGATCGCTTGCAGGGTTTTAACGCAACAATATGCTATATTAGAAACTCAAATCTAACAACTGTTAACGGGAAACCCATTTGATAAAACACGAAGCTAAATGATTGTAATATTTCCGAAACAAATGTTTTAGCAATCGAAAACTACGTTTTTAAACGTATTATAATTTTTAAGGAAAATACCAGATTTAATACTATGTTGGAAAGGTAAGCAATATTTAAATTATAATTGCATGAACTAATAAAACATAAGAAGTGTTGAATATGCAATCACTTAAATTTAGAGAGACATCAACTTTGTACGTGACCGTAGATACAGTATTGGATATGCAATTTTAAATTAAGTATTTCCTAAATTATTTAGTTACAGGGACGGAGCGTAACAAATTTAAAAAGAGACTTTCGGGAGTAAGTTTAATAATCAACAGGAAAATAAAGCAAAGGGTTAGATATCATGAACTACACTACGAAGCATTCTAGTAGTAAATATAGAAACAAAGACACATCCCACACCAATAATAAAGTCTATATGCCTACTAGCAACGCAAACAACGAAGAAATCGAGCAGGTATACCAAAAGATATCAAGCAGTACATTAAGGAAGACGAGAATTTAAATGCAATGAGGACTGGAATGCAGTTCCAGGAATAGTAAGAGATTGTAGAACAGTGGGAGAACATGGCTTGAGAATTAGAAAAGAACTGGAAAGCTGGCTGGTAGAATTTTGTGTAGAACACAGTCTGGTCCTTACCAACACGTGGTTTAAGAAACGCGAAAGGTTGTATACATGGTTGAAACTTGAAGATACTGGTAGGTACCAGACAGGTTACACAATGTTTAGATAGAAGTTTAGAAAAGCAGGTTTGCGACTGTCAGAGTTATCTGGGAACTTATGTAGACTCTGACTATTATTTTCTGGCAATGCAATGCAGGCTGAAGCTAGGGAAACTGAACGGAAGCAGAAGTCAAAAAGGTGCGACCTCAATAAGTTGAAGCAATATGAAGTGAAGGAAAGTTTTGAAGAAACTATCAAGCATGGAATAATTGAAAAGGCCGAAAGAAATACTCTCTAGGAGGATTAGTCGGTGCTGAAAGATGAGATTACTAGAGTCGCAGATGAAAAACTGGGACAAGTCGTAAAAATTTTATTTAAATGTATTTTTGAGATTGACATAGCTGTGTGGAGATCTCAATTCCTCTTGTTGCAGTTGGATGTACTGTACTTGATACATTTATATTTTGCGTATCAAATCATACTGCGATAACGATACAATCCAAGCCACAGGTTCGCTTCTCGCTTGCGTCGTTGATTTTTTTAAAAGCTTGAAGTTGCTATGGGTGTTTGTAACGTGCTGTCTCCTGCATGTTAGTTAGGGCTATATGACTACAACAGTTTGTGCATCTAAAATTTGTAAATATAAGAAAAGACGTAGCCCCTGTTAGCTTTTAGAAAATTCGCTAATAAATGTAATTAATTAACAGTAATAGCTTAATTTGTCTTAATTGAATAAGTCTTAACCTCTTTCTAAATATAATGCTGATTTCCACACAGCTTTACAGTACAATCGATGAAACCCTTGGACAAATAGTTGCGGATTGCAGTGTTAACCTTTTTATATCCATTTCCTTTTGAAAGCGCTGACGCTCGTTGGATGTAATTCCGATCAATCTTTCATGAGAAATCGATTCCAGAGTGCGGTGTACTCTTTTGTAAAAAGATGAACTGAAGCTGAACTAACCAGTATAAAGGCGTAATTTAGTTTATCGGTTTGTAATTACAATTGGATGCTTTATCAGCTATTCTCTCATATACCATTTGGATAACAAGCACAAGGTACTACTTACATGTTTTCAAGCGTATTATTTGAAAAGTACGTATAAAATTGTGTAATTTGAGAAATGTCAACGTTTATGACAGTCCAATTTCAGAGCTATGCTGTAATTACAGTTAGCTAGGTTTTTGAAGAATTTTGTAACGCTGGTGCTTTAATTAAGCAAACATTAGTAAATAGAAAAGCATTTTTTAACTTAGGTTAGTTATATAAGATATAACAGGAAAGTTATTTGAAAATTCTATAAAGTTTCGGGTAGTTGACATTTAATAACATGGCTATTTTATTATAATATTAATATAGGACAGAAATAACAAAGTACCTAGTACATTCCTTTACAACCAGCAATAAAGACCGGAACTTCACATTCTGCACATTAGATTAGAAAAACACCGACATATTTCAGTAAATTACGAGCACAGGAAAGTATATTTGTAAACATTCTCACAAGTTTAAAGAAACTTATATCAATAGAAATAAGCTCGTAAATTTGCAGTCATAAAACTTTCACTGCAAATAACACAATCACGCCGCTCTCAAAAATCTAGGAACTAGATGACCGTGGACCGAATCAGAACGACATTGAACTTGAAATATGACAGCTTTAGACCCACAATCCGTAAGAACGAGTAGTCCTCTGGAGTATTTTAATTTGTAAACACCGACAGACTACAATAGAGGGGCACCATTCATATAAACGTTTTATCTTCAGTTATTCGACTGGCAGGTAACCATCACCAAGCGGGTAATTTAAGTGATGATAATTTTAAACTCGGGAGTTAGTGAAACAAGTTGCCAAACGCAAATGTAAACACGGATTTAAAAAATTGCTGGATCCTCCTGTAGTGGATGCTTTTCTTCGACACAAGTTAGCTTTGTGGATTACTTACAACGCTACTTATGTCCAGCACGACAAGGCCGCTTGAGTCTTGTACAAGATTAACAATTTGTGAGTCATTGAATTTTTGTTTACTACCTACTACAGATTTCAAACTGCTGTATATTTTATGATTGCTTGAATAAAATTAATTTTTAATCAACCTGCAGCTTAATACCAATGTAAAGAACTAGTTAGCGTGCGCAAATTGATCTATATCATACTAGTGCTTTAAAAGTTACTAAGCATAAACAACGCTCAACTGAACGCCAAACTAAATGCAAAGGACCATTATTTCTGTGTCAGGAATAAGTCAAAACGACGCGTAGCCTACTTCACAAAATACATTAAAAATATTAAGCTAAATTCAGTGATACGTAAACCCATTTATTAGGTTTTAATGCAGGTATATTAAAAAATAGCGCATGATACTACTTTATAAGTATATTTAAAGCAACGTTTAAAGGCACTTCGTTTTGCACATCATGTTCTAAAACGTTGCGCGTGCATTAAAATATCGCTTATATACTTGCATCATAATAGACTATTTTATTAAGGAGCCTTTACATTGGTACACGTTTAATTAAAAGCGTATTGTAAACAGGAAATTCTCATATGGAAAAGAACCGCAATTAAATTTGCATAAATTTATATGTCCAGTTAATTTGGTTGGGTGCCGATAAATTTAAAAGTTTCGTTTTTAGATACATATTTATTTGACCAGTTAGAGATAGAGCTAAGATTATTAGTTTTGTTGTGTGATATTTATGATTGGATAATATAGGTTAGGTAAACGACTTGAGCTTTACGTATTATTTGTGTTTATTTTAAATTAGTAGGCGAGAAAGGTATACGTACGGCACCATATATCTGTATTGAAAAAAAAGTTTAATTCGTCTCACTGCGCGAGACGAATTAAATCGGTTGGCGCTCAGCGGCTTTTATTAAACAAAGAGTTAAAAGACCTTTCCAGATAGGTGCAAATGAAAATGTTGAAGTTTGTATACGCCTAAAAAGATCTGCATTTGCTTTTATAGAACCACCTCTCACCACTGAAAGCTCGCAGGTACGTTATTTACTGTCACGTCTCCTGTGGCTCCGTGGTAGAATACATTAAATTCAGTTGTAGCACTAATAATTTTAGCAACTGTTATTGATCCCAAGAAATTTGTTTCTTACATGTTTTAGTGTTGGGATTTATTGCAGCATCGAGTGCTCCGGTTATTGCTCTTAAACACCCGCCAAGAACCGCTCAGAGTTCTTGGATGCTTGATGTTGATCTACATCATAATAAAAGACAACATATCAAAATAATTGTTCTGAGGAGAACAGCATAAGGGTTTTACCTATCAATAAATTTTCATAACGTAACTGAAAAGAAATAGTTTTTACGGTATTCTGTGCGGACACAAAAAAATAACGTACGTAATAAAAACAGACCACGCTGAGTACCACAACTAAAAAAGCAATCCAAAAATGCCCTGCTAGCTAGAAAATCGGAGAGTTAGGTAGGTCACAAAAAATAGGTTTGTTTACCTAACCTATATTAGCAAACATGAATATCACAGTAAATAACAAAGAAGGCAAACTAAGCCTTATTTTTAATTGGCCACATATTCGTATATTTAAAAGAAAAAAAAATTCTAAATTAATCAATTATAGACAGCCTACCAAGAACTGGTTACATATAAACTATGCGGATAAATTACGGTTTTTCTTCGTATAAGAATTTCCGATTTACAATACGCTTTTAGTAAGCGTATACCAACGTATAAGTCCTTTAAGAATAAGTTTTATTTCTTCGTATGTCTACAACCAATAACATTAAATATACAACAGCATGAAAATAAAAATTTAAATGACAGGTTTCTGGTTTTGTGCAAAGCTCGTACGGCCTATTTGTGTAGGAAAGGTGTTGTAGGTAATCCAATATTTCAGCTTAGCGTTGAATGTAAGTATTCAACACAGGCGCACTTTTACTTATAAAAGAAGCAAGAATCATTTTCAGTTAATCTAGACCAGACAGAGCAGAGCTTCAAACTCGATTGACACGCAAACATTGCCATACGGATTAAGTTGTAAATTGGGCAGTCAAGGTTACGGTATTAAAACTCCGGAACGGTTAGTAAACATACCAACGCGAGTAAATGCGCGGACAAAAGATACCGAAAAGTGGCCTATGTTGGGAGCTTTCATTAAATGTTGAGTTGAAATAATTAATCTATTTGCAGCCAAACTTGTACATAATAGGTCTACAGAGCCTTCTTGAGGACAATCAAAAACTGTAGGTTTCTTGAATTTCTGTTTTACATCTCATAAACCTTGTACCATATAGTTGTGGTTAGTGGTAATAACATTTGGGTGCTATTTCTAAGCAGAATGATTACGTTGGTGCACACTTAACAAAAGCGCATTGTATAAATTTAAATTTGCATATATAAAAACGCATTTTTATACAGGAAGAATAATACGTAGAGATTAAATTGGTATAACGTCCATCGTTAATAATTTACGTCACTTCGTCTCTGCAGAATAAAATTATTCCAGAACTTAACGTAAATTCAGCACGTAACACACGCTCATGCTTTTTGCAACCTGTTGCAGTATTGTAAAAACTGAAATAAACAAATCTGAGGAGCTGCAAACACTTTACAAATTTCCAACAGAAACAGTTTATGAATAATTGATTTTTGGTTTTAAAACCAACTACCGCACCCTCAATTCTGCTGTTAGGTTGTGATTTCCTGAAAAAGCACCTACCGTATTGGTTGTTGAATCTGACTAGATAGCATTTTGGAAATTTTTCACTTTCGCCAAAGACGACAATGTCTGCAATTAACACCGCGGAAAAATGGTCTCGAATTCAATGTGCTAGAAGCCGATTCGTACGAAAGTTTATGGTTTCGATTATACACAGTACGGTTAGTTGAATCGTACCTAGTTTTAATTAAACCGTATATACGTTATTCTCCAGAATATTTTCCACGTGTCTTGAGTTTATAGATATCAGATACGTACATTGGAAAACGTTTTCTTTGCCTTCAAGCCACCTTGCTAACGATGGAGATAACCGAGAACGCTAATATACAAAATGCTAATATAATATACTTGAAATTCAAATGAATCTGTAACAGATCGTTTTGACCCCAAATTTTTCTTTTAAAAAAAGTTCACTGCGCTATCAACCTTTCCTCGCACGTCTAGCGTAAGATATCGTACAGCTTTTGTAAGTGACGGATTTTCTTATTCAAGAATGAATTGCAAAGTTATTGATAAGCTCTTAGCGAGATTCTTACCAACAAGTGCTTAAACAAGCTTGCAATTTGAAATACCATTAATATCCAATCAGTTAAAGCTTTGTAGACGCTGTCAAAAACTGATGACTTGGTAGAAAAGTTTTTCCAACAGAAGTGCAATATGTTATTGTGAACTATAAATAGAGTGAACTACAACCTGATTATAGAGCTTGACGACGTAGTCAAGTGAGGTTTAATAATGAATTGGTTTTTATACAGAGGATTGAATACGCGATAAAAAAACTAGTGGGAGATTAAACCGCGGAGAAGCGATTGACTAAAAGGGTTAACTGTTGTAGCGCTAGTGCGTTAATCAAGCAAACGTTAGTAAATGGAAAAGAATTAGTTCATATAAGTCGGTTAAATGGGCATACGAAAGTACTCTGAAAAAATTATAGAAGCTTGGGTAGTTAACATTTTATAAAGGCATTATTCTTGTATAATAAAAAACATCCAGAAATAAACAGGGAGGAACCTAATGTCAAACTAATCATAAAAATAGAGATTCTACATTTGTCACATTAATTTAGAAGAATACCGACATATTTCAGTAAATCACCAGCTTAGAAAACTTTATTTGTAAACATTCACACGAGTTTAAAGAAATCAAGTCTTAGTAAATTACCCCAATAGCATTAATCTCTTAAATTTAGAATCGTTGCGGACATAAACACAACCACGCCGCGTGGTTTTATAGGGTTTTATAGGGTTCTATTACTTAATAAAGATTTACGTAGCGCACAGTGTTACAAATTGTTCTTACCTTGGCATTACATTATTAATCAATCGAAGAAGTTTGTTGCAATACGATCTAACGATCGTCATTAATAACATCAATTTGTGGTTTATGGATTTGACACAAGATTGTGTGAATGCATCACGTTTCAATTGTTTTAGATGTAACGCTCAGTAAATTATTTCAAAACGCTATCTAGTAAAGTCGGCGCTTTGTGAAGCAAAAAAAAAACCAATCTGAGAAGCTGCAAAAAGAGGTAAATTGGTTATTGTCTGTTTTCTCTTTACAAATTGCTGATAAACAGCTGATGTTGTCTATAAATCGACTACAAAGTCGTTAGTTTTGAAAATTTTCAACTTTGTATTTAAATTTGAGTCACGTCTGTGATTTCACGGGTTTGCTGACATTTGTGAAGCGAAAAAAAGACCAACCTGAGGAGCTGCAAATACAATTAATCAAGTCATTGGTTGTCCTCTTTACAAATTTCCAAATTTGATTATAGTGCATTTTCAGTCGAGAAATCGACTACAAAGTTTTAAGTTTCTACAATTTTCCACTTTGTATTTAAATTTTTTAGTTAAATGTATCGCGGGTGCGTAAATTTTATGTAAACATTAGGTAATAGAAAAGAATTTCGGAAACTTAGTTAGTTACAGCTTTTAGCAAGGAAGCGTCCTGCAAAATTTACAGAAGTTTTGGTAGTATACATTAATTACGTGACCATTTCAAAGTAATATGTAATTAGGATTCATAGGTATATAGAAAAGCACCCAGTATATAAAATACAAATGATAATGGTTATCGATATTTTACCTGGTTCGTATTCAGTTTCAAAATACAGGATTGACAATCACGGGTATAATTGTACACATTCACACAAGTTCAAAAATAAACCATCGAATTGCGGAATTGGACCGTCACACCCTATATCCACAATAAAAATCCAACCGTACAAATTAATGCGTTACATGTAAACCCAGCATATGATTGTCCAATACTCCACCTGAAGGTACTATTGACCAGGAAGCGAGTTTTTTACCTGAAAATTTTGAATTTTGCCAAACCCTTGCTGTTTCAAGCAATGTAAAGATTTTCAGCGTTCGTGACAACACTCGCACACATACGGGGCCTGCATTTTATGTCTTAACCAAACAAGGGCATATCTTTGTAAAAATACTGATTCACATTTTTTAAGCAGTCTATGTCGAAAATGAAACCCGGGACCTTGGACTTACTAGTCACACGCAAATCAACTAGCCACAGAACCGCCGTTACATGTAAGCCGCGGGAGGAATTAATAATTCGTACGTATAGAATAATATTACCTTCGATTATACTGCAGCTTTAGGCAGTCAATCAAAATAAAAACACGGGGCGATAACCTTGGAGAGTTGAAGCTAATAAAGCCAACAGATCATAAAAGTGGAGAGAATCATCTTCAGTTATTCGAGACCAGGTAGAGCAGAGCTTTGAATTCGGAAATTGAACCCGCAACCTTGTACTTACTAGTCACACGCGAACCCATTAAGCCATAGAGCCACCGTTACATGTAAGCCGCGGAAAGAGTTAATAATTCACACGTATAGAACATTATTACCTTCAATTATATAGCAGCTTTAGACATTAAATCCGTGAAAATAAAGACACGGGACAAGAACCTTCGAGAGTTGAAGCTAATAAATCCGAACAGATCATAAAAGACGAGAGAATCATCTTCAGTTATTCGAGATCAGGCAAAGCAGAACTTTGAATTCGGAAATTGAACCCGGGCCCTTGGACTTACTAATCACACTCAAACCAACTAAGCCACAGAGCCGCCGCTACATGTAGGCCGCGGGAGGAATTAATAATTCACACTTATAGAACAATATTACCTTCAATTATACTGCAGCTTTAAGCATTAAATTCGTGAAAATATAGAGGAGAGAATCATCTTCAGTTATTTGAGACCAGGCAGAGCAGAGCTTCGAATTCGATTACACGCAACCATTGCCGTGCGGATAAAGTTGAAAATTGGTTAGTTAAAGCTGCGATACTAACAACCCCAAAACAGATGGTGAGCAAGGTTTGAACGAAAGTAAAAGCGCTGACATGAAAAAACCGTTAATCTTGGCAATGACCTGTGTTTAAAGCTTAAGTTCGAATAATTAATATATCTATAGTCATTTCTGCACCTGAAAGTTCGACGGGCTCTTGTTTAAAACAAACAAGAACTTGAATTTTTGTTTTGCATCTTATAAATCGTTCACGCCCTTTTGTATCACAATTGTGATAGATGATAATAATAGGAATGTGCAAAACTTATTATTGAGTAGGATGATTGTGTTAGTACACGCTTATTTAAAGCAGGTCGTATACATACAAATTTACATACGGAAAAGCTTATTCGTGTAGAGGAAAAATTGTACGTCTATTATTAATAATTTAAGTTGTTCTCTTTTTTTAGCTACACGCATACTAGGCTAATTAGGGGCAGATCTTAGCATTTTCTCTTTTGTTATTTACTGTGATAATCATGTTTAATAATATAAGTTAGAAGTACATGACGTGAAGTTTTTTCTATTTGTGTTCTTAGTAGATTAGTTGAAGGAGGTGGAAAAAGTGTCACCAAGGCTCTATCAACCTATAATTGCAACATCGTCTTCCGGGAAGGCTTTATTTTAGAAAATGTGGGTGTTTGACGTCAAAAAGCTTTGGTAGACAGAATTTAAAGACCTTACAATATAGATATAAAAGAATTTAGTAGTAGTATTGGAATTTGTATACCCCTAAAAGTTATTTGCTTTTATAGAATCCATCCAGCACAATTGATAGCTAGCCAGTATACTATTTTACTGTTATGTCACTTTGCCCCTGTGGAATACAATTATTTTAAAAGCTTAACGTGAATTCAGCACATAACACACGCTCATGGTTCCTCTAACCTGTTGCCGTCCTGTAAAAACTGAAATAAACCAATCCGAGGAGCTGCAAAAACTTTACAAATTTCCAACAGAAATAGCTTATATATATATTGCTATGATAAGAGGGTAGTTTAAGGGTAAATTCAGTTATAGGGGTCGGGTCGTAAGATAACTGTAAATATAATTAACATTATGAAAACCAAATAATTCCACCATTAAATAGGAGTAATTCGAATATTTTACGAAAGATCAATAGCGAGCACACTGTATATAAATTATATTTAATTTCATGCATAAGAAAGAAGCTCATTTTGCAATAATTAGTTAATATTTAGCTAAGGTAATAATGTGTACGCTTTAAGTTAAAGAAACGAACCAAGATAATCTTTTAAATACATCAAGTTTCATCAAAATAAACACATAATCGGGAAAGATAAACAATCTGGCATTCTAGCTATTTAAGAATTTTATTAAAAACGTCAACGCATAAATAAGAAAACTCATTCAAATGCGTCATTATTAGAAAGAAAAATACGTGACTGGAATATCATATTCATATGAAAATCCAACATATTTGAAATAACAAACAATAAGCAACAGGCGGTTCGCTATATGATAAGTTTTGGACTATAAGCGACACAAATACAAAATACGTGACAGAATTTCATAAACATTTGGAAATGCTAAGAGTATACTGTGATATACAGAACGCTTACGTAATCGGCAGAACATTTCATCGAGAATTAAACCAGGGAATTTTGAGAAATACCGGGTTCTACAAGAGATAGACCTAATGTACAAGCCTTGATCAACGAACACGCCAATTAAAACATTGGAAGGTATAGCTTATAAATACGATAGAAACTCGAAAATAGACAGTACATCTTCAACAAGGCACGAACCACGTCAATTTAAAGTAAATATTACGTACCACTAACAATTAGTGAAAAGTAAATAATTTATTAAAAGTAAAAAATTGAAAGTGCCAATATGTGCAACAAAGAATATCCGTTCTACGCGAGTTATGTAATCCCCCATTTGTTATATATATATATATAAAACTAATAATTAAGAAGTTATTAGAAATATTAAAAAATGCGCTTAGTAATGTGCAACAATGTCATGAAGGACAATTTATTTCAGTTTATTAACGTTCATGGGAACGGAAGCGCTACTTTGTAGCACAAGGATAAGTGACACTGCAGATGTCAGGTCACAGGTGGTCACAGACAGTCACGTACCGAAATTACAAAGAAGTAAACTCGCAATAAAGTAGTTATGAATAGATTTAAAATCGCAACAATGTATTATGAATAAGAGTCAAATGAAAGCAGACATTAGGTCTGCAAGTTCCCACAGACTTGTGAGGGGGTAGGGATGTTATAAAAGGCCCGAGAGCTCCACTCACAGGCAGTTAATCCATCGTTCAGCTTTAGCATTGCAGTTCGTAGATAACTCACTTTGTACAATTAGCTAAATATTTTCGACTTAGAATAATTCATTCAAGATTGTGAAAAATTCAATGTTAATTTCTGTATAAACAAATAAATGTGTTAAAAAGTCTTTTTAAAAAGGACCGCTTGCAGCCACGAACTTTAACTCGCGTAAACGTAAGATAAACCATTAATTAAATTTTATTTTAAATATTTAACAAATTTAGGGCTTTGGATAAAGATCTAAATAAGGATCCGAATAAAGCTCCAAACAAAGGTTTCGAATGGAGATCCAAATAGAAATCTAAATGTAGATCAAAAGATACTTCGAAAATACATACGAGGAAATGAACGTAAAGATACTAAAAGTTACTCCAGAAATCCAAGGGGAAAAATACAAGCAAACATTAATCCGTCATTTTGGCCAACAAGTGAAGCAAGTCGAACTGAAACAATAAAGGGGTGCTGACCATAGATACTCTGAGGCAATTCCAGTGACAAGCAAGGAAAACGCAGGTTAGAGATCTTAATTTTTTTTCTTTATTTGTTAAAGACTGTTTCAATTTTAATATTTGCTATATATTATATATCTGTAAGAGTCAACAAAAAGGTCAATTGAGAATTTGAAAAATAGAGAAAACATCTTTGAACGTTTGAAAGGTACTTAAGAGTAATTGCAAAGATATTTTTGCTGGCTTTCAGGAACATTAAATTTGGTGAATGTGAATAATTTATTCAGGGGCTAATTTTTGAATTGACATAAAACTGTACATATTATTATCAATCACTATATTGTGTAATTTTGGATTGATAGAAATAAAAGGGGTAAAACAATCTTTATTGTTGTGAAGTAAGGCATTCAGTGAGCTAGTCGCGGAAAAACAAATTCAAGAAATTATAGGATTTTAAAAGGGGTTGATATTCACACCTATAAAAATAAATTGCGCACCAATTATAGAAGAGTTATATCACAGCAATTAAAAGAGATACGTCCAATCGTGGGGCGATATAGCACAGCTATATATATATATATATATATATATATATATATATATATATTTGATTTTCGGTTTAAAAACTAACTACATGGCCCTCAATTCTGCTGTTAAATTGTAATTTCCTGGAAAGGCACCTACTGCATTTGTTTTTGAATCTGGCTAAATAGCACTTTGGAAATTTTTCACTTTCGCCAAAAACGACAATGTCTAAAATTGACAGCGCGTGAAAATCTTCCTGAATTCAACTTGATAGAAAACGTTTCGTACGAGAGTTTATGATTTCGATAAAAACTTCACAAATATTAAGAGCTACTTTAATATCACTCCGTTGACATCATTATACACATTGTGGTTAGTTGAAACCTACAATAAGTGTTAATTAAACTTAATATAAGCTATTCTGTAGAACGGTTTCCATGCACCTTGAGTTTATAAATATCAGATATCTATATTGAAAAACGCTTTCTTTGCCTTCAAGCCACTTTGCTAACAATGGAGATAACCAAGAACGCTCAAATACAAAATGCTAATATAATACACTTGGAATTCAAATGAATTTGTAGCAAAGCATTTTGACCTTCTATTTTTTTTTTTAAAAAAGTTTAAAGCGCTATCGACCGTTCTCCGCACATCTAGCGTAAGATATCATGCAGCTTTTGTAGGTAACAGATTTTCTTATTCAAGAACGAATTGCAAAGTTATTGATAAGTTCTCAACCCGATTCTTACCGAGTGCTTGAACAAGCTTGCAATTTAAAATACTATTAATATCCAATCAATTAAAGCTTCGTTGACACTGTCAAAAACTTAGAACTTAGAAAAATTTTTCCAACAAAAGTGTAATATGTGTATTATGAACTATAATCCCAGTGAACTACTAACTTCTATATAAGCTTGAGGACGTAATCAAGGGTGATTTAATATTGAATAGAGTATTTAATGCGCCATAGAAGAAGCTAGTGGGAGACTAAACAATGGGGAAGTGAATTGCCTAAAAGATTTAACTGTTGTAACGCTGGTGCGTTAATTAACCAAACATTACTAAATGGAAAAGAATTTATTAATTTCATTTAGTTAAATAGGCATCATTTTTAGAATACTCTAAAAATTTATAGATGCATGGGCACTTTACAGAACCTATTCCATTATTAACTAAAGTAAAATACAGATATAAACAGGAAGCACCTAATACCGAATAAATGTAATCAACAATAAGAATCGGGATTTTACAATCGTTGTATTAATTTAGAAAGTTAACGACGAACTTCAATAAAGCACCAGCCTAGGAAAGTGTATTCGTAAACATTCACAGTAGTTTAAAAGACCGAATTATAGTAAATTACCCCAATAGAAATAAACTCGTAAATTCATAGTCATAAAACTTTCGTTGCGAACATAAACAACCACGCCACTTGCACAAGCATGAGAACTAGATGTTCGTGGGTCTAGATAAAAAGGTATTGAACTTAAAATAGGACAGTTCTAGACGCACTATCCATGTGTCACATTAGAGCGCATTAATCATTCAAGTTTTTTGCCTTTAGTTATTGGATTGATAAGCAGGCATCATCAAGCGGGTAAAAAATTGAGTAATTCAAAATAAACTCGGGATTGTTAGTGAAACAAGTTACCGACCACGAACATAAACCAGAATTAAGAAAATGGTTATTACATGTGAAAATTGTTGCCGTGGAGGTGTTTTTTCTTTAACACGAAGTTAGTTTGTCAAATTATTTACAACTCTATTTTTGTCCTGCGCGACAAGGTCGCATGAACTTTATACACCTGCTGCATATTTCACACTGGTGTATATTTAATAATTGGTTGTATAAAACTTACCTTTATTAAGAGGACCTTTAACGTTGATACACGCTTAGTTAAAAGCGTATTGTAAATAGGAGATTCTTATGTAGAAAATATATATCTATTAGTTAATTCGGTTAAGATACCTTATACTTGTTAAATGTAAAACGCTTTTTCTTTTAGATACACGAATATTTGTCAATTAGGAATATAGTTTATTTGTTTTGTTGTTTGTTAAAGACAACTATATTCACACTTGGGTAATATAGGTTAGGTGCACGGCTTGGCTTTCTCATTATTTTTGTTTATTTTAAAATAGTAAGCGAGAAAAAGTGTAAACAAGGCTCCAGCAACCTGTATTGCAGAAACAAACCATTTAAATCGTGCCTTACCATACGCATCTTATAGCGAACTGAAATCAGGTGGGTTGGCGCTCAACAGCTTTTTATTAGACAAAAAGTTCAAAGAGCTTTCCAGATAGGTGAAAGTCAAAGTGTTAAAATTTGTATAACCGTAGAAGGAATTAGATTTGGTACTACAGAACCTACCGCTAACCGCTGAAAGTTGGTTGGTGCATTATTTACCGTTACGTCTTTTTTGTAGAGTGAAATTAATTCCGGTAACTAGCTTCAATTTAGCACATGTGTAGCTTGTATGTATAAGCATCAACTCCTTATTTCAAATGTCTGAATACATTGACCCATTTAGTGTCCATCCGGCCTTGGGAAAGTCCGTCTGGTCTGAGAGCAAAAGTTTTTCCTCAAACTTGCGGTTCACTAACTAACTTCTTGCTGTCGTAAATCATATTTGTTTTTTCTCAAACATTTGTTCTGAATTGGTAATTGTCAAATGATTGATCTTTTTCATCTTTTTCATCTCCTAACTTGTAATTCATAACGCAATTTTATTTTCGATAAAAAAAACTATATTTCATCTTAATTCCAATTTGATATTCAAAAAATTGCTTCTTTCCTCTAGTCACATTTAATCTTTGTCTTAAAATCTTTGGAGATAGTTTTTTTTAAATAACAAAATTTTTCAAAATAAAGTACATTTCATCGACTACATTTAGAAAAATAACAAATAATTTCTAAAAATTCAAAACACATATTGAACAAAATTTCTGTTAAACAATTATAAACAAAAAAAACTTCCATACGGTAACCCCAGAAAGTATTCAATAATTTAGAAAACCGAAAGAATCAAACGATAAAAAAGGCCCCCAAGTTTATAAAACTGTCCCAATGAGAAAACGGTCGTAATGAAAAGAAAGGCTTTTATGGAAAGGAACAGCCCCAATCATCAAACAACGGCCTCGAAGTTCAAAAAGCTACCGTAAAATAACGCAAAAGCTGCCTCTATGAAAAAGCAAGGACTTTAACAAAAAATAAAACCGCCCCATGTTTAAAAATTGCCCTAATGAAAAAAGAACCGGGAAGTTGGGCGTCAAAAATATTGTGTTACGTTTACTTTCAGTGCAAATTAATTACTCTGTTTCTCCCTTGTTAATTCATTACTCGTTCGAATAAATTCCGTTTTAATTCTTAAATTCTTCAACAACACCCTATATAGTGTACCTGTTCAGTATAAGCCTGCTTAACACAATTTTAACTCAAATCCATTTTGCTTTTAAAACGAAAATTTATTCGATAAATTAAATAGTCTATAACTTGTTTTATGTATCCGGTAATTTGTTAAACCTTTCGATAACGTATAATTGCTTTCTCTGGTGTTTCCCATTAAAAGACTTGTCGAAATGATAGATCCTACTATTATTTGATAGCGTGTTTTCCAGTTTTGCTAATCGTGCTTCGATAACGCGAGGATCGCAGTTTCAACTAGTGTTATTTGAACCCATTTTGAATTTGATTCTGCAGCTTGTTTGTTGAAAAATTTTCGACATCACTCGTCACAGTATTTCAAAAGCAATGCACTTTTCTTTGTTTGACAAGTAGGAAGTAACTTGCGTGTATTGGTGAGTTTTCCCGCGCTTACCCATTCTAATCAGATTCTCTTTTTAGCTCTTAGCTGGATGCCAAATTGGTTATTTCTATATGTAGGCCCAACTGTTGGTTGACGTAGAGCAACTCCTTTTGTCTGTAGATCAACTGATTTTGTCTGTGGACCGCTGCTGTAGTTATGGTAGCAGGGTACATAAATACCGATGACCGTGGCGTTGCTGTGCTGACTCACACCCGACGGCTTGCGAGCTAAGTATCCAGGCACATACAGGTATACAACTTGTTTTCTTTTGTGTATATCAATGGCATATTCCGTATCAGCGTTTGCTGAAGTTACGTGATAAGAAAAGTGACACTATAGGACTATTTCTTGTTGCTGCGAATCGATATTATAGCTCTACAGGTGTGATGTACCATTGTTAAAAATGTTTGACAGACACACGCTTATCCTTTTTTACTGATTGGTTTATTTTACAAACGGTATTATGTACAATTTTAAAAGAATGTTTGACAAAAACTTTCACACGTTAATTCATTCCTACTGATTAGTTTATTTTACAATAGTATTAAGTGCAATTTTAAAAACGCTTGACAAAAGCTCTCACATGTTTATTTACTACTGATTAATTTTATTTTGTGTAAAATACGAGATCGACACTTCGTATCTAAAGTACTAAATTGTTCATATCACATAATTGTTTGCTTAATTTATTGCTTTTGCTTATTTGTACAGAACCCTTTATTAATTTTTTTATCTAGTAATAGATAATCGTGGGCGACGTGTTTCTTTTTTTTTGTTTTCTTGGTATGTAGACGAGTCTCCTCACTCTCCGTGTTTGATAGTTAGCCTGGTATTTACTTTTATTTCCGGCTATGTCTAGGTTCGTAGCAATTGTTATGGTTAAAACGACTCCTACGTTATTAATTTAGATTTTCCCTGGAGGGGTGGAGATACCGTGACGATTTTATGAGTATTCAGCAACCTAAATCTTTCCTTCAGTGGCTATTTGGGTTATCTAACAAACCGCAGTTTCATTAACACAATGTACGCCATATGTAAGCTATACCCGCATGTGGCTCGTGTACTATGGCACAGACGAGTTTTCATAATTCCGCGCACGGATTAACATTTCGTGCCAAACTGCAAGCGAAGTTATACAAAAGCTCAGGCACCGTTTAAGAGCCTCTTTTGTAGAACTTTAGGTTACATCTTGAAGCTGCGTTCCGCCTACTAGCTTTTTACCTGTCATCATACCCACCCCAATAATACGGTCTCCCGTATTACTATATGCTTGTATGACTACATATTTGAGGCTTTAATAAACTTTTAAAATTGAACTTACAACTGTCGTTTTGTAGTTACATCACATTTTTTCCTATATAAAATTCAAATATTTGCGGTCAGCATCCGTTAATATAATGTAATAATTGTAATCCATATGTTTAAGTACTGGATTATTGTACGACAACCGTCTATTGTTAGTTATATTTCTATGAGAAACGCAATCGTAGCGTCTTACAACATTTAAACCTATTTGCATTTTCGGTTTTAAAATAAGTCATCGATTTGATTATTATTTCAGCTCAAGGTTTAATATAAACTCTCAATACAGGTAACTTTTCCGACTAACTGTATTTTTATCTGTGTCCTTACTCGCGTTGGACACCTGTTCACTAACAGTTCCAGGGTGTTTTTAATACCATAAATTTTGCTGCCCGATTTACAACCTTATCCGTACGGCGACGATCGCTCGTCAATCAACTTCTAGGCTCTGGTCTGCTGCTTGGTTCGGAATAACTGAAGATGCATGTCTTGTCTTTTATGATCCGTCGGTGTTATAGTCCTGGGGTCATTGTAGATTATTTTTCTTTCTCCCGGGGTAGAGTATATAATGATTCGATTTATGAGGACAACACAGTTTTATTTATGTAACCGGCAATCTTGTTTTCACACTTTTACATCAGCGGCATTTGTATACGTTTGTAATATTTTTGTACGTCTGTAATTTATTATTATTCTGGTTGTAGATTGTGCCTGTCTGATTCCATGGTCCAGTGGTTTGTTTTGAACTTGTGTGAATGTGAACAAATAAACTTTCTTATTCCCGTTGATTTGCCGAGATCTATTTGTTTTTTTTAATTTAATACAAAGGGTGTAAAGTCTCCATTTTTATTATCTTTATATTTAATATATCAGGAGCTTTCCTGTTTATTTCTGCATCCTAATTTAATGTTATATTGAAATGGCCACGTTATAAAATGTATACTACCAAAGTTTCTAAATTTATACAGTGTTTTTTTTTTGTATTAAAAGCTCATTTAACTAACTGAAATTAATAAATACCTTTCTGCTACTTAATGTTGATTTGCACCGCGCTAGTCTCACAAACTGTTCTCACTTTTCCATTCCTTTATTAATCAATTCTCCTGCATGCTTATCGACAAAAATTTGTTTTAATACGATTCGAGGAGCTGCAAAAAGATGAAAATTGGTCACTGGTTCTTTTCTCTTTACAAACACAAACACAAACACAACAAACACAACTGGTGTCTAGAAATCGTCTATAGTCTTCAGTTTTTTAAATATTCCATGTTGTATTTAAATTTGAGTCACACGTATGGTTTCTCGACTTTGCTGGCGTTTTATTATGCAAAAATAGAATCTGATAGATTCAAAAACACCTAATCTTTTTATTGGATATTATTTCTTTACAAATTGTCATCAAACACAGCTGATGTAAATTCATTTTTAGTTTATAAATTAACTACAGCCCTAGGTTTTGAAAATTTTTTATTTTGTACTTGAATTTGAATTACGCTTGTGGTTTTCACGGGTTTGCTGGCATTTGTGAAGTGAAAAACAGACCAGTATTAGCAGCGGCAAACACAGTTATTCGGATTATTGGTTCTTTTCTTTTTACAAATTTGCAACGTTGTTTTCAATGCATTTCCAGTGGAGAAACCAACAGCAAAATTATAGGTTTCTGGTATTTTCCATTTTGTATTTAAATCTTGAGTCATGTGTAACGCGAGTGCATTTAAGCAAACATTACATAATAAAAAATAATTTATGAAATTTAGTTACTTAAATAAGCTTTTACCTAGAAAACATTCTGAAAAATTTATAGAAACGTTTTGTAGTACATTAATAATGTGACTATTTCAATGGAATACTAAATAAGGATCCAGAAATAAACAGAAAAACACTCAGCATGAAATATAAACGCCAACGACGTTTATTTGTGCATATTTGTGCATATTCACACGAGTTCAAAGACATACAATTGAATCATGAAACTTCAGCGACACACCCTATAACCACTATAACAATAAAACCAATCATAAAAATTAATGTGTTACATATAAACCGTGGGAGAAATAAAAAATTCACACGTGTAAAACTTTATTGCCCTTGACTGTAGGACAGTATAATGGACTGCTACACTTGCGGCTACGTCCCCAATGCTCCACCCAAAAGTACTACATAGGGTTTAAACGCGAAAATAAACGTGCTTCGAATAAGTCTGATTTCAAAATTAATCGATCATAAATAAAATGTATAAACTAAAACGACTATAGGACATCGTGATATGCACAAATCGTAAGTACATGGAAATGAAGTAATAACCTTGGGACGATCAAACTTATATAACCGACGAATAATAAAAGAGGCGAGAATGTTCAGTTTTGGAGACCAGACAGAGCAAAGCTTCAAATTCGATCGACACGCAAATATCGCCATACGGATAAGGTTGTAAATCAGGTAGTCAAGGTTACGGTATTAAAACCCCCGGAACGGTAAGTAAATAAGATCCGAACGCGAATAAAAGAGCGGACAAAAAATATTGTGAATGTCGCCTGTGTTGGAAGTTTTCATTAAATTTTGGAATAATTAATCTATTTGCGGTCAAACTTGCACCTATTATTTTGATGGGGCCTTGTTGAGGACAAACAAATGTGTAGGTTTCTTGAATTTTTGTTTCACATCTTATAAACCTTGTATCACATAGTTGTAGTTGGTGGTAATAACAATAAGCTGCTATTTTTAACGATTACACTTGCTCATTAACAGTTTCAGGGTTTTTAATACCATCAATTTTGCTACTCGATTTACAACCTTATCTGCATGGCGACGATTGCTTGTCAATAAACTTCAACGCTTTGCTGTGTTGCTTTATCTGGACTAACTGAAGATGAATCTATCTCTTTTATGATCCATCGGTGTTATAAATTTTTCGCCCAAGGGTCATTGCATGCTACTTTTTGTTCTCACAGGTTAGTGCATTTAACTGATCAATTTTTGAGGACAATACAGTTCTTATTGTGTAACCCGTAACCTTGTTTACTCACTTATACATTAAATATTGAAAGCTGCGGTATTTGTTTAGTTTGTAATATATTTTGTACTACTGTAATTTATTATTATTGTGATGGTAGCTTGTATCGGTCCGATTCCATGGTTTAATTGTATGTTTTAAACTCGTGTGAATGTGTACAAATAAACTTTCTTATTCTCGGTGATTTACCGAGATCTATCTGTATTTTTTAATTAATACAAAGGGTGTTAAAGTCCCAATTTTTATTATTGTTTATATTTAATATATTAGGAAATTCCCTGTTGAGTTCTGTATCCTAATTTAATATTCCATTAAAACAGCTACTTTATAAAATAGTTACGTTATAAATGTAAACTATCAAAGTTTCTAAATTTATACAGGTTGTTTTTTACTAAAAGCTCATTTAACTAACTGAAATTAATAAATTCGCTTGTACTATTAATAATGGGTACCGTGCTAGCGTTACAGACTGTTCTCACTTTAGCATTCTCTTATTAATCAATTCTTTGCCATGCTTTCCGACAAAAATTCGTTTTAGTAGAATCAAACGGTTATCATTAATACCATCAAGTTGTGGTTCAAGATTTTGAGCCAAAATCGTGTGAATGCATTGTGCTTCAATTGCTTTAGATGCTACTCTAAGTGAATGCTGAAGTTGTTGGCGTTTTGTGAAGCGAAAAGAGACCAATCTGAGTAGCTGCATAAACAAGAAAATCGATCATGGACCGCTTTCTCTTTACAAATTTCCAACAATCCGATACTCGACTACTGCCTGTATCTTTGTTAGACACACCTTTCAACACAAATTAGTACACACAATATGTTTATTTACTTTACAAATTGTTATTATTTTATTAATCGACCGTTCACCAGACTTATTGACAAAAATTTGTTTTAACACCATCAAAGGGTCGTCATTAATATCATCAAGTTGTGGTTTAGGGATTTGACACAAGACCATAGTGGAGCTTAGTACATCAATTACCTTGGATGTTACGCTAGGTGAATTATTTCTTAAGCGCCATCCAGTTAAGTTTTTGTCTTTTGTGAAGCAAAAAAAAGACCAATGTGAGGAGCTGTAAAAAGATGAAAATCGGTTATTGGTTGTTTTGTCTTTACAAATTGTCAACAAACACAACTTATGTCTAGAAATCGTCCATAGAGTACACGGTTGTTAAGTATTCCGTTTTGTATTTAAATTTGAGTCACACGTACGGTTTGACGATTTTGCTGGCGTTTTGTGATGCGAAAAACATAATTCGAGGAGATTCAAAAACACCTAATCTTGTTTATGGATGTTGTCTCTTTACAAATTGTCATCAAACGCAGCTGACGTAAATTCATTTTCTATTTATAAATTAAGTACAGCTCTAAGTTAGGGATGTTTTCTAATATGTACTTGAATTTGACTTACGTTTGTAGTGTCACGGGTTTGTTGCCATTTGTGAAGCGAAAACGGACCAACCTTAGCCGTTGCAAATACAGTTGTTCGGATCATTGGTTGTTTTTTCTTTACAAATTTCCAACATTGTTTTTAATGCATTTCCAGCCGAGAAACCAACAGCAAAATTTTAGGTTTCTGGTATTTTCCACTTTGTATCTAAATCTTGAGTCATGTATAACGCTAGTGCATTTAAGCAAGCATTACATAATAAAAAATAATTTAGGAGATTTAATTACTTAAATGAGCTTTTAACTAGAAAGCATCCTGAAAAATTTATAGAAACGTTTTGTAGTACATTAATAATGTGACTATTTCAATGGAATACTAAATAAGGATCCAGAAATAAACAGAAAAACACTCAGCATATTAAATGTAAATGCCAACGACGTTTATTTGTGCATATTCACACGAGTTCAAAGACTTACAATTGAATCATGGAACTTCAGCGACACACCCTAAAACCACTATAACAATAAAACCAATCATAAAAATTAATGTGTTACTAATAAACCGTGGGAGAAATAAAAAATTCACACGTGTAAAATTTACTTGCTTTTGACTGTAGGACAGTATAATGGACTGTTTCACTTGCGGCTACGTCCCCAATGCTCCAACCGAAAGTACTATATACGGTATAAACACGAAAATAAACGTGCTTCGAATAAGTTTGATTTCAAAATTAATCGATCATAAATAAAATGTATAAACTAAAACGACTATAGGACATCGTGATATGCACAAATCGTAAGTACATGGAAATGGAGTAATAACCTTGGGGCGATGAAACTTATATAACCGACAAATAATAAAAGAGGCGAGAATCTTCAGTTTTGGAGACCAGACAGAGCAAAGCTTTACATTCGATCGACACGCAAATATCGCCGTACGGATAAGGTTGTAAATCAGGTAGTCAAGGTTACGGTATTAAACCCCCCAGAACGGTAAGTGAACAAGATCCAAACGCGAGTAAAAGAGCGGACAAAAAATACCGTAAAGTGGCCTGTGTTGGAAGCTTTCATTACATCTTGGAATAATTAATCTATTTGCAATTGAACCTGCATCTACTATTTTGATGGGGCCTTGTTGAGGACACAAATGTGTAAGTTTCTTGAATTTTTGTTTTACATCTAATACACCTTGTATCACATAGTTGTAGTTGGTGGTAATAGTAATAAGCCGCTATTTTTAAGCAGAACGATTACGTTGGCGCACGCTTATCAAAAGCAAATTGTATAAACATAAATTTGTATATGGAAAAGCACATTATAGTAGAGGAAGAATAATACGTAGAGATTAAATTGGTTAAACAGCCATTGTTAAAAACTTAACTTGCTCTCTTTTTACCTATGCGTATACTTGACCAATTATGAGTAGACCTTTGTATTTTTTCTATTGTTATTTATCATTTGAAAAAATATTTTAAGAATATAAGACGTAAAGTATTTTAAATTTGTGTCTATAGTAGATTATTAGGAGGTGGAAAGGGTGTTAGCAAGGCTCTATCAACCTCTAACTGCAATGAAAATTGTTAAACCGTTTCATGAAACATCCATCTTCCGAGCAGGCTTTATTTGGGAATATGTAGGTGGATTGACGTCAAAACGCTTTATTAGACAAAAAAGTTTAAAGACGTTTCGATATAGATATAAAAGGATTTTGTAAAAGTATTGGAATTTGTATACTCCCAAAAAGCTATTTGTTTTTATAGAATCCATCCCTCATAAGTGATAGCTGGCCAGTACACTATTTTACTGGTACGTCACTTACTCTTGTAGAATAAAATTATTTCAGAAGCTTAACGTAAATTCAACACGTAACACACGCTCATGATTTCTCCAACTTGTTGCGGTCTTGTAGAGACTGAAATAAACCAATTTGAGGAGCTGTAAACACTTTTACAAATTTTCCACAGAAATAGTCTATAAATATTTGATTTTCTGTTTAAAAATCCACTACAGGGCCCTCAATTCTGTTGCTAGGTGGTAATTTCCTGGAAAATACCTACCGCATTTGTTGTTGTATCTGCCTAGATAGCATTTTGAAAATTTTTCACTTTCTCCAAAGTTGACATGTCTGCAGTTAACAGCGCGGAAAAATCTTACTAAACTCAATGCGGTAAAAGCCGTTTTGACGAAAAGTTTACAACAACTAAGTAAAATGCCACTCCGTTGACATCATTATACACATTGTGGTTAGTTGAATCGTACCAAGTCTTAATTAAACCGAATATAAGCTATTCTCCAGAACGTTTTCCACGCGCTTTGAGTTTATAAATATCAGATACGTACATTGAAAAACGCTTTCTTTGCCTTCAAGTCACTTTGCTAACGATGGAGATAACCGAGAACGCTCAAATACAAAATGCTAATATAATATACTTGAAATTTAAACGATTTTTCAACAAATTATTGACCTCAAATTTTTCTTTTATGACAAGTTCACAACGCCATCGACCTTTCCTTGCACGTCTTGCGTAAGATTCATGCAGCTTTTCTAAGTGACAGATTCTCTTATTCAAAAACGAATTGCAAAGTTATTGATAAGTTCTCTACGATATTCTTATCGAGTGCTTAAACGAGCTTGCAGTTTGAAATATCATTAATTTCCAATCAGTTAAAGCTTTGTTGACGCTGTCAAAAACTTAGAACTTACTAGAAAAGTTTTTCCAACAAAACTGTAATATATACATTATGAACTATAATCCCAGTAAACTACTAACTTGTATATAAGCTTGAGGACGTAATCAAGGGAGGTTTAATCATGAATTGGTTTTTGTATAGAGTATTTAATGCGCCATAGAAGAAATTAGTGTGAGACTAAACAATGGGGCAGTGATTTGCCTAAAAGATTTAACTGTTGTAACGCTAGTGCGTTAATTAAACAAACATTAGTAAATGGAAAAGAATTTATTAATTTCAGTTAGTTAAATGGGCATTATCCCATTATTAATTAAAGTAAAATACAGATATAAACAAGGAAGCACCTCATACCGAATAAATCTATTCAACAATAAAAATCGGGATTTTACACTCGTCGTATTAATTTAGAAAGTTAACGAGGTACTTCAGTAAAGGACCAGCCTAGGAAAGTGTATTCGTAAACATTCACAGCAGCTTAAAAAATTCAAATCATAGTAAATTACCCCGGTAGAAATTTATAGTCATAACACTTTCTTTGCGAACATAATGTTGCGAGCTACTATTAGGCAACCCGTCAAACACACAAGCGTTGTAGGGTCTGCATACTCTCCAGGATTCTAGAATGCTTCTAGCAATCAAACACACAAAACTCCGCCAGCACTGTTCATTCTCACTGGACCGGGAAGCTTCTCGTAATTACCAGAAGATAAGTAATATCTTTAAATCTGAGTATATATAAGACCGCTAAAAAATGCAAGGGTCAGTCTGTACTAGAATGTCTAATATAAATTATATCGTTGTAAAGTAATAGTAGTTTGAGCTTTTAGAAGTTCAAGAGTATACATAAATGTTATATGCTGTGTCTAATGTACATGCAGCTTGTAGTATACATAGATAGACAAAGTGTAAAATAAATAAATAGTTGTGTTAGTGTTGTTAATGGACCTATGGTAAAGAAGTTAGTTAAGAAGATATTAGTGCTTGTAAATTCATTAGTGTAATAGTGCTTCATTGTTAAGTGGACTGAGAACATCTATAAACAAGGCATATACTGTTAATTAGACTTGTGAACAGTGAGCAATAAAGACGTTTGTTATTACTAGTTTTTAAGTTAGAGAAACGCGGTAGTAGTAGCCCGTTACAATAACCACACCACTTGCACAAGCATAAGAACTAGATGTTCGTGAGTCTAAATAAAAAGATATTGAACTCAAAATAGGACAGTTTTAGACGTACTTATCCATGTGTCATGTTAGAGTGAATTAGTCATTCAAGCTTTTTACCTTTAGTTATTCGATTGATAAGCAGGCATCGTCAAGAGGGTAAAAAATTGAGTAATTCGAAATAAACTTGAGGTTGTTAGTGAAACAAGTTACCGAACGCGAACATAAACCGGAATTAAGAAAATTGCCATTGGAAGTGAAAACGGTTGCTGTGGAGGTGGCTTTTCTTTAACGCAAAGTTTGTTTGCCAAATTATTTACAACTCCATTTTTATCCTGCACGACAGGGTCGCATGAACTTTGTACAAGATCACCAATCAGTAAATCAACAAATATTTGTTTTTTATTTGCTGAATATTTCATGCTGGTGTATAAATATATATAAAAATAATTAGTTGTATAAAACTTAATTTTATAAGAGGACTTTTAACGTTAATGAACGCTTAGTTAAAAGCGTATTGTAAACAGGAGATTGTTATATAGAAAAGCACCACAATTGTATTTGCATAAATTTATATCTACTAGCTAATTCGGTAAGATACGTATACTGTTAAATGTAAAACGTTTTTTTCTTTCAGATATACGTATATTTGGTCAATTAAGGATATAGTTTAGTTTATTTGTTTTGTTGTTTGTTAAAGACTACTATATTCATGTTTGGATAATACAGGTTTGGTGAACGGCTTGGCGCTTTCTCATTATTTGTATTTATTTTAAATTAGTAGGTGAAAAAAAGGCGTAAACAAGGTTCCAGCAACCTAAATTGCATAAAAAAAAACATTTAAATCGTGCCTTACGACCCGCATCTTATAGCTAAACTAAAATCAGGTTGGTTGGCGCTCAACAGCTTTTTATTAAACAAAAAGTACAATGAAGTTACCAGGTAGGTGTAAGTTAAAGCGTTTAAATTTGTTTATCCCCACCAAAATTTAGATTTGGCATTATAGAACCTATCGTTAACCACTGAAAATTAGTCGGTGCATTACTTACTGTTACGGTTTTTTTGTAGAGTGAAATTAATTTCGGCAACATGCTTCAATTTAGCACATAACTCCGCGTGTAGCTTGTATCTTGAAGCATCAACTTCTTCTTTCAAACGTCTGTTGAATACATTGATTCATTAAGTGTTCATCCGGCCTTGAAGTGTCCGTCTGGACTGAGGGCATAAGTTTTTCCTCAAACTTTATTTCGGGTTCATTAACTAACTTCATGCCGTCGTAAATCATAGTTGTTCCTTCCCAAACATTTGTTCTGAATTGGTAACTGTCGAATGATTGATCTTTTCACCTCCTAACTCGTAATTCATAGCTCAATTTTATTTTCTATAAAAAAAATTATATTTCATCTAAATTCCAATTTGATATTCAAAAAAATTTCTTGTTTTCTCTAGTCACATTCAATCTATTGTCTTAAAATCTTTCGAAATAATTTTTCTGAAATTAGAAAAATTTTCCAAAAAAAGTACATTTTATCGACTAAATTTAGAAAAATAACAAATAATTTCAAAAAATTCAAAACACAATTTGAACAAAATTTCTGTTAAACATTTAAAAACAAAAACAAACTTCCATACCGTAACGCCAGAAAGTATTCAACAATTTAGAAAACCGAAAGGGTTAAACGATAAAAAAAGCCCCGAAGTTTATAAAACTGTCCCAATCAGAAAAACGACCGTAATTAAAAGAAAGGCTTTTATGAAAAGAAATAACCCCAATCAATAAACAACCGCCTCGAAGTTCAAAAAGTTACCGTAAAATAACGCAGAAGCTGTCTTTATGAAAAAGTAGCGGCTTTAACGAAAAATAAAACCGCCCCATGTTTAAAAATTGCCCTAATGAAAAAAGAGCCGCCAAGTTGGACGCCAAAAATATTGTTACGGTTAAAACGACTCTTACCTTATAAATTTAAATTTTTCCTGGAGGGGTGGGAATACCGTGACGATTTTATGAGTGTTCTGCAACCTTAATCTTTCCTTCACTAGCTATTTGGGTTATCTAACTAACCGCAGCTTCAATAACACAATGTAAGCTATATGTAAGCTATACGAGCACGTGCCTCTTATATATGGCATAGAGGAGTTTTATAATTCCGCGCACGGATTAACATTCCTTACCAAATATACAAGCGAAGTTATACAAAAGCCCAGGCACCGTTTAAACGCCCCTTTTGTAGAAGTTCAGGTTACATCTTGAAACTGAGTTCTGCCCACTAGCTTTTTACCTGTCTTCATATTCATCTCAATAATACGGTCTCCCGTATTACTACATGCTTGTATAACTACATATTTAAGGCTAGAATAAACTTTTTAAATTGAACTTACAACTGTCGTGTTTTGTAGTTATATCACATTTCTTTCTATACAAAATTCAACTATTTGCGGTCAGCATCCGTTAATATAATGTAATAATTGTAATCTATCCTTAAGTATTATGTTGTTGTACGACAACCGTCTATTGTTAGTTATATTTCTCTGAGAAACGTAATCGTACAGTCTTACAACATTTAAAGTTGTTTGCATTTTCGGTTTTAAAATAAGTTATCGACGTGGATTATTATTTCAGCTCAAGGTTTAATATAAACTCTCAGTACAGGCAACTTTCACGACTAACCGTATTTCTATCTCTGTGTCCCTACTCACATAGGATACCTGTTCACTAACAGTTTCAGGGTGATTTTATTACCATAAATTTTGCTGCCCGATATACAACCTTATCCGCACGGCGACGATTGCTCATCAATTGACTTCAAGGCTCTGCTCTGTTGCTTGGTCCAGAATAACTAAAGATGAATGTCTCCTCTTTTATGATCCGTCGGTGTTATAGTCCTGGGGTCATTGCATGTTACTTTTCTTTCTCGCGGGGTAGAGCATCTAACTGATCAATATTTGAGCACAACACTGTTCTATTTATGTGACCGGTAATCTTGTTTTCAAACTTATTCATCAAATTTCGAAAGCAACGGCATTTGTTTACGTTCGTAATATATTTGTACGTCTGTAATTTATGATTATTCGGGTTGTAGGTTGTGCTTCTCCGATTCCATAGTTCAGTGGTTTGTTTTGAACTTGTGTGAATGTGAACAAATAAACTTTCTTATTCCCGTTGATTGACCGAGGTCTATTTGCATTTCTTTTAATTTAATACAAAGGGCGTAAAGTCTCGAATTTTATTATTTTTATATTTAATATATTAGGAGCTTTCCTGTTTATTCTTGTATCCTACTTTAATGTTACATTAAAATGGCTACGTAATAAAATAGCCACGTTATAAAATGTAAACTATCAAAGTTTCTAAATTTATACTGGGTGTTTTTTTTATATTAAAAGCTCATTTAACTAACTAAAACTAATAAATTCCTTTGTACTACTTAATGTTGGTTTTCGTACCGCGCTAGACCTACAAACTGTTCTCACTTTTGCATTCCTTTATTAATCAATTCTTCTGCATGCTTATCCTCAAAAATTTGTTTTAATACGATCCGAGGAGCTGCGAAAAGATGAAAACGGTCCGTGGTTGTTTTTTCTTTTCAAATTGCCAACAAACATAACTGATGTCCAGAAATCGTTTACAGAGTCTACAGTTTTTTAAATATTCCATTTTGTATTTAAATTTGTGTCACACGTATGGTTTTACGACTTTGCTGGCGCTTTATTATGCAAAAATAAAACCCGATAGAATCAAAAACACCTAACCTTGTCATTGGATATTGTTTCTTTACAAATTGTCATCAAACACAACTGATGTAAATTTGTTTTCAATTTATAAATTAACTATAGCCCTAAGTTTGGGAAATTTTCTATTTTGTACTTGAATTTGAATTACGTTTGTGGTTTTTACCGGTTTGCTGGTTTTTGTGAAGTGAAAAACAAACCAATCTTAGCAGCGGCAATCACAGTTATTCGGATCATCGGTTGTTGTCCCTTTACAAATTTACAACATTGTTTTCAATGCATTTCCAGTGGAGAAACTAACAGCAAAAATCTAGGTTTCTGGTATTTTCCATGTTGTATTTAAATTTTGAGTCATGCGTAACGCGAGTGCATTTAAGCAAACATTACATAATAGAAAATAATTTATGAAATTTAGTTACTTAAATGAGCTTTTACCTAGAAAGCATCCTGAAAAATGTATAAAAACGTTTTGTAGTTACATTAATAAAGTAGCTATTTCAATGGAATACTAAATCAGGATCCAGAAACAAACAGAAAAGCACTCAATATATTAAATATAAACGTCAATGACGCTTATTTGTGCATAATCACACGAGTTCAAATACATACAATTGAATCATGGAACTTCAGCGACACACCCTATAACCACTATAACAATAAAACCAATCATAAAAATTAATGTGTTGCATATAAACCGTGGGAGAAATAAAAAATTCACACGTGTAAAATTTACTTTTGCTCTTGACTGTAGGACAGTATAATGGACTGTTTCACTTGCGGCTACGTCCCCAATGCTCCAATCAAAAGTACTATATAGGGTATAAACGCGAAAATAAACGTGCTTCGAATAAGTCTGATTTCAAAATTAATCGATCATAAATGTATAAACTAAAACGACTATAGGACATCGTGATATGCACAAATCGTAAGTACATGGAAATGGAGTAATAACCTCGGAGCGATGAAACTTATATAACCGATGAATAATAAAAGAGGCGAGAATCTTCAGTTTTGGAGACCAGACAGAGCAAAGCTTCACATTCGATCGACACGCAAACATCGCCGTACGGATAAGGTTGTAAATCAGGTAGTCAAGGTTACGGTATTAAACCCCCCGGAACGGTAAGTAAACAAGATCCAAAAGCGAGTAAAAGAGCGGACAAAAAAATACCGTGAAAGTGGCCTGTGTTGGAAGCTTTCATTACATCTTGGAATAATTAATCTATTTGCGGTTAAACCTGCATCTACTATTTTGATGGGGCCTTGTTGAGGACAAACAAATGTGTAAGTTTCTTGAATTTTTGTTTAACATCTTATACACCTTGTATCACATAGTTGTAGTTGGTGGTAATAGCAATAAGCCGCTATTTTTAAGCAGAACGACTACGTTGGAGCACGCTTATCAAAAGCGAATTGTATAAACATAAATTTGTATATGAAAAAGCACATTATAGTAGAGGAAGAATAATACGTAGAGATTAAATTGGTTAAACGACCATCGTTGAAAACTTAACTTGCTCTCTTTTTACCTATGCGTATACTTGACTAATTATGAGTAGACCTTTGTATTTTTTCTATTGTTGTTTACCATTTAAAAAAATATTTTAAGAATATAAGACGTGAAGTATTTTAAATTTGTGTCTATAGTAGATTATTAGGAAGTGGAAAGGGTGTTAGCAAGGCTCTATCAACCTCTAACTGCAATGAAAATTGTTAAACCGTTTCACGAAACATCCATCTTTCGAGCAGGTTTTATCTGGGAAAATGTAGCTTGGTTGACGCCAAAAAGCTTTATCAGACAAAGAAAGTTTAAAAACCTTTCGATATATATGTAAAAGAATTTTGTAAAAGTATTGGAATTTGTATACCCCCAAATAGCTATTTGTTTTTATAGAATCCATCCCTCATAAGTGATAGCTGGCCAGTACACTATTTTACTGGTACGTCACTTACCCTTGTAGAATAAAATTATTTCAGAAGCTTAACGTGAATTCAACACGTAACACATGCTCATGATTTCTCCAACTTGTTGCGGTCTTGTAGAGACTGAAATAAACCAATTTGAGGAGCTGTAAACACTTTTACAAATTTTCAACAGAAATAGCTTATAAATATTTGATTTTCTGTTTAAAAATCCACTACAGGGCCCTCAATTCTGTTGCTAGGTGGTAATTTCCTGGAAAATACCTACCGCATTTGTTGTTGTATCTGCCTAGATAGCATTTTGAAAATTTTTCACTTTCTCCAAAGTTGACATGTCTGCAGTTAACAGCGCGGGAAAATCTTACTAAACTCAATGCGGTAAAAGCCGTTTTGACGAAAAGTTTACAACAACTAAGTTAAATCCCACTCCGTTGACATCATTATACACATTGTGGTTAGTTGAATCGTACCAAGTCTTAATTAAACCGAATATAAGCTATTCTCCAGAACGTTTTCCACGCGCTTTGAGTTTATAAATATCAGATACGTACATTGAAAAACGCTTTCTTTGCCTTCAAGTCACTTTGCTAACGATGGAGATAACCGAGAACGCTCAAATACAAAATGCTAATATAATATACTTGAAATTTAAACGATTTTTCAACAAATCATTGACCCCAAATTTTTCTTTTATGACAAGTTCACATCGCCATCGACCTTTCCTTGCACGTCTAGCGTAAGATATCATGCAGCTTTTCTAAGTGACAGATTCTCTTATTCAAAAACGAATTGCAAAGTTATTGATAAGTTCTCTACGAGATTGTTACCAACGAGTGCTTAAACGAGCTTGCAGTTTGAAATATTATTAATTTCCAATCAGTTATAGCTTTGTTGACGCTGTCAAAAACTTAGAACTTACTAGAAAAGTTTTTTAAACAAAAGTGTAATATGTATATTATGAACTATAATTCCAGTGAACTACTAACTTGTATATAAGCTTGATGACGTAATCAAGGGAGGTTTTTGTATAGAGTATTTAATGCGGCATAGAAGAAACTAGTGTGAGGCTAAACAATGCGTAAGTGATTTGCCTAAAAGATTTAACTGTTGTAATGCTAGTGCGTTAATTAAACAAACTTTAGTAAATGGAAAAGAATTTATTAATTTGAGTTAGTTAAATGGGCATGATCCCATTATTAATTAAAGTAAAATTCAGATATAAACAGGGAAGCGCTTAATACAGAATAAATGTAATCAACAATAAAAATCGGGATTTTAGAATTGTCCTAGTAATTTAGAAAGTTAACGAGGTACCTCAGTAAAGGACCAGCCTAGGAAAGTGTATTCGTAAACCTTACAGCAGCTTAAAAAAACCGAATCATAATAAATTACCCTAATAGAAATTTATAGTCATAACACTTTTGTTGCGAACACCGCTTGCACAAGCATGAAAACTAGATGTTCGTGTATCTAAATAAAAGGATATTGAACTCAAAATAGGACAGTTTTGGACGCACTATCCATGTGTCATATTAAAGTGCATTAGTCATTCAACCTTTTTACCTGTAGTTATTCGATTGATAAGCAGGCATCGTCAAGCGAGTAAAAAATTGAGCAATTCAAAATAAACTTGATGTTGTTAGTGAAACAAGTTACCGAACGCGAACATTCACCGGAATTAAGAAAAATTACTTAATTATCAAAATGTTGCTCACGTAATCTAGGTTAACATTGACATAACTCAAATTTCTTCCCTTTTGGATAGTTTACCGGGCTTTAATTTCCATGTTTGTAAGGTTTGTTTTGGCCAAAATAATCTTTGACAGATAGGCTGTTTAAAAAGTCAGAGTGTTTCGAACACCGACCACACACTTTCCTGGTAAATACCCTTACAAAAATATTATGTGATTTAGATTTATTCTAGTTGTACCTTAAATTCAAATGACAAATACTCAAAATTAGTTACAAACAATAAAATTAAACTTTTATACATATATCTTCTTCCTTGGTTTTATTTTAAATTGACGTTCAAATCCCAGTTTACAAAATCATTCATTCGCGTAAATTTTCAATTAGGAATATCAGTTACCAAGTGCATCATTAACTTAATTATTTAAGATAGTTTTTAAGTAGTTTTTTATATCGAAGCCTTTTTCATCTTCACTGTACATTACAAAATAAAATAAGTGCATTTAACAGGTTCCATATCTTTGCAGGTTACGTTTAAAAAAACTTTTTTATTCACTGTTACATGATAATTATTAATTACGGTATGCGTACCGCATACTTCAAAACAATTTCTCTCAAAGTAATGTTTTTGCCATCGAATTCATAAATGAATCCTCTTCAATAAAGTTTCCTGTTTATATACAATGTATTTCGACTACATCACTCTTTCCAGATTGTACGAGTTCCGTATGGAATCTAGTACATCGTAATGATGCAAGATTTCAGGAATTTTTCGTTTTATTACCTCATTAGTGTGATTTATTTCTTTGTGATGTGCGCCAGCCGTCCTACTTCAACACCTAAGGTTATTGTGACGTTGTAAACTAATCCAGTAGGCATGCGAAAATAATAAATAATTTTTATGGCTTTTATGGCTTTTTTATTGCATTTTTATTTTTCTGCGACTTCTCAGGATAAATGTTTATTTATTAAATAGGTATTTGCATGGGTCTAAGTACAGATGACGCATCCTTTCTTTATTGTTCTTGCAAATTCAAAAACATATTTTATTTATGAACTATTATATTTAATCTTGCACGTACGCCAAAACGAATGGTTCCGTATTTTGTTTTCCTCATATACTGGATTTTATTCGACTTTAGCGATTTTATACTTAAAACCGTAGGCAAAATTATATAATGGGATTTTTTAACCAATGACGTAAATTAGATGCGTTTATTGACTTGTTGAAATATGTTTCTTTTGAAAGGCCTGTTTATTATGAGCACGTATACATTATTTTCTTACGCTAATGCGTCGAGTGTAAAAAAAATTTGTTTTACGTTTATTTTACTTTAGATACGCCTAATTTGTATTTATTTAAATGTATTACTGTTTTTAAAATGATTTGGATTGTTTAGAGTTATTCATTTTACTAAATGTGGTTAAATTATTAAAGAAGAGCTTCTTTTCATTGACTGTAGTTAGTTGTTGATTTTGTACAGGATGTTTGGTATTTGCTTTTTACATAATTAAAGTATTGCGTACTTTTTATGATTCAAATGTTTAGTTTTCTTGATTTTTGGGTTGTTTATATAAAGTATACCTCCCTTGTGACCTTATATACCCCTAAATAATCTTGTTATCATAGCAATATATATATATATATATATATATATATTGTCGTGGAAATTATAGGTTAAAAAGGGTATATAGGACTGGATAATAAATTTTTAACAACTGTGTATATAGGAAATTGAAACAATTTAGTTACGCGCCAAATGAAGCAGCTTAGATATTGAAAAACGGACGGATAATAAGATATTTTTGTATTTCTAAATTGGGATATAAAAACTGCATAACGGGTAGAAGCTTTAGAGTACATGAAAACCCAAGGATACGCATAATTAGTTTTAATATTTTAAATCAAGCGCATCGTTATACAAATCCTAAGAAGTGCTAAAACTCAGAATTATTATTTTAAACGGATAGTTTACTTCAAAGAAACACCTGATAGTTAAATGTCAAGTTCAAAGAACTGAAATATACGCTGGGACAGAATTCTGTAGAATTGTTTGTAACGGTTGGTGCGACAAGCTACTAAAATAAATGCTTTGAAGACGAAGTGAAATGAAATATCTATAATGTAAAACAGACAGAGAACACGTGTAATAAAACGTTGGTTAGTATACTCGTTTAAAATACGCAGTAGATTTGGAGATGGCGTCGCCGTGGATCAATGTAGTAAGCGTAAGACTACGTATCCTAATGTCCTGGGTTCGAATCCCGACACGGCCGACTGCTTGAAAAATGGCAGGTGAGAATTTTTCACAAAAATTACGCCCTCGTTCGGATAAGAGGTAAAATGGAGGTCCCGTGTGTGAGTGTTGTTACGCACGTTAAAGATCCCTACCTTGCCTGGAATGACAAGGGTTCGGCAAAATTCTAAATTTCCAGGTAACAAAAAAAAACTCGCCTCCTGGCCAATGTAGTACCTTCGGGTGGAGCATTGAAAATGTAAATGCACGGTAGATTTGGAGGCCAACCACAATATCGATTTTCTGTAGTTTGAGTAGGGTTCTAAAAGAGACAGTAAATATGGGTGAAACGAAGAAAGGTAGCTAGGGGTTGGATGTTAAAAACGGGGGAAAGCAATATAATTGGTCGAAGGCTAGAAGCTTTCAGAAGCTCGCATCGATTAGATGTTGTTGAGCGAATTTCATTGTAAAAGCACGGTAAACTAAGAATTTCAAACGTAGAAGTTCGTTACGAACAAAATTTGGAGAATTGGTTTTGAAAGTAAGGATTTCGATGGAAAGAGGGTCCGTGAGGGGTATTCAAAAGCATATAAATACACTGGGAGAGGTATTAAAGCTCTCTTATATCTCTTACTTAATTGCTATTACGTGCTCTTACTTTGTACTGATTGTCGCTTATTTATTAAATTATCATACAACATCCTATTTAAAAGTGTGTAAAAGCTGTTAGTAACGTACCGGTAATGTATTAAAAGTGTGATTTGCACAAGTGGGTGCTGGCTTATTAAAGGTGCTGTTACTACACGCTACGATCTGATGATAGGATGGTACTTGGGTAAGCGAATCTAGAATTTTGAAACAAGTATGCGTGAAGTGTAGTGATTATGGAAGGTTAAGCTTGGTCGAGACAATTATCCGAGTAGAAATACTAAAGGTGGTTGCAGAGATTTGGATAGCAAGTGGAAATGAGTTGGATGGACACAACAACGAGGGTTTTGGAACACATCTGCAGAGGTAACGATGAAAGAAGCTGACTCCAGGTAAAGAAAATTAATTTCTTGCTTTTGCTTAAACATTTGTGCTGGTATTTTGTGCTTGAGTGTTTTGACTTATTGAGGGTGTATTTGTATTACCATAAAAACTCATTTGAAGGGGTATATGTAAAGGATAAATGATATTGATTATTTAAAAATGTTTATTAATGACATAAAAATGTTGTTGTAAGGAGTAAACTGGTCTTTAGCTTTATTTTAAACAAAAATGCGATGTTTAAAAGCATTTAGAATAACTGGGTTATACTGAGCTCAACATAGAACAGAATAAAAATCAATTTAGGGTTGCACGACGGACCCATCTACTCGTCTAAAATAAAATTGTTGAAATATTTAAAAGTCAAGAAATTTTAAAAGATTTGAAGTTTGAGATGGTAACATTTTTTTATGAAACTGTATATATAAATGTGTAAATATTTTTTTACTAATGGAAACTTGTTAATATGCGCAAATAAAAAGGCTGTATGTCTTGTTGCATTATTTGAGGGGTAATTTCATTTGACTGTATATGTGAGAAAGGGTGAAAAGGATGATAGGTATCCAAGAAGAAGCAGATTTTAGAGCTAACCAGGGTGTGCAGAAATAAGGAGGCATTCCAGAGGTATTGTAAAATTTTTTTTTTTAATTTTCAGAAAATTTTAAAACGGACCCGACACTAGGGCTCGAATTGGTATAGAGAAATCTACTGCACTTTTATGTTGGCCCAAGCGTGGGGCTCGAGTGTCAACGAGAACCACTGCAATATATATATATATATATATATATATATATATATTTTGCAGGGGAGTTCTGGATTAGGAATCATGCCCCTACGAATTGGACGCCATAAATACGCAGTGGTTAAAGCTCTAAAATCGAGCCCCAGCGTTGGGCCGTCATAAAATTACTGTGAGGTTTCCTGGACTCAATCCCTAGAATCGAATCCTTACAGATTCGGCTGTCATGAATTATTTCTGAAAAATATAAAATTCCAATATCTCTGGAAAAGCTCCCCTAACTTAGCATGCCACGGCTAGCTCTGCCTCCAGCTTCTTCAGAGATACTTACCCATCCTATGCTTTTTCTCACTTAGACTACCAATAAAAATTACCAATTAAATAATTTAACGAAACATACAACCTTTTTATTCATACAAATCAAAAATTTTACGTCACACCAGCTCAATATTTACAAAATTGGATATAAACATCTTCCTAAAGTTTTAAAATATCAACCATTAAATCTTTTTAAATTTAATGAATTTAATTTATTTTAACAATTCTTTATATGCAGTTCAAGTAGATGGGCCTATCTTGAAACCCTAAATTGAAATTTACTCTAGTATATGGTGAGCTCAGTATAAACCCTGTTACTCTGAATGCATAAATAAATTGCATTTTGTTTTCAACAACTCCAAAGACCCGTTTCCTTTTTACATCAAAATTATACGTCATGTATTTATACCTTCAAATAATAAATTCAAATTGTCTTTTTCATATAACCTTCAAATTAGATTTTATGTTCATAAAGTATACACCAAATATGTTAAATCACTCTAGCACAAAATACCAGCACAAAATGTTCAAGCAATAACAAAAGAAAACAGATTTCGTTACCTAGTGTATGCTCTGGCACCATCACCTCTGAAGATGTCAACCAAATCCTCGTCGTTACATTCCATCCAACCTCCCTCTGCTACATGTACATCAAACTCATTTCTACACGTTATCCAATTCTATGCAGACGCCTTCAATACATCTACCCATATAATTGTTCAAATATGTTGATAGGCTTCTGAATCTACCATACAATCACCACCCTCGTTCCGAAAAAATAACTAGTCTCGCTTACCTTATAACATCTTTTGTTCGTTATTTGTATTTACTTACAGTCTCGTTTATAACATAGCACCTACTCGTGATTTCAAACACTTTTAATTTAAATTAAACGGACTGCACTATCACCGATTTACAAATTTTTAACTTAGATGTTACACCATATAGGTCTGAAGCGAACAGAAGAAATAAGAGAGCCTCACTACGTCTCCTAGTGTATTTATAAGCGTTGCAGCCTACCTCCTGTACCCTGTTTCATTGAAATTCACCTCTACATTTACCGATTTTGAAAATCCAAAATACAACGATCTTTTAAAACTCAGAAATTTCTCATTCTCCGTAGCTTTAGTCCGAAAATACTGATTATCATGCACAATGGTCACAATACTCCTAGAAGCGTCTGTCACTCCACTCGCAACTAGCCAATCCAGAACATTTCTCCCACTGTAGGTCTATCAACCAACTACGTTATCCTCGTCTAACTCATATTTGTTGTCTTTATTAAAATCCCACTGTAGCAACTTAAAATCGATATTGTTGTTAGCTTCTACAAATTATCGCGTGCTTTAAATGGTTGTTTTATCGCGTGTTCTAAATGGCTGTTTTATCGCTTGTTTTAAATGGCTGTTTTATCCAACGTCTGTTATTTTTCATCCTCTTTTACCCTATGATATTTATATTCCATCTCTGCTTTGTTTTCCAACCACCTGCTATGTCTCAACCTTCGCTTCGGCCGTTTGATCAAATTTCTAAAGAATTATGTTTCAACGTACATTATGATTTCTTGAATTGTTTATTTGCTTGTCAGTCTTTTCTATGACCCGATTGCCAGTTTGAAATTGTACTTTTCCATGTTCTTTAACCTGTAGATTTCCTAGTATTTGTTTTTAACGAACGATTTGTTAGTTAAATGAATATATGCGTTTACATTGTCGATTTTAAATACAAAAACTCTTCCTTATTATTTGATGTGCTCGATTTACAACCTTCGAATATTAAAGCTAATTGTTCTCGCTTTCTCCTTGAGTTTTTATGCCCTACCAAGCTTTCACACTATGCAACTTTAAAATTACGATTTATTAATACAAATGTATGCTATTATCCGTTTGTTTTAAGGTCAAAACTAATTAATTTGAAGCGTAAATAATCTATTTCTGTTTTCTATATACACGGTCCTTACAAAATTACTCTCTTGACTTATCTATCCCTCTTTACATATAACTTACACGATAATATATATATATATATATATATATATATATATAAGTTAGGAGCTTGATGCACGTTAGAATCACACATAACAAGCTTTCTAGGATCACCCAAAAAATTCGTTGACAAGTTTCGTAAAAGGAAGGTTTGGAAATATATACATAGTTTGTTGTTGATTTGCATACAGATAAATACTTGTTACACAGAAAACTACGTAGTTACATTTGGTCAGTTGACGCTTTGGAAACGCTACAGTTAGTCGAGTTTAAAAATCAGACAAGTGTGGTCCGATAAGTATTGCCAGATTGAAAATGGAAATGGTGTTACGCTTATCTCACATGCGGGATCTTTTTAACTATATTCTTTATAGAATGAGGTAAGCCACTAACGGCACCTACTACATTTTTCAAGTAACTAGAGATCAATGAAGGCCGTTTCAGATTTTAAACTTTTTGTTGTCTTAAAACTTGCAGCGCTGCATTTCCTACCATACTTTTTACATGTTTTATACACCAGCACTCAAACACCGCTGGATTCCGAATCTATACAAGAAAAGAATCCTAGTGCAATTTTATGTAAGTTCAGCCATAAGCGGTGACTTATCCCGGAAGCGGAAGATAACTTTCGTGACATTTCCTGTTAGTCTAAAGCGTCTTAGTAAAGCACACCTTTCTAAAAGGCTAAAGTTATCTGTACACGCTTCAGTAAATAAACTAGAAGCAAACAAATTGTTCTACTGTATGTAGAGATATGCGGAGATTTTATTTGCTTGTATGACAAATTTCTAAATGCTTCGACTAACGTTTGTCGAATTTGGCTGGAAATTTTAGAATTAAATATTTATTTTATATACGTTATTGAAAATATTCCGTATTTAATCTACCCCAGAGGAAAGAGTAAGGTTAAGTAACTCTTCAAGAAGGAAATCTTGTAAAACGATGTTAATCTATGCCTGTTTCAGCTAGCGGTGGAGTTAAGAGTTGTCTTTGGGTTATATACCACGTAAATTAAAGTGTTGTAACTGACTTCAATTTGAAGTTCTTATTCGATACAGCGCAAGTCTAATTATTTACAGTTATTTACATATAATCTTTAATGTACTGAGATACCGCTTCATAGATCACCCAATAATTACGACAATGTTTATTCTCACTAATTTATCTTAAAACGACGATTACATTAATTACTGTATAATTTATGCACACAAAACTAAGTGTTCTGACTTAAATTAAGTAGATGTTAAAGGTATTTGCCTTAAACACTTGATTAAATAATACATTTCACACCACGTATGAATCAATATCCAGACTGCCAGGTCGTACGGTTTATATATTAAATTGTAGAGCTTCCACCGTTATACAAGAAGTTACGAGGTGATTCTGTATTCATTTCGTTTGTTTATTTTACATTGGCTTTTTAAGTACATCCTTGTAGCTGTCAATGATACCATTGTTTGTTTAGTGCCATTATCTCTTTCAATTCTATATTATTTGATGTCGAATTGTTTATGTAGATATAGGTTAGTGGTATTACACTAAATTGATTGTGATATATAAATTCTTTTTCCACTAAATATTTTCTGTATTTAAACTTACCCCGGAGTGAAGAGTAATATTAAGCAGCTACTGTAGAATGAAGTCACATAAAAGCATGTTTAACTAGCTCTGTTTTAGCTTGTGATAGAGCTGAAAGTGGTCGTGATTAATATACAACAAAATGGAAGGCAGCGGTATTACATCCAGTCAATTTCCTGTATTTAAACTTACTGTAGGATAAAGAATCATGTTAAGCTGTCACTGTAGAAGAAAACGTTGTAAAAAGATGTTAAACTAGTTCCGTTTCAGCTCACGGTAATGTAGGGACTGGCCATGGGTCGACATACAATAGGTGGATATGTATCTATATAAATAAAAGTTAACGCTCCTACATCAAGTGTATCACGGCAAAAAAATTAATTTCTGAAAGATAAACCACTGGGTAAGAAAAAACACTAAAATCTAGAAAACAACACAACGATGTCTTAGTTGGCAAGGGTATCGAAGTTCTAATTGGACGGTTCCTGATTCAAATTCTATCCGTGTTTTTTATGTAGCTGCCTTCAATTTACTCTAAAATAAATACTTTTAAATAGTGAAAGTAAAAAGCTAAAATGTCATTTTAATAGAAAACAAATACCATTTTAACTTTTTACTTCTACAATTGAAAAATATTTATTTTAAAACAAATATCGCATATTTAAAGATGTTGAAGTTAATGTTAATCGCCCTCACTTTATAGCCTTTTTCAAGTGTTAAATAAATACGAAAATTTGGGCATTAAGGAGTGATAATGAGGTCACGAGAGGTCATTTAGCACCGCATTCTGTCAGAAAACCCACCCAAAACGGAGAAAAGTGAAGTTTCCCAATATTTGATTTTTACGCTGTACAGACATACTAACGTATTCCCTCTGCAAGGAAAATGTATTCTCATACTAAATAAAAACGTTTTGAGTACATATGGCGTTGTAGTTCCATTCAAGAACCAAGCCCAACCACATCCGTGTGTAAAAATTTACTTCTAAAAACAGTATTACGGCATTTATTGAACATAAGAACGAAGCCCAATTTCTAAATTAGCATTCGTTGATTCATTTCAGCCGTGTGTAAATAATTATTCTCCAGGAAATATTCTAAAGACAAGTTTTCATTTACCGTAGGATGCGTTTTAAACACTACACAAACTTCAATTAGTACTTTTCTGAAAGATAAATGGCATAATGCATTTATGCTCGTTAAAAATGCCAATTTTGTGAATTTTAATAAAACGCTGCATTTATTTCAAAAAATTAATTCCAGAAATTTTTAAATATTTATGTTATTTAATAAAAGAATACACTAAATGTGATTTTTAATGCTACACTCGAAGGTACTACACTGGCCAGGGAGCGTGTTCTATTACCTGAAAAATTTGAAATTTGGCCGAACCTTTGCTGTTCCAAGCAAGATAGGGATCTTTAACGTGCTTCACAACACTCACACACGGGACCTCCATTTTACCTCTCATCCGAACAAGGTATATTTTTGTGAAAAATGCTCACCTAGCATTTTTCAAGGATTGGAACCCTGGACCTTGAATAAAAGAATACAGCATTTCTTTCGAGAGAGTTCGACAAAGCAATTAAATCAACAAATTAATTAACTTGTATGAATACACGGTTCGATTCAAAGAAGCAGTACAACCGGAAAGGCTAAAACACCAAGATAACAAGTTTAATAGCTCTAATTATAGTAGAGAAGGAAAGAGATAACAGCGGTTTCTTAACAACGATGCGAGAAATTTTACGATAGCCATAAATGAAACTGACAGCTCATTAAAACAGATAAGGAAGCAAAATTGCGGTGGATTATTGTATCAGACGGGTGAATAATGCTTCGAAATGGAACCTGCAAGAATCGAGAATATGACGTATTGAGTTTATTTAGTATATAAGACGGAAGTAATTAAAGAGGTTGGTCATTCCTTCGAACGTCAAGCAATATGTAAGTTTCGAGTAAAATTCATTCATTAATTCATTCTACGTCATGCAATATGTAACATAAAACTTTGAATAATTATGAAGCATAATTATTTTAAACAATACAACGAAAATTTTTTGCTTCAATATAAATAATCTGGGTACGATGTCAACCAATAATTTTAATCTATTAAAAATAAAAGGCCGTTTACGTACGTATACTTCGATGGAAGGAAAAATCAATTTAAATTGAAATGGAACTAAGCATTTTCCAAGGCAATTGTGTCCAATAAAAACTATATTTTTATAAGAGAAGACAGGTAGTCTTAAAGAAGAATTTGACGGTTCAAACAGAAAGTATTACTTTGTTTTGTAACCTAGCAGGGCATTTGAAAATCACTAAATAGATTAAGCTAGAATAAGTATAATTTTTATAAAAATTATTTGTTATTGGATAATTTATTTTCAGCAATATTGAGGACATAGTTTAAAGCATTTTGACACAGCAATCTACAGAAAACGTCTATACATACAAAAATATGTTTCTTTCATACAAAACAGTTTATAAAACAATTGCAGTTTACGCAGAAAATAATCAAAATTCTTACCTAATATTTACTCACAGATACACAAATAGGCGAATAATCTACCCTTTCTTTATTCCTACGCTTGTAAGAGCTTTGGCCAAACATCCTTGAAAGATAGTCTATTTAGTAAAGGTCAAAGTGCTTCGACTTTAAAATTAGCAGTAAGTTATCCTTACACAAACAGTAAAATGACAACTTATTTTAGATTTAAATTTAAAATATTCAATTATTTTTATAATTAACAAACAGAGAACCAAAGTTTTATACTTGCCAAAAATAGTGCTTAACAAAATTTCATCTCCAAATTAATGATATCAAATTCTTTTCATTTTTATTTTACATTGACGTTAAATCCTAGTTTAGCAGTTTGTTCATTTTATCTCAAATCTCCATTTAGAACAATTACCAAAAGAACATCTTCTTTAATTGTTAATTAATTAACTTCAAATTACCTTTTAATTCCAAGAATCTGCATAGTATTTTTACAAAGCATCAAATAATTGTTTGATAATATTTTTATGTTTGAAACTACTCGAACGAATAAATTTTATTGCAATTCTGCATGTTATTTCGCTTTATAATCAAAGACGAATTATGACCTTGATAGTAAATTTCTCTTGCAATAGTGGCGGCATCGGGTGGTGAGGCTAAGTACTTGTCGGATCGCCCTCGTGTATATTGATGTAATATAGAGGTCACAAAGTGGCCTATGAAACGCACTCAAAAAGAAGGAAACAAAAAAAAATTGAAATTTTAGAATATTTAGTTGCTCTACCCAGTATAAATATAAGAGTATTTCATTATCATTAAAATACAAAAGCTTTCAATACATCTGTGTAGAAACAATATCAATTTGTTACATTTACAAATTGAATTTCATTGTGTAAGCAATCATTCCATATTTAGTAAAACGAGTTTCATTTTAACTAGGTACGTTAGGTTAAGAAGCACTTGGGGTAAAGTTTAAATCTGTAATTTGCTGTTATTTAATTAGTTCCTTGCCGGTGTCTCTAAGAGGGGCGCACTTAATTTTACTTATTTACATCCAGGTCTAAGTTGAACCCCGGTTAGATCTGAATGTAAATTTTATTCAAAATTTAATATTGATTAAAGAGAGAGAGAGAAAGTTTTGTGTTCATTTAAAATTTCGATTTTCAGTGTTTAATCAAAATTCACATCAAATTCTTTTCATACAAGCTTTGTAAAACCTTCTTGGCGTCACAACATTAGCGCCACCTGTGTGTGAATTCTGAAAGGAAGGGTTTGAAAGTTTGGTTTCCTACATTTAGGCATTTTGGAATAAAATTCTTCGTTGGGTGTTTCAGCTAGCCGGAGTATTAAAATTTTACCCAGTTAGTAAGAGTACAATGTAAAGTCGATATATATATATATATATATATATATATATATTACTCATATTTAGACCAGGGTAGAAAATTAAATAATCACATCAAATAATTTTAATCACCGTGTAGAAGCTTTGGGAAAAGGTATGCGTTATTAAAAAACCGTGAAGCATAAAAATTCATTCGTTTCATAAAACATAAGAAATTTAAATCATCTACAAAACGCTTGCTATAAAAAAAGGAAGCAGTATTAAAAAGCTCTACATGTAATTTAATTATTCCTAGTAAAGAAACAAAGAGAAATTACGTGCAAAATTTATATTAATTAACTCTATTTTAAGTAACCGGTATTAAACAAAATGTACTGATAATAATTGAATATTTGATTAGGAGTCACTAAAAATTAAAGGGTATTAATTTTAATTGAAGTTAATTGAACCATTAGTAACATATAATATCTATAAAAACTTGAAAAAACTCAATAAAATGCAAATCGTAGAAGTGTTATTATGTTTGAACATTTGCGTATTTTTAAAAAGCTCATTCTGCGTAAATTTTGCAGATAATTAATGGTTACAGAGAATGTTGGAGAAACCGTCGCATAATAGTTACGAGAAATGCTAAAGGTGGGTTATTTCACAGTCCACATGGACTGAAATAATCGATAATAAAGAATATCAATTTGCACCAATAAGAACAGGGTAGATAGAGACAGATAATATGCGCAAGCCCGAGACACATATAGTAAAAGGCGTGAGTGGAGCAACGTCATTGGGTTGCGATTGGGTGAAAATAAAAGGCAAAATTGAGAGGTAAAAATAACATTTCTGTATAAAATTCAATTAGTTATTTCCAGAAGTTGCGAGCCGTGTCGAAATTTCTGAGATGTAACTGGTGCGAGTGCCAATTTCGTAAAAATCGCATGCCGGGCTGCGGAATGGGAACCTAGCATGCGAAATTCTTTAGAATTGTCCGTTTTGGGGAACAGACCGACAGACAGGCTAACCGCTATATATACCGAGGTTAATATGAACAAGCTCTCTTAGATCTTCGACTTGATTCAATGCGTTAAACAGTGCTTTTTAGTTTTCCGGTTTTGATTAAATAATTTAAACAGTTTGCTCGAATATTTTTGTGATTTAAAACAGCTTGTTCTTTACGTGCTACAATGAATGTACTTTAGTGCACTTAGAAAAGAAGATACAAGGTAATAAAGTTTAGTATCACAGTACCAATTAGTCAATGTTCCAACGACAAATGAATACACAAAAGTAGGCAGTTTTGGCGTATATTGGTGAAAGAAGCATGAATTTCTTTGCTATTTTTCGGGGGTGTTAATAATTAAATGGTTCATAAACATGACTGGATCCACAAAACAAGGTTCAGATATACACAGATGAGTTCCGGAAAAGCCCTGAAACAACTTTAGATGAATGGTGGTGGAGAAATTTTAAAAGCGTTGAGAATCAGAAGCCGTAAAATAACCCAGTTGGAATGGTGTGATTAACAAAGGGACGAGGTACATTGAAGCTACGAGTGCAGTAACCTTCAGGTAAATTATACTATTTTGTTTGAACTTTGATGTTTTCGTGTGTGTTGAATAACTTTATAATTTATTTACTTAAAATGGACAGTAATGAAGTTGTACTAACAACAAATTTTTAATTTTAAGGTGAAATTTTCTTGTTTAAGTCGAAAGGAGTATTTAGTATTTATGTTCTTGATGAAAATTTGGGTATGTCTTTGAGCTCAATTAGACGAACCTGGTTAATTAACGTAAAGGGGTGGTAGATGCTCCTTTGTACTCAGACTCAGGTCTGCATATATTGTTACATTAATTAGTAGGCATCCTACAAGGACTTTAATTTTGGATGCACATTAAAATGATAACAAATTTAAATCTTGAAATTTTCTGATACTGAAATTTATGCTGAATTTTTAATTTTGAAATTTTAATGTATTGTGAATATTGATGTAAATAGAGTTAACGTTGATGTTTGTGGTAGGAATGTGTTTGTTTTTTATGAATGAGGATGAAGGTTTATCTAGGGAGCAGCTGAGGCGATGAACAGAAGAAAGTCGACGGACCAGTTAATTTAGGAGGTTTCACAGCATACATGACGCCCAATTCGTGAGGCTCGAATCTAATACAGGATACACAGCAATATATATATATATATATATATATATATATATATTTAGTGTATGATATATATATATATATATATATATATATAATGAGTTTTTCTTTCGAAATTCATCCCAAAATTATTTTACATTCTCTATTATTCCAATATATATATATATATATATATATATATATATATATATATTTTAGCTCTAAAAATAAGCGCTGGCTTTTACTAATTCGAGCCCCACTGTTGGGTCGATATTAATACTCTGAAACTACCTGAAACAAGTAGGACACCAAACCTCCAGCTTCTTGCTTTGCTTCCTCATGGATATTCGCCACGGCTGCTCAGTTGCTCTCTAAAAATATTACCTACTATTCAAAGAAAGAAAATTTCACTACCAAAATTATATCACACTTTATTGTAACATCAAATCACTACCAAAAAAATTTTTATCTTAACATTCTTAATTCACACCTCGAATACTTAACAACCGTCTTCAATTTTAAATGAAGACATTTTAAAATACTATAATTTCAAAATTTGTCTCTTGACTTCTATAATTATTAAAAGTAAGCGGGCTTATCCCTAAATGTTGTATTAAAACCCCAGGTCTAATACGAGCTCATAGTAAAAACCTTTCTATATCTAAGTGCTAATTATTGCACTGAAAAATTGCCAAAAACCCGCTTACTTTGTACAAAATGCCATCATTACACACTCATTTTATAATACATAATTTTACATAAATATATTTTCAAATAATTCTTTATCAAAGGTAGATAATTAATTATTATGTCCATAAAATTCAATGAAATCTACCCAAAAAGCACAAAATGTTATAACACCTAAACAATCACAACAGTTAAAAAGTTCTATAAAGTTCAGTTACCCGGAATGTAGCACAACCAGATCATTGCCCTGAAATCATCTCTGACATAGTCCTCTTGCATGACTGCACGTATAGAAATCACCCCAAGTTGACTTTTACCATCAGGAACAGCAATTATAATCATCTACCCAGATCTCTCTGCATTCAATGTACGGTACTTCCAAACTAACGTGCATCCGTTACTGTTCTATTAACATCCACTACTTCATGTCAGTGCACAAAAGCACCTTCAACCAAAAGTAGAAAGACGTTTACTTACGTACAGCAAGCTTCGATTTTCAAAATGTATTTTATTCAATTCACGACTGCTATTTCTATCTTGCACCAACTTGTGCATATTTAATTTATTGTAATTAAAATCTCAAACTCATTAGTCACGTAATTAATTTGCTATTGTAGTTCGAAGCTTGGCTGAAGATCGAAAAAGAAAGAGAGTGTCTACCGCGTCTTCTTGGTTTATATAGACTCAAAAATGCCCCAGAATCGTTTCACACTAAACACGCTTTCTTGGTAAACTTTGTTAAACGGTCTACCGATTCCACACAACAACAACAACACCTAACCGTCGTCCAATTCTACAAATGCAGCCATTAACCTTCAGCTATTTACGGTAGAATTGGCAGCCGTTTTCCAACCGTTTCGAAAATTTCAGAATTTTCAATCACAAACAAACATTTTACCCTGAAACCCTCATTAAAATCTCCAACGGCTGTCAAATTCGTCGAAATCCCCCCGCAACTGGCATCAACCCAAGCATCTAAAATACGCCTCTCTCTCATATGCGCATTTACGGTTGCCTCTCTCTAACATGCATCTAAAATGTTCTGTCCTTTGCCCTGTGTCTTTTCTCAATTTTCTATGTCAGTTATCTGTTTCTTGTATCCTTGTCTAACCTGTATGTTATATTTCTTTTCTTTTCTTTTATCCCCGCTGTTTACAAGTTTTATTCTTCCCTACCAATTTACACTGTCTTTTTCGTTCTTATGTACACAGTCTAACAGTCCTACTCTGTCTGTAGCCTTCTACGGTACTTCTTATTTCCCTTTCAAACCGATGTCTTTTGAAAATACGCTGCATCTCAGTCTTGCTTATTTACCTTTAAAATTTCCTTGTCCTACAGACGTTTCAAAGTCAATGACAATTAACCATATGATATCTTTCATTCGTTGTTACCTTATGCAAAAGACAGTCTTTCCTTTTATTTTATCCATCCGCTTTAGTATGTAACATTCAACATACTATCCAACATAGACCTGCTGTTAATTTTTAACAATCTTTTACTTAGAAACCTTGATATTTCTTTACAGGTTTTTAAATTAATACGCCGAATGTATTTACAATGCAATACTTTACTGGAAATGTTTGGTTTGCTGCACGTTCTTTCTTAGAAACTCATGATCGTTAACTTGTTTCTTGACAACACTTTTATATCTTATACTAATATAAGCTGTTGAAAAATTATAAATGTTCCAGCTTCAGATTACCCTACACTAAGATATGCACACAAATAGAATAATTACACTTTGAATATCTGTGGATAAAAATTTAATCAGGAAATATTTGGATAAGTGTATTATTCCAAAGGTGAATGTTTGTAATTTTATCAACGTGTGAAATAAAGATTAATGAAGATATTTGATATAGTACGTTGTTATGAATAAAGCGTCACTGTAGACGCGTTTGCTTTTTAGTACGGTAGTATATTTCAGATAGCAGCTGAGCAGCCGTGGCAAGCTTCTCTGATGAAGCTGTGATTTGGGGATTTATAGCAAAAAGCTGGCATTAGTTTGGCGTCTATTAAAAAAGACCATCATCAAGGACCAGTTTAATTTCAGAGTATTAGGGCTACCGTAGTGTGGGGCCTCAATCCAAGTAAGTTACAGAGCATTATGGCGTCCAATTTGTGGGGCACGAATCATCCAGCTAAACATCAGAGCATTATGGCGCCCAACGTGTCACTCAAATTAGTTAGTAGTTTAGCAGAGCAGCACAGTTAAACTTCAGAGCATTATGTCGACCTAATTTTAGGGGCTAAACCTCGCAGCAATATATATATATATATATATATATATATATATATATATGTAACAAGATGGTAGTATACTGGGTAAGAAGTCAAATAATAATACTTTATGTAAAATCAAAATTTAATTTCTTCTGTAACGTTTCGGCATAACTTTTGCTTTGTCAAAGCATTGTATAAAATCAATATTTGTCAAATTTGAAAATAGTAAAATTGTCAAAATTTAAAATTAGCATATTTTGACAATTTTACTATTTTCAAATTTGACAAATATTGATTTTATACAATGCTTTTGACAAAGGCAAAAGTTATGCCGAAACGTTAAGATTAGAAATTAAATTTTGATTTTACATAAAGTATTATTATTTGGACTTCTTACCCAGTATACTACCATCTTGTTACAAAAATAATTAAGCTAACCAGTCCATTAACGATCTATATATATATATATATATATATATATATATATATATATATATATATATATGTATTTCGTAGTTTCTAGGTTAGCTAGTAAATAAGGTAATTGCCTAAATTTTCGAATTTATTTACTTCTGGTTCACAGGCAATATAAAAAGGAAGACTTGAAACTGGTACAATTTTGTATACATGGTAGGTACTTACTAAAGTGAAGATTAATATAATAAATTGGCTAGAAAAGTATAAACAGTAACTCTTTTTAAAAACGCAACAAGAGTAAAATAAAAAATAAATAAATAAAACTGTTTAACGACAAACTGCGCCTGCCATTAATACACAGGAAAAGCTATCAAACCGATCGTTTATAAAATATACGGTAGCGGACTACTACTAACGCGTTCACCAATTTAGAACAAGTGTTAACAAAAGTTTTTATTATTCACTATTTACAAGCTTAATTAACAGTATATGCCTTATTTACAGATACTCCCTGTATGTTTGTTGTGGTTTGTTTAGCATTCTTTTAGTCTTCTTTGGGAATTAAACCACTCATAGTTTTTAAAATCAACTTTATTTACGTTTCGATCCATGACCTAGGATCGTTGTCAAAATTTACAGATGTTTTCAGTTCAATTAACAATGAAGCACTAGCAAACTAATACTATTTACAAGCACTAATATCTTCTTAAACTAAATCCTTAACCATTAGTCTTCTTAACAACACTAACACTACTATAATTTATTTATTACACTTTTGTCTATTTATGTACAATCTGGCGGTACAATATGCACGTTCACATACCACAAATTTATATTTACTATACGACTTTCAAAACGTAATGACCAACTAACCATATACGATATTATTTATATACGACATTTGGATATAGACTAACTGATGTATATTCATTATCGATCTTATATATACCCTAAAATAGATTATTCATAGTCTGGTGTTTGCTCGAATGTTCTAGACTTTTGTAGAATGCACTTCGGTTATGCAACTTGCGTGTTTGACGGGTTGCCTAATAGTTTGTAACAATACCATATCTGCGCCCGGTCTGTCTACAGTTTAAAAGAGCTACTTTATTTAGGTTCAAATTCTACTTTTCTTTTCTTTAAAGCTGATGCAACAGTAAAAAATGTTAAGCGATTATAACCAAATATGAATATAAATCTCAGAGAAATTTAACGTAAAGAATTGAATCATTTTCATAAAGCGAACAATAACCTATAAACCTTGCAGCGTAAATGCTGTTGTGCTCGTCACCCTGGTTTAAGAGGTAGTTATCAGCACATCGACACAATACAGAAATAAGTTTACGACTTTCCTCAACACCAATAGTCACATTATGTAAGTACTTTCTTACGAAACAAAGAAAACTTTAAATTTATAAACCGCGGAAGGCGCACTAGCGCTTTTTACTGCGTAAGCGTGCGAAACATAATATGATCGCAGTAAAACAGAATTTTTACCAGTTCGCGTATAGAATATCAAGAATACTCCAGCGAAAACTTGATACTTTGAAAAACAAATAAACGATTTATGCGGCATTGAGTAAAAGCGCTGGGATAAAAAGAGAACAAACTGTACACGTTGTCAGCTATAAAAATACTCTGACAATTTACATTACTATATGCTCCATAGTATCCTCTGAATTATACTTTCAACTGATGTTTCAATATTTTGTTTTTATTACAATTTTCTACCCGTAGAAAATTGTATTTGAAAAGGAAACTGCTCAAGTTCTATGTAACTTAGGAACGTGTCTCAATGAAAATAACGACTTTTATACCGAAGTAAAATAATACCCATATTTTGAAATTTTTAGAATCTTTAAAATACATAACTGACTATCTTTTATACTTTAGTAATAATTGAACATAGGCGTTTAACAGTACAGTAACTTCGTTGTAGAGTTTTGAATACGCAACTTAAAATCGCAAGATATGATGTACGAGCAACGCTACATGTTGACCTCGTGTCTATATATACGGCTCAACAGAAACTAATATCATCGCAGTAGCAATCGACATAAAAAATGCCTTCGACAAGGTCTGGCAACATGGTTTACTCTACAAACTCGCTATACATCACCAACTACCATTTCAATACCTAAAACTTATACACTGTTACATGCCGAAAATCGGCACGTAAACATTTCTGTAAGTTTCTAATTTGCAAGTGAATTCGCGCCAGTATTTTAAAAGACTTGTGCGTGCATTTCCGTCCCTTTATATAGTTGCGTCGGCGCCCGGGATTGCGCAGACGCGGAGTGGGAAAGAAGTGGTGATTTCCGTCACATCAGGACTAGTGAAGAGACGTCGAATGGAGTGGTTATCTGTGTGCCGTTATCTTGTCTTCTCTTTCAGGTAATGTAGATTTCTTTTCATCTCTACCTGATATCGTTCCTCCTACCTGTATTCCTTTACCGTACTTCTACATAGAAAAGAAGACAAATTTAAATTTGGGTTCGACGAGGTGGCAAAGGACGACACACGCCCGCAACGCCCAACTGACGCGAGAATAACTGCCATGTTGTGAAGAGTTCTACAGTTTACGTGAGTACATTTATCTTTTTTGCATGTGATAATAATTTGAATCATAAATATGACGTAACCGCTTATTGCGCAATATTACGCACGTATTCATTGTTACCAACTGTCATAGTGGCTTTTATACACTGCGCGCCGGGACTTTAAAAGTATACCTTAGAGTATAGAACCTAAAGTATAACAACGCAGCTATCTATCACACAGACACCTTCAAGTCAGAGACGAACACACAACCTCCACCATTACACCCATGTCGGCTGGGGTACCACAGGAGGCTGCCTTTGCCACACACTATTCAATTCATACATATTCGACATACCCTGTAGACCACACATCACATGCGCACTTTACGCTGACGACACACTTTACATGGCCAAAGGCAGACATCCCACATACGCTATCAACACTCTCCAACGACAACTTGACGAACCACCCGACCTGTTCACTAAGTGGAGAATGACTCTGAACGAGAATAAGTCAGAAGCCATTCTCTACTCAAGACACCGCACAAGTTTACACGACCCGCCCTCACTCAATCAACACACACTCACTTGGAAACCCACCATAAAATACTTAGGAGTACACATAGATAGACAACTGCACTTCAACCAACACCTAAAAACCATAACACAAAAAGCACGAAAAACCAAAGGACTCCTACACCCAGTACTCACACACCATAGCACACTTCCAATCCACACACGTTTAAACATATACAAAACATACATACGCTCAATCATTACATACGCATCTGAAGCCTGGTACACATACATAAGCCACACCAACACACACAAACTAGAAGCACTACAAAACAACATACTCCGACTCATCACAGGAGCCCCATGATTCATACGCAACGAAAACCTAAGACTCGACCTACAAATACACACTCTCCAACAACACATCAGAAAACTAGCCACAAATACATACCAGAAACTCGACGACTCCACAAAACACTCTCACACAAACATCGCCAACACCCATGGGACTCAACAACAACGCAAAAAACGACCAAGACGAATACTTGACGATGACTAACCCCACCTAAAACATAAACATCGCATCACCACAAACCAAACACACTCAAACATTTACACCTACACAATATATCTGTACTCGCCCAACATATTAAAAAAAAACCCCGCCCTACCATTATGTATGTATATCTATGTATCATCATCATCATTAGGTCTTCAGTCCTAGAACTGGTTAGACGCGTACCATCATTGTTTCCTATTCTGAACTAACCTACACATTTCCCTGAAATTTGCACAGTCTGCATCTATTACAGTATTGCCCGAAATAAACAGTACTGAAACTAAGTTGGCGGTGTTTTTATGCGTGCGCTGTCACACTCAAGTTAGCTAGTATAGACCTGTCAAGTAAACCTCAAACAAGTAATTAGTAGGGCCTAATTGTTAAAAATGGTGTTAAGTACAGAGGAGAAAGTGTTTCTGGTAGAGCATTATTTTTGTTCATACGGAATCGGCCGACGTAATGGTGCAAGTTTGCTATACGTGTCTGATCAATTCACACAAAGGTTTAATAAACGTTCTCCAAGTAATGCTGTAATTTTGAAGGTTATTGAAAAGTTTAGAAATACAGGTAGTGTATTGTGCCAACGAAAAGGAAACTCAGGGCGTCCCAGGACAGTTAACAACAACAATAACCATGAACGTGTTTTGAGCAAATCTTAGAAAATCCGAAAGTCAGCCAGGCAAGGACAGCGTTACAACTTGATTTAAAAAGAACTTCCTTTCAAAGAATCCTGAAGGAGCTGGCTACATTTTCGTATGTGATTCAGGTACATCAACAACTACATCCTCGGGATTATCGCAGTAGAGTGGAATATTGCGCCAGAATTCTCGCGTTACAGTATGAAAAACCTGAATTTTTGAAAAATGTTTGGTTTTCAGACGAAGCACATTTTCACTTGTCAGACTATGTGAATCGTCGCACAAATCGATTTCTGGGCTTTGCCAGACCCGATGAGGTTCAAGAGGTTCCTTTACATAGTGAAAAAGTGAGTGTCTGGTGTGCTGTTTCCGGACACGGAATCATTGGTCCGTTTGAAGAGAATGGTAGGCAAGTCACACTTAATCAACAGAGGTACAGACAAATTTTAACACGATTTATCCCTGATCTACGTCAATTCTGTCGTGCACGTAACTTGGCATTTCGAAACCAATTTTTTCAGCAGGACGGGGCAACTTGCCATACTGCTGCCACAATTCGTCAATTTCTTCAAGAACATTTTCCAAGCAAATTCATATCACGATTTACTGACTTCCCTTATTCTTCACATTCTCCAGACCTCACACCTCCAGACGCATACATTTGGGGCATGGCTAAAAATGCCGTTTTCAAACGGGCACCACAAACCATCGATGAATTAAAGGATGCCGTTAGAGTCTTCTTCGCAGCCCTGAGACAACCCTTATTCAATAACATGACCAGAAACTTAGAACATCGTTATGAAGTCTGTCTCGAACGAGGAGGTGCACATTTAGAACATATAATAAAGTGTCAATAATATGTATTTTTAAAATATACAAAACAATTACAATTTCAGTACTGTTTATTTCGGGCAATACTGTATTATCTGATGTAGGTCTACATCTACCTCTTTTTTCCTATCTCTGCTTGTAATATATTCCATACTAATCCCCAAAAATTCCTTAAAACGTATTCTGCCCTTCTATTTCTCTTATCTTTATCCCCAGATATCCTTGTTCCCCTACTATTTCTATAACCTATTTGTTATTATATTTGTCTGTCCATGCTATCGTCCTCATACATCTGAAGCACAGCATTTCAAAAGGCTGCTACCGTTTTTCTGTCTGCGTTTCAGACTGCCTGTATTTCATTGGCATACTGTGCTGTGCTCCACACATATGCTTTCAACAATTTTCTTCTTGTTCTATGTTTGTTGTCTTTCCTCATAGGCGCTGTTCTTTCTTGCTAGATGCAGTTCGGTCACCTTCTATTGTTTTACAATTATATTCCCTATTTCTCCGATCTGCAGTGGTTGTGAAGAGATCTAGCGTTGATCAATGTAGTAAGCGTAAGACTACGGATCCCAAGGTCCCGGGTTCAAATCCCGACACGGTCGACTGCTTGAAAAATGGCAGGTGAGCATTTTTCACAAAAATTACGCCCTCGTTCGGATGAGAGGTTAAATGGAGGTCCCGTGTGTGAGTTTTGTCACGCACGTTAAAGATCCCTACCTTGCCTGAAACGGCAAGGATTCGGCAAAATTCTAAATTTCTAGGCAACAAAAAACTCGCCTCCTGGCCAATGTAGTACCTACTGGTGGAGCATTGGAAATGTAAAATGAACGGTTGTGAAGAGAGGGGCGTCGCCGTGGATCAATGTAGTAAGCGTAAGACTACGGATCCCAAGGTCCCGGGTTCAAGTCCCGACACGGTCGACTGCTTGAAAAATGGCAGGTGAGCATTTTTCACAAAAATTACGCCCTCGTTCGGATGAGAGGTTAAATGGAGGTCCCGTGTGTGAGTGTTGTCACGCACGTTAAAGATCCCTACCTTGCCTGAAACGGCAAGGGTTCGGCAAAATTCTAAATTTCTAGGCAACAAAAAACTCGCCTCCTGGCCAATGTAGTACCTACTGGTGGAGCATTGGAAAAGTAAATGAACGGTTGTGAAGGGAGGTAAGCAGCCTGTGGCTGCCAAGTTCCCCCAACACTTAACCGTTTACCGATTTAATATATTCTCCAATATATCTTTTCGCACAGTCATCATTAGTTGTAGATATTTCGCAATCAACAATTAGTTGTTTATACAAATCATCACATTTATCTGCGCTTATTTTTTCATCATTAGGTTTTTCCGTCTCAAAACTGGTTGGACACGTACCTGCACTTATTTATATTCTGAGCTAGTTCCCTGAAATTCTCACACAGCAAGTGTATACAGCTCGCTCCCCTTCTATTGTTTTCTAATTTTATGCCCTATTTTACCGAGATTCAGTGAAGGGGGTTAAGCAACCTGTGGCTACCAAGATCCCCCAACACTTAGACATTTGCTGAAGTAATGGTTTTCCAGTAAATCCTTCCACACACTTAACATTATTCGAGAATATTGCCCAACCAATTCTTGTAGTTACTTATACTAATGATCATGTTTAAGTACAGTTATTTTTTCGTCATTAGTTTATCCATCTTGGGATTGGTTGAATGCGTACCTCCATTGATTTCTATTCTGGGCTAGCCTACACATCTCCCTGAAACTCCTACAGACTACATCTTTTACTATCTGTGTGCAGTAGTCTAACCTAGGTCTGCCTCTTCTTCTCTTTTTTCCTATCTCTGCTTCTAATATATTCCGCACTATTCCCTCATGCTGTAGTATGTGGCCTATCATCCTATCTCTCCTATTTTTTAAAGTTTTCCACATATTTCTTTCTTCCCCTACCATTTTTAGTACCTCTTCGTTCTTAACTTTGTCTGTCCATGATATCTTCATCATACGTCTGTAGCACCACATTTCAAAGGCTTCTACCTTTTTTTTGTCTGCTTCTCCTACTGTCCAGGCTTCACAGCCGTACAGTGCTGTGCTCCACACATATGTTTTAAGCAATCTTTTCCTTGTTTCTATGTTTGTGGTCTTTGAGCACAGTAGTTGCTTTTTCTTGTTAAATGTAGCACGACCTTGTGCTAATCTTTGTTTTATATCTTTTGTGCTTTTCCCATCTTTCGTTATTTGGCTTCCTAGGCAGCAGAAATCCTTAACCTCTTGTAAGTTAGTGTTACATACTTGTATTCTTGTTTTTGACTTATTTTCGCCACCTTGGCGTACTAGAACTTTAGTTTTAGTTTTGTTAATTTTCATACCGTATCTCTCTGTTAGAACCGTTTCCATTTCATTAAGAGCAGCTTCTAACTCTTTCTTGCTAGACGCTAATACCGCTATATCATCTGCAAATCTAAGCATATCAATTTTTTGTCTTTGCATAGTAATTTCAAATGTCTTCCTGCATTTGACAGTATTCATTGCATCTTCTATGTACAAGTTAAAAATCAATGGGGATAGGGCACATCCCTGTCTCACCCCTTTCCTAATGTTTACTTCTCTACGTTCCTGCTCTAATTCTATTACTGCTGTTTGCTGTTTGTATAAGCTATGTACTATTCGTCTATCTCTATAATACATTCCAATCTTTTTGAGTATTTCAAACATTTTTTTCCATTTTACATTGTCGAATGCTTTTTCCAGATCTACAAACCCTATATACACGCTTTCCCCTTTTTCTATTGTTTTCTCCATTATCACTCTCAGAGCTAAAATAGCCTCCCGTGTTCCCCTGTTCCGCCTAAACCCAAATTGGTCTTCTAGTATTTCTTCCGCCCGTTTTTCCATTCGTCTTTGCACAATTCTAGTTAATATTTTTGACACGTGTGCTGTCAAACTTATTGTTCGAAAATTTTCACATCTATCCGCGCCTTTCTTCTTTGGTATAGTTACTATGATGCTACGTTTAAAATCTTTGGGTATCTCGCCTGTCTCATACATATAGCTTACAAGTTGGAAGAGACGTTCTGTTACTGCTTGTCCAGCGGCTTTTAGAGTTTCTGCTTGCACCTTATCTGTACCCGGCGCCTTACCATTTTTCAGACTCTTTAATGCTAATTCAAACTCATCTCTAAGTATAGGATATCCCAAGTCATCATTTTCAATGTCTGATTCCTGTTCTAATGCAGTTAGTTCCTCTCCTGCATATGAATTCCCTATATATTCGTGCCATCTACCCACTTTCTCTACGTTTTCTATGATGACGTTTCCTTGTGCGTCTCTTATATTTTTGCTATACCGTTTTATATCCCTAAAATTCATTCTAATTAATTTGTATGCTTCGTCTGTCTTTCCTATTTCCATCTTCGTTTGTATCTCTTTGCACTTTTCGTCAATCCATTGTTCTTTAGCTTTCCTGCATTTGCGAATAATTTCCCATTTTATGGCTTTGTATCTCTGTTTTCCTGTTTCGTCTGATTTATTTTTGTATTTTTGTCTTTCTTCTATTAAATTCAGGATAACCTTTGTTATCCATGGTTTCTTATTTTCTTTTTGTGTATACTCCAGAATATCTCTGGCCGCCTTGTCTAGGCTGGATTTAATGTTATTCCATTCTGTTTCTACTTCCTTAGTATCAGATATTTTCCCGATATCTTTGAGCAATTCATTTGATTTTTTTTCGAATCTTTCTTTAACATCTTTATCTTTTAGTTTCTCTAAGTCCAAGTGCCTTTTTCCGTTCCGGTTTTTCAGATTTTTAAATTTAAGTGCGGCCTTCATAATTACGATGTTGTGGTCAGTATCTATATCTGCTTCTAGGTAGCTTCTACAGTCTTTTACTTGATTCCTAAACCGTTGTCTAACAAGAATGTAATCTATTTGATATCTTCCTATATCTCCTGGCATCTTCCACGTATATCGTCTTCTAGCATGATGTTGAAATAATGTGTTTGTGATGATTAAATTGTTCTTGTCGCAAAATTCTACCAGCCTATTTCCCCTGTCGTTTCTCGTGCCTAAACCAAATAAACCTACTACCGCTCCTTCCCTACCCTCACCTACCACGGCATTAAAATCACCCGTAATTATTAAATTTTCATGTCCTTTTACGTATCTTAATATGTCTTCGATATCTTTGTAGATGGCTTCTATCTCTTCGTCACTGTAGCTAGAGGTGGGCATGTATACTTGTATTATTACTGTGTTTACCGGTTTAGATTCTAATCTAACCATGATTACTCTTTCGTTCTTTTGTAAGTAATTTTCTACACAGTATCCTATCTTTTTCCGCATAACTATTCCCACACCCAAATTTCCTTCCTCTGCTCCTGTATGAATTACCCTGAAGTCTCCACTCCAAAAATCCCCCGCCTGTGGCCACCGATCTTCGCTGATGCCTACTATGTCTAGTGATAGCCTATTCATTTCGATTTTTAGGTTCTCTAGCTTACCTACTTGCTTCATACTTCTAACATTCCACGCTCCGACTCGCAGAATGTTCCCAACTCTTATTTTTAACTTTCCGATCGCATCCTCCGAAGTAGTCCCCTCCCGGAGATCCGAATGGGGGACTATTTTAACTCCGGAATCTTTTACCCCAGAGAATGCCATCATGTTTGTTACAAATTAAGTACGCTGTGTACTTGGGAGATAATGTGGTGGATTCCCGTTGCCTTCCACACCGCGGTAGTGTGTCTTAGACTGCCATACCGACCCCTATGGTCTCTGCCAATCTAAGTACCGAAAGAGCCGCTGCCCTCTTTCGGGGACCTATTTTCGTCTGGTTCCTCACTAACGACCCTACTACTTTGGTTGGACCTGTAGTTTGGCTCTTTAGCTCATTAGAACACGCAAGCCATTTCACCTGTTCTAGTAATTTAGAACTTCGGCAAGGTGCAGGTCTATTCGAAATGGATCTATGAATATTTATGTATAATTTTTTTATATTTTAAAATGTATCTACAAACTAACACCGTAAATATTAAAAAAAAAATCCTACCACTATGTATGTATTTCTACCTATATTTATGTTTAATTTTTATATTTTATATGTATCAACTAAACTACACCATATTTCAAAAATAAAAAATAAAAAACAGCCCTACCACCAAATTATGAATGTATATCTATGCATATTTATGTATAATCTTTATATTTTTGTATGTATCTACTAAACTAACATCGTATTTTAAAAAAAAAGGCACCCAACAAATTAAAATAACACCAACCAAAATGCAACACCTCAAAACCCATTACCATCACCATCACCATCAAGCCGAAAAACTCCCAAGAGTTAAAAGCCCCTCAAGACGACGCTGAGAGTGTCACGCCCAGCTACTGTAGTCGACTAATATCATCATCATCATCATCATTAGGTTTTCAGTTCTAGAACTGGTTGGACGCGTGCCCTCATTGTTTCCTAGTCTGAACCAACATACACATTTTCCTGAAATTTACACAGTCTGCATCTATCACTATTTGATCTAGCTCTACATCTACCTCATTTTTCTTATCTCTACTTGCAATATATCCCACACTATTCCCCAAAAATGCCTTAGAACGTATTCTGCCCTTCTATTTCTCATATTCTTTTTCCACAGATATCTTTATATATAACATTTTTGTTAAGCTTTGTCTATTCATGCCATCATCCTCGTACATCTGAAGAACATCATTGCAAAAGGCTGCTACCGTTTTTCTGTCTACTTTTCCGACTGCCTGTATTTCATAGACATACTGTGCTGTGCTCCACACATATGCTTTCAACAATTTTCTTCTTGTTTCTATGTTTGTTGTATTTCATCATAGGCGCCGTTCTTTCTTGTTAGATGCAGTTCGATCCCCTTCAATTGTTTTACAATTATATACCCTATTTCTCCGACATTCAGTGGTTGTGTAGGGGGGTAAACAGCCTGTGGTTGCCAAGTTCTCCCAGCACTTGAACATTTGCCGATTTAATGTTTTTCCATTATACCTTTTCACACAGTCAACATTAGTTGCAGATATTTCACAACCAACACTTTCAAAAGTGCACCTTGATTGATTACTAACGTAGTAAATTTTATTTGCAAGGAATTTTTAGTATGATTAGCTATATAACATTTCTATAATGTTGAAACTTACTAAGAAATGTAACCGAAAATGGATAACCTTGCCTTTAATAATTATTATAGCGCTGATTAAGGTTATCATCATTATTTTGTTTTCGACTTTACTTAAGGTCGGTTTGACGCAGCTCTAACTTCTTTTCTAATCTGAGCTAATCTAAAAAGCTCTACATCCAAGTCCCTATCACTAAATCGAATTGTTGTTTTATATTCTTATGATAACGAGCCCCAAGTACCCCCTCCCGGAGATCCGAATGAGGGAGTATTTTACCTCCGGACAAGAATTTTACTTGTGAGCTCTCCATCATATGTATTTCGTGTTTTAGGCCACGCACACCTGGGAAATATTGTGGTAGGCTCCCATATCTTTCCACAACGCAGTTTTTAAAGATTTTAGCAAAAAGCCGTATCCGTCACGGCCAACCCCCAACAAGCTTGTAAATTATTGAGGATCGCCCGAGACCAACCGACCCTCCTCCAATATCTATTAGCCAGCAAGGCTGCTGCCCCTTGCTGCGCCTTTTAATCGCCTTTTACGATAAGCAGGCTTACTATAGTAGTATTCTTTATTCCCTACTATAGGGATACGAGGGATACGATTAAGGTTATAGTTACATAAAATCTCAATCAAATAATAAAGTGAAATGTTTTTCTTTGTAGATACGCTTTTTTCACACCTTCTTATATGAAGCTCTAGCAATCTTTAGTGTAAATTATTTTCTCAGCTGTCGCGTTCAAAGTTTTGTTTATTGGCAACAGAAATCCGGTTTTTAAATTATTCTTTCTAGCGTTGTCCTTGTTTTAAAGTGTACGACGAGTGCTGAAACTTCTCTGGGTATTGAAATCCTTTTGGATACTGATGTAGTTGAGATTCGTTATGCGACCGTACCCGATTCGAATGAGCTCCATAGTTGTAGTCGGTGGTACAATGACTTGAGAAGTGGTGGCTGCGGTTGCTTGGCGACTAAACCAATAGCGCACGTTGTAACGTATGATAGGGCCTGTTGGAATAGAAATGGCATATTTAGTATTTGTGTGGCCCACAAAATAGGGCTTCATAGTGTAAGGCGTGTTGCTAGTTGGCACATGGAGGCACTTACGATTTGTATGGTCACAGGGTGTTCCTATTTGTTTGAGCCTTGGTACGGTACCCTATCGGGACGTGCTTCATTGCTGTATTCGGTGGAACAGTGCCTTGACGAGTATTGTCTGCGGTTGTTTGACTACTAAACCAACAGCATACGTTGTAACGCACGAGTGAGCGTATCTAGTATTTATGTGTGGCCCACAAAATAGAGCTTCATGAAGTAAGGCGTGAGATAGGTTTTGGGTCTTTGGGAGCTTTTTTCTAAAAACATTTACTTCTCAAAAACACTTCTATCAAATTTATTTTTAATCAGTCATTACAAAAATGGTTTAACAACTTGTACGTTGTGTTCACTAACGTGGCTTTTAATTGAACAAATTAATCAAAGTTAATATTTTAATAGTTACCAATAAGTAGCTTGAACTACCAGCAATGTTAAAGTTATGAAGTTCGAGACTGACTGGCCATCGGGTGCTCCTCACCCTGCTCTCACATAATCTTGCGAGAAAGTGCAGATCTCACCGTTTGCTATTTTTTGATAACATACAATGTTTTATTCTAAGTAATGTTTTAATTAAGACTATTTTATTGCAGTTCATTGTGTTTGCACCTGAAGTATCAGGTTGTGTCTGGAATTCAAAGTAGGTGCTTTCGTTCTCATGTCTGATATGAACTTTGATTAACCTTTAATATTATAATCTTTAATTAATACATTGCAACAGACTATTACTAAGACAATAAATGCTCCTAATTTTATATACATATTGATATGGGGTATATGTAACTCGTGTCGCTAGTAAGGACATGGAGATACTTACAACTTTGTATGGTCACAAGATGACTTTTTATTAATTTGATTCTTGGTGCCTCTGCCTATTAAAATATTTTAGCTTGGTTAGACAAGATTGCAGATTTCTTCAAATTAATCCTATTAGTTAGAAATATTGCCACGTCGGTTCTGATAGCTTTTCATTTTTTATCGGTTTGCCTACTAGTTATGTGGGTTTTTATATACTCGTTCGCTTTGTGCCCATAGAAAAAGTATTGTAAATAGTTTTAGACTTTCCGCCACAAGGATGGTATGCAAATAAATTATTTGTTTTTTTTGCTAGATTGTTTTGAAATCAAATTTTTTCACTTTGTTACCAGAGGGTGGTAGCAGCTAGGAGCAAATTTTCAGTTTTTATATATGTCCGGTGGCAACATTGCAGTCAAGTTTAGTATCCATTCGTCTTTTGTGTCACCTATGTCGTTTTCAACGGATGAAGGCGTGTTTATTATTGAGACTTCTCCACGCATAAATCTTAGAACCGCGTTTCAGTAAAAATTTTCCAATCCTACAGTCCTGAGTCGACGATATTGCATTTCGTTAATACCTCATTTTTTACTTACCATAACTATATTTTGGAAACACTCATTCATTTTTATCAAATTTTTCAGAATTACTCCTCTCCAAAATATGACTTCATTACTGGGGGTAGCTGATTTTCTTTTCACAATAAATCACTTTTACCTATCTTATAAATAATTTCGAATATAAATTCATTTAAATTTAACTTATATTAATAGTAAATTAGAAAATATCCGTATATTAACCTACGAAAACACAAACCCAGATATTATTAACGGAACTCTTTGAAAAAAATTAATTCATATATTTTACTACTGTTCCATTGTTTTATTTCCAATATTGTTTTATATGACATTTTGAATCTAATTTATTTGAAATTGCCTTTAACATCAATACATAGGAGGACAACGTGCAATACCAATTACCGCTTTCGCTTTTCCCATGTCCATTACAGATTGCATTCTTTTTCAACCCAATATCGTAGTTACTGGCGTTTAGGACCCTAACAGGTACAACTGCCATCACTTTAGTCAAAACGTGCATGTTCTTTCCGAGGGATTCGTCACTAATCGGTTCAATGGCGCTCACAAAGTCGTACCGGAGAGCACCATCCAAGCGTTTCATTATCACACTTTCTGTCCTTCCAGGTCAGATAATAATGTCCGTCAAACAAATTCGCACCGTCACGTCGTCTGCTTTGCAAATTCGCACTTCCTCGTTCTCTACTCTCAAGATATCCTCTTTTATATCTGGATGAAATCCGCACTATTTCAAGATATCCATTCACAAGATAAGTTATTCGGTGGTATTCACTATTACTATCTGATGGTCAAATATTTTGCTTAAATTTCGGTTTTTAAAGCTAGCATTTCATGCGCTAGAATTAGCGCACTAGCCAGAGTTTGAGGACGCATCTTTGCGGGTGACTTTTTACCGCGGTTGTGCATTACATCCGGATCAGCGATCGTCCAAGTAGCTCCTGTATAAACTACGAATTTCACAGTTTGCCATTAAACTGTCCATATACGCAAATGCTGGCTGCATGCTTAGATCGTGCGCTGTTGATGATGGTGTCCGGGGCAGAATCCGTATGGGTCGACTTTCGTCCGGTACTGTTGACCCTTTTTAGTTTTCCGGTTTATTTTCTTACGTCTTGGCTAACTTTTGCCCTTCAAATTCAAAGCATAAGCCATCGCATTATCTAGTGTCCTTGGCCGAGCCACCCATGATACTTACTAGATTTTTCCATCGCGTATTCCCGTCAACGAAGGTCTGTACTGACGGCTGTTCTAAAAAGCTGTCGGATGCTGTTGGGGAGGCTAGTCTCACCAAACTAGCAATATTTTCTTTAAACACTTGCAAGTTTTTGTTGGTCTTTTGTTAACAGATCTTCACTTGTTGCAGATGAGAGTCGCTGCACCTCATTTTGAGCCTTGATATTAAGGCTCTGTGCTTTTTTGATTATGGTTTGGTATAGTTTACAGAATATTTAAGGCCTCACTTCATAAGACGACAATCAACGTATTTGACCTTTTACCATCATTGAAAAAATGAAAATCTAAGAAATATAAACTTGTGAAGCGGCTGGAATAGGAAACTGCTTTACAAATACCACTTGCCTTGAAAGGTTTTACTAGTTGTAAAAATAAGGGTGCCTAATGGTCTTGCCGTGGCAAATCTTTTAATATTTTCGCTACCCGAAAAACAATTATTTTCGATAAATCTCATTTCTTTCAGTGTTCTAAATTTTTTACTTTTCATTATCATAACTTACCACACTCAATCATTTTTGTCAAATTAAAGCGATTTTTCAAAATCACAGCCTTTTCCGGGTATCACTTTATCACTGGCTTAATTGACTACCCTATCACAATGGTCACGTCTACCTATCTTATAAATAATTTTAAATACAACCAAGGCTAAATTCTATTAATAGTAAATTCGCAAATATATGTAAATTAATCTACGGAAAAAAACAAACCCAGTGTAACATCTAACGGGTTTTATATTCTTCAGAAAACCTCTAAAAAAACATTTATCTTTAAATAATACTACTATTTTATAGTTCTAGTTTCTAATATTGTTCTATACGACATTTTAAATCCCATTTATTTGGACATTTTTTTAATTATAATACATAGAAAAAACTACCAATTTTTGGTTTTACTATTTAAATGTCCATTACAAATACTAACTATTCACAAATAAATTAACTAGCAAATACATCCCACAAGTAAAGCTCGCGTTTAAGTTAATACGCACATTTTTCGTAAATTTTAGAGATTTCAAATTTCCTTTTCAATAATATTACGCTTAGTTGTAAACAAAACTTCGAACCAATTCTAACTTATCTTTAAAAGTTCACGTGTATATATCTATATATTTATTTATATACTTCTTTGGTACGTCTATGAGTAGAAACGTCACTAATTTTTTTGTGACTCATGTACAGCGAACTGTATTAATCAGAATGAAATAGGAAATATAAAATTACTATCTTACCTTCTTTTTCTTTGCCTGACTAGCTCAACAGAAATAATGCTATGGAATTTACGAAAATGAAATAAAACCACAAAAAGCTCAATATACATATCTGCATTCAAAAACATTTTTCTTTCATACAAAAGATTTTCTTACATTTATAAAATAGTTTACAGATTAAATTCATACATCACTAAAAGTTACTTAAAAATAATCTTTACTTAATCTTTATTAACAATTACAGAGTTCAAACCTCTTTGTGAGTTACCAAAAATTCACGTTAATTAGCAGAGGATAATTTGCCGATTCTTTATTACATAGTTTGTGAATGTGATTGGCCAATGATGCTTCACAGATCATTTAGTAATGCTTCACACTTAGATATCAAAATTTGCTGAAAATTATCCCCTTCACATATAATTTTTATATAAAATTAAGGACTTATTCTAGCTTATGCTACAATTATTTAAATATTCTTATCAGTTACAAATAAAGAACGAAAATTTATACTTGTTATGGTTGCCTATCTAAACCTCCTTTCCAACGGCATTAAATACTTCCTGTTTCCATTTCAAATTGACGTTTGAGTGCCAGTTCACAAAAGTTCATTTATTGTTAATTGATTAAAGTCATCAGATGCGATCTTGTACCAAGATTATTCATATTATTGTGATAAATCTCCCTTATACTTCAACAAATAATTACGATTGCTAGCTTTTATGTTACTTATGGAATGCTCAAGAAATAGATTTCAAACTACTCATAACGGATACATTTCATGTAGTAAAATAATTTAAATTCCTCTAACTTACACGTTCAAAGAATTACTTCTTTACTCAAAAGTTATATGCTCGATGTCATGAAATGAATTAAATTTGAATGTCGAATACCGAATGAAATATTCTAATTTAGTTCCGGTTTATATACCAAAACAAAATCGATCCGTCATATTCTAGATTCTTCCTGCTCTATTTCAAAGCATGACATACCCGGCCGATGTAATCTTTACGTCAATTTCACGATCTTAATGAGCTAATTAAGTGTAAAATTATTGCCTTATTATAATTTATGATTCTCCTGAATTCTTTTCTAATGCACGAAGGTAATGGTCACGGTCACTTTCTATCCGTAGTTCGTAAACCTATTAAATCGTTCATAACTTATCTTTTATGACTTTTTAATAGCCGCGGGTTCCTTGAATCGGATTCTTTGTTTAAAAATAATTGACTTTTAAAACATTTCTAATAAAATAATGTGTTCTCTTATTAAGTAACCGAAGATTTTGGAATTAAAAGGTTAAAATTAAAATTAATAAAGTGGTATTTTTAACAAGAATGAATATTTTACTTTTCGTTTTAAATAATATATCTATACACGGAATTTATCTAGTATTTAAAAAAGTGTATGCTAGTCATTTTCAGTCTATAGAATTTTATACTTCACAAATGCAACAAAATTTGTTTCCACGGCAATGAAACAGGTTCCAGCGAATACTTTATACACCGAAAATTAATTATAAAGTTAATTAAAGCTTTCAATTGCATTCTTAATAATTGTAAATGCAATTTACTCTTTAGTAGTCATCGTATTATGTTTTTAATAAATAACACGCATATATTAAAGACCATAGTGAACCATCTAAGTTACTTTTAATATTTACAGAATAATGATGTATAAATGAATGACTTGTATGCTTACATTTTAAAATAAACGTTCGTTTTAAGATATCTCTCAAGAATTATTTACACACATAGCTTAAAGTTGAGCTTTGTAACAATATTTTCAAGCTCTGCAATGAATGGTGTACATGCGATTTAATTATATAATTAAACACACTTATCTTTATACAGGGTATAGAAATTAAATGTTGGGAAATTTTGATTTTTTCGGTTTTCTTCTGTTTGAGTGATAATTTTCATAAAATTTGGCATTTGATGACACTACTCGTGACCTCTTTATCACATCTACATTTATGTATATGAAGCGTAATCAAAAATCTCAAACCGTTCTCAAAATTTAAACATCTAAGGACTTTTAGGTAGCACCACTAGTTCACCTTTACCTTCTCGGCACGTGACGCCATCCATTCTACCTATTTACATTGCAACATCTAATTACCGAGTGAAAACCAACTTTCCGCCCTTTCGTTACAAAATTTCTTTAATTAATGCACCACCGACGCGATTTAAAATACACACTTAACACACATGCTTGAACTTTCTAGTCCAATTATCTAGCAACGCTCAAAACAATTCGTCTTCGGTTCAATACGTCCGTCGTTATTACACCAACATTTCTTTCTTAATTTAAGTTACCAACTCTTTCGAATTTAGTCCTATATTTCCATTTCCCTTCTTTAAAAGTTTCATTTTCACACTTTGTGCGTTTGAAGCTGCCTTGAGGTTGAGTTCAATGCCATCCACTTGTGCGAACGATCACTGTTCTGACATTTACAGTTAATACCGAAAGCTGGCCATTCGTTTTTGGCAACGCGCTAAATTTTATGCTGATATTTGAGTTTATGACTATTGGTCAATTTACTATGGTTTCGCTTTTTGAACTCGCATGAGTGGCGTCAAATATGCCGGACTATATCTGTATTTTTCTAATTTTAATACGAACAGTGAAAAGTTACGATCTCTATTACCAGTTGTATAAACATGTACAACGTGCTTTTCGGTTTATTTATTTGTTCTAATTTAATATTCCGTTGAAATGTAAACCACCAAAGCTTCAATAAATTTTTTAGGGTTATTCTCAATTAATAAACTGTTTCTTTTACTACTTCATGTTTGCGTACGTAATGCGCTAGTGCTGCATCGCGTAATCAAAAAGCAAATAGCGCCTATTTTGAAACATCGGTAATGAAAGCTACTAAACTATTTAATAAAATATATAAACTCTAACAGAAACTCAAATAAAAAGCGATTTCATTTTCAAGCTTGCACTTCAATAACACTGTACAATTGTGAACCAGTTTCTAATACCTCAGAGACCAAGCTTGCAAAAAATGAATTCCATTGATGGCTCTTGAGCCTATATATGATTTAAAATGGAACAATCCGTGCGGTTCCATGCCCCAGAAAATGCGTGGCGAGCAATAAAATTTGCCATTCAAATTTTCACCTTTATAGAATTATAGAAACCGATAGGGGCTTTAATTTGCGAGCTCCAATAAAACCAACTTCAGCAATGCTAGGGTTGAAAGGGTGTATTGAACGACTGTTTAGATAATTGAGTTCGGTATTGTTTCAACCAATGCTCAAACGCAAAACCTGATTTAGAATTGTTCGGTTTGGTCTAGAATATGTTTTGTAACGAAACCATCAAATGCAAATTTGCTTTAATTTTCACATTATTCAGAGTAGGAGTTTCGAGTGGGTGAATTTTCTGAATGTCGCGCTCTGTTTAATTTGATATGCCCATCTTGAACCTTGGAAGCCGCAATTTTGCGGTTAGCGTCAAAATATGCACATTACTTAGAATGAATAATGTGCGCGTAACTAAAATATTTGCAAAATTAAAAATGCCAGCACATCATAGAGGATTCAGCGTTGACGCACTAACTTCCAAATAGTAAGACCCATTTTTCCGTCATTATGAATACAAATTTGCTAAAAATATGTTTTATGTAATTAACACGGAGTTCTTTTGCTAGACCCAAAAAATTTTGAAATAAACTTAAATTATAACAGTTAAACAGAGAAACATATCGCTATTTAAATTTAATTAACATTTATTTACAATAATTTTGACATCTTCACGAGAATCTCAGAGGGTGTAGTGCTGCGTGAACATCCAAGTCTCCCACAGAAGAGACCCCCATGCACACAATAATTGGACAGGATAACAAAGGAAAATGGAACCGCTACTGCACATCTTCAAACATCCAAGCACCGATAAAAAATTACTAGTTCACTTTCAAGAACTTCTCGGGGGTGATGTTGCATTCCCACCTAGGCCAAAACAGTCCTTTCTCATTGGCCGACGCACATCAGGCGACCATTAATAGTCAACCGCACAATTTCCAACAGGAAGTTAGGCGAAATTGCAAAAAAGTATAATTTTTATTTAGGTTACAGCAATTGCAGTAGGATTCATGGATTTTGCAGGACCACTACAAAAACAGAATATACTCTGAGATTTAGTGCAAGATTTTTACAACCCCAACAAGATACCGTAGCCTATAGGCTACGCAAGTCATTAAAAGGGAGGGTATGAACCGCAAAAGTAAGCATTGGGTTATAAAAATGTGTTAGAAATATTCGGTATACGAAAAAATAAAAATAGATAAAAAGTATAAAAGTTGTAAATTTTATAAAACTATCATTTAAATCTAGAGGTTGGGGATAACATTTATACTACATATTTAAAATTTAACAAATATCTGGTAAAAGTAGTAATCATTGTAAAAATGTAAATATTCACAAAATTATCACAAAGAAACTCGAAAAAAAATACAAATTACTAGATTATCTTTTATATAATAACCCATACGATATATTGAGCGTAAATTGTTACCTTTTAAAGATTTTGAATAAACTTAAATTCTAACAGTTAAAATAAATATTTAAAGACAAATTTTATTTATGTCAACTTGCAATAACTTCAACGTCTTTACGGTAACTTCGGGGGGTGTGGTCAGTGGAAGTTGTTTACAAGTATCTAAAATTCGGGAACATTTTTATTTGATTTATTTGTTTTTAAAATGGAAGCGTTTTAACTAAGCTAGATATTTTTGTTAGATAAGGTATTTTTACTTTCAGATGTGATAAGGATTAATTTAGTTTTGGGGTTTTTATTTATGATGACGTTTAATTAAAGCCTACGGATTTTTTTATTTAATACTTAGGTTCTATTCTGATGGTTGATATATAATGAAATGAGGTGCGGGGTTTAAGTAAGGGCAACCTTGGGGTATTTCTCCTTGGCAATATATATGACAAAGTCAAAATATTTAGTACAATATAAGAAATATATAATTTTGATTTTGTACATTACAATGATGTTATGACACTTCTTAATTTCGTAAAGAATATTTTTTCGGTTTTGTATTTAATTTGAGAATTTTAGGAGACGCTTATTTAGACATCATGATGTTGTTTATGGATAAATTTGTAAATAAGTGACACATTAAATATACCTTCATCGCCTGTGAATATTTTGTAGTTTCATGTTCTTAGTTTTTAAGGAGAATGAGAGGTCGACTTGTGTGTTATGCTTTTAGGTTGTTATGGTGCTCTGAATGTTAGTCCAGCATGATGAAAATCCAGGTAACCTGCAACAGATTCGTTTTACACTACCGCTGCAGATTACATTACCTTTAGTCGGTCAAGTTGACTTAGTATGAGGTGGTTAAAGCTCAAAACTATACCTCAAAATTTCCAATCCTCCAAGGAACAAATCACACGAAACTAAAAACTTTCTACAGGCAAAGAAAGGTGCGTAATTTATTCCCAACTTTGATTGTTTTTCCCCCATAATATTTTTATCATGAAACAACAACAAATCTTGAAAAAAATTTCAAAAAGTATCACATACTAATTACAAACTTAGAATATGTTATTTACAAAAGCTATTACTATTTTTTACACGCTTATTATAAAAAGGTTATAAATATTATGAACAAAATAATACCAAGGACGAACACCCCACGATCAACCCCTTTTTAAAATATACACCTTATTAAGTATTAAACAATCGTTATAACAACACATTCATAATTACAAAATATCCGTTAATTTTATAGATCCTCCAAAGAGAGTTAATAATTTATCCTTGTAACATCTGAAAATAAAATACGTTGTCTGCTAATAACGATATATCTATTTAGGACATAGAATGCAGGATTGAATACCCTCCATTAATATACAGAAATCAGATTACAACAACTACTCTATCAACGAATTACCTGATGCTCACATGGCCAGTAGCCTGGATTCCGACTGTTTCCAATTTAATTCTATTTTATAAGTTTTCATTCTCACGTTTTTTTTTTATCATCCAGTGCTATTAATAATAAAATCTATACAAATCCATACCCCAATCTGTTCTTAATTTTATACATGCGGCTTCAAGAAGCAGATCTCATTAAGTACTAACTGTACAATTTATTTCATTCAACACACAGCAAACAGCAGCTACCCAAAGGGCTTACTATCTCGAATTATTCGAATAAAATATGCTTTTATCTCTTATCTTGATAGGGAATTTATAGGTTTAGTGTTTGTTGATTCTCACAACTTATAAATTTGAGCAAGTAAAATGTTCCAATTACCTACACCTAGTAAATCTGTTATATTTCATTTTTGAGTTTGTTGACTTAATAAATTCAGAGAATTGTCTAACAAGTGTTGATTGGCCCTTAAACGCATGGGAGGAATAATCGTTGACCAAACCGTTGGGCCATTTTGCTATAACGAGTACCTCATCGAAGATGAACATCTCAGGTTTTAAAACAAGAATTAGGAATTCTGCTAGAACACTTAAAACTAGAAACTTGTATGAATGTATTTCCAACGTGATGGTGCACGCGTGTATTTTTTTTTATCAGTAAGGAGTATTTAGATCAAATGTTTCCGCAGACATGGTATGGTACAGAAGGTCCATTTATATGGCCGCCGAGGTCCCCAGACCTTATCCGTGTTGATAATCTTTGTGGAAGTATATTAAAGATATCGTTTACAAAGAAAAGTCAACCACTAAAGCAAATATGAAAGAAAGTATAAGGAAAACTTTTGCTAGCGTTACTTAATGTAAGTAGAAATTCTTTAGGAAGAATTAATAAATTCTAGAACGAAGGGGTAATATAATTGAACTTTATTTGTAACCAATCATAATATTAAAGCTTGTGCTAATAAAATCATTCATGGTTTATATAAATAATTTTAGTTACAGTTAAATCTGGACAAAAATCGTGAAAATTTTATAAAAGTATTAAGTATAAAAGTTGTAGCTAGTAAGTAGCAGTTTTAACTGGCGTTACAATATATAAGGCGTTCCATTTGAAAATATTTATTTACAGAAAATTAAAAAAACATTTAAGAAATATAAAATTTACGTAGGTGCAACTGCAAGCTTTGTTAGTAATAATACTTACCTTGTTACGTTTTATTTCATATTAAAAAAATTAAATGCTCATTACTCTAAAAACACAATTCAGTTCCAATTATTTAATTCACGTTTGCTATATTTCCCTGAATTCAAGTTGCTTAGGTAGGCAACCAACTATAAGCGCCTTTCATTTAATCCGCGAGTTCCGTTGTATACATTTTTTATCTCATTCCTATACAAGTTTATGTTACACTTGCGAGTTCCTTATCTGATACGTAAACTTGATGAATGTGCGCGGTGCGTAATTGGTTCTCCTAGTATTCTTACAGAGTGTTGGATTTTAAAAAAGAATTAAAGTTGTTATTTACTTTTAGAAGCAAGGGTTGTATTTTTCTTAACCGTTGATTTAACTTATGCGGCATCAACAACTTTAGTGATGTTTCAATAAACAAGTGTTTGTTTAGTGTTAAAACATAAAAACAACTTCAACCGAGATATGACATGACGGTCAGTGCTACCAAGCAGTTTTAATTCTTCAATAACACGGAATATGAAGTGAACAACAGCGTTTGCCAGGTCTTGCGATGCAGATCGTTTGATTGACAGGTACGAGATTTTTACATTAAGCTATTAAGATTACAAGAGGTATATTTGAGAAGTTATTTAAAGTATAGCATAAAATTTCGAGAATGTAATTTGTATATTTTGGGTTCTAGATTATTTCAGAACAATTGTATAGGGTATAAATTTACGTTAAAGAGTTCTGCAGGCGAGTTCTAGTTGCAGCTTCGATTACAATAAATCATTATGTTAGTTCTATCGAAGTTTAGTTCTAATGCAAAGCTTCTATTTCAATATGCTTTAGATGAAAGCTCTAAAAGATGCGATGTAAATGTTTATTTAAATTATCGTAGTGATTTGATAAATTATTTGTAGCGCTTCGTAGTGTTGAGGAAAATAATTGTACTGTTAGTTAAAGCTCTTAAAGTAAATTGTTAAGAGTTTTTAGAAATTTTATAGTACTAAGAGTTGCTGAAAAAGGCTTGTATAGTCTGAATATAAAGAGCTGTTGTTATTGCAAATAGGCTTTTCATTATTACTACAACCCTAAGGTCGATTTTAAAGTGAGGACAATATATTGCTAATCCAACTGCGTGCGTTATATTGGATTGATGCATTATTAAAATATTTATATGCGCTAGTCGCTTGTTTTATTATAATTTACACAAACTACGAGCATATTTATTTTAACTCGATCAGATAATTTGTTTCATGTCACTTGTGACATAAAACACCGATTGAACTGCGTGTCTGGAGCGAAAGTATTTTTATTCAGCTATTATTGCCTTCGGTACCTATTTAGATTGTGCTAGAATTTAGAAGTGTTTTCTTTCTTTTGTCCACTTTTTCTATCGGTTCTTTGATTCCACCCTTGTAGCTGTTAATCATATTATTCTGAATTAATTTTACTCTACGGGGATGAAGCGACGTAACTGTAAAATAGTGCACGTGCTATCTTTCGGTGATGCAAGGTGGGTTCTATAAAAGCAAATATAGAACTCGTAGGGGTATACAAGTTTTAACACTTTTACTAATTACTTTTAGGCGTACTTTGAAAGGTCTTTAAACTCTCGGTGTCCAATAATGTATTTAAGCGACAACCCACCCGAAGGAAACTCCAAAAAAAGCTTGCCCTTAAAATGGGGTTTCGAGAGTCGGCTTAGCGACTTCCATTTTAACTAATGGTCGCTAGAGCTTTGATTACACCTTTCTCACCTCTTAACAAGTTTAAAATAAACAAAAAAAGAGAACTTCATTTTCTGTACATCAAACCAATATTGTATAACATAATAAAATAATAAATAATAACCAATAAAGGAAAGAAGAACTATGATGTACCCTTTTTCCAAATCCGCGATTAACTAAAAAACTCTAGATTATTGATAATATTACTTGGTCGTAGTGCCATTCAGGTAATCTGTACTTGTTAATTTTCTTCTAAATGAAAGAAATTTGGTGTATAAAGTTCGATTCAAAACGCTTTTAATTTACTAGACCGTGCACCAACACCAACAGTTCATATTTTAGAATACTCTCCACACGTTTATAAAGGTTAAGGATCAATTACAATTCTTAGACACAACAAAAAACATGTAATGATTCAATTACCTTATAGTTATGTGTTTCTTTCTTTCACAACTCCATCCCCATCAATGCGCGGGACTAATCGCATGTAAAATGACAAAAGTTCCCAACCACTGATCGCTTTTTACAAGACCGGTATGTAGAGTCCGTGTTTAGTTACGTCCAAGAGCCTCTTTAATTTCTGATAACCTCGATATTTGAATACCGCCCTGTAACATAACGCACATGTCTTTAAACTGTCATCGTGCGCGGCGATCGGGATTTGAAAGATTGCTCTTTGGTGTTTAATTATCTGATCTGAGGGTTTTATAATCTATAATGTTCCATGATTATTACCGGATGTCTTTGTTTTTACATATGGTGCGTCACATGCTGTCCTATGGTCGAATTCAATGTCATTCATTCGTGTAAACGGCAATTTTTTTCCACACTTTTCCATTTAGTACCGAAAACAGCCTTCGTTATTAATTTTATGGCTGTATTTTATGAAAATTTGGTTATTAGGGTGTTTTCACGGTTGTGGTTTTTTGGACCCGTGTGAATTTGTACAAACAACCTTATTATGTCGGTTATTTCCAGAATGATTATCTGTTGTTTCTTTTCTGAATTTAATACGATGATAAGTCTGTAGTTGATATACTGGGTGCTTTCCTGTTCATTTTTTATCATAATATAATATAACAATGAACGAGAAACGTTATTAAATATAAACTATCAACGCCTATAATTTTCTCTGGGTGCTTGTGTGTTATAAAAGCTCATTTAGCTAACTAAATTTTATAAATTGTTTTTACTACCTAATGTTTTATTAAATAACACACTAGGGTTATAACCATCCAGCGACAATGTTGCACTTGTATAACGACTAATAGCTATATTTTTAGTAAATGTAAGCGCTAACAATTCGGAAGCTTGTATTACATAGCTGTGATACGCAAAACGTTCTCAACAAACGTAAAAAAGCTCTTTTACAAAAAGAGATTATATTGTTAGAGATACTGATTTTGGTCTGATTAAACAACACAAAAAATATTTTAAATTTGTGCAAAGGGAATGTTTCTAGTGTGTGACAAATACGTGAGTTCGAAAGACTTTTTGGCATTATGCAAAGTATCGTATGCATCTTAAATGTTTAAGAGTCTTCCGAATTAATACGAATTTATAAAAAGAAATAAAAAATGTAGCCGCAAATTCTGAAAAAGGAAATGGACCAAATCGAACTAAACTAGAACTAAATTAGAATTAAACTAAATTTCCATAGATTACAAAGAATTTCAAGCTACAATAGAAAGTTTATGGTTACTAAGATTAAGCTTTTTTCTAATTTGGTTATTGTTTCCAACGTGGGCAAAAGTCTCAAAGATAAAGAACGTCATAGTCACCCTAAATTTGCTTCTAGGTCAGAAATGGTTGAAAAAGTTTACAAAGTTGCACTACCTAACCCAAGTGTGAAAAGTGTGGCCAAAATTGTGTATCGCTAGTGCGCCATTTAAGCAAACATTCGGCTATAATAAAGAGTCTATTAATTTCAGTTAGTCAAATAAGCTGAAGCGCGACAATATCCTGAAAAATGTGTGGAACATTTGGTAGTTTACGTTAATCACGTGACTATTTCATTATAATATTAAATTAAGACAATTGAATAGGAAAGTACCTATTGTATATTAAGTTTAACCAGAAATAAAGATCGGGTCTTTACACTCTTCGTATTAATTTAAAAAATTTGCAACGGGTTTCAGTAAATAACCAACTTAAGAAAGAGTATTCTTAAACATTCACACGAGTTTAAGAAAACAAAGCAATGAATTGAGGAATTGGATTGACACATCCTACAACACCAACAGTCATAAAACCTGCTGTAAAAATTAAAGCACTAAAGTTTTATGGCAAGAGATAACAGCAGATTTTATTTGGGTAATTCGAAAGAGAAATTATGTTTTCAATCTTCCACGATTTATTGAGATCTGAATTCGTTAGTTCTGAATTGGGCAAGGTTTTAGTAGCTTACAATGTTGAAGTAGTACATTTTTATTGGTTGCATTGTTTGATATGTGTCAAATAAAATAAATAAATAAAGTTTAATACGTTATGAAACCCTGCAGTTTGAGTCGCGTGTATAAAATTAAAACAGCTGCATTTGTTCGGATTTATATTTTAAATGAAGAGCAAATTCAATGGCACTAGATGGTTAGGAAATATCTGAATGGAAATGCATAATATAAAATTAAATCGGAAACAGCTGTAATCCAGATCACTGGTCGCATAAAAACGATAGGTAATGGACAACGTTATTCAAAGATATGGGAGCAGTCAGCGGTCTGCTATTTTCATAGCGCTTTCGTTATCTGATTTTTGTATTGAATGAATTTTGTTCTAATAAGATAAGTTTTTACTTTGCAAACAAGGTATTCCCTTCAGGATGTTATAAAGATGAAATATAATTGCCTTTAGGGGACATTTTAGTAAGACATGAATTTATAAACCTCACGTGTTTTACAATTTGTGTATATGCCTTATTTTGACAATTGATTAGTCACCTAATGAGGTGTATGTTACAAAAGGGAGTTTATCGTATAATATTTATCGTTGACTGTATTTTTATGTAAAGCACTAATACGTTGTTTTACATTTTAACTGTGTAGCGAAAGTTGTAATTTGGTTCTGTAATGACATTTTGAGTTTGTAAATAGTATTTGATATCTGGGCAAATGTTCTTAGTATTTGTTTTACGATGAAAACCTTATGGTAAAATAAGTGTACAAAGCTGTTAATAAATTAGACGCAAATCTTGAATCTACTTTACTTGTAGAAAATTTTGAGTTTTGCGTTCTTTGTTTATTGGTGACTTCAACATTTGAGGGCTTAGTTTTAAGTTTCAACAATTCGCAGTAAATTTACCATGCTGGAAGGGTATGTACTCTGCAACAGTTGTGTAAAATTGATAACACATCAATATATTTATTGCTGTGATTTGCCCCACAATTGGGCGTATCAGTTTTATTGCTGTGATTTAGCCTTTTTGGATTTCAAGTCCCTACGATGGGTGCCATTATATTGCTATGCATTTGCCCACGATTGGGCGTGTCATTAAATTTGATGTGATATCCCTTATTAAGCCCCACGATTTGTACGTTATATTTTATTTGTTTACCACGACTAGCTCACTGAATGCTCGACTTCCCAATAAATCTTATTTTACCCTTTAAATTCAATAAATTCAAATAAAGCAGTTCAAAATCACACAATATAATAATTGATAATATGTACAATGTTGTGTAACCTCAAAATTTTCCTATATAGAATATATACATTTACCAAATTTATGCTTTCCTGAAAGCCAGCAACAATATCTTTTAATTACTCTCAAGTATCTTCGAATGTTCTAAGATGCTTTCCCTGTTTTCATATTTTCAAATGACCTTTTTGATGACTCTTACAAATACATACTGTACAACAAATAGCAAATATTAAATTTGAAACAGTCTTTAAATAATAAAATGTTTAAAAATGGCTAACCTGGAACGGCTACTGTAATTCCCTCATAGTGTCTGTGGTCTGCATCCCTTGCTATGTCCGCTCTACTTATTGGCCAGAGTTATCCATTTTTGATTTCTGGTATTTTTTCTTGAATTAACTTTGGGTACCCTTTTGATCTCACTTTCAGACGTATTTTTAGATTTGTGTTAAGACTTAGATCTCGACATAAACATCGACTAACATCAACGAAAGTGGCATCAATAACAGCCCTCTCAACAAAATGGCATCAACAAAAGCCGTCTCAACAAAAGCCGTCTCAACAAAAACCGTCTTAACAAAAGTGGTATCGACAAAAGCCCTGTTATGTTAAATATTAAAAATAAATTGTTTTACTTACGTCTATTTGTAGATCGGCTTATTTTTCGTCGCACAATTTTTTTACACTTTTAAATTTTACTTATTCGGAATTTTAACTTTTCACTAATTAATTTCATTACGTAAGTTTATACTGTGTTTGATCATAGTTTGTGCTTAGTTGAATATGAACTAAAATCTTTATTTATTTCCTATTGTATTTATAAGCTCTTCCCACCAGTCGTTTCCATTAGTGTGTTTATTGATCAAGGCTTGTACTTTGCCTTCTCTGGTAGAACACGGTATTTTCTTAAATTTCCTGGTTTAATTCTTCGACGAAATGCTCCATCAATCACAGCGTTCTGTATATTACAGTATTTTGTTAGGATTTCCAATTATTGCTTTTATCCAGTCACGTATTTAATGTCTGTCGCTTAAAACTCCAAAACATTATCGTACCATTTACCGTCTGGCGTTTATTTGTTATTAAAATATGTTGGTTTTCTAAACAAATGTACTATTTCTAGTCACGTATTTAATGACGTATTAAGATGCGTTTGCATATAGATGCGTTGATATTTTCGACGCAATTATTAAATTGGAATGCCAATTTATCTATGTGTCCCGATAACTTATTTTGATGCAACTAGTTGCTTCTAAAACCTTATCTTTACTTGTAAATTATACTTAAACATATTATATGACGCACACATTACTATTCTAATTAAATGGTATCGGATTATTACTAAATGAGCTTCTTTCTCGTGCATTAGATCAAATATCCTTCATGTACAGTACCCTCGCAATTGACTTTTTGTAGAATAGTCGATTTACTCATATAATTGATGGAATGATTTGATTTTCTTAAAGTTAAAGTTACTTATATCTATCCTACGACCCCTATGACTTAATCTACCCTTAAACTACCCTCTTATCATAGCAATATATATATATATATATATATATATATATACAAAATATAAAACCTTGGACAAGCTTTCAATTTGAAACCTTCAACTAAGTACGTCAATGCGTTTTTTTTACAGAAAATCTCTCCTTAATTGATATAAATTTAACTTTAAAACCTAAGTTTTCATTTCAAACACCAAGAAAAACAAAAACTTTTAAACCTCATTCAATTTAATATTTAAATGAAATTATAAGATATTTAAAATGTACTATATACTACTCTGTATTACCTTCATTGTATTATTCATTAACGTGCTGTATAAGCAACGTACTTTCAAAGTTTCAAGGTGTAGTTCAATCCAGTCATTTATTATTAAATAGTTAAAAGTTTAATAAACCCCCTTTTCAAATTCATTAAAGTCGTATTTTCAAAAGTTTATAAAGTAACTTGTATTGCACGTTATGGATTTGATATAAATGGATTGTTATATTTCTGAGCTGTCACCAGCGCTTATCTTAGAAAAGCAGAGCGAACTTTGAGCTTTCATCATTATACCCTTGACTATCAAAATTGTTCACATCGACAAAATCAGTAAGGTGTAGAGAACTAAGTGTTATACAAATTTTGCGTTCTACTAAGGGCTTTTTGGCACTGACTAACAAAATTAAGTTCCGAATGTTTATTGACGTAAGTGAAAGCCTCGTTGAGTTTAACCGCTTCGTTTTGTATTCAACATGAAGTCGTCACTGAAACGCAAAGTATTCAGTTTCGATTAATAGCTTTAAAATACCCACCGTATCAGTTTCGGTTATGGCGGTTTCGGAACCCCCGTAAAGAATTAAATCTTTCTAATTGACCATTAGAATGTTAATAATTTAGAACTGTGTTATTGTATTGCAAGGCAAGTTTTTCGTTCTAACGTGAGGATATAATTCTATACATATAAAAACGTAAGGGTTTATGTCTAAATGAGAAAAACATCTCAAAGCCGCTAAATAAGCCGCGTAGTTTTCACTTCAGCCCGGCGAGTTAATAGCCTTAGCCGGGTAATGAACGTGCTGTTTTTATTAATTTGAATTCAGGTAAGATACTAAGACAGTCATTTTTAACATACACGTTTGTTCGTTTGTTAAGCTTCCGACACCTGTTCTAAGAATAGATCTCGTCTTGTTAAAGCGGTTGCCAAGATTAACTTGTATGTTGAAACCCTTCTATATCTATGCAATTAATTTCAATTTCAGTATTTGTAGTTATCCAATTTTATTACTTCAAGTTATTCTTTTATTCAATTGGAACGTTTCACATGTCCGAACCTACAAGCAGTGAGAATTAACAAACCCTACGCAATAACAGGGGATTAGGATGTATTTTTGTTCGTACAAACAATTTAAAATGCACATTTTCGTAACTAACAAATATATGCAGATTAATTGTTAATGCAAGTGTTCGATAATAATTTATCATTCCGAGTAAATTTTGAAAAACAAGAAAGATCAGCTTCTGACGCAATATTTTCACTTATTTAAAGACTCGCTCCCCATTTTTGAGTTGATTGTTTAATTACTCTAAAGTTCTTTTTTTGTTTTTGTTACTCAGGCAAATAAAATATAAGCGAAATCAAAATTATAAGCGCGTAGCTTGGTTAAGTAGATGTCAATGACTAAAACCAAGCTTTATAAAATCAAAAGCAGATTTTGAGCATTTGTTACGTGTAAAATTGATGCTAATGAGCTGAATGGAATTTACTTTATTACGGAGACATAAGAGTAGTACACCAGTCAGCCTGTAGTAGTGAGGGGTGAATTCTATGAAAACAAATACAGAACCTTTAGGGTATACCAACACTAACATTTTAACCTGTCAGAAAGGATCTTTGAACTTTCGGTCTAACACAACTTGCTGAGTGCCCACCCATCTAGAATTTGGTCTCGACAGACAGTGGGTGGTGGTTATTTCTTTTTATGACACAGGTTGATAGAGCCATGTTTACATTCATTTTTCTACTTACTGCTTTAAACTAAGCACAAATAATAATACAATTCCACGCCGTTCACTAAACTATATTAAAACACGAATATCTCAACTCCCAACAAACACAACCAACACATCGTAAATTTATTGAAGATTCGACTGGTATATGTAAAATTCCACGTATACAATTGTGGTGCTTATTTCTATTACGTTCTTACTAATAATGCACCAATGCAAATCCCCATTTTTGTACATTATTTGTAAATGATGGAGTGTATGTCAACAGAATATGAAGCACGTGGAAGTTAAAATTTTAGCACTTACCGCTTGGTTTGAGTACAAAGATCAAGTAACCCATTCAGTGTAGCACGAACTTGGTTGTGAGAAATTCAAATATCCAGCTTTTGTTGATGGAAAATATTTACTATAGGAACCTTTGCAATATAATGGTACTTTCATCGAATCCGCTTTTGCAGTTTGTTTCCTTTAATCCCGATTGCAAGTTACTATTACGCGAACTACTGTCAACTGGTCCGTCCGCCCAACGATCGTACTTGTCGCTCGACTGAAGTTAAAAGCTTATATTCAAAAACTTGGATAAATCCGAATGTACCTTTTCATTATGTTATGACGGTATTTATGAACTATATTATTTTAAGGGATTTTCCATTTTATCTATTCACACGGTTTGTACGATTTCAACTAAACTTGTAGTTGAGGTCAAGGATAGTTTAGTGCATGGGAATATTATGTATTCCTACAGTTGCTACTAAATCTTGACATCAACGTCATTGGGTAGGTCAAAACGTTTTAAATTTATGACTATTTTTTGAGATTCTGTCAGTTTGAATAATTTACTATGATTTCGGTATCTGCAATGCGTGAGGGTGTTTTCGAATACACTTTTGTAGGATGTTTATTTATGGGAAAAATATGTTTGTGTTTTTTTAATTTGATATTCAACTTGTAAAGTCCGTCTTATTGCTGGTTGTAAAAGAACGTGCTTAGTATTTTTTTAATTTATTTCGGTATTTTGCTTTAATAATATAATTGAACAGCCTCTGTATAAATTGTATACCACCCAAGCTTCTATAAAATTTTACGGGTATTTTCACACTCCTTTCCCAAATTTAAATTAATAAATGCTTTTTTATTTACAAATGTATGTCTAATTAACGCATTAGAATTCCCATTGATTCGTATGTATTTTATTGTATGTTAGAAAATAAATTGTATCGGTTCTGGATGTTTGAAAAGTTGAAAGGAAATTTATAAATTACACACATAACTGCACGGAAGAGACAGTTGAGATTTAGGTCGTTTACTGCACAATAGCGTTGGTTATTAAAACAATGTATACTAGAAAATGTGTTCCAAGTTTTGGAAAGTCATGTAATTACATTGTCGGAGCTTTGAATTGTTTGATTATTTTGTATATGAATAAAGGGTGTTTGACCAGAGATCTTATGTTCAGATAATGAAGTGTACGAACTGGTTAAAACTTTCTTGTTTCTGTTACAGTTTTGTAAGCACTAAACAAAGTACAATTGTTTTTAATGTAATCGCTGTCACTTTTAAAGTTCTTTTGCGTCATGTTCTCCCTTGGACTGTTTTTCTTCATTGTTTCTTGCTCTTTCTCTTTTTCTCATTCTGTACATTTTTAAGTACAAATTCTTCTAAGCTCTAGTCGTATTTATGTGCTGTTGTAGTTATATTATTCTGTAGTTGTTGTTCGCTCTCGCTCTCTCTCTCTCTCTTTCGTGTGCTCTCTCTCTCTTTCACTTTCTCTATTTCCCTCTCTCTCTTTATTTCTTTTTTTCTCTCTTTCTCTCGCTATGTACAAATCCTTTTAAACTCTAGCAGAACAACAAAACTTTCGGCTCTACTAGCTAGGTGGCAGTTATGTGTTTCTGCAGTTCCATTCTTTTGCAGTTGTTGTTCGCTGTTTCTAAAGAGGCCTACAGCAAAGCTGTTATGTGTTTACCTTCACTGAGGCATCTTCAGGTATCTTAAAATAAAACTTCATTATTAATGGTAATTTGTGTAGGTTTATCTTAAATTTTTAAATTCTTAGTTTTCCATAAGAAATATTGTTATAAATTTTTTTTGTAAAAATGTAATCGGTGAATTCTACGTTATAATCCCACTAGACTGTATTTTAGTGTGACAAAGTTTTTGTCCCTAAGCATAAAAAATTCTTTACAGTAAGATCTTTATCCCAGCTATCGGTTTGCAAATTATTTACTAAATCCTAAATTTTAAAGAATTTGTTTAATAGTAACGTAAGCGCGACTGAAACGTAAAGCTGAAGAGAACTGATTTTTCATCATATTCAAAAAATCAAAAATTCTTCAAAAGCGATTTCAAACAGTAGTTCTCATTGGGTTTAACCTATGCCCATGTAAAAGCTCGTTTAACAATATAATATTTCCAAGTATTATACGAGATCACAATAGTCCAAAATCAATAATTTAGTGCTGCGATAGGAAACCTAATTAAATGTAAGAGGTCACATTTACGTAGCGTCAAGTTTAGGAAGAGATTGATGGCTTGAAATTCCTGTTGCAACCGTACTCGAATGTAGGCGCGACTGCTGTACGAGGCGAAGTTTTGCGCTTTAAAATTGGTGTGAAAGGCATGTCTCGCGTGTCTGGATGGTCTGGTCAGCTTATTATTCAAATTTGGAGTAAATCGTTATTGTAAACATTATGAATTTAATTGAAGTCACAGAACTGTTTAATTTTGTATACTTTACAATAAAATGCGAATGATACAAAAAGCTTTCTTAGATAATCATACCTAGTTGACTGTAAAATTACTTAGGTTAACCTAGATGATGGTGTAGATTGGCTTTGTAATAAGTACTGTTTGGCAATACACGACAGAAAAAGTAGAAACTAGTCGCATTTGAACAAAACATTGCACGCGCACACACGCACGCACGCATTCACGCACTCATCCACAAACAAACACATACATACACACACACACACCACTCACATATCGTTAACTGCCGAAAATCCAACTGAGTACACAATAAAAAAAAATCTGTTTGAAAAATTAGCACCCACAATTTCTAGTATTAAATATAAGTCTGTGCGTATAATTCAACCCCAAAAAATAAAAACTTAACGTTCTATTAAGATACACAAGTTGTAAAGAAAACACTTACTCGACTTTAATAAGGTCGACAGGTTCAAATATAATAAAAAACTTTTCTAGAATAATTTAATGGGATCGTTTCACATGCCCTGTTAAGTACATGAAAAGCTACTCAGAGGGTGAAAAGCGGATGTGTCACCAAACTGTTATTAAACAAATGCTGCCTTCGATATTCTTATTTGATGACCAATTAGAGCGGTGAAGATTCTTAGATCCAGAACATTTCTTACTGCACTTGTAAAATTAATTAAAGCGGTGGGGTAGTCCGATACGGAAACTGACCTCCGAAACAGAAATTTATTGGTCTAGCGCCGCGATCACCAAACATATGGCAAACAAAATAGAACATTGAAGGCGATAACGCGACCACGTTTATCAATAAGTTTAAAATAAAAGAGCAGATATTACCATTAACAAATAAACTAAGCGTTCAAACTTATTAGCGCGTAGCTTGGTTCACCTAGTATCGTACAGCAATAATACAGTTCCTAGCTAGCAGTGGCGAGACGTAAATTCAATAGAAACAAATGCAAAGCTTTTAGGGATATACCAACCTTAACACATTTATCTACCTGCAAATGTCTCTGAACTTTTGGCTGATCACTAACCTACCTGAAATTTGGTCTCGACAGACGGTGGTAGGTCTGCGAGATGGCCGAAGGATTATAACTTTCTGTGACATAGGTTGATGGAGCCCTATATACACCTTTTCTTCTACCTACTGGTTAACACGTGGAGAAATAATAATAGAACGCCACGCTGTTTACGTAGACTATATTAAACATGGATATCTCAATACTAAACAAAACAATGAACACAAATAAACAAAACTCGACCATAATTGGCCAAATTGTGTGTATTTAAAAGAAATGTAACATCTTCAATTTAGTCAAGTTCAATTATCCAAGAGATTTGACTGGTATAGGTAAATTTTTACAAATACATTCGTGGAACTTGTTTCTATTACATTATGTTCTTACTAAGCGTGAACCACCGTAAAAGTCTGATTATTGATAAATTATATGTACATAATGGAATGTACGTCAAGATAAAATGAAACAAGTAGAAAGTTAAAATTTTATCATGTTTTGATTCGAACACAATCACAAGACGAGTTAAAAAATATTTAATTTGGTTCATTTTGCTGCTGCTTATAAAGACTCTTAGTTTTTGATTGATTAGACTACGTAATACTTACAATAATTCTTATTAGTAAGAAATATTTCTACGTTTTTTCTATAACCAGTAATATTTTATCGATTAGTTCACAGATACGCAAGTTTTTGATTACTTTCATGCTTTACGCATACGTTGGTGATATGGTGTGTTGAATTTTTGCTTTGCGCTAGAAAGATACATATAAATAATTTATTTAATTATTTAAGAATCTTCTCATGAAATAATGTTTATTTTGTTGTTTGATGGTGCGTTATTGGAAAACTTAAGCGTTATTCAATAGCAGCATGTTACATAAAGTATAATTTTTGCGGTATCCAGCACGGAAGTCTTTATCTAAAAAGACGTTTCCAAAATCATTAGAGCGTTGATAAAATGACTTTCTCGTTACAGTTTCACCCATCATTACGCAACTGCTTCGTAAAATTGTACGAAACTATTCCCAAAGTTTTATTTATATTTTTCCCTATACTTCTTCTTCGTATATATAAAACCTACAAGTATGTGGGAACACTTCAAGCGATCCAAATAAACCTAAATTGACCTCAGTCAGTAAGATGAATCCAATTGATCAATTTAAGATTTACGTGGTATGACACGCGCGGCGCAATGAAGTTAGTTCTTGTACTCCAAAGACTGGGTGTTTCCATTTTGTATTTTATTTTTAATGCTAAATCCAAGCAGTCCCAAACTGAAAAGTAAATTAGTTCGCAGTGCTGCCACAAATTTCCGAAAGTATAATTTGAAACCTGCTAGGAAATTGCTAAATTTAGAGTTAGCGTCTGTTAGTATAAGAGCGAATATGAATATGTGGTTGATGCAATTTCTTCTGATTAAACTTCTAATTCATCGTACAAAAAGTATAATATTTATTACAGCTTGAGAGATGACTGAGAAAAACTGACTTTCCGTTTGCAAGGGTATATGCTGCATGCGGTTACTAACTTTGTCAAAACTTAAACGAAAACTTAAAATTTCAATTGCGCTGCATTCCGTATACGTGAAAATTAAGTTTTTCAAGGGGCTTTTCGATTGTCATAGATCAAGGTCGACGAACCGTCTTGTTTCAGCAATCCCTTCGCAATCTCAATACGCGGATAGATCTCCTTTAGTTCCTGGTTTCCCAAATTGATTGCTATATGCTTTAGCTTCCCCTAAAATGCGGAAAAATATTCATTAAATTTTGCCATATCAAAAAATTTTGTAAAATAAAATGCCTCTTCCAAATGCAACTCTATTAACGTGGTGAATGGATATTCTTTCTTACACTGATCTAAACTTTATCCAGTTCATTAATAAATGCTAATAAAATTCAACCTTCACTTAACTTCAATTGACATTAAATAATTGTAATATAAATACGTTGCTTAAAAGAAAAACAATTTCCTAACTTCAAATTTGGCAGGTATTGCTAAAGAAATCATAAAGAAAAAAGAATTAAGTCAAATATGTCAATACCAATATTGTGAAGAAATGCTGCTTTACAAACCAGCATAAGTAATTTTCCAGGTTTAAATATAAGTATGTACGGTACAATCCCCAATTAAAATACAGGAGTTTAAAGGAAAACATTTCTAGAATTTTATAAGGACGATAGACTTGAAAATGACGTAAATGATTCTCAAGGATCATTCAATTGGAACGTTTCACATGCCCGAACCTATAAATAATTATAATCAATAAACACTACGCTATGTTAGGAAATTAGAAAATATTTTTATTCGTAGTGGGATGGGTTTTGTGCCTTTGGGAGCTTCTTTTTAAAAAGAGACTTTATTTCCAAAACACGCCTATCAAATGTATTTTTATAATAATTACTATAATTTTGACAATTGTAAGTTAAATTAATTAACGACTTGGTTTCAAAAATAATCAAGTTACTTTCTCTAATTAATTTAATTAAAACTAAAATGATTAGCTTGAACAACCATCAATGTTAAAGTTGTGAAGTTCGAGACTGGGCATCTTGGGCTCCTGAGGGTATTTATGCTGTCCCTGTTCTTACATCACTTATGGGAAATTCAGATCTCATGTCGCCTATTTCTTGATACAACACAAAGTATTACATTTTAATAATCTTAATTCTAAATAATTGCTGTCTTATTGTCTACAGTGACCTGCACCTGCAGTGTCATATTACGTCTGGAATACTAAAAAGCTGTTTTCGTTTTCATGTCTGATTTGTAAACTTTTATTAATGTGTCCTTCAATTATGCAATGGGACAATAATTCTTAAGACTTAATAATTTCATTTAAATATACATATATATTTATTTGAGGGATATGTAACTAATGTTAATTTAAAATGCACGTTTTGAGAACCAACTTACTGATGCAGATTAATTCTAAAACATTTTTAACGCAGGTGTTCGATAATACTTGAATATTTTGAGTATATTTTGGAAAAATCAGGTTCGGTTTATGACGCCGATATTTCTACCTATCTACAAGCTCGCTCTCTTTCTTTGAATTACTTGTTTAATTACTCTAAGCTTTTTGATTTTGCTACTTGAACAAAATGAAGATATATACGTTCAAAATTATAAGCGCGTAGCTTTGATTAAGTTAATATCGTATTATAGAAACCTAGCTTTTATAAAATTAAAAACAGATTTTGAGAATTAATTCATATGGATTTGATTCTATGTTGGAAAATATATTTACCGGCTCTAGATATATAAAAAAATTGAAAAAGTTATAAATCACGGAATAACTGCAGCGAAGAAACTTTGAGAAATAAAATTTCTCTCTCAAATACGACTCCATAACCGGGATGATTGGATATACTTTGACAATGGCCTAATTTGTATCTACTTCATACAAAATTAAAAACACAATTAACCTCTATTGACATTAAATAACCGTTATATAAATACAAATAAACTTTTCATAAAAGAAAAATATAATTTCCTTATAAAAGTTGGCCAGGAATTATGATAGAAATCTTAAAGATTGAAAAACATTGAATCAAATTCATTAATAGTACTATCACTTTAAATTTTCCATTTCCCATATTTGCTTACATGATAATTTAAGTCCCATGTTTGAAAATGACCTTAATAGCAAATGAGTTAAAAACCAATGTTGCTTTCATTATTTCACTGTTCATTCCAAAACATAATTTCTTATGCTTTATTTAACACCAAATTTTATCCAAATAAAACTTATATTTAAACAACACGTGCATAGTTATTAATATTTTCAAGTATTTCAAACTTCCTTGCATGATGACATCGTCTTTAAATTTAACCAACACTAGTTCTTACGCTAATTTATCATCCAACAAAATAATTACTTTCGTGTTTGATTAATTTCCTACTACATGAATACAATCCTGTTTGGAATGTAAAATTCTTATATACAAAATTAAAATGTATAAATCTATAGTCATATATTATTCACTTTTTAATATATCTTTAAACTCAAGCATATCCACTAACCACTAGTATTTCTATTTTCCGTCTTTCCGGCTTACACAGCTTTTTTTTCCAGCTAACACAGTTTCCTTAACATGTAACACAAAATCTAAGTTATTGGAGGAGTGAATGTTTCAGGTTCTAACCCTTTTTAACCGGTCATAGCGACGTGAATTTCAGGAACGCTTGCTTGAAACATACCATGTTCTTGCAAACGCAATTAAAAAAATAAGTTACACGCCGCGTATTTTCTCCCTGGGGGACGTTTATATTTACATTTTGAAGCTATGTTTCTTTCCACTTCCTTTTTTTACTTGTCAGGGCTAGTTTTTACCCCACGTTCTTCTTCTACAAGATCATATTAATTACGGTCAGTATCTGTGTGGCAATTTGAATTTTTGGTTGCGTACAAGGTTATTATGTGCAGCTGTATATTGTTAATTACCTTTACCTGGAAAACGTAATCATAGCGTTTTATAACATTTAAACTTGCCTGCATTTGCCGTTTTAAAATAAGTCATCGGTCTGGATTATTACGTTTACAATGTATCAAAAGGAAATAATGTTATACAATATTGGCTAAATGATATTTATACCAACAAAATTTGAAATATCATGCTTAATTAAAATTAATTATTCGTGAAACCTTCTATACAAGGCGCGCATATGTTTAATCTGCACATCCAAATTCACTAAGTTTTCTTTTCCATTTAATTTATTTCTAACGTGACGCAAACGCGTTACAATACACACACTAACACATATTGTTAACTGCCAATAAGCAACATTAGTATACTATTGTAAAAGAGCGCTGCTTAGACAACCAGCACCAAAAATTTCCACTGTTAAGTATAGGTGTGTACAATACAATCACCGAATAAATATCGAACGTTCTATGAAAATACACGAGTTGTAAAGGAAAGAATTTCTAGAATTTTATAAAGTCAACGGACTTGAATATATAATAAAAGTCTATTTAGGATAATTTAATTGGAACGTTTCACATCTCCAAATTTACAAGTAGTGAGAATTGACAAACACTAGCCGATTATAGGAAATTAGAGGGTATGCGTTTGTATAATTTAAAATGCATTCTTTCAGAACTAACTTGGTTAACCCCCCAACCCGATCAAACACTGACATCTACTTCTTTTTAAAGGGCGTACTTTTGCACACTTACTGCAAATTAAAAGCAAACTGTTTTTTACTTACATCAAATTAAACTTCTATGCAAAAAGTAAAAGCATTTCTGGCATTACAGCCGTCAGCTTGTCGAGATATAATAGCAGTAAGCTAGTTGAAAACTAAGCTAGCGACGTACGCTTGTTGAAAACTAAAATTGTAGAGAGCCCTACCTCAAGCCTTTGGGGCTTATATTCTTTTTCTCCACCGCTCAAATCTGCCAAATTCTTAAAAATTTCTACAAAACATTCGTACACAATCGTTCTTTGTAATATTTTCAACGGCCACTCGTTTCTACAAATATCTCCCTAACGTACACAATAACTCCCGAAAGTACTCCACACCAACACACTCCAACGGCCGCAGTTTCCCAAAACCACTCTATCGTACGTTCAGAATTCTTTTTATTTTATTTAACTGACACTCTTTGAAAATAACTTCAAGCTAACAAACACCCGCACGTTACTAAATGATTTCCTTGTATTTTGACACCCTATCTTAAAATAACCTTGTACGAACCCCAATTGACGAATGCATTGGTTTTAAACTACGCCCCTCAATCTAATACGTGTTATATCTATCTCACTTTTACACATGCTATCAAATAACCTCTCTTAGTTTCTTTGTTGGCAAGCTCTATTTGTAACGGATATCAACTGCTTCAACTTCTCTGTTTCTTATACTTCGTAAAATGTTATAAATTTTTCTAATTGACGTCGGAACTAACAACTACCTGGAATTTGTGTTGTTTGCGCAAAATTTTACCCTATTATATACACGCAAAATACGACGGTTACATCTGTTTATAGTTTAATGATACGTGGAAGGTTTCTTCAAAACACCTTCAAACGCTTTTACTTAATAATATAACTGCCACTTTGCTTGTAAACTAAACGGCTATAAATCTTAGAAATGAAGCTAAAGCTTTTTAGAAATTATTCCTACAATTTATACTTATTGAATACGAGGGTTAAAATATGTTTATGACATTACCTTTTAAATGCTATTTTATACACGGAATGTTTCTAATATGACACATGCTATACTTATATCTGCAGGGTTATGAAAATGAACTTATAGCTTACTGAAATTTCTAAACTAATGATTTTAAAAAGCGTTTTAAAATTGTTTGTTGTTCTTACACATACTGAATCGCGAAATGAATTACCAATTGACAAATAATACCCTTTTAACCCCTAAATATCACAGTAAAATATATACATTTTTTTAAAATTAACAGGTTTTAGAGATATCTTTCTCATTTACCATATCATGCCAAGCCAAATTCAAAAATTCTTTGAATCCTTCACCTCCCCCCCTCCAACCTTCGATTTACGCGTCCAATCTCTAATTACCGTCCAATCTCGCAACCCTTCCCGCAAATTCTTTGAAGGCTATTCAGAACGACTTCTGGTGAGCCACTTCCCCAACTTCCTCTAGGCTCTTTTGGTCATGCTAGCCCTACTATAGCTAACTTCTTGTCAGTTAACCCTCGATTTGCCTACTCAAGCGGGTAGTCAAAGAAGACGTGCTCTGCGCTCTCACCACATTCGCAGCGGTCGTTGTGGGTTAAACCGAATCTTTGCAACTACTCTTTCAGGGCGCAATGCATTGTTATCAGCTGCAACATTTTATGGTCGAGCTTCACCTCGATCTTATCTCTAGCTACAATGCTTGGTATGAATTTCTGTGTCAATCTGCCCGTGGCAGTGTTGTTTCACCTCTCTTCTCATTGTCGGATTGACTTTTTAGGCAGTTTTCTTTTAATCAAAGACCTCGGTTTCGACGAATGTGATTTTCGAAAGTCACCTGTTACGGTCTCTTTAGCCATTTCATCAGCCCTATCATTTCCTACGTTATCACTTAGCGATCTAACCCAACAGAATTTTAAATGTCGAAACTCGCGCGCCGTATGTGCTATCCTCCAGACGTCCGCTTGGAATGTCTGTAGAGGTGTTCATATTTTTTAACACCGTCAGCGCTGATTTACTGTCGCTGATTGTATGATACTCGTCCCTGCCCGTGTGATTTATTACGTAATCGATAGCCTCTCGTATGGTTACCAATTCGCACTGGAAGATAGTGCTCCAGTTTGCGAATTTGATTTGAAACCTCAACACCTCCTTTCGCGCCCTTTCGGTTTACTAATCTTCTATTTTTAATTTACCTAACGACATATTCGATAGGGAGAGTCCTACTAATCATTAGGGCCGCTTCCGTGGAGGTGGTCCTGTACGTCCTCGCCGCATTTACTGCGGTTATACGTTGAACGCTCGTCAATTGACGCATTCTCGGTCTATACACGCACGCTTGAAGCAAGCGGACGTGCCATGTAGCGCTCTTAATATTATTTTATTTACTAATCTTAAGTGTAACATGTAGTTAAGTTAGCTTAGTGCATTCAAGTGAAGGAAACAACCAAATTATTGGACACCGAAATTTCGATTATAATCAAAGAACTTAAGTAAGTACAAAATAATTCTCCGAACAAGTTTTACTGTGGGGAGCAATTTTGGGAAATTTTTGGGTATTATTGGAATCAAATTGACCGCAAACAGTATAAGTTTTTTACAATTTTATTAATTATTGGACAAAGTGCAACGTAAATAAGTGAACTCCAAATTCGTAATCGAATTTGTTTGGAAACATTATTAGATTTTTACAATTCTTTGGAACTATTGCACAAAGTGTAACGTTAATAAATGACTTAAACAAACGAAATAGTTTTAGCGATTTCCGGGGCGCTTATTTGAAACGTGCAAGGCATAACCCGCAGTGACCTCGTTACAACAATAAATATTAATATCCGCATACCAACGTTTACCAAGGACAAATAACATAACTATTTATATTTAACATCAGCAATCTTCATTGGTTTTTATATTATTAGCATTATAATAAGTTAACATCTGCGTTATTGAAGTATACGTAAATAGTGGAACTAGGAAATAGTGTCAAGTACAACTAATATTATTATTATACCATCGCATTCTTCAAAAAGATGACCTTCTAGTGGAAGTATTATTATATTACTACAACATTTTTCAACGAGCAGCATATGATAGTTTAGTATAACGCTTTTACTGCATATTACGGACTTTTGTCATTTAATTTGTTTTTTAATTAAATTTAAATAACTTAGTGATAGGTAAAATCACAACATCAGACAGCTAGAATAGAAGATGCCTACTCAACATTCTCCCAAGGTTTCTCTTGGGGGTAAAACAACACCAGATCTTGACTTAAACTCACATCTCTCACTACATACCACCTCGACATCACAGCTTGACCCTGCTTTTCAAAGTCAAATAAGCGTCGTACTAACACCCTCTGCCCACCCACCAACGACCGAAATACCACGGAACAAAAGATTAAGAGGAAGCCCCAGCCACAACAACCTGGAAGATATGAAACAGTCTACCTTAGAACACCTAGAGAACCTAGGGACGGACCTTCTTAACTTTATTGACAACGAACTAGACCCAAGTAACCGTCTAAGGGTAGGGGCCCATAAAACCTTTAGAGATAAGATAATAAAATTAATATATCTACAAGCCGAATTAACAGGTGAACATAAATTCATAAAACAACAAAACAACATACTACAAGACAAGATAATCGAAACCAAAGTAGAAAACAGCCATCTGAAACAACAATCAATGCTCAATCCAACCATGTCTTCAAACACGTACGCAAACGTGACGACTATACCAACACAGACATACGCCAGTGCCGTAGCACAAAAACCGAAAGCTCCAAAACAAGACGCAATTTCAAAAGCGATCTCGAACCAAAATACAACGGTGTTCATAACGTCAAAACGTGGTGAAACACCTAGACAAGTTCAAGAGATTTTTTCAAAAACAGTAAATCCACTGCAAGACAAAATTAAAATTAAAAACATCCGAACAACCAACAAAGCAGTAATTATAGATACTGATAACGAAACCGAGGCGAACAAAATTTTAAACCATGCAACCCTAAAAGAAACCCTAAATTGCGAAAAACCACGTAAGAAAATACCCTTAGTTATTATATACGACATACCAACGTACCTGAAAGATCAAGACGTGACAGACTTAATTTATACTCAAAACCTTGAACACTTAATTAACAGAGAGGATTTTAATAGGCACTTTCAACTTAGTTCCAAAACATGACCGAAAAACAAACCGACTCAACATCACGTTGCGACAGTAAGTGGCAAAGTGAGGAATATATTAATAAACCTAGGGAAACTCTATACCAAATATCGCTGTGTTACAGTGAAAGACTTTTTAGTAGTACCCAAACGCCTATGTCTCGATCTAGGACACGTCACGTCAAAAGGGCAGACTGCCCCAAGCACGGACAACCCTCAGTTTGCATACCATGCTTAAAACGTAACAAAAAGTTCGCTTCTAACCCTAAAGATTGCCCAACCCACAAAATGTTAATGGACAGACTCATACAAAAACCGACTATGGACAGTAAACCTAACCAAACTAAACACAAACAACCCTCACAAATTCAAAGGGACAAAGCAAGGGCAATCACGTATCGACAACATCTTCAACAAACAATACAAGAGAACATGCACACAGACAAAATAGCAACTCACCCACAAACGGAATACAAACGTACACTCACACACAACACTCTCACACAAACACAAGCAACAACCAGAATGCAGCATAAACACCTATTACCCCTAATGGACGACGGAAAGATCAGAATTGGCCAAATAAATGCCATGCACTGTGCAACTGTAATGAAAGAGCTTAGACAACTAGCTGAAACCTTCCGATTGCATGCACTTTTTATACAGGAACCTTATCTGGTGCATGGGAAGATTCCAAGCATGCCAGTCAGGGCAAGACAAATACATACAGGTAGAAACCCACAAACGGCAGTGGTAATTTTTGATTCCACATTGACAATCACGACAATCCAACGATACAGCGGAGAACACTGTACATGTCTGGAGGTCTCAAACGGTCGGATTGGAAAGTGGATCTTGGTAACAAGCTACTTCCAGTACAGACTGGATCCCCAGTCGTACATAAACAACATACGCAACATATTACACACTTACAATAACAAACCAATAGTTATTATGGCAGACGTAAATGGTAAATCACCGATGTGGCACAGTTCCCTCACGGACGAAAACTTGATTAACGAACTACAACTGGAAGTAATCAACCTTCTTAATAACCCATCTACATACAACACCCATGCAGGAACAGGAACAAACATAGACGTTACACTGATAAATGGGTTGGCGTACAACTACATACAAAACTGGCAGGTATTAGAACACCAAACTGTTAGTGACTACAACCTAATCACGTTCGACATTGATATGACAACCAGGCCATTTGACACACCACAAAACTTTACCAAAGTACAACGATACAAAATATGAAATGCAAATTTGAAGAAACTGAGGGATACATTTGTACCCCCACAAGATATAAGAGCAGATGAAAACGTACACGAGTATACAAAACTACTCACCAACACAATTATACGCACAATGGAGCAAGTGCTTCCAAAACAACGGAACACACGACACACAAAGACAATTCAATGGACAAGACGCTTACAAAACCTAAAAAAGGAAACACAGCGAGCGAGAAAAAACTACCAAAACTCCCTAACACCGGCCGAGAGAGCATACCACCTAACAAATTATCGACAATTAAAAGACATATACCAAAAAGAACTGACTAACATGAAGAGGAGGTCATGGGAATTATTCGTGGAAAGACACTTACAAACTGACGCCTGGGGAATACCCTATAAAATCACTCAGGGTAAAATCAAACCACCGATGACTTATTCAACTTTAATAAAACAAGACGGTACATACACAAAAGACTGGGATGAAACTGCGACACTATTATTACAAACACTTTTGCCTGATGACAACGTTCAAGACGACACTAACGAACAACGACTCAGACGACAAGGAGTAATCGACAGAAACCACGTAGGTAACCGACCATAGAACAGACAAGACGACATCTTAGATCCTTTCACAGAAGACGAAGTGAGATACGCACTATGTCAATCGAAGAGCAGGAAAGCATCTGGACCGGACGGAATTCTTGCGGAGATTGGCATAGCGCTACAAGATATGCATACGACAAGCTGTTTTTCCGAAAATCTGGAAACAGGCGAATGTCGTGATTATCCCTAAAAGGAAAGGTAAAGACCTCAAACAACCGGGCTCTTACCGACCCATATGCCTTTTGAACACGCTAGGAAAAACGTATGAAAAACTATTATGTAAACGAATGCAGGACCTCAGACAAATCACAGGTGTACATCCAAGACAATACGGCTTTACAGAAAACAAATCGACCGAAGACGCCATAAACCAAGCAATACAAACCATCAAACAATTACACAAAATATACGTCCTATTAATATTAGTGGGCATAGAAGGCGCATTTGATAACCTTTGGTGGCCTTCACTTTTTACAAGACTAACGACCATAAACTGTCCATCACAAATATACCACTCTTTCAGGAGTTACTGCACGAACAGGTATGTAACCCTACAAGGCACGGAGAGCATTACCAAACATATAAATAAAGGTTGCCCGCAGGGGTCCATATGCGGGCCCCTATTTTAAAATATTGTAATGGATGAACTCCTCGAAAAGCTGGACACCGTTAACGAAGTGTTGTCGACAATTGCATACACCGACGACATCTTGCTGGTGGTTGAAGGCAATTCCAGAAGGTAAATTGAACGTAAAGCTAACATCGCTTTTACCCATACACAAACTTGGTGCAAAACCAACAAAATGACCATAACACCACAAAAAAACTAAATACCTTGTGATGAAAGGAACCCTGGCAAGGGACCCCACCATCAAACTAGACGGTGTAAATATAAGTAGAACACAAAACACAAAATATCTGGGCTTAACATTAGACGAAAAACAGAATTACTCTGAACCGTCTGTGCAAGTGCAACTTCTGCAATGCAATGCCCAAAGGACTTATAAGATACCACTTAATGGCGTAAGGTTATATCTCAACAGTGTGCTCGGTGCTATGGTATCATACGCCGCGAGAGCGTGGGGACATCGCCTTAACACAGTCAAACCTAGACAAAAAATTAACAGTACACAACGAAGTGTTTTACTACGACTGACGGGGGCTTATGGGACTACCGCACATGATGCACTTCATGTACTGGTGGGAAGTATGCCCTTGGACCTAGTAGTGAAACAGCGAGTTGCAATGTACAATCTTGCACACAATGACAACCAACAACTACAACGCATCTTAAACACAAACCAACTGCCCACGACAAAGATGGAAATAAAGAACTACATACTTGCAGAATGGCAGACAAGATGGGATCAAAACACAACCGGTAGAAGGGTATACGCAATGATCCCAAATATTAAAGACCGCCTAAAAACCAAATACCTGGTGCCCAGTCGGAGATTTATTCATTACCTAACTGGCCACGGACCCTATCCAACATACAGAGAACGCAAGAACTTAGTTGACAACAACATATGCACGTGCGGAGAAATAGGAATACCGGAACATGTAGTATTCGAGTGTAATGACTCACAACCGTACCTCTACGCACATAGACAAACATTATTAAACAAGACCCTACACCAGATGATTTGGAACGAAAACCTTTTTCCACACTTAAATGCACTCGCACAAAAAACCACGGCACTCATTCACCAACGTTATCTTGACGGATAAAAGACACAAACAAAATTACCCGGACAGAGACATAAAAGTACCACCTCTCCTCGAACCGAGGCTCTGCCCCGGAGACCGGAGACCGATCTCCTGGAATTCCAAGAGCTCTGCTCTTGACGACCAGAAGCAATAAGATCAAACCATCAACCCGACATTGAAACGATCCAACCCCTAATATGTAGAATTTGCATGCTTCTATATATTAGCAACCCTGTCTCTAACAAATAATAACCAACAGTAGTAGTATAAGTTAACTTTAAGTAGTAGAATAGGGAATTTCTTTTCTTTTTAACAAACGCTAAATTTTAAGAACTTACACATACCCGAGGCAAACAATACAGCAAACAAATCCTTTCCTCTGAAAGAACCTAAATTTTTATTTATGTAATAGTATAAGTTCAAACATGTACAAAATTATAATTCAATCCAACCTTTTAGTAACCTGGGCAAACATAAACACAAATTAACATTCAAACACACTCACACACACACATCACACACACACACACACACACACACACACAAACACACACACACACACACACACGCACACACACATAAACACACAAAACACCTTTTATGCACTGTGCAAACACAAAACACCATTTACACACTTACATTGCCTTTTCAATATCTGAATTTCCAGCTGCCGATGGTCCAGACTGATAAGGCAACATCGGTCGAGCGTTCCTCTTTGACGATTGGGATATCCGGCTTCCGATGGTTCTGGTCTTAAAGGGGGAACGTAACACGGATACCAACATCACACACAACACACATACACACAACTTTCTCTCTCTCTCTTTCACACACACACACACCCACACACACAACACACACACACACACACCTAAACACACGCTTCCATTGCCTTTTCAACATCTGGATTTCCGGCTGCCGATGGTCCAGACTGATAAGGCAACATCCGTCGAGCGTTTCTCTTTGACGATTGGGATATCCGGCTTCCGATGGTCCTGGTCCTAAAGGGGGAATATAACACGGATACCAACATCACACACAACACACATACACACAACTCTCTCTCACTTTCTCTCTCTCACACACACACCCACACAAACACACACACACACCTAAACACACGCTTCCCTTGCCTTTTCAACATTTGGATTTCCGGCTGCCGATGGTCCGGACTGACAAGGCAATGTCCGTTGTGCGTTCTTCCTTGACGACTGGAATATCCGGCTGCCGATGGTCCTGGTCCTAGAGGGGGAACGTAACACGGACCAACATCACACACATACACACAACCATCCCCCCCACACACACATACACACATAACACATGACGGTTACTTTCTGTGGGGAAGCCAGGTCTGCTTAAATTTCAGGTAGCAGACTACTGAAACGTTGGAACAAATAAACGTTGGAACAAAATAAACTATACAACCTTCCGCCCATACAGATACTGCGTACAGCATTGCCAGCTCTATTGCTCCGGCATAGATCGTCCTCAGCGATTCGCCCCTGAAACCCCAATTTATTTTTGCCGTCACCATAATTTTGTTTTATATTTCGTTGGCTTCTCTTTTAACATACTGCACTTGAGCCTTCCAATTTAACTTATTTTCAATCTTTACCCCGAGATATGTAATTGCTTCCTTAAACGGTATTTTTTCCACTCCTAGCTCTAGTCTTGTGGGTCATTGTCCCAGTAGGGCCTTCGATTTCGATGTGTTAAATTTTACTTTTACCGCCTGCGACCATTTGTGCAACTTATTTAGCGCCTCGTTTGGTTTTGTTCGCATGTTCATTAATAATCGCGATCTAGTTGTCTGATGGCAGTAAGATGGTGCGTTATTGGAAAAGTTAAACGTTATTCACTAGCAGCATGTTTTATAAAATAATTTTTGCGGTATCCAGCACGGAGGCTCTTATCTAAAGAGACGATTTACAAAAGTCATTAGTGCGAGAAGCGTTTTTAAAATGGCTTTCTCGGTACCGTTTCTACCATTCTTACGCAATAGCTTCGTAAAATTGTGCGAAACCATTCCCGAAAATTTATTTACATATTTTCCTACACTTCCTTTTCGTATATATAAAACCTACAAGTATATGGGGACACTTCAAGCGACCCAAATGTAACCTAAATTGACCTCAGTCATTGAGGTGAATCTAATTGATTGATTTAAGGTTTACGTTGTATGACCCGCGTGGTTCAATGAAGTTAATTTTTTTACTCCGAAGACGGTTGATCTGATCAACAATTCTAGATATCTAAACCATAAATTTACGCATAATCAACGGTTAATGACGCAGAACTAATGGAAAGTGCAAAGTATTTTCGGTTGGTTGGTTAGTTTATGGTCTTGAGGGTGGGATTTTCAACCGTAAAGATTTATGCGTCCTCGGGAGTAGATATACACAAAATAGGTAAGCGAGTTATATCTGATAGAAATACAGACGAAAATTTCAGATGTTTCTGACTCCTTGCGCTTTGGTCTTCCATTTTGTATTTTATTTTCAACGCCGAATTCGAGCTGTTTTCAACTGAAAAGTAAATTCGTACGCCGTGCTCCCACAAATTTCCGAAAGTATAATTTAAAATCTGCTAAAATTGCTGAATTTAGAATTCGTGCCTGCTAGTAGAAGAGGGCATAAGAATATGTTGTTGATGTAATTTCCTTATGGTTAAAATCTGTGTTCATCGTGCATAAAGTATAAATTTATTACAGCTTGTGAGATGAAGAGGGAGAACTAAGTTTTTCACTTGTAAGGGTTTATATTGCATTCGGTTACTAGCGTTGTCAAAATTTTAACGAAAACTTAAAATTTTAAATGCGCTGAATGGATTCTTCGTGTCCATTGTATGCCTAAAAATTATGCTTCTGAAAATTAAGTTGCTCATTGGGAATGTCTTTAAGTACAGCACAAAATCACTAGGATCAATGGCTTAGGTATGTTTTATAGCAACCAAACTAAATATAAGTTATTATTCTAATTTGGAATGATATTTTTAATCTAAACGTTATCTTTGCAAAATTTTGTTTAATCAAAGTCACGGAAATGCTTAATTTTCGATATTTTTTATTAAAGCGGAATGATGGAAAAGTTTTGCTAGATAACTCCTATCTTGTTAATTCTAAGATTGCTACAGTTAACCTAGATATGGTGTAGGAACGGCATTGTGACAAGTACTCTTTGCCAATACACTTCAAAAAAAGTAAAAAGTAGTCGCATATTAACAAAATATTGCACACGTAGTCACGCACTCCGCATTCACGCACGCAGAAACACAAACACAGACACACGCACGCATATTGCAAATTGCCGATCATCCAACTTAGTATACCTGTATTCGCTTAGATGCTATTTTAGAGCTAGGCGCATGGTTTGTTAGTTGATTTTGATTAAATACAATAAAGCTAGAAATCAAAACAGAAATAATCAATTACCCTTAGTTAGTCTATGTTGAAGTTGAAATAAAGCAATTTTGAGGAAGGGACAACTAACTAACCACTTTACACATACGTAATCTGAACATTGCTGCTAGCGAACTCGATGAGCTGAAACTTTTGAAGTTCAGAACGGGGAAAGCGCACGCGGTATCTGCAGGAAAGCGCCGACGACTACCTTACATGTGATTTTTGCTCCAATGCTTCAGGAAGCGAGTTTTTTTTACCTGGAAAATTAGGAATTTTTTCGAACCCTTGCTGTTCCAAGCAAGGTAGGGATTTTTAACGTGCGTGACAACACTCACACGGGACCTCCATTTTACCTCTCATTCAAATGAGGATGTATTTTTGTAAAAAATGCTCGCTTAACATTTTTCAAGCGGACCGTGTTGGGATTCGGATCCGGGATCTTGGGCGTAGTAGTCACACACATACCACTACGCCACGAAGCTGCCTGGCCGACGACTACCGTCACGATTGTCGTGGACGACCGGAAGGTAATTCGGCACGCCGCGGATGATATCGGCGACGTTATGAATCAGCTGATCGGCATGGTTAGGACGCTACGGATTTGTGTAGGGGATTCTGGGAAAGCGATTGTTGTTTAAGGAGGTCCGGTAGAGATTTTTGCATTTTTATGTCAGCAGGGTCGATGCCGCGCAAGGTATCTTACTACGCAGCAGCTGTATGGGCTACGCCTACGTTTGTCATTAGGATCGTCGCCAAGTCAGGTGAGAAGGATGACCTCATATCCACCCTGAAGAAAAAGGTTGATCCTGTTCGTGATGGATCGAATCTCAAAGGACACGCAAAGAGGGGTGTCGTTGTCGAGTGTGTTGGTTGTAAGGACGCGAGGAAGCTGCGGTCGAAGTTCGGGTAGAACTACAAGGAACTCGTGACGAAGACCATCGAGAAGAAGCGGCAACGGGTCGTTCTTCCTGGGGTCGAAATGGAGATGAAGGCAAAAGAGCTGGTGCGATTGATCGATGTCAGAATCCCTGTTTTAGCGATTTGAAGCTAGTAAGCCACCAGAGAGAGAAGTGTAGGTTTGGAGGAAAAGGCCGCAGGAATCCCTTCGTCAACGTCGTCTTTGAAGTCACTTCCACATTTCGAAGTCGCATATTAGCCAAAGCTATTAATCTTAGGAGGCGAAGAGTATGCACCCGGGACCACTTCTCAATGACGCAGCGTTACCGATGCTACGAGTACGGCCATCGATCGATCCATAGAATTCAGGGAGAAGGTACAGTGGTTCGGTGACTGTGCCGAAGTCGGGCATGAATTTAAAAATTGCTGGAAACAGTCCCTTGCTGTGAGGTTTACGTTAGGGCGAACGACAGAACTGGCGGTGGCGCAAAGGTTGATACGCGCCACGACATAAAGTCGAGCAAATGCCCCAAGACGCTACAACCGAAGAACGCAATCACACTTAACATCGATTGTGGATTGTAAAGAACAAACAAGATCTAAAAGAAGCAAAAAGATTAAATTCGCGCAATGAAATCTCGGAAAAGGCAAAGGGGCCACGAGTTTTTAACGACGGCCGAAATAAAAACAGAGTCAAACACGTTTTACGTAATAAGCGCGTACCTTCCACCGGTCGACTTCCGGCGCGAAAATCCCCAAACCGAGGACTTGATAAACCAAGTAGAAAGTATTATTCGCAAAATTTGCAAAAGTAAAAAAATAGTCATCGGGGGAGACTAATGCCAAGTCGCTATTATGGGGTAGCTCAATTGTAGAGGATAGGGGCTCGCAGGCGGCCGATTTTTTGACGGAATGGTATCTTAAAATGATCAATAATGATGATTTATCTACGTTTGGGGTTATAGAGGTTGCAGTTTTATAGATATTACTATAGCATCGCACAAAATGTTAGGCATCATTTGTAACTGGAAAGTGATGTCGGACGGACGAGGCAATGCTTTCTGATCATAAGTTAATAATATGGGATAGTGATGTCAGGACACGCGTAAACGAGCAAAATATTATCTTCCCGCGTTTTTGTAATAAAAAAGCAAATTGGAAGCGGTTTAAACTGCCGAGAGGCTACTCAAATAGAAGCACTCGCGAAGAACTTAAACGACGCGGTAGTAGACGCGTCGATGTACTCTATCTCGCGGAAGAAAACATTCAAACTCAGCGTACCATGATGGACCCAGGAGTTAACTTCCAAGCGTGCAGAAACGCGCAACCTAAGGCGCCGATATAAACGCGTCACGGACAAAATAAGAGAATAAAAAAGAATCGAGTATAACCAAAGTAACAGAATATAAAACGCTAATTGAAAAAACGCGAACGAATAAAATTAAAGAATTCTGCACGCGCAATTCTGAAAAACTACCCTGGTAGACGGCGTATCGCGTAATAAGGTGCAAACAATAAAAATTAGCGCTCGGCAACGTCAAAAATAATGGAGGGTATACGGAGCGATTTAAAACTACTGCGGAGTATTTGTTGGAAAATTTTTTCCCGTCGAATGAAGCAGAGGAGGCTGACAGGTTGCACGATACGATACGTCGGTGTGCTGCAAGGCGCAAGGAATAGGTGCCGATAAGGCGACTTTTGGTCACGAGACTGTAAGAACTCTTAGGAGGATAAACCCGAAGAGTGCACCAGGGCATGATGGACCCACCTCAGGCGCAGCTCTGGAGGTGTGTCTGTTGGCCCGCGTGTCTGTGCACTTATTTAATCTTTGCTTGGAGAAGGGCGTATTTCCACGTTGCTGGAAAGTCCAGAACGTGAAATTTATCCTTAAACCCAAAAAGGCGGATGTGTCACACTCAAGCAGATATCGTCCAATTAACTTGCTACCGGTACTGAGGAAAGCTTTGTATAGAGTCATGACCACGCCCGATGACCACGTTGTGCGAAACGGCGGCGGTTTTAATAATAGACAATTTGGATTTGCGGAGGGTAAGTTGACTATCGACGCGTTGGAGTTGGTAGTAGGAGAAATCAAGTAGACGATGGAAGCAAAGGAGTCTTGTGGCGTCATGGCTTTGGATATGGGTAGTTGGAGCGTAGGAATTGTACGCAGAATCTGATGTCATTAGTCAAAAGTGATTTTTCGAAACGACTGGCACAGGTCGAAATTCCGGGGGAAGTTGTGTCGCGGTGGTGGAAAAGGGGTGCCTACAGAGATTACGATCTGGTCCCACATTTTGGAAGTTGTATGAGAGTATCTCTAGGGCCAAATTGCCCAAAGGATGCTCTATTGTTGGGTTTGCAGACCATACACTGTTGCTATAGGAAATGCGAACAATACCGAACGAGGTTTTGCGCAGGTTGTATGAATGGTCGATGAAGGTCAAATTGAAATTTAACACAACAAAGTCGGAGGTATTATATTTCGGAACAAAACCGGGACAACATACCACTAGACTAGAGCAAGAAGGGGAAATGATCCCGTTTAGGGAAACCACTGCATACCTCGGTGTTATTAAACAATAAATTGAATGGGAAAGCACACCTGCAATACATCAAAAGTAAGGGCAGCGAAATATACAATAGAATGATAGCTGTAGCAAAGATAAAGTTGGGGTTCAGGGCGTATCGTTGAGAAAGGCTTACGCCGAAGCAATAGAACCGACAATGCTGTATGCAGCATCTGCTTAGAAGGATGGTTGTAAGGTCAATGAAGTTAAACAATTGACGAACGTTCAGCGTATAACTGCGGAAAGTGCAGCGAGGGCGTACAAGACTACTCCCATAGAGGCGGTCTTAGTGATTAGTAGAATTCTCCCAATCAAATATGTCGTTAGGGAGCCTAGAGATATGAAATTCGTAGATATAGGGAAGGAGTGGGAAGTTGTTGAAAGTGTTGGTCTTAGCAGTAAGGAAGTTGAAAGAAAGATAGTCATTTATAAGCTGAGGCATTCTGCTGATGTCAAGGGGATCGAGTTTGCTGAAGGCGATGAGAACGCGACGGAAACAGTATCTGTTCAGATGGCTCGCGAATGGACAATGGGCAGGCAGGCCCGGTGTTTGTTGTGTATAAGGAGGAGAGGGAAGTATTCCAATTCCAAAGTAACGTTGTGGATTGGAGTATAATTTTCAGTGCTAAATCATAGCTACAAGAGAAGCAATAGAGTAGGTCACCAACCATTCGGACATAGGTGGGTACTCTATCATCAGCGACAGCAAATCGACCCTGACTGCTTGGGCAAATGTGAACGCCTTGACAGATCTTCAAAGGGAGGTCTGGAGGATTGCACATACAGCACTTGGGTTTAGAGATTTGAAGTTTTATTGGATTAGGTCGCATAACGGCAATCGAGGAAAAGAGTTGACCAAAGAGGCAGCAACAGGGAAGTTTCTTACATCGCATTTATCAGTACCGAGGTCGCTAATTAAGAGAAAGCTGCGAGAAACGTCAATTTGACAGTGAGAAGGGAGGAGGAACAACGCTGCCATGGGCAGGTTCACACAAATTTATACCGAGCATAGAAGCTAGAGATAAGATGGAAGTGAAACTCGGTCATAAGATGGTATAGCTGATAAAAGTGCACGTGGCTCGGATTGATCGAGAACGACCGCTGAGAATGTCGTGAGGGCCCACAAAGCGCTGGACACATATTATTGACTGCCCACTTGAGATAGCAATTAAGGGGATAGCAGATAGGAAACTAGCCATTGAAGGACTAGAATGGCCGAAGAGCCTAGAAGACGACCGGGAAATAGCTAACCAGAATTTTAAGAGACTCGACAACGAGAACCGAGTGTAAAAGCGGAGATTGGAAAAATACATGTTTTTTGAGCGTGATTATAATTTCAGGAAAAGAAAAAAATACAAAACAGGAAATCAAAACAAAACACCTATATCTCTAAATACGCTCGACTAAATAAAAAAAAGCCTCGAATACCCAGTATTAAATCAAAACTTTAAATATCGAATTAATAAATACAAACTAAATCAGAAACTTTGATTAACTTAAACCAAACCAATAAACTAATCAAATTAAGCTAGAGTGAAACCCGCACCCTGTAGGACTTAAAAGTGATAGTGATTGTGATCCCCAGGACATTTAGTGCATACCCATCAGGACTTTAGCAGTGCATATCTACGTTCCTTTAGCAATAAAAAATAAACAGGTGTAGGCGAAGGACCAGGTTTTCGGATACTGGAGAAACTTATATTCAAGGTATGTATAAATATTGTGGCGGAAGCACGTTTTTAGTGTGATGGAGCTAGCCGACATAATGCTAGTGCGAGTGCACGTGATAATTTGGGCGATGCTTTTTTTGCTATTATATGCACTGTTACATGCTTAATGCTTTATTTAGATATATCTTTTGTGCCTGTAAAGAACATTTAGATACTTTATTGTTTTGTTTGACGTTTTGCCGCCTATTTTTGGTGGTAATATCTATAGGAAGAAAGATTGAAATTAAAATGTTAGTTATGGAACGTTAAGGACGAATTTAGGTTGAAGTTGGAATAAAGTACTTAGGCTAGGGAGGACAATATTTTAAATTTGTAGTGCAGGAACTAATAGCTGGATTCACTATTAATAAATTTGGCGTATGCTTAGAAATTCGAATCCACTAGCAAATATTAGTTAACTAGTTTTGGATAGTTTTAAGTCGACCCTTCAGGTCGCACCGGTAGGCAGAGCTGGCGGCGGCTATCCGGTGTTACGAATTCCTTCACTTTTACGTTTTGCTAGTGTGTTGTTGATTAGGCACGCTCCAAAGTCAATGCTAGTGATACCATTATTTAACCCCAACTTTAGTTTTAGTTTATGTACTTTATTCATGGTTAATTAATTTTAAAGTCAGATTTTTGAAGCACGTAAAATTATTCGCGACTAAACCCAATGTAGTACTTTTGGTTGGACTATTGGGAACCTGGCCGCAAGTGTAGCGACCATTACTTACATTTTACTGTATCTTGGACAGGAGTATGCAAACGGTAGCGCTAACTTGAAGGAACGTTTCGGGATTGGCCAGGTGCTGTTAGATACAGAACTGAAACTTTTAAAGGTTTGTTACTTTGTGTAAAAACGCTGTTTATGACTCTTCAAATCAACTTCATTTGTTGTAATTTTTTCTTAGTAGCGTGAAACAAGGTTTTACACGTTAAACACTAATCAGATTATTAAACATATATCTTCCGCTATCTGAAAGCGTCTTGTAGTCTACAAGAAGAAAAACTGTTCAAGCGTTTTAATAGTGTTTTATATAAAGGGTATTATAGCGCTTGAGGAGTTCTAAACCAAAGGAAGTTTGAAATTAGATTGTATTTTAGGGAACGCCCTGAATTATGAAATTGGACCGACGCACCCTACAACCACAATTATCATAGAACCAGCCACGAAAATTAATAAGTTACATGTAAACGGCGGGATACATTAATAACTCACACGGATTAAAAAACCGCAACCTTGGTAAATTACCTTCAATAGACATATACTCATAAATTACAGCAAAAGAAATGGTCACGAACGTAAACAAATGCCCCCGTTTTTGGTATCCAATATAAAAGGGTGAGAATATGATGACTAGTTACATAAATAGAATTAAATTGATTTCGTGAATCGAACAGTTGGACGCACTATCTCGTGACAAGGAAAAGTTGCATTTAATGATCTTGGGACGAAAAACTTATAATACCCACGGATAATAAAAGAGGCGATCTGTCTATCTTTTATCTTCAGTTATTTAAAAACAGAGATTCAACTGACACGCAATCATCGCTGTGCAGGATAAGGGAGACTATTAGGTAATACAAGTGACTGTATTAAAACCTGAAATTGCTAATGAACAGGTTTCCAAACGTGAGTGAAAGCGCAAAATTAAAAATAACGCTATAGGTTATGGTGACGTGTATAGGAAGCGCTCACTCAAGGGCAACATGGAGCATTAAAAAATCCATAAATATTTTCCTGCTTTCAAAGTTGTTCGAGCTATGTATAAGACCAACAAAACCTGTAAATTATTAAATTTTTACTTTCTGACAGATAACCAGTACATACTGTTTTATAATTAATAATTATGAGTGATATTAATAATAAGAAAGCTTATTATTAACAGGAATTTTTACGTTGTGGCACGCTTATTTAAAGCGTACTATAAACATAAAAATTCTTATATGAATAAATTCTTATTTGTATCTGCATAATGTGTTTGTAAAGATTAAATTGGTTGAATGTTTATAATATTAATAGATTTAAATTATTCTTATTTTTAGATACACGCATATATGGCCAATTAGGGGTGGATATTAGTTTTTTTCTTTTGCTATTTACTGTGTTATTCATGATTGATAATATAGGTTAGGTGAACAAGACTTGGAGCTGTTCTATATTATTTGTGTTTATTTTAAATTAATATAAGTGTGAAAAACGTGCAAACGAGGCTCCATCAACGTCTCCTGTAGTAAAAACCGTTAAACCATCTTAAAACATTCATTTTCTAGAGAGGCTTTGATCAGGGTTTCTTCAGGTGGGTTGGCGTTTATAGACTTTATTAGTCAAAGAAAATTTAAAGACCTTTCAAGGTGGGTATAAAGGTATTTAGTAAAAGTGTTATAATTTGTATATCCCCAAGAGTTTTGAATATCTTTTCATAGAATCCATCCCACACCATTAAAAACTAGCCGGTGCACTATTTTATTGTTACATCACTTAGCTCTTGTAGCGTAAAATTTATTCAGGTTATTAACGCCAATTTAGTAGTGTAGGAAATGTTTAAGTCTGGATCCTGTTCTTTCTGTATGACGGAGGCACTCAAGTTCAGGACTACTAGGTTTCTAGCAATTGGTGTATTATACATTAAAGGTTTAGATAATATCGCACAGAGCCGTTCATGGAGAGGCAGGTTGTAAATATTCTTGTGTACCGTAGAGGATGCTACGGTATTCCGCGCAGACAAGAAAAAAGTAGTAAAGTAAGTAAGAAAATTGCCTACACTGAATACGGCAACAAAACACAGAAGGATAGAATAGAAAACCAAAAAATTTGATTCTGAACTAGCTCAAAATGTCGTAGAGTGGGGTGGGTCATACACAAAGAAAAATTGTAAACCTCAAAAAGTATTTTATTTACAAACCGTTAGTTAGACACAGTGTAAAAATATACATTTAAGTAAATATCGATTATAAAATCTTAAAATCTAAATAACCTGTACATATATACTTACTTAATATTTCCAACCCTAAATATATAAAAGAAACAAGTTAGACACAGTATATACTGCAGTTTTATCTGCGCTGTGAAGTGCATTTCTTAAAGTAAGAACGTAACAGTAAATTTAAATAAAGTAATCTTAACTTAAATCAAACAGGTGTTCACTTACTCTAGTTTAGAATTTTGTATACAAACTGTTAGCAAGAACTTACAACAAAAAGGAACTAGTAAAAAGTGCTCTAACGCGAGCTTTGGTTTATTCTAATTGTGACTTGTAGAATAATTACATAATTACTTGTACACTGTGAAAGTAAATCTGTGTCGTGCAATCTGCAATTTATTATGCAACCATGAATGGGAAAACTACAGTTCTCTAACAACCAGCAAAAGAAGTGTCTATCTTCCACAGCAGCATCAAAAGAAAAGAAAACAGAATAAATGTACCTTATATCAAGCTGCCCGCCTCTGGTACCATCTTTAAGAATTTGGAAGTGCAGGTGTCACCTATCGATGGACTGGATGTCGGATGAGCTAATTTAGCGAGATTGTAACACAAAATACAACAAAGTATCTTGGTATCGCGACTTACAGCGTTTCCTTTCGGTCCGTATTTATAAAGATTGAAGCATCAGGGGGTAACGTATTTTCAAAGCAATACCCATCACAAAGTGTTGAATATTCTGCGAAAAGCACCTGTTAGATGTTTTTAATATAAAAGCCGTGAAATATCCCTAGAAAGATATTCAGTTAATTGATTGAGAACGACTGCTTAAAATGCTGTGAGGACGCACAAAGCGCCGAGCACGTGTTATTTGATTGCCCACTTGAGATGGCAAACAAGGGGTTAGCAGATAGAAAACTAGCCGTTAAAGGACTACAATGGCTCAAGAACCTAGAAGACGCGCGGGAAATAGCTAACCAGAAAGCGTTCTGGGTAGTTTTTAAAGAACTTTTAGGAAGGGTTAAGTAACTTGAGGACGAGAACCGCCGGTATATGGGTGATTGGAAAAATATATGTTATATGAGCATGATTATAATTTGGGAGAAAAGAATATAATACAAAAACAGAAATCAAAGCAAAACATCTATATCTTTAAATATGCTCGATCAATCCCGCACTAAATCAATCGCTGTCTCACATAAATGTCGCCGAATACTGGGTATTAAATCAAAACTTTAAGCACCGGATTAATAAATACAAACTAAATCAGAAACTTTAATTAACTTAAACCAACCAAACAAACTAACAAAACTAAACTAGAGTGAAACTCGCACCCCCGGACTTAAAAGTGATAATGATTGTGACCCCTCAAGACATTTAGTGCATACCCACCAGGTCTTTAGCAGTGCATTTCTACGTTCCCTTAGCAAAAAAAAATAAATTGGTGTAGACAGAGGACCAGATTCTCGGATACTGGAGAAACTTATATTCGAGGTAGGTATGTATAAATATTGTTGCGGCTGTACCCCTATAAAAGCATTGATTTGTATTAATTAGTTGATTTTGTAGTAATCTTGAACAAGCAGTTTTTAGTGCAATGGCGCTAGCCGACATAATGCTTGTGCGAGTGCACCTGATAATTTGGGTGATGCTTTTTTGCTATTATATGCACTGTGAGATGCTTAATGTTTTATTTAGATATTTATATTTTGTGCCTGTAAAGAACGTTTTTATATTTGCCGCCGATTTTTGCTCGTAGTATTTATAGGAAGAAAGATTGAAATTAGAATATGTCAGTTATGGAACACTAGGGAGGAATTTAGGCTGAAGTTAGAATAAAGTAGTACTTAGGCTAGGGAGAACAATACTACAAATTTGTAGTGCAGGAACAAATAGCTGGATTTGCAATTAATAAATTTGGCGTATACTTAGAAATTCGAATCCACTAGCAAATATTAGTTAGCTAGATTTAGATAGTTTTAAGTCCACCCTTCAGGTCACACCGGAAGGCAGTGCTGGCGGCTGCTATCCGGTCTTACGCATTCCTTCACTTTTACGTTTTACTAGTGTGTTGTAGGTCAGACACGCTCCAAGGTCAATGCTAGTGATACCATTATTTAACCCCAACTTTAGTTTTAGTTTATATACTTTATTCATGAATAATTAATTTTAAAGTCAGATTTATTTGAAGCACGTAAAATTATTCGCGGTTAAACTCAATGTAGTATCTTCGGGTGGAGCATTGGGAACGTGGTCGCCAGTGTAGCGACCTTTACTTACATTATACTTTGTTACTTTTGTGTAAAAACGCTGTTTATGACTCTCCAAATCAACTTCTTTTGTTGTAATTTTGTTCGAACGTGTGATAACGTAGTAATAGCTTTCATTTTCCTTAGAGGCGTGAAACAAGGTTTTACACGTTAAACACTAATCAGATTATTAAACATATATCTTCCGCTATCTGAAAGCGTCTTGATAATTTACAAGAAGAAAAACTGTTCAAGCGTTCTAATAGTATTTTATATAAAGGGCATTATAGCGCTTGAGGAGTTCTAAACCAAAGGAAGTTTGAAATTAGATTGTATTTTAGGGAACGCCCTATAATAGTTTATCGTAGCACATCTGGTTCGTTCTCATCGATAATTTGATGGTTGTTTTAAGGTTTCACATTATAAATTAAGACGTGAGTGAAAATGGGTTAATAATATTAGTGAAATGAAATTTATGGCAGTCGTTTAGTAAAGTTCCCAACTGCGCAATACTTCTTTGTTACTTTGTAACTTACCAGTTTAGCTGAACCTAAGAAATCGTGATCACGTGAATCGCTTTCTGAATTATGGAGGTTGATTTAACCCTTTGTTTCCCATAATTATTTTATAAATTAATGATCTAACTATAAATAACTATGTAATTTACTTTATGCTGTGGGCTGAAAGGAAATTTTTTGGTTTAGTCTTTATTGAAAACTTAGTTTTTATTCCAAACTTCTAAAAGAGGGGTTAGCAAAGATGCTTAGAGTGTTTTAAGAGAGGTTATACTTATTGCTTGGTATGGAAGAATTGTTTATGACATGATCATGTTGTAACATTCTTTTAAAATATTTATAACCACATTCGACTTTAAGGTTGTTAAATTCATTATAGAGATTAGCAATGGTATCGTCATTACTTTGTATTCTAAATTATTACAGTTTTATGATTAACTTATTTTGATTATTAATGCATAATGTTGGAGCCTATGATATTATTGTGAAAGGACGTATAACGTTCACGCGCTAACTTGTTAATTCAGGAAATGGTGAAGTCCCTTCTTTGGCTCATTTATAAAAATAATTTTACATATGTTAGATAAAGAAAAACAACAAAAGCAATTTCAATTTACAGCCTTAATTCATTTTACGAATTCTGCCAAAGATAGTTTGGAGCCGTTTTATGAAAAAAGGTACATCTGCTGTCATTTAGTGAAGAGCATTGAAAGGGATATCCTGCAAACTTGTGCACAATGCTTTGAGTCTGATACAAGCACGTGTAGGATATTAGACGAAGTTAATTGTGTAGAAGAAGGTTTCTTAAGTAACTTTGATTGCGTAGGTTGTGTGAGGTACAGTATGTTCGAAATGGCAATAACATAGAAATTGGTAAAGGTACAGATATTAGATTACGTTGAGGTTCATCATGGGATGGCTTTTTTTGCGGTTCGGCTAGTTGTCATGAACATACGTGTCGTCAGTCTATAAGGCTTCCGAAAGGTACGGTTGGTCTTGGATGTACGCGTTGAAAAGGATTGATGGTGGTGATGTGCGTTTCTAGAGACGAGAGAGTCTTTAACTTTGACTTGTCTTTTATTTGTAGATAGCTGAATAGCGAGTGTATGTATTGTGTCGGCAGTTTAAGGATCGTAAAGACGGTAGTTCATTAAGTCATACTTTGCCGAAGAAATTTTCGAGGTGGTTAGTTCATTGTTGGAACTCTTGGTTACGTTGTGAATTACCCAGATTGCTTGTAGTATGATGGAGTATTTTTTTTCAAAGGCGTTTTTTACGCCTTTGAAAACGAATACTCTACCATACTACAAGCAATCTGGGTAATTCACAACGTAAAGATTTCTAACAATGAACTAACCACATCGAAAATTTTTTCGGCAAAGTATGATTTAATGAACTACCGTCTCTCGTTTCTCTCCTTTCGAGTAGCGGTTTGAGTTGTTAACAGTAGCGGTTCAAAAATTTTTCAAAATGAGCTAAGTACCGAGATTGATCTGTAGTTTTGAACGTTCATCTTCCTCTTGGACATCAATATTATAACGACTATTGCCGTTTACCAATCATCGGCAAGTATTTATAGTTGATCATGCTATTGAAGATGTTGGTGATTAAACCCCAGCGTCTTCTTGGTAATATGTAGGATTTTATCCTTTTTCCCGGAGCCTTCCTGTTGCTCTGTATGTTGAAAAGTTGCTTGACCTCTAGTGGTGTGATATACTGCATGTTGTTTTCCGTCCTGGTTTGTAGTCTCTGATGCACAGCTTTGTCTGCGAGATTTGTAAAGTTATCGTTTGTCGCCGGGTGTGGTGTAAATATTTTCTGCAAGACTTCTGCGAATTAGGCGACTTGATCTTCAGTGCTATACAGTATTCCATTTTGTCCATGCAACATGGATGGGCCTTTATTCTTCCGTTAAATCAGTTTTTTAATGTTCCGGCTGCTTCTTGGAATAAACGTTTCTTTATTAATTAGGTCATTCAAAATTGACGGTATTTTTCTGTCAATTTCTCTGGAAATTTCGAAAACATGTTTTATTTAAATTGAATTTACGTTATAGAGAGTCAATTTGGCTAATTAATTTAAACTTTAATTGTTTTATCCACGTTTTTGCACATGCAGAAAGACCAGCATTTTTATAATTGTAATAAAAAGATTGATTTCACGGCAAAATGTGTTCTTAATACACATAATTAATTTTAAAATTTGGGGTTTTAAATATAAGAAATTATTCATTTTTATGCACAGAAAAAGCATTTTTATTACAAACGAATGGCTTTGTATTTATCTTAAAGTGATTATTTAAAAACACGGAATTGTGTTCATTTCGTTACTGAACATTAATTGCTTTGTATTTACAATGCATATACTGTACATGGTAATTATCTACATGGACACAATTGCATTTTCGTTTGGCACTTAAACTTCTCAAATGTTATACAGGGTTTAACCACAAATTTTTGAAAATTTTCATTCTTTCTGGATTCTTTTATGTATTGGTGGAATTTATTTCTAGGATTTGGGTTTTAATGACCCCCTTATCACGTCAAATATATATATATATATATATATATATATTAATGTGGTAAAGAAGTTACGAAAGGTCATGAAAACCCAACTCTACAAATAAATCCCACCCAATTTGAAAGGAAAGAAAGGAAAGAAAAGTTGAAATTTTTGAAGGCTCATTGTTCCACCCTGTATATAAATAAAAACGTATTCTAAGTACAAAGCGATTAAAATACAAAGCGAAACACAATTCCGTGAATAAAAAAATATACTCTTTATTCGCCGTAAATAGGATAGAATAGGATCAGTTCTACGTATTTCACTTAAAACAAAATAACATTCAATATTGTTAAAAACAACGTTTTACTTTTTAAAAATATGACTTGGAACGTATTTTATTTACGGTGAAAGCAAATATTTTCTTTTTATAGTTGTTAAGAATATGGATCTTATTGCATTTGCAAAATATAGCCCTTAGTAATTATGTGTGTAGATGTAACATTTAAATTTATTTTAAAATTTTTAATAAAACCATATTATAGAATTCTCTAGTAGATTATTAATAAATACAATTTCCTCATATTTCTTAAGAAATGCCCTATAAATTAATTAAATAAACTAACGCTTATTCAAAGTACTTGCGTTATCATTAAGAACTCATAACATCGATAAGAATTACTTTTATAGCGTTCGCATTACTATAGGATAGATTGCGACACAAAATAAACCCGTGCATTAGACAAGGATCGACAACGTCTTGCTATGCTCGTAAATCATTAGGCCGAAACGGTTTGACACTATTTAGGCCATTAAAACTACGGAATTCCCAAAAATACCAAGCCCACCAGAGATCTTTTTTGCAGCTTTACCCGCACGGGTAAACACAAACAAAGACCACATCCACACATTAGGCGGTTTTCTTAGGATTTTCTGGAATCATAGCGTCATTATCATCATTTGAGATATGATGGATCCTACGACAACATTAGCAGTGGTGGCTGCAGTTGCTCTAAAATTAAAATTTTTAAAAAGGAAACGTTTAAAATGTTGCTTTCTGTGTGTAGGGTATCGTTGATGTAGTTTGATTAGAAGTCAGTGTGTTTACTTAACATGAATTTGATTGCTTGTTGCTTACGGTTAAGTAACGCTTTCACTTAGTAGTCTAGATATTCTGTAATCTTCTGACTAGTACTCTTTATATTTGATAACCTACTTGATGTATAGCGCAAAGCTGGATCCTCTGTCGCGAGCTAGTGTTTCTTCGGCACATTGTAGCGTTGACTCTTGAAGCGTCTTCGCTTGACATTTCCAGAAATGGGATTTAGATTGTAATGCAATTTAATATGGGAAACGGATAAATTTGAGTGATAATGTTATTGATGTTTTTGATTGAATGCTTTTCTTTACGTTTTCTTGTAAGTAATACTTGGCCAGAGTGTTTTTGTAAGAAAGTACATTTGTATTTATATTGCAATTATTTAATGTCAACGCTTAAGTGGATGTTGAATTTCATTTGAATTTATTTATAAACTAAATAAAAAGTCGGTTTTGTGAGAAATCTTTTTTTTTGAAAATTCCTTTAATTATGAAAAAATTTAATTAGCGTTTTTAAGTTAGTGTAAAAAAACGTAAAATATAATGTATTAACTATAGGAAACTAAAAGGACAAAGACCTATCCGAAATAACCACCTTCTATTTAGGGGATAATACCGAAATATGACTGTAGAAAAAGCCTTTTAGGGCAAGTGAGTATATTTACGTAGTTTGTTTGTATTTGGCCATTTCAAACGTTTCTATTTTTTTATTATTATTATTTCGTCCATAAAAAGCCACTACCGCATCACCATAGCTAGGCGAAGAGCATTTAAATTATTACGCTGTACCCGCCCCTTCAGGGCATCTCTAAATTTATAATGCAACGCTTGTTTAACCCGCAACAATGTTTCATTGATGCCAATTGCAACGTTTTTTGATATCGTAAAACGCTGTGTGCTGTCTTTCAGTTGTATCTGTTTCTAGGTGATTATCGGCAAGTGGTGCGAGCTGAGGTCTAGCAGGACTTCTGTGTCTAGTGAATGTGATATGTTTTTACAATGAGAATGTGTAGGATGTCCGCGTGTTGTTGCATATCTAGGGAAATTTTTCTCAATGCGTTGAGTGCAATGACTTTGTCCTTGCTTAGTGAGTGTACGTGGAGAATACGGCCATTCTTGTTTGTGGAGGCTGCTCTCCAGACCTGTTATCTTGCGTATCTTCAGATATTATTGTTGGCGTGTCGTCGTTTAGTAAATTGTCCAAGTCTCCCGGGTGCTTGTTTGTGGTCGGAGTTATTGCATTTATGGACAGGTCGTTGGCTTTAATGGCGTCCACAATGGTTGGTTGTAGTTTGAGCTTTTTGTGTAGTAAATGTTTGTGTATCAGTATGGTAACTCCACCGCGGGCATGTTGGCTTGAATTCAGATTGCGTTCTTTCCTGTAGATGTTATAGTTCGTCAGGTTGAAAGGTTTGTTAGCAACAAACTTAGTTTTCGTAATCATCGTAACTATAAAGGTAGTACGTTTTTTAATTAAACATTACGTAGTAGAAATGAGTTTATTAATTTTGGTTAGTTAAATAACTTTTAGCATGGAAGAAGTCTGTAAAGTTTAGAAGCTTTGGTAGTGTACTTTAATAACATGGCTACTCCAATGTAATATTAAATTGGGATAAAGAATTAAAATAGTAAAACACTTAGTACATATTATACAAACAACAATAACGATCGGGACTTTACACTCAATATTAAATTTAGAAAAATACTGATAAACACTCAGGAAATAACCGGCATATGAAAGTTACTTATACGCATTTACATGAGTTCAAAAGCAAACCTCTGAATCATGGAATTGGACCGACACACCTTACAACCACAATAATCATAAAACCAGCCACAAAAATTAATGCGTTACATGTAAATGGCGGGAGGCATTAATAACTCACGCGTATTAAAAGATGGCAACCTTGGTAAACTACCTCCAATAGTCATATACTCATAAATTACAGCAAAAGAAAATTGGTCACGAACGTAAACAAATGCCGACGTTTCTGGTATTCAATGTAAAAGAGTGCGAATATGATGACTAGTAATATAAATAGAACTAAATTGACTTCCTAAATCGAACAGTTGAACGTACTATCCTGTGAAAAGGAAAAGTTGCATGCAATGATCTTGGGACGAAAAACTTATAATACCCACGAATAATTAAAGAGGGGATCTGTCTATCTTTCATCTTCAGTGATTTAAGAACAGAGATTCAACTGACACGCAACCATCGCCGTGCGGGATAAAGTAGACTATCAGGTAATGCAAGTGACTGTATTAAATCCCGAAGTTGCTAAGGAACACGTTTCAAACGTGAATGAAAGCGCAGAATTAAAACTAACGCTAAAGGTGATGGTGACGTGTATAGGAAGCTTTCATTCAACAGCTACATTGAGTATTTGACAATCTATTTACAGTCGTTCAGAGCTTTGTAGAAGACCAACACAACCTGTAAATTATTGAATTTTTGCTTTCTGACAGCTAAACAGTAGATACTGTTTTATAATTAATAATTGTGATTGATATTAATAATAAGAAAGCTTATTATTAAAAGGTCTTTTTACGTTGTCGCACACTTATTTAAAGCGTACTGTAAACATGAAAATTCCTATATGAAAAAATTATCAATTGTAGCTGCATAATGTATTTGTAAAAATTAAATTGGTTGAATGTTTATAACATTGATAGATTTAAATTGTTCTTATTATTAAATACACGCATATATGGCCGATTAAGGGTAGATATTAGTGTTCTCTTTTGCTATATACTGTGTTATTCATGCTTTATAATATAGGAAGTTTGAAATTAGATTGTATTTTAGGGAACGCCCTATAATAGTTTATCGTAGCACATCTGGTACGTTCTCATCGATAATTTGATTATTGTTTTAAGGTTTCACATTATAAATTAAGACGTGAGTGAAAATGGGTTAATAATATTAGTTAAATGAAATTCATGGCAGTCGTTTAGTAAAGTTCCCAACTGCGCGATACCTCTTTGTTGGTATGTCACTTACCAGTTTAGTTAAATAGTTAAACTTAAGAAATCGTGATCACGTAAATTATGGAGGTTGATTTAACCCTTTGTTTCCCATAATTATTTTATAAATTAAAGATCTAACTATAGATAACTATGTAATTTACTTTTCCGGTCGGCTGCGGGGAAATTTTTTGGTTTAGCCTTTGTTGAAAATTTAGTTTTTATTCCAAACTTCTAAAAGAGAGGTTTAGCAAGGATGCCTAGAGTGTCTTAAGTGAGGTTTCATATCTTTAACCCAGAGAAACAAAAATGCAGGTTAACCAAATTAAACTTATTGTTAGGTATGGAAGAATTGTTTATGACATGATCATGTTGTAACATTCTTTTGAAATGCTTATAACCATATTCGATTTTAATGATTTCTGTATTTTATACACATAGATTCACATATAGAATAGTTCAATATTGTAGAAGAAAAGTATTCAATTTAGAGAAATTCCGGAATAAATATCAGTAAATCATTGGGCATAAAAAGTTTATTTAACACGAGTTCAAAAACAAATCACTGAGTCATGGAATTGGATTGGCACATTCTACAACCTCAATAATCACAAAGCCAGACAGCGTCAATTGTAAACATGGGAGAAATTAAGAATTCACACGCATAAAATGGCATTGACCGTGACACTAGGTCAGCTTTAGACGCACAATCTGTGAGAACAAACACATGGGGTAATAACCTTGGGGTGTTGAAACATATAAAACCGACAAATCATAAAGGATGGGAGATTCATCTTTAGTATTCAAGAGCAGAGTTTCGAAGTCAATTGGCAAGCAGTCATCGCCATACGGATAGTACTGTAAATCGGCTAGTTAAAGTTACGGTGTTAAAACTCCCGGAACTGTTAGTAATCATATGTTCGAACGAGAGTAAAATCGCGAAGATAAAAATACGGTTTATCGTGAAAGTGACCTGTGTTGGGAGTTTTCATTCAGCATTAAATTGGAATAATTAATCTGCCTGCCCTGCACCAGGTCGACAGAGCCTTGTTGAGAACAAACATAAACTGTAAGTCCCTTGAATTTCTGTTTTCCGTCTTACGAACATAACATACTGTTTTGTATCATATAACTGTGATTGGTGGTAGTAATAGGAATCTGCAATATTTATTACTAAGAAGGACGATTACGTTTGTGCACAATTATATAAAGCGGATTGTATACACATAGATTCACATATAGAATAGTTCAGTACTGTAGAAAAAAAGTAGTACGTAGAAACTAAATTGGTTGAATGTCTATCATTGATAATTTTTTTTGGGTACACGTATATTTGGCCAATTAGGGGTAGACCATAGTACGGGTGTTGTCTTTTAAGTTTTGCACGTAGAATTCACATAAAACAGTCGATATTTTTTAGAGACTTTATTGTTTTTTGATGTATTCTCCACGAAGGATTCTCCACTTTTGCATGATCTCGAACCAACGCTGGAAGCAGTTATTCCACCCGTTTGCTGGTACAGTCAAAATCGCATTTTTGAAGACACCGACAGCTTCCAGTGACGACTGGAAACTTTGACTACGCAGTCTGTCCTTGATTTTCGGAATGGTATAGAAATCATTTGGACTTAGCTCGAGACAGTATCAAGAATGGTATAACAATTCGACGTTTTGTTGCGTTACAATTCAATTGTCTTGCGAGATGTGTGCGATTTCGCATTGTCTTGCTGGAGGACGATTTCTCGTTTGAGGTTGGTTTCTCGAAGCTCCGTAACGACTTGCAGCTAACAAATGGTTGTATACAAATCGGCGGTAACAGTTTTTTGATCTTGTAGAGGAATTGTTACTACTTCCGAGACAAATGTTGCGACCATCTTTTTGGAGACACTTCGAAAAGAGATGACTTTTGTCGGCTTTTCTTTACCTTGGAACATTCCAACAGATAACTGGCGTTTATTTTCTGGCTCGTATAAGTAAATCCAAGATGTACACGTATTTAGAGTCTTCTGAGTTGAAGCGCTCTGGAATTCTTTGACACCAATTCACCCTTGCTGCTTTCCATTTTGCTATTCATACGCAATTCTTCAAGCAAAGTTTTTTGAATCGAAGTCTGAAATCACCAACGATGTCTCAATTTCACGATACGTTAGGTGGCGGTTTTCGTTGATAAGCTAACTCTAATTCGTTCACGTTTGAATCCATCATACTAACAAAAAATTGTTGACTGATGTCTTCCATTGCCGAAAACAAATACCATTTCGACGAAACATTCTTGTTGAGATAATTATCTTTGAAAATTATACAAAGTAATTACGCAAAAATTTTCACGGTTTATTCCATTTTTCGAAAAACTTGTTAACTTTGACAGTTCGTTGTAGCTGCACTGCTACACGTATAACACTAAAACTTTGGATTTAGGTTAACTCAAAACGGAGGTTGAGTTTTAGTACTGACATTTAACTAATGGCGCCCTCTGTGCCCTGGTATTCAAAACATAAACGACATCTCTGGTATATTTCTCTATTGTTATTTACTGTGATAATCATGTTTGATAATACAGGTTAGGTTTACAAGATGTGGAGCTTTTTTAATTTGTATTTTCAGTAGATCAGTCGATGGGGGAGGAGAAGGTATAAGCAACGCTCTATCAACCTCTAACTGCAGTGTAAACCACCATACCGTCTCTCAAAACACACATTTTCCAGACAGGTATTATTTGGGAATATCTAGATGGGTTGGCGCCCAAAGGCTTTATTAGACAAAGAGAGTTAAAAAACCTTTCAAGGTAGGTGTGAAAATATTGAGTAAAGGTATGGGAATTTGTATACTCCTAATTGTTATTTGCTGGTATACCGCACACCACTGAAAGTAGCCGGTGCATTAATTAACTGCTAGTTCACTTCGTCCCCAGGAGAGTAAAATTTATTCAGGTGCTTAACGTCAATTTAGCACGTAACACAACTTGCCAAAAACGTCATAAGCATGGCTCTTGCAACAGAAAAGTTTATTCTATATGGACAGCTTATTTGCTACTTGATTGTGCAACTAAGAACTTATAAAAATTTGTAAAAAGCGTAACAGCACAAGATTTTAGAAATCAATATTTCATTGACAGAATTATGTTAGAGACAGCTATGGGTGTACAAATAAATAAAATTTGCGAATGTTATGTTCACGCGAAAAATACAAAATTTCTCGTTATAATCTCTCCAACTGTAATTATAAAATTTATACACGCGAGTTTAACTTTCTACTAAACTGGAAACGGAACTCGACCATCCGGCAATATTTAAGCCCTTATTTATCTAAATAAAATTTCTGTATGTCCCATAATCTCTACGACACTAATTGGAGCGTGGTTTAGGGATGTTAAAAAGTTATCAAACGTTTTCCAAAAGACTTGATCTGTAGTAATTTTAAAAAGGTAATTAGGGATAATTTCTGAGACTCCTTTTTAGTGTATTTTTATTTGAGATGCAACAATTCGTTTATGATTATTTGGTAGATTTTTATTCTACATTTTTCTAGCGAATCGGCTTGATGGTGTAAGTTGAGTAGTAAACTATTCTACAAGTTCAGAATCATAAAGCTTCGAGGTAGTAATTTCAAAAGATATCTAAAATAAAGCAACAGAAGCAATGAAAGCTCAAAAGCGCTCAAACTTATTGGGAACTTTTGCGTAGTTTAAGCAAATGCGCTGTACTGAACAGGCGAACGATTTATTACAAAGTTTAGGATATATTAATATTAAAAAAATACTGTATAACCAATTAATAGTCGTAACACTGGCGCGTTACGTAAATAAACATTAGACAGTTGAAATAAGTTTACTAATTTTAGTTAGATTAGCTTTTAGCAAGAAAACAACGTATGAAATTTACGAGCTGTGGTAGCTTACATTTAATAACGTTGCTATTTCAATGGAATATTAAATTGAAGTGAAGAAATAAATAAGAAAACACCCCGTACAATAAATACAAACGTTGATAAATATCGGTACTTTACATCCTTTCGTATTAAATTCAAAATATTACGAATAGAACCAGAAACTACCGGTTCAAATTAAAGTTATTTCTAAAAATTCAGAGAGTTTAAATAAGACTTAACAATGAGACCAACACCTCAAAACCACAACACTCATAAAAACAGCCACAAAAATTTTGTTGAGCATGCAATAGATGAGTCGGGTTATCGGCATTGCATGTAATGTCGTGGAAATAAATCAGGGTTTACACGGGCAGAATGCACAATGGCCTTAAAAATAGAACATTTTAGACACATATTTTGTAAAACGAGAACAGCATGAAATGAACATCCGGTAAATGCCCTTATGAGACTCACAAATATTAAGAGATTAAATACTAGGTTATCATAAAGTAAGGGATATATTTTAAATCATTACAACTTTTTAATAAATTAAGTTAGTAGCATAAAATAAACGAAATCTAGTTGCTTAATGAATGGGATTTTACCGTATCTATGAGAAACAAAAGCGTTGTCATAACAATTGTTGACACTAGTGTCAAAACGAAATTATTCAATTTGAAGTTTTATTTTGAAATTAAAACTCAAGTAAACGTTGAGTTCAAACGACTCAACTGTAATAACATGGATTTACAAACAAGAATTGGTTTAGTTCAGTGCTATTATGAATCCGGCATAAATTACACCGCTGGATTACGAAGATTTCGCACGAGAATGGGTTTGAGAGCGGGACCCTGTCAAATGAAAGCGTACCGCAATTTGATACAAAAATTTGAAAGAACAGGGTCTGTAACTGACTTACCAAGATCAGGAAGACCAATAATTAGTGATGTCCAAGTTGCATAGGTTCTTCATGAAAATCAAGACATAGCCAGAAGCAATTCACTCGCAATCAGCAGTGCAAATGCGATATCCAAGCGATTGCAAATGCCGTATACCACGGTTTGGAAAATTTTACGCAAAATTCTAAACATGTATCCATATAAACTGAAAATGCTGTTTGAATTAAAGGACGCAGATTTGCTACTAGGTACGATTTTTATTTGCGAGTAATGGCTCAGATGGAAATTGAACCCGAATGGTTATCCCGTATTTTATGGACAGATGAGGCACATTTTACTCTGAATGGTGGAGTCAATACTCAAAACTGTAGAATCTGGTCTGCAGAAAATCCGCAACAAATCGTTCAAAAAGGTCTTCATGACAAGAAAGTCACCGTTTGGTGCGGTTTTACAGCTGATTTTATTATTGGTCCGTATTTCTACGAGGAAATGCAGAATGGACAAGCTGTAACTGTAAATGGTGAACGATACTTGCAAATGTTACAAAATTATGTTATTCCACAGCTGCAAAACGAGCACTACGGAATTGAAAACATCATTTTTATGCAGGATGGACACATTTTTCGACCAGTCAAAGAATTGTTAACCAACGTTTTTCAAGATCGCGTGTTAAGCAGACATTTCGTAAATTCATGGCCACCAAGATCACCTGATCTAAACCCAGCGGATTACTGGTTGTGGGGTTATTTAAAAAGTTTAGTGTTTAGAAGACGACCAACTACGCTACAAGAATTAAAAGACAGTATTACAGAGCAAATTGGTACAATTCAACCAGAAATGTTACGAAATGCTGTGTACAATTTGGAGGTAAGGATGGTGATCTTACAACAACAAAATGGAGGTCATATTGAGCAATTGCCGTAACCTGTTTTGGGCATATTAAATCCCATTTCATAAGCAATTAGATTTCATTTATTTCTTGTTATTAACTTAATTTGTTAAAAAGTTATCATAATTTAAAATATATCCCTTACTTTATGATAACCTTATATTATATCAAATCAGAGGTCAGATCCTCAAAATCGATGAAACAGTGGTCTCCAATCGCGGTGCAGAACACGTTGAACCAGAGATAGGGTAGGAGGACGTGGCGATATTTAGATTCAGAGTTGTTAGTGATCTCGTGGAAGTTGCCAAAGTAAGAGTTTTCGCTCAACTGTAGTTAAATTTTTATTTGCAACAACTTCCTGCGTAAGCTGTTGATGAGTTTTGAAAACAGAGAAATTGAGATGCGAATAGAATAGCAAGTCTGTTAGATTTTCTTTTATTCAGCTTATAAAAAACCAAATGCCGTTTCTTTTATTTAATAACTTTTGTACATTTGTGATTGATGATATTAATATAGATGAAGTTTATTAAAGCGGACGACCAAGGTTGGTTCACGCTTATTTAATGAGTTGTATGGGAAAGACAATTTAAAGCTTGTTGTATATATTTAATTCCCATAAAAGAAGAGCCTTACTATAGAACTGAATTAGCACGTAAAATTCAGTTGGTTAAATTTACACAAAACTGGATAATTAATAATATTAAGTTTGTTTTTAGAGAAGCACATATTTGGCCAATTAGGAGTAGATATTAGTATTTGCCTCTTTGTCGTTATTTACTTTTAAAAATCATGTCTTTCAATACAGGTTAGGTTTAAGCGGAATTAAGTTTTTTTTATATTTTAAACTGGTAAATGGAGGTGAGAAGGTATTCAAGGTGTAACTAAAAAACTCCACCAACCACCAGCGGCAGCAAAATCCGCCATACGACCATTAGGAAAACCCACCTTCCGATTAGTCTTAGTTTTTCTTCAGATGGGTTGGTGCTCAAAGGTTTTAACATAGACAAAGACGTTCCAAAACCTTACAAGGTAAGCATACCGGTATTTGGAAAAAAATATCATAACCCGAGTAGCCTTAAGAATTATATATTTGCTTTTACAGAACCGACCCTGTACCTGTGTAAACTAGCCGGCACACCAATTAACAGTTGTCATTCCGGCACCTGTGGAGCAAAAATAATTAAGCAACGTAACGTCAGTTCAGCACGTAACATAGTTAACGGATGTTATCTGTAAATTTAACTGCTGCATTAATTACAGGCTACTTCGTAATGTAGTTGGTATGTGTGTGACTACTATGGCCAAGGTATCGAGTTCGAATTTGGACGCGGTCCACTTGAAAAGTGTTAGACTGGCGTTTTTCAAAAAAATACTGCCTCGTTTGGATGAGAAGTAAAATGGAACTTTCGTGTGTGTGTGTGCGTGTGTGTGTGTGTGTGTGTGTGTGTGTGTTGTCACGCACGCTAAAGATCCCTACCTTGCTCGGCAAAATTCAAAACTTCTAGATAGAGAAATAACTTGCTTCCTGGCCAATGTAGTACCTTTGGGTGGATCATTGGAAGTGGATTAATTATAAAAATCTATCCATTGTACAAACAACCGGTCGTATCTCTTTAGTACTATTTCGAACAAATATATTCTTGAACCTGTTGCTTTCTGTAGCCTCAAACTTATACAAACCTTATTCTATATTTCTGTCGAATTTATTTTGTAGTTTCACGTGAGTGCCTTTAGTATCTTAAATATTTTAGGAAACCGCAATTTAGTCTTCCCAATGTTTATTTATTCTTGTGTAAACTTGTCAGAAATTATTATGTTTGCAGTCAATGATGTAGAATGTTTCTATTAGATTATTGACCATTGATGGTTTTTTTAGATGCACTATGAACTTCTCGGTCAATAGTATTATTTACATTTAAATCCACTTTGCAAATATAATATGTGGTACACCATGTTTTCTATAGCGTATTCAAAATTGTAGTTCTTTTGTACTGTAAGCGCAATAGTGATATACCCCATATTTCCCCATAAAGTCGCCAACACTTTTGTTATAAAGTTTTTACCCAAGTCGGACCACAAGATTTGTAGTGGAATTTGTAACACTAGTGCGTTATTTAATGAAAAATTATATAATAGAAATGGGCTTTTAGTTTCAGTTAGTTAGATGAAAGAAGTTTGTAAAATGTAAAAGTTTGCTAGAGTGCATTTAAAAACGTGAGCATTCCAATATGATATTAAATTTGTATAAAGAATTAGAACAGTAAAGCATCGACTACATTAAATACAAATATCAATATCGATTATGACTTTACACTTTTCGTGCTAAATTTGGAAAAATACAGAAATACACCCGGGAAATAACCGGCATAGGAAAGTTTATTTGTACACATTCACATGAATTCAATAACAAACCACTAAAATATAGTATGGGACCGGCACACAGTACACCCACAATAATCATAAAACGAGTTATTGAAATTAATGCGTTACATGTAAACCGCCGCAGGAATTAAGAGCTTACAATGATTCAAAGAAACCATAACCATCGTAGATTACCCCAATTGTCATATTTATTACATTAGAACCATAAAAATATGCTGTAAACGTAAATAGATGCCGCCGCTTTGAGTATCCAATGTAAAGTGTGACAAACATGATGACCGATTACATAAATAGAACTACATTGACCTCAGAAAGCGAGCAGTTAAGCACACTACTCCGCCAGTGGACCGCGTCGGAATTCGAACTCAGGACCTTGGATATAGTAGTCACACACATACCAACTACGCCACGGAGTCGCCTGTAATTAATACAGTACTTAGATTAACAGAAAACATCCGTTAACTATGTTACGTGCTGAACTGACGTTACGCTGCTTAATTGTTTTTGCTGCACATGGGGCGGAATGACGTAACAGTTAATTGGTGTGCTGGCTAGCTTACAAAGGTGCAGGGTCGGTTCTGTAAAAGCAAATATATTATTCTTAGGCCTACTCAAGTTATGATATTTTTCCAAATACCTGTATGCTTACCTTGTAAGGTTTTGGAACGTCTTTGTATATGTTAAAATCTTTGAGCGCCAACCCACCTGAAGAAAAAACTGAGACTAATCGGAAGGTGTGTTTTTTTAATGGCTTTATGGCGGTTTTTGCTGCTGCTGGGGGTTGATGGAGTCTTTTGGTTACACCTTGAATAACTTGTCACCTCTATTTACCAGTTTAAAATATAAAAAAACTTAATTTCGTCTATAGCTAACTTGTATTGAAAGACATGATTTTTAATAGTACACAACAACAAAGAGGAAAATACTAATATCTACCCCTAATTGACCAAATGCGTGTTTCTCTAAAAACAAACTTAATATTATTAATAATCCAGTTTGGCGTAAATTTAACTAACTAAATTTTACGTGCTAATTCACTTCTATAATAAGGCTCTTCTTTTATGGGAAATAAATATATACAACAAGCTTTAAATTGTTTTTTCCATGCAACTCATTAAATAAGCGTGAACCAACCTTGGTCGTCTGCTTTAATAAACTTCATCTTCCATCAATCACAGATATACAAAAGTTATTAAATAAATGAAACAGCATGCGGTTCTTTATGAGTTGAATAAAAAACAATCTAACCGACTTAAGGTTCTATTCGCATCTCAATTTTTCTGTTTCCAAAATTCGTCTACAGCCTGCGCAGGAAGTTGTTGCAAATAAAAATTTAACTGCAGTTGAACAAAAACTCTTACTTTGGTAACTTCCACGAGATCACTAACAGCTCTGGATCTAAATATCGTCACGTCCTACTACCCTATCTGGGGTTCAACGTGTTCTGCACCGCGATTGGTGGCCACTTGTTGATCGATTTCGAGGATCTGACCTCTGATTTGATATCGAATATATAATCTGCTCTTACTGTCCGTGGGTCTTATAAGGGCATTTATTGGTGGTTCATTTCATGCTGTTCTTGTTTTTACGAAATATGCGTCTAAAATGTTCTGTTTTTGAGGCCATTGTGCATTCTGCTCGTGTGAAATCTAAGTTATTCTCACGATATGACATGCAACACCGATAACCCGAGTCATATGTTGCAATCTCAACAGGAATTTGATGGTTGCTTTTATGAGTATTGTGGTTTTGGGGTATCGGTCTCATCGTTAAGTGTTATTAGAACTCGTCTAAATTTTTAAAAATAACTTTAATATGAACCGGTAGTTCCCGGTTCTATTTGCAATATTTTGAATTCAATACGAAGGGATGTAAAGTACCGATATTTATCAACGTTTGTATTTATTGTACAGGGTGTTTTCTTATTTATTTCTTCACATCAATTTAATATTCCATTGAAATGGCAACGTTATTACATGTAAGCTACTAAAGCTCGTAAATTTCATACGTTGTTTTCTTGTTAAAAGCTAATCTAACCCAAATTAGTAAACTTATTTCTACTACCTATTGTTTATTTACGTAACTCGCCAGTGTTACAACTATTAATAGAAACAAAAACAACAGTCTTTATTGATTATACAGTATTCTTTTGATATTAATATATGTTATCCTGAACTTTGTAATAAATTGTTCGCCTGTTTAGTACAGCGCATTTGCTTGAACTACGCAAAAGTTTACAATAAGCTTGAGCGCTTTTGAGCTTGCATTGCTTCTGTTGCTTTCTTTTAGATATCTTTTGAAATTACTACCTCGATACTTTACGATTCTGAACTTGTAGGATAGCTTACTACTCAACTTACACCATCAAGCCGATTTAAGATTCTACCAAATAATCATGAACGAATTGGTACCTCTCAAATAAAAATATACTGAAAGGGAGTCACAGAAATTATTACCTTTATAAAATTACTACAGCTCAAGTCTTTTGGAAAACGTTTGATAACTTTTTAGCATCCCTAAACCACACTCCAATTAGTGTCGTTGTAGAGATTATGGGACATACAGAAATTTTATTTAGATAAATAAGGGCTTAAATATTGCCGGATGGTCGAGTTCCGTTTCCAGTTTAGTAGAAAGTTAAATTCGCATGTATAAATTTTATAATTACAGTCGGAGAGATTATAACGAGGAATTTCGTATCTTCGGTGTGAGCTTAACATTCGCCAATTTTATTTATTTATACACCCATAGCCGTCTCTAAAATAATTCTGACGATGAAATATTGATTTCTATAATCTTGTGCTTTTTGTTTCTTAAAAATAATTATTCTTAATTGCAAAATCAAGTAGCAAATAAGCTGCCCCTATAGAATAAACTTTTCTGTTGCAAAAGTCATGCTTATGGCGTTTTTGGCAAGTTGTGTGACGTGCTAAATTGTCGTTAAGCACCTGAATTAATTTTACTCTCCTGGGGACGAAGTAAAGTAACAGTTAATTAGTGCACCGGCTGCCTTCAGTGCTATGGGGTATAACAGCAAATAACAATTAGGACTATACAAATTCCCTTACTTTTACTTAATGCTTTTATACCTAGCTTGAAAGGTTTTTTAACTCTCTTTGTCTAATCAAGCCTTTGGGCGCCAACCCACTGGATATTATCAAATAATGCCTGTCTGGAAGATGTGTGTTTTGAAAGACGGTTTAGCGGTTTCTACTGTAGTTAGAGGTTGATAGAGGGTTGCTTATACCTTGTCTTCCTCTATCTACTGATCTTTTGTAAACACAAATTAAAAAAGATCAACGTCCTGTAAATCTAACCTGTTTTATCAAACATGATTATCACAATAAATAACAATAGAGAAAAATACTTGGGATGTTGTTTATGTTTTGCATACTAGGACATGGAAGGCACCAGGAATTAAATGTCAGTACTAAAAATTAACCTCCGTCTTTAGTTAACCTAAATCCAAAGTTTTAGTGTTACATGTGTAGCATTGCAGCTACAACGAACTGTCAAAGTCAACAAGTTAATCGAAAAATGGAATTAAACCGTGAAAATTTTTGCGTAATTACTTTGTATAATTTTCAAAGATAATTATCTCACCAAGAATGTTTTGTCGAAATGGTATTTGTTTTCAGCAATGGAAGACATCAGTCAACAATTTCTTGTTAGTATGATGGATTCAAACGTGAACGGATTAGAGTTAGCTTATCAACGAAAACCGCCACGTGACGTATCGTAAAATTGAGACATCGTTGGTGATTTCAAACTTCGATTCAAAAAACTTTGCTTGAAGAATTGTGTATAAAAAAATTAGTTCTCCGCATCTGTTGATCGCAAAATAAAAAGCAGGGTAAATTGGTAAATTGGTAAATTGGTGTCAAAAAATTTTAGAGCGTTTCAACTCAGGAGATTTTAAATACGTGTACATCTTAGATTTACTTATACGAGCCAGAAAATCAACGCCAGTTATTTGTTGGAATGTTCCAAGGTAAAGAAAAGCCGACAAAAGTCATCTCTTTTCGAAGTGTCTCCAAAAAGATGGTCGCAACATTTGTCTCGAAAGTAGTAACAATTCCTCTACAAGATCAAAGAACTGTTACCGCCGATTTGTATGTAACCATTTGTTAGCCGAAAGTTGTTACGGAGCTTCGAGAATCCAACCCCAAACGAGAAATCGTCCTCCACCAAGACAATGCAGATTCGGACACGTCTCGCAAGATAATTAAATTTGTAACGCAACAAAACGTCGAATTATTAGAACATCGTTCGTACTGCCCCAAGTTACTCCAAATGATTTCTACACCGTTCCGAAAATCAAGGACGGACTGCGTGGTTAAAATTTCCAGTCGTCAGAAGAAGCAGTCGGTGCCTTCAAAAATGCGATTTTGACTGTACCAGCAAACGAAGTGGTTCAAGATCATGCAAAAATGGAGAATACTTCGTGGAGAATACTTCAAAAAACAATAAAGTCTTTAAAAAATATTGGCTGTTTTATGTCAACTCTACGTGCAAAACTTAAAAGACAACACTCGTACTAAGATCTACCCCTAATTGGTCAAGTATGCGTGTACCCAAAAAACTTATCAATGATAGGCGTTAAATCAATTTAGTTTCTACGTACTACTTTTCTTCTACAATATTGAACTATTCCACATGTGAATCTACGTGTATACAATCCGCTTTATATAAGTGTACACAAACGTAATCGTCCTTCTTAATAAGTAATAAGTTTTACAGATTTCCATTATAACCACCAATCACAATTATGTGATACAAAAGAGTATGTCATGTGCGTAAGACGGAAAACAGAAATTTAAGGGACTTGCAGTTTCTGTTTGTTCTCAACAAGGCTCTGTCGATCTTTCTGGTGCAGGACAGGCAGATTAATTATTGCAATTCAATGTTGAATGAAAACTCCCAACACAGGTCACTTTCATGATTAACGGTATTTTTATTTCCGCGGTTTTACTCGCGTTCGAACATATGATTACTAACAGTTTCAGAGATTTTAATACCGTAACTTTAGCTACCCGATTTACTACATTATCCATATGGCGAAGACTGCCTGCCAGTTGACTTTGAGGCTCTGCTGTCGAATACTAAAGATGAATCTCCCATTCTTTATGATCTGTCGGTTTTATATGTTTCAACGCCCCAACGTTATTACCCCACGTGGTCATTCTCACAGATTGTGCGTCTAAAGCTGACCTACTGTCAAGGTCGATGCCGTTTTATCCTTGTGAATTCTTAATTCCTCGCATGGTTTACAATTGACGCTGTCTGGGTTTGTAATTATTGTGCTTGTAGGAAGTGCTGGTCCAATTCTATGACGCAATGATTTGTTTTTGAACTCGTGTCAAATAAACTTTTCTATGCCCGATAACTTACTGAGATTTATCCAAATTTAAATAGGATGAGTTTATCTTTTTGATAACGTACTAGATCTCAAATTTATTAGTACATGCAATTATAATTTTAAATATAGGGAATTACTCCTTCAATTCAGTTTAAAAATCTGGTACCTATTTCATTACAGCATTTTCAAGATATAGCATATATTTGTTATCGTGTTATCAATCTGATGATGAGTTTCTGCAGCTCGTACGTCAACTTTTTACTGAGATGTTTTAGGCAAACTTCACTACACAACCGACGCATAATTCTTTACGTTAAAATCTCAGCTTATAATCTCAGCTTTCAAGATTGTTCATATTATTTCAAATCTCCTTTTAGTACATCAGTTAGTAAGAGTGCATCTTCTTTCATTTTTAATTAATTAACTTCACAGTAGCTTTTGTATCAGGATTATCTATGTCGAAGTGTTTTACAAAATAAATGATACTTATCTAAAAAGCATGCAGCTCTGCACGTTATTTGGCTACGAATAAAATCGTTTCATATGACTTGGCTTTAAAAATAATCAAATGTCAATTAATTACTCAACGTTACATTTTGATAGCTTTATGAAGGAATGAGCCCTACTAATCAAGTTCCGGTTTTATATACAATATAATTTCCATACAATTCCAGACTTTTTCTCGAGAATTAGTCACCGTTAATGTAAGAATTTACAAGAATATCGGCATTGGACGATCAATTAGTGTCAATCTACTTGATTTATAAGGATCATAAAAGTGTCGCCCGTCTTTGTCCAACGTATGGAGTTGATGGTTGCATTGCATTTTATGATATAGTAATGCAGAAAACTATAAAATCTATTTTATGGGTTTTTAATCGTGCGGGAGTTCCTTGAATAAACGTTTATTTATTTAATGATGTTTAAAGCATTTCTTAAGATTTGACGTATTCATTTCTGAATAAAGAAAATTGTAGATTAATGTTTTGGTTTGAAACTCTTAAAACGAATTTAAATGCTATATCTACACGCATATTTAGAAGGGTTTGTTTATACTTTGCAAAGGCATTTTAAACGTGTTCTAACGCATATTTTACACACAAATAATTATTTTATACACGGAAGCAAATATTTTAAAGAAGAGGAAATAAAATGTGTTCTAATGCATCTTTATGCACAGAAATTAATTTAGTATGTTGATAAATGCAATAAAAACGTTTTATCTCTTAGCATTGAAAACTCGTTTTTATTAAATAGGTTTTTATTTACACACACGGAAATTTGCTTTAAAAGTACATGCCCCTCTTTTTTAGTCTACACGGAAATATATTTTGCTTTGTTTTTATATCTACATACGGGAAATTTAATTATATAATTAGAACTTCTTTTAATGGCAAAGAAGTGCGCATTATACTATACAGGGTAGCGACATTAAATATTGTCAGATTTCCATTTTTTCTCGTTTCCTTCGCTTTGGGTATGTTTTATTCATAGAATTTGGATTTTCATAACCTCTCGTGATCTCTGTCACATCAATATATATAGCACTCAATTCTGATTTTCGTATTATTTGTTCAAGGAATTTAATTGTAACAAAGTCTAGGATCCTTGTTAAATTGCACGGACGCCATGACCGATGAGAAAGCTTTTTGTCAATAACTATCGACTCCATTTGTCAAACGCTTTGATTGCTGTTAGTTCAACGTTATGTGCAACTTGTAAAATGTAGCAATTCAATTTACTTAAATATATAATTACACCAAATGTTTCTCATGCTAAATAATAATTTATTCTGATATTGCCACCGTCGTTGCCAAATAATAGTTTCGCACGAGAAATTAGCTGTGGCTTACATGAATTCACTCATCGTGATGTTGAATTAAGAATTGATCCTTCCTTGTAATACTAACATTTGCATGACTGTTCAATATAAATGCAATTATTTAGTTTTAGTTTAAGGAAAGTAGCTGAATCCTACTTACTAATGATTTCGTTTAATGAATGAATGTATAGGTATGCCCATTCACATAATTAATCTAAAGCGTACATCCTACATTTGATTTCCCAATGCTCCACCCGAAAACATTACATTGACCAGAAAGCGAGTTCCTTGTGATTGGAAACTTTGAATTTAGCTGAACCGTTGCTATTCCTAGCAAAAAAGAGATCTTTAACTTGCATGGCAATAGCCATACACGGGACATACATTTTACTTGTCATCCGAACGAGGCCGTATTTTTGTGAAAAATACTCACCAACCCCGAAGCCGCCAATAGATGCATCTGCATTCATATGACTTTTCAAGATTATTACAATTCTTCCATTTGATTTAATGAAAATAAATGTTTTTCTTATTGATGATTCTTTTTGTTAACTAAGTAACCTTTCCATACATTTATTTAATATATATATATATATATATATATATATATATATATTTAATATATAGAGTACCTTTAAATACATCTACATATAGTTTGTTAATGAGAATTTGTATTATGCCCATGTCCACCAAGATGACATTTTTTCTCAGCAATACACACAAACACACACACACACACACACACACACACACTATATATATATATATATATATATATATATATATGTGGCTTTCCGTGTGTCTTCTTCAAACCTTCCTTTCTTTTGCTTTGCCTATCTAGCTTAACGAAAATTATACTGTGGAATTTACGAAGATGAAACGAAACACAGCAATTTCACGAAACACCTATACATCCAAAAACATCTTTTTTTCATACTAAATCATTCAGTTTACAGTTTAAGTTCATACAGAAAATTATTATTTCTAACGATTACCTAAATACTGAAATTATCCTTACCTACTCTTTGTAAACAGGTACAAAATCTTTTTTAGTTTATGCGTGGATAATTCATCTATCTTTGACTACCTCGTACGTGAGTATAATTGGCTAATTATGCCCCCACAGATAACGAATTAAAGTCAAAACGCTTCGAACTTTGACCTCAAAATTTTTTGCAAACTATTCATTTCACAAATAATAAAAAATGAGAACTTATTTTAAATCTAATTTACCAATATTCAAATATTCTTATCAGTTACAAACAAAGAAATCTAAAATTTATATTTATGGCTATTTTCAAAGAGCGCTTATCAAAATCTCCTTACTATTTCCATCAACGATATTAAATCGTTCCTGGTTCTTGTTTAAATTGACGTTAAAATCTCAGTGTACAAGATTATCCATATTATTTTGAATCTCCATTTGACGTTCGAACATTAGTTTGCAAGGTACACCTTTATTGTAAATTGTGGAACGCCTATGAGATTGATAACAAATCATTCAAAACGTATTTATTTCATTTTATACAGTAATTTAAATTGCTCACATTCGAAGAATTAATTCTTTACTCAAAGTTACATGCTAAATGTAAATTACTGTAAACACGCCGAAATTAATCTTTACTCAGACTTACATAGTCGATTTCGTAAAATTGAATCACGAATGTTACATATTTTGTTTGGCTTAGGAAAGAACGAATCTTTGATACAGTTTTGATATATACAAAAACTATGTTTATTCGTCATTTTCCAGCACATTCCCGATTTATTTAGAAGCATTAGTCACCGCTGTTGTAGGAATTTACACTATTTTCGCGGTTTTAACAATCCTTTTATGTTACGTAATTCGTGGCAGTCCCTGTTCGGGCGCCAAAGTTATGCTACGTTGGCTCGTAGCCGTGCGTAACAAAAAGAAAATCAGAGAAAAAAAAATAACCGGGCTCAATCGGAGAGTAGGGGGGGTTGTAGAAAGCAGACCAACCTACCATGTACGCGGCCGTAAGGAGTTAGTGATAATACCTGCAATAAAAAAAATTAGTTAAGCAAACCTGAAAAAAGAATAAGCATAGCAGCAATGAAACGTCTAAGTTATTCAGTACTTTGCAGAAGGTAAATAAAAGAAACTGTTTAGATAAACTATATAATATAACAACGGTAAAAGCAATACAGAAAAATGTTTCGTACAAAGTGAGGTAATATTGGGGAGTAGCAGAAACGTTTCCTCACACACCAATTAAACATAAATCAGACAAAATGTTAAAAAAATAAATAGGTAGGACACAATTGATATGAGTAATTCAGTAAATAAATAGGTAAGACACAATTGACATGAGTAATTCAGTAAATAAATAGGTAAGACACAATTGGTATGAGTAATTTAGTAGTATTGATTTTTCTTTCTTTCTTCTTTTCTGTTTTAAAATAGCATGCAAGTCTATTGTAAAAGGTATCAGAACGACAAAGATATGGTAAAGCAACGGATAGATATTTAAAGTAATAACCAGTAGGAAATAGTTCAACTTACAAAAGTCCTTCAACAACGCTTCCTTGCAACGGAAGGGTGGGATTCAACGATGTCCTGCACTAACGAAGCACTTCACCCTTGACTGTGAGGTGTTGATGGAACTTAGCACACGTTACACTAATCACACCTACGTATTTCACTGGGGTTAGCAGCAGACATTATCACGCGTCGGAACTATGTAGCCTTGATAAATTTCTTGGTAATTCTATTTCCTAAGACAATCATTTCGAAATATTCTGAAGCACTAGTTTAATTTCAACTGGGACCAAAGGTATATTATTTTCATAAACATCCCAAAAAATAGTGAAAAATTTCAAGCAATACCTTTGTAAGCCGGTAATCTGTTATATTTCAACAATAACGAAATTTGCGCAAGCAATGATCTAGTTTAGATTCTTTGTTGTTAGAAAATTCAGAAACTACAGTATCACTGTATTTAAACAATCCAAAGTATGCGCCACTCCGAAAAGAAAAAAAAAGCCCGCGAAACCAGATCGCACACACAGTTTCAATATCAAAAGACAAAACAACTAAAAAGAACCATAATGGGTAAAGCACGTGTATCACTTAAGTGCGTCCGTCAAAAGGTTCCGTAAAACACTTTTGTACAGTTAATATACAATTTTTATTTCACAAGAAAACAACTAAAAAGATCGTGCCGTGCTCGTACATGAACAATACGAAAATTAAATCCCGCATTAATTCTCACTAGTCAAAGCAAAGAGGAAACAGTATTTTTAACGTACTTAGTAATATCGGAATCAAAAACAAAACACGACTCCTCGTCTGTTTATTCAACTCGTTCTATTACAACCGCTTATCGTATCTTATCTAGACTTGTTAATAACATCAGAAACCTCCAAAACGTGAACGCCGCAATCATATATAATAATTAATTACAGCGGTTTATCGTTTCCGATAAGTTGGAAAGCAATTTACGAATAATCCACATAAGGAACAAAATTTATATTTACGGCAAGACAAGAACGATGCAATCTATAATTAACTTCAGCATAATTAACTTTTACCTTACAAAATATCAAATATTTGATACACATATTCTGTGCTAAGTTTGTTATCTACTCAAAGGCATTAACACTTTGTGGTTCGCTTATCTACACTAATATTTTTCCCACATTTAAATATTATTTTATTATTACATTAATTAGACTAGACTTTGAAGCAAAACATTATTTACACTTAACTTAAAATGTCAAAATATACATGAGGAACACCATCAAATTAACAACAATAAATATCAAATACAGAAACAGCAATTTGCAGAAATGCATTTATAAATTGGGAAACAGCGTAAAATGTTAACCTAAAAAAATGCCCGTTACAAATTCCCCCCTAGCAAAATAAAGACGTCGGAGTGAAAGAAAAAAAGAAAAACGACAGACGGAACCAAACAAAAAAATTATTTTTATCCGGTTCGAAGGACCAACACCAGTATAAGAAAAGGAACATTTTTTTTTTTGAAAAGAAGACAAAGTCATCCATCGTAACCAACAACGACAGAATAGGTAAAGAAAGCATTAAGTAAACACCCAATGAGGATTAAAGGTCTTAGCTACTTTCAAAGGCGTCAAAAGACGGATGTCTCCAAAAAGGGACATTTCTGTTTTCCACCTCAAAGAAAAGTTTTGGCTTCCCGCGAAGAAACCAAGAGGAAAGAAAAAAAAACGAGAAAGAAAACTCGTAGCAAACCAACTAGACGACACAACTGTCAACCTCAAGTGTGCAGCAAAGAAAAAACCACGACAAAGAAAAGGACAAACGCAAGCTAGTACACCATCTAGAATACTTCCAACTGAGGTAACACAGATTCGTATGAAACGATTACTCAAGCAGAGTATGGCTAACAGACCTACAGAAGCGACCAAGTCGAAATTCCTAAAGGAAAAGAAAATAGATCTGAAGCCTACCTCAAAGAATGGATGTAGAAAGCGACTATAATAGTCAAATAGTGGACAAATGGTAGAACTAGCCAGCAGAAAAAGTCACGGGATGAGCTAGCTACAAATATATGAATAGGAATACGAAACAACAAACGGACTCGACAAGGAAAACGAAAAACTATACCAATCCAATCAGAACCAACACACAAAAAAAATTCCGGCTCGAAGGACCAAAATGTCAGACAAAACTAAGAGTAAAGAAATCCACAGGGAAAGATAGGTAAGTAGTAGCAATCGAAGAGGACCAAGGTGTAAAGGCATAAACGCTGCCAAATTCGTCAAAAGACGGATGTCTCTTTAGAAAAGAAACAGCACAGTTTCCAACCTCAAGAAATTGATTTCTCGCGTGCAAAAATCAAAAGAAAAGAAAAGTAGCGAGGAAGGAAACCCACAGCAATAGCCAACATAAGACACAAGTGTCAAGCCTCAAGTAAGCTAGGGAACGACAAACGGAAAACCGGGAAAGCAACGAAAGGCCTCAACTGTGGCATCAAGAAGGAAAAAAAAAGTCGCATAATACAACCAGACAAGAAAAGTAATCTGCTAATAGACCCAAAAGTCGACTAAGTCGTGATCCCTAAAGGACAGAAAGTAGGCCTAAAGAGCAACTACCACAGGAGCAGATAGAACGAGTGATCGAAGTCAGTACATCCACTAACCGCAAAGAAAACCAGTCAGGGGAAAAAAATGGACAGGAATGTGGAATGAAAGAAAACCCGGAAAGAGTAGAAGAAAAAAAAATAAAAGTCATCACACCATACTACGAAATATGTCAAATATCACAGATAAAGCTAATGAGTTGAAGTAATCGTATAACGCAGGGGGACGATTGGATTACGGACGAAATTTGCGGCGCTTGCGTCGCCAAAAGGACAACAGATCTAGATCGGGGACATTAGGATTATATTTAAGTGAGGTAGCGAAAGTGACGTGAAGAAAAGAAAGAAAAAGGTGGTGTGAAGAAAACTTGGGCGCCAGTGTTTTCCAGAACCAAATTATCAGCGAAAACACAACTCTGATAATTGACAAAACAAAAAAAAAGAATTAAAATCAAAGAATTTCAATATAGGGAAGAAAAAAAATTCAAAAATACACCAGAAAAAAATAATGCCAAAAAATATCAAGGTCATAAGAAAAAATTTAAAAAAAATCAGGAGCAAATCAAAAAAAAAATCGAGGCCAAAAAAAAACGAGCTCCACGTTGGGCGCCAAAAATTTTATTTCACGTTATTCGTGGCAGTCCCTGTTTGGGCGCCAAAGTTATGCTACGTTGGCTCGTAGCCGTGCGTAACAAAAAGAAAATCAGAAAAAAAAAATGACCGGGCTCAATCGGAGAGTAGGGGGTGTAGAAAGCAGACCAACCTACCATGTACGCGGCCGTAAGGAGTTAGTGATAATACCTGCAATAAAAAAAATTAGTTAAACAAACCTGAAAAAAAAAGAATAAGCGTAGCAGCAATGAAACGTCTAAGTTATTCAGTACTTTGTAGAAGGTAAATACAAGAAACTGTTTAGATAAACTATATAATATAACAATGGTAAAAGCAATACAGAAAAATGTTTCGTACAAAGTGAGGTAATATTGGGGAGTAGCAGAAACGTTTCCTCACACACCAATTAATAAATCAGACAAAATGTTAAAAAAATAAATAGGTAAGACACAATTGATATGAGTAATTCAGTAAATAAATAGTTAAGACACAATTGATATGAGTAAATCAGTAAATAAATAGGTAAGACACACATGGTATGAGTAATTTAGTAGTATTGATTTTTCTTTCTTTCTTTTTTTCTATGTTTTAAAATAGCATGCAAGTCTATTGTAAAGGTATCAGAACGACAAAGATATGGTAAAGCAACGGATAGATATTTAAAGTAATAACCAGTAGGAAATAGTTCAACTTACAAAAGTCCTTCAACAACGCTTCCTTGCAACGGAAGGGTGGGATTCAACGATGTCCTGCACTAACGAAGCACTTCACCCTTGACTGTGAGGTGTTGATGGAACTTAGCACACGTTACACTAATCACACCTACGTATTTCACTGGGGTTAGCAGCAGACATTATCACGCGTCGGAACTATGTAGCCTTGATAAATTTCTTGGTAATTCTATTTCCTAAGACAATCATTTCGAAATATTCTGAAGCACTAGTTTAATTTCAACTGGGACCAAAGGTATATTATTTTCATAAACATCCCAAAAAATAGTGAGAAATTTCAAGCAATACCTTTGTAAGCCGGTAATCTGTTATATTTCAACAATAACGAAATTTGCGCAAGCAATGATCTAGTTTAGATTCTTTGTTGTTAGAAAATTCAGAAACTACAGTATCACTGTATTTAAACAATCCAAAGTATGCGCCACTCCGAAAAGAAAAAAAAAGCCCGCGAAATTAGATCGCACACACAGTTTCAATATCAAAAGACAAAACAACTAAAAAGAACCATAATGGGTAAAGCACGTGTATCACTTAAGTGCGCCCGTTAAAAGGTTCCATAAAACACTTTTGTACAGTTAATATACAGTTTTTATTTCACAAGAAAACAACTAAAAAAAATTGTGCCGTGCTCGTACATGAACAATACGAAAATTAAATCCCGCATTAATTCTCACTAGTCAAAGCAAAGAGGAAACAGTATTTTTAACGTATTTAGTAATATCGGAATCAATAACAAAACACGACTCCTCGTCTGTTTATTCAACTCGTTCTATTACAACCGCTTATCGTATCTTATCTAGACTTGTTAATAACATCAGGAACCTCCAAACGTGAACGCCGCAATCATATATAATAATTAATTACAGCGGTTTATCGTTTCCGATAAGTTGGAAAGCAATTTACGAATAATCCACATAAGGAACGAAATTTATATTTAAGGCAAGACAAGAACGATGCAATCTATAATTAACTTCAGCATAATTAACTATTACCTTACAAAATATCAAATATTTGATACACATATTCTGTGCTAAGTTTGTTATCTACTCAAAGGCATTAACACTTTGTGGTTCGCTTATCTACACTAATATTTTTCCCACATTTAAATATTATTTTATTATTACATTAATTAGACTAGAATTTGAAGCAAAACATTATTTACACTTAACTTAAAATGTCAAAATATACATGAGGAACACCATCAAATTAACAACAATAAATATCAAATACAGAAACAGCAATTTGCAGAAATGTATTTACAAATTGGGAAACAGCGTAAAATGTTAACCTACAAAAATGCCCGTTACAAATTAGTGTCAACCTGTGATTTGTATTCATCATAAAACGTGCGGTTTATCCTTTGCTAATGCACGGAGTTAATGTTTGCTGTATCTTTTTTCATATTGTATTATAGAAAGCTATTAAAAATATTTTTTATCTATTTTATTGCATTCTAATGTTTGCGCGGGTTCCTCGAACCGGCGTTTATTGATTAATTAATTATACAACTTTTCTTAGTAATTGACGTATTCTCCTATTGTGTCCGAAAATTCTAGTATTAAGGTATTATTTTTAAACGAGAATAAATATTTTTAAATAATATATCTCTACGCACGGAAGATTATTTTTAATTAATAAGGGCTTTGTTCCCATGCTTTGTAAATATAATAAATTTATATTTTATGCGTATATTTTTTACACAGAAAATTTATTACATGAATGATTTAAGCTCGCAATTGCTTTGCATCCTAATAAAAGTTTTAGTATTTTTTTAAAACGCGGTTTTAGGTACCTTTAACAAGAATAAATATCTTTAAAATCTACATACCAAAATATGCTTTTATTTTAATGCTAATAAAATGAAACGCTTTTTTAGGCTACGATTAATTCGCACAAGCTATCTCGCTCGGCTGAAAAGAATTGATTTAACAATGGGGCTTTTAAGTTTATTAATATGTATATTGCTGTAAATATTTGAATACAGCCGCTCTTGCCAATATTAGGATGCTTTCTTAATAAAAATTGCGAATTTGTAACTTTTTCTCTTTGACTTGCTCAGTGACAAAGATGTAGTAGATTTGGCGAAAATGAAACGGAACAAGATAGCCTCAAGAAACATTTATGAACAATCCACTATACATTCAACAACATCTTTCTGTTGCACACATTATCTAAATAATCTACCTACATGCACAGACATAAATGACGCTTACAGATGCAATTTACAAGTTTAGAAGGAAAAATTATCTTATCACTTCTTACATATTAAAACAATCTTCACCTTATCCTTGCTAATAATTAGAGCACCTACAATACTTTATGTGTAAGTCACAAAATTCTCTTTAAAATTTTCTAGATAATTTACATATCCTTGTATTTACCCTGTCTGTTATAATTAGTCAATGACCCTCGGCAGAAAATTTTGTAAAGGTCAGAATTGCTTAAATAAATTATTCATTGACAAATATGCAAAATAAAAAGCTTCTTCCAGTTTAATCTACTTAATAATACTGAAATATCTTTTTAGGTTAGAAAACAAAGTTATACTTGCAGTTTGGATCGTTGAATTCTTTCTTACAACTATCTGTTTTCGATTATAAAAACATCGTTTCCACTGGAACTAACTGTATTGAAAAATTCTTGGTTCCAAAATTTTTAAGAGCTACATTATAATTAATTCTTCATCTGTCGAAGTATACGGTTTTGAAAGCATATTTATTTTTAATAGATTAAAATTAGCGTGTGGATCTGATCTGCGATATGTTGTTCGTGTTGTGGATCAACACCTTTTTGTTGTCCTCATTCGTCTATCACTGCTCTGCTTGGTTGAACCAGTATTTGAGTGCAGTGACCCCTCGTTTTCCATAAATTACTTCGTGCTTGTTTATTTTATATGCCATGAATCTCGCAACTCAAAATTGTACTAGAATTGTACTAAAAATATAATTGTCGAAGCTGATTTGAAATATTATATTGATCTAGATTTGAATTATTCTTGTCGACACATACTTGAAATATTATTATCAACGCAACTTGAAATATTATTATCGACGCAACTTGAATTATTCAGAAATACACCACAAAGTTGAAGTATTCAGAAATGTACCACAAATTTGAAATGTTATATCGACCCAAATTTGAAACCCTATTATTATAAATATTCAGTTTAAATAAATTACCCAAATTCTACTCACGTTTTCTATAAAAACGGCAAAAAAAACTCTTCGTAATCGTTGCACTATTATCACTGTAACATACACTTGATGTTCTATTTTATTTATTCGCTGTGACATAAACTTGATATTCTATTTAAATTACGCGTGACTTTCTGGTTAACAGTGACGCAGCTTCAGCGTGTATGAGTTATGAACTGAATTGTGTTATCACTGCTCTGTGTTATATAGGCTCTTTCCCCTTACATGTTGGCTGGGTTTTCAAGCAGTCTTGCAGATTATCTCAACCAACCGGGCCCTGACTTCAACATTCCCTGCATTTTCTGATGTAACTTATTCGGTTTTCCGTGTAATATTTATTTGCTATTGATACATTATCTTTGTCAGATATTCAACTTTAAGTTTGTTGTTTTGTATAGAAATTGCCTTTTGGATAATTGAACAAAATAAATGATGTAACTTCAATGTTGTTTTCGTTTATGTATTTTTATGCGTGTTTGAAACTGCGATCTTTTATCAAAAATGGCTATTGCTTCAGCGTAATTGCATAAAGCTTTGTTAGGTTTTATCTTTTATTTTCGGCGTCTTTATTTTATAAATTGTAGAACACTTCTCAATTACATGTACAATCATTTTTTCTGAATACGCGTTCTATTGTTGAAAGATATGCTCACTGGCATTACTAAAATTAATAACGGTTTATATACAGAGTGTTAAATGCTTGCTATTTACATAATGTATGAATTACCTATTTTTCTGCTAAATACGCGTTCTATGATTGTAAGATATGCTTACTTGCATCGTATAAAGTTAATTACGGTCTATATACAGGGTGTTAAATGCTTGCTATTTACATAATGTATGAATTACTTAATTTTCTGCTAAATAAATGCAGTTTTCTGATTCCTATTGCAATTTATGGTTACTACACGACCCTTGCTACTCAATACACCTGTAAACAACCCCTTATCACAGCAATATATATATATATATATATATATATATATATATATAAACACGCAGACACGTAGATAGGTGCGCACGTACGTATGCACATACGCATGCACCCACCTAACTACACACACACACACACAATGGTGCGCAGATAGGTTTAATGTTGGAAACTTCTTATAAAATCTATGAATAATATTTATTAATTAAAAATAATCTTTACTTTAAAATTACAGTGGATTCCTCGTTAATCGCTGCGTGCATAATTTTGAATAATCAATTAATTAATGGAAAGACTAATTGTTTGCAGTGATAAGTGGCAATAAATGTTTTAAAAATAGCAGTTCTATCGAAGTCTTTGCGCCTACTAACAGAATCTAGAATTTTGCTTATTATCATCTTATAACTACATTTTGTACTCTCCTTTATCTTCCGTCTTTAACGGGTACGTTACTAAATTAGTGATAGCGCCTTCAACTTGGTAAGCTTCCAGTTGAATATATTTACGCACGAATTTTATTTATTATTTGTGAACGGTGCACCTCCGGCTTGTATATAGGTATGATGAAATTAAAGAAATAAATAACTGTTGATTAACTGTGCACTGATAATAATCTTTCTTTTTATTATACAATTGTAAAATTATAGAATTAAAGCAATGTGTTATTTTATCAATTTGAAGGTAATTTCTATTCGTAGATATTTTATTTGTATTTGACGAGTGATAGAGATAATGAAACTTTTTAATTTGTGTTATAAAAATAACAAAACGGTACAGAGCTGTGTTCAAATAGTTATGAAATTTGATATCTAAATCAATATACGGTTTTATGAAATTCACGGTGAATTTAATAGTGCTTTAACTAATTACAGTAAGCTAACTGATATTGTCGGACACACACATACTGTTTATTTGTTCGTCGTTATATTAATGTTGTGTTGTTTTTCAGGTTTTAGGGTGGTTAGATTAAAACGATTGTCAACATGAAAATGCTATTTATTCAGTTATGCTACATTTGAGAAGAAAACAAATAAACTGAAACAATTCAGAATCATCAAAACACTCCAACTTCATATTTTGAAGCACATTTACATAACAATTGACAATCTAAATTAACCTTTAACATACACAAACTGCTTTTATTAAATTAAATTTCTGCTTGACTGGTTCACTAGAAACCTCCCCCACTTTATAACATCTACTTCCTATCAATATAAACCCTAGAAGTGCACTTATATAAAAAAAGTTTGTAGAAATTATAAATAGAATGAAAAACAAATATATTGATTTGTAAAGCTTTTGAAATGGATAATATGACGGGTAATGACAACAGGAAGGGAATTACTGTTAACCATGAACGTGCAACCTTTCCATTAAACCTGTTTGTTACATTGAAGTTATGAAATCGAGGGAGAAATCATATTGCAGTTGTGGCAATATGAGAACATTTTAATGGCTCGGTTCTAAATAACGGAAATAGCTTACCATATTTGATTACTCGTAGCCGAATACTATTGCTATGTTCGATGGAATGTATAAAGCCACTCGCGTAAAAATGAGTAATCGCATTAATATGTTATAGCGATAGCTGTAAATTGAGTAGAAAATAAGACCAGTCTATAAAAGGCGTTTATGTCAAGTAGGCGTCAGAGATTAGTTATTTTTACCACTCTATTTGCATTGACAAACCATAGCGTTGTATTTTTTAAATTTTTTTTAACTGTTCGGCATATATATATATATATATATATATATATATATATATATATATTGCTGTGGTACTTGCTCTGAAAAGTAGTCCTTGCGTTGGGAGCCATAAATATGCAGTGGAAGTTCTAAAATCGAGCCCTATCAATGGGCTGTCATACATTTTTTCTGAAAAAAAGATTCCAATATCTCTGGAAAAGCTCCCCTAAATCAGCATAACACGGCTAGCTCTGCTTCCAGCTTCTTCAGAGATACTTACCTATCATATGCTTACTCTCTCTCTCTCTCTCTCTCTTACTTAGACTACTAATAAAAATTGCCACTCAAATAATTCAACAAAACATACAACCTTTTTATTCATACAAATCAAAAATTTACGTCGCCAGCTCAATATTTACAAAATCGGATATAAACATCTTCATAAAATTTTACAGTATCAACCATTAAATCTTTTAAATTTAATGACTTTAATTTATTTCATCATTTTTATATACAGTTCAAGTAGATGGGCCCGTCGTGCCACCCTAAATTCATTTTTATTCTGCTCTATTTTGAGCTCAGTATAACCCAGTTACTCTAAATGCTTTTAAACCTTGCATTTTTGTTTAACATAAAGCTAAACACCCGTTTACTCCTTACAACAACATTTTATATCATTAATAAACATTTTTAAATAATCAATAAGAATTGTCCTGTACATATACCCCTTTAAATGAGTTTCATGGTAATAAATTACACCCTTAATAAGTCAAAACACTCAAGCACAAGATATCACCACAAATGTTTAAGCAAAAGCAAGAAATTAATTTTCTTTACTTGTATTAAATTTCGTCCATCGCTACCTCTGAAAATGTGTACCAAAAACCCTTGTCGTTGTGTCCATATACTTTGTGATTATGCCTGGATCCAACTGATCCCCACTCACTATCCAAATCTCTGCAACCACCTGTAATAATGCTACCCGGATAATTGTCTTAACCAAACTTAACCTTCCATACCACTACACTTTACGCATACTAGTTAAGCTTTTCGATTCGCTTACCAAAGTACCATTCTATCATTTGATTGTATCGTGTAGTAACAGCACCTTTGCTACGCCATCACCCACTTGTGTAAATCACCGTTAATACAATTCCGGTACGTTACCAACAGCTTTATACATTTTAAAATACGATGTTGTATGCTACTTCAACGAATAAACAACAATCAGTACAAACTAAGAGCACGTAATATAAATAAGATCTAAGAGCAAGAGAGCTTTAATATTTCTCCCAGTGTATTTATACGCTTTTCAATACCCCTCACGGAACTTCTTTTCATCGGAAAGCTTATTTTCTAAAACTGATTCTTAAAATTTTGTTCGTAACGAACTTCAACGTCTGAAAAATTCCAAGTTCATCGTGCTGTTACTTTGAAATTTGTTTAATAACATCAACAGACGCGAGCTTCTCAAAACTAGTAGCCTTCGACTAATGATATTGCTTTCCTTCGTTATAACGTTCCACCTCCTAGCTACCTTTTTTCGTTTCATCCATATTTATTGTCTCTTTTAGAACCCCTGTCAAGCTACAGAAAATCGATATTGTTGTTGGCCTTCAAATCTCCCTTGTAATTTAGACATGTGTTGTAACCAACGTTTTCTTATACGTGTTCTCTGTCTGTTTTACATTATAGATCTTTCATTTCACATAGTCTTTAAAGTAGTTGCTATTTTAGCAGCTTGTCGGACCGACCGTTACAAATAATTCTATAGAAATTCTGTGTTAACGTATATTTCAGTTCTTTGAACTTGACTTTTAACTAACAGGTGCTTCTTCAAAGCAACTTGTGCGTTTAAAATAATAATTCCAAGTTTTACCACATCTTAGGATTTGTATAACGAACGTTTGGTTTATTTAAACGGATATATGCGTTTAAATTATTAATTTTCTATACTCAAAAGCTGCGTTTCTTATCCCATGCGCTTGATTTAAACTATTACAACTAATTATGCGTATTCTTGAGTTTTCATGTACCTAAAAGCTTCCTCCCTTTATGCAATTTTTACATTCCAATTTAAAAATAGAAAAATATTTTAATAACCGTTTGTTTCCCTATCTAAACTGATTAATTTGGCGCGTAAATAAATTGTTCCTATTTCCTAAATACACAGTTGTTAAAATTTATTATCTAGACCTATATACCCTTCTTAACCTATAATTTCCACGACAATATATATATATATATATATATATATATATATATATATATATATAACACACACTCACACATACACACATATATATATATATATTTTGTGGATTTAAAGGGGTAAATCAGTGTGAAACAATAAAATTTTCAACAACCCTGTATATAGAAAACGGCCTATTAATTACGCGCAAAAATTAATTTAATTCATTTAGGGGAACGGACAAATATTAGGATATTTTTATATTTAATAATTGAAATGTTAAGATCACAGGAAGAAATAAAGCTTCAAAGCAACTAGAAGTTCAAGGATACGCATAATTAACCATAAGTTATTTTAATTCAACACGTATAAGCAAAAGGGAACGTGCTGCGTAAGAAAATCAATAATCCCAAGGCAATCGTATTCGTTGTAAAAGCCAACGTCAGTTTTATCAGATAGGAAAAAATAGAAGTCTAGGAATTGTTATGTTTAAAACGGTCGATAATTAACAGAAACACCTGCATTTTAAAAGGTTACATTCAAAGAAGTCGAGCGTATGTTAAGATAGGATTTCATAGAAAATATTTTCAACCGTCAGTTTGGTATAAACAACTAGGGTAACAAACACCTTAAGAAGCGAGGGAAATGCACAATCGGTTATATACAACAGATAGAGACAGATACAAAACAAGCAACGAATTGAAATGCACGTACAATATACACGTGGAGTTGAAATAGGATGTTATCAATATCGATTTTCTGTAACTTATGTGGGGTTTTGAACGAGACAGCAAACATGCGTAAGACAGAGATAAATAGAGTTTAGGCGGAGTTTGTGACGGCAGAGAATTTTCTCATTGGTTGAAGGCGGACAGTTTTTCAAACGTATGCACACGCGAAGGTCGAAAGCGAATTCGGAGTATACGGCACGTAGAACGGAGCTAATTTTACAAATTTCAAGACGGTTATATTCGCAATTTTTGGAGTTAGATTTGAAAATAAGCTTTTCAAAGGAAGCGCGTTTACTAGAGGGGTTTTTAGAAGAATATAAATACCCTAGCTACATTATTAACGCTCTCTTCTCTTCTTTTCTATTTTCGATTACTTCGATAAAGTGCTGAATGCCGATTCAGACCAACATAACAGTAAAACTTTCTGTGAGTATTTTATGTGATTATGTTACCGTAAATAGATGGTTGCAATTAAAACGTATATAAATTTAGAGTTTTGTCTTTAAGAGAGTAAACAATTTGTTAACAGATTTTAATGTTGACAAACAAAAATCCATTAAACGGAAGCATGTTATATGGTGGTAAGCAACACAAGTAATCGAGTTTGTATGCATGATATATGGAATGGTACTGTGAGACGAGGCGCATAGCTTACATTTAAAAATATTTGGAAGCATACAGGGTGTTTCATAATTCAGGGCATATTAAACTTATATTTTTTAAATGGAACACCCTATATATTATTACATTTTGAAAAGCCCATAAAAAGAACTTTAATTTGATATAAAATTGTATCTGTCTATTCCTTTTAGTTTTTGAGATATTCAACTGTTTTTAGAAAAAATGACCCGAATTGGATACATTGCCACTGCACTAATACACAACTTATGTTAATTTTCAAGATGCAGAAAATTTTACCATATACCATAGTATATTTGTAAATATCATTTTTTTGAAATTTCTACCCAGTATACAGGGTGTGTCAGGTTTCGCAAAATGCAATTTTTAAATTTTTTTTTAAATGGCACCCTACTAATTTTATTACTACAATGGATAGTTCATTAAGTGTCCTTTCATTTTTGTTAAGCATTCCCTATACCTAAATTCACTACTTTCTGAGATATTTTTGATTTTCTTCAAATTTTATGAATGTTTTTAATTTACATAACTAAAAATAACTTACTATTGGAGAATATTATAAAACAATTAATACATTTTGATTAACAATCAACTACAGTTATCCAATAACAATTTTCACTAAAGACATAACAACCCACAATAATACGCTATCAACAGAATTCTGCCAGATCAACAATATGCATTTTATAGAAAATGTTCAAACAGGAAATCAGGCAGGCTTTGAAAAAAATAACTATTACATGTAAAGTGTCATTTAGGTTTATTAATTGTAGTGTGTTGTCATGTTTGTTATTAATGCAGTTGACTTGACGTTCAATATGGTAAGACTCTAGATAAAGTCTCCGTTTGTAACCATCTTCTCGTTCTAAAATTTCAACGTCATCGTAATTAGGAGAGTGGTGGGTTAGGTGGACATGTGAGGATAAAGCGCAACAAGATTCACCAACTTTGGCATCACTACGGTGTTGGGTGAGGCGATTACGCAGCCATTGTTGAGTTTGGCCAACATATGAGCTTTTGCAACTACAAGTAATCCTATAGACAACGTTACTGATTAAAGATTTTGGAGTTTTGTCTTTAAGAGGAGTAAACAATTTGTTAACAGATTTTTGATGTTGACAAACAATGAAAGTGCCAGGTATTTTTAAAATTTTTTTTAATTGAGGAGTAAGGCGTTGAATATACGGAAGCATTTTATATATGACGGTATTCTGTCTGTCTTGGCTTGGACGATAAAAAGTACCATTAATGCATCTCAAAATTAATTGTTTTGGATAGCCATTATTAAGTAACGTGGTAATTAGATCCCTATAGTTCTTATTTTAAATTCAGGTTCAGATAAAGAATCAACTCTGTGTTTTAGTGTCAGAATGGTGTTTACCTTTGTTTAAAAGAATGGTCAGAAAATAATTGATGTACCTACCAGAGTAAGTAGGTTTCTTATAACAGTCGAATATTAACCGGTTATCATTATTTCTAATAACAAGAGTATCAAGAAACGGAATCTTTTTATTAATTTCTAACTCGACGGTAAATTGTAAATGAGGGTTGAAATTATTGAATACCATCAATACCTCATCAACTTTTCCCTCTGGAATAGAACAAAGAATGTCGTCCTTTCTATCTGAAATTTTACAACGGTCTTTCCCTTTGGTAGGTTGCAATACCATTGATAGTTTTCAGTTTGTTGACTCATATAGAAACTTTCAGTTACCGCCCAACCACATACTTATCTCTTTAGATGTGACTTCACTTTGCACGAACATTCCTTTAGAGTTGGTTACTCATATCGTTGAATTGAAATGGAACATTATTTCTCAGAATTGCAAAATCACTAAACAAATGTTTTTGGCTACGTTAAATCTTGTTTTTAAAAATACTTATTTTATTTTTCGGGGAAAATACTACCTTCAAATTTTCGGTACTCCGATGGGGTCGCCTTTATCTCCTGTTATCGCCCAGCTGGTCATGGATCATTTGTTAGATTTAGTTACCCCCAATTTGTCCTTTCAATTTCCTTTTTTGGTCAAGTTTGTTGACGACATTCTTTGTTCTATTCCAGAGGGAAAAGTTGATGAGGTATTGATGGTATTCAATAATTTCAACCCTCATTTACAATTTACCGTCGAGTTAGAAATTAATAAAAAGATTCCGTTTCTTGATACTCTTGTTATTAGAAATAATGATAACCGGTTAATATTCGACTGTTATAAGAAACCTACTTACTCTGGTAGGTACATCAATTATTTTTCTGACCATTCTTTTAAACAAAAGGTAAACACCATTCTGACACTAAAACACAGAGTTGATTCTTTATCTGAACCTGAATTTAAAAATAAGAACTATAGGGATCTAATTACCACGTTACTTAATAATGGCTATCCAAAACAATTAATTTTGAGATGCGTAATCGCCTCACCCAACACCGTAGTGATGCCAAAGTTGGTAAATCTTGTTGCGCTTTATCCTCACATGTCCACCTAACCCACCACTCTCCTAATTACGATGACGTTGAAATTTTAGAACGAGAAGATGGTTACAAACGGAGACTTTATTTAGAGTCTTACCATATTGAACGTCAAGTCAACTGCATTAATAACAAACATGACATTCATAATTTATTTACTAGTTATGCTCTATTATATAGTTTCAATAGATATAAGTGATCTAATAGTGTATCTTAGATTTTATAATGAAATGGGTCTTTAAATTTATGTCTTTGTAATAGTTGGATATTAAGTTTTTTGTTTGTTATCTATCACCTGGCGAATTTATCAACTCTGCTGTAGAACAAACCCACTTTGCTGTTGGAGTTTCTTTAATTGTTAGACGTTAGTTCTTAGTCTGTGTTTGTCCGTATTGTATGCTGTTTGTAGTCTTAATTTTATCTTTACATTTTATTTTTACATTAAATGTTATTACTATTTATTTGGGATCCTCCTTTATGTTAAATCAGTACATGTATTAACATCAAATTGTGTGTAAGTTTCTTAATTTTAATTAGGTTAATGACTGTGTTTTCACTCATAATTTTTAAATTTTAGATCTTGATAAAGACTTTATATAAGTCGAAACGTAGATTTCACAATAAATGATTATTTCATAATAGTTATTTTTTGGTTACGAACGACAATCCCACGAAATACTACCATCAACGTCGCTATATATATATATATATATATATATATATATATATATATATATATTGCTGTGTTACTCGCCTCTGTGTTGGGCAAGTGGACAAATTATAGCTGTGACATTATGGAATTACTATCATACCTTTCTTTTTCTTTTGGCTTTGCCTGAATAGCTTAACGGAAATTTTACTGAGGAATTTGCAAAATGAAATGAAACAGCAATCTCAAGAAACACATTTTTTTTTAGAGAAAAGGATTTATAAAACAATTTACAGCTTAAGTTTCTACAGAAAATAATTCATACAAGCTACTTAATAATTCTTATTTAATCCTTGTTAAAAATTACAAAATTTTCTTTAATTAATAGCTGATTACCAGGGTTGTAAGTGTGTTTGGCCAAAAACTCTTCACACATAATTTATATAAAATCAAAATGCTTCGAACTTTGACCTCAAAATTTGATGCAAACTACTCGGTTTACAAATAATAAACGTGAGAACTTTTTCTAAATCTGAATTACCAATATTTTAATATTCTTATAAATTACAAACAAAGATATCTAAAATTTATACTTGCAATTCTTATATTCATATAGTGCTTATTAAAAACTCATTTCCAACGTAATTAACGGTATTAACGGTATTTCCATCTTAAATTTCCATTAAAAATGTATCTTCTATCTCTAATTAATTAACTTCAGACTAGCTCTTGTATCGAAGAAGGTTCAGTTTTCTCCGTATATTACAAAACAAATGGTGCTTCATCAAACAATTGAATTTGATAACATCTATGTTTAAAACTACTCAAATGTATAAATTTTATGTCGTAAACTCACTTAAAGCATACAATTCTGGTTTAAACCTTACAAACGAATATTGAATCAAATTTTAAATGAATCTTTACTCAGAGTTACATATCGTTTTGTTCAGCACAGAAAATGACGAATCGAGAATGTATCCTTCTAATCAAGTTCTAGTTTTATATACCAAGTTATCTTTTTACGTCATTTCGTGATCCTTCCTAGAAAATTAGTCACTTGTGCGATGCAATACTAACAAGAATTTACATCGCTTTCGCGCCTTAACGATCCACTTAATGTCAATTTATGGTATACGTTTTATAACAAAACTTGCCGCTTGTCCTTGTCTAATGCGTCTCATTCTATCTTATAGTAACCCGGAAAGCTAGAAATTAATTCTTATCTATTTCTATTGCATCTTAATGTTCCTGCGGATTTTTCAAATAAGGCGTTTATTTATAATTGTCTATTTAATGGTTTTCAAAACATTTCTTAGTATTAAATCAATATCCTGATGCTGATATAAATCAATATCTTGATACAGATCTAAGTTAATATCTTGATACTGATCGAAGTCAATTTCATCCCACATCTAAATTAAATATCTGAATATATTTTTAAAATCACCTCTAAAAAGAAAATATAAAAATGCGTCTAAAAATACGACCAATTAATCAAAAATAAGGACACTCATGGAATCCCAAAGAAACTATAAGCAATAAATAGACGAATGTAGCAAGGAATGCTGAACACAGATACTCTGAGGCAATTCCAGTGACAAGGAAAGAAAAACTCGGGTTAGCGATCTTAAATATTTTATTAGTTAAAGACTGTTCTAATTTTAATATTTGCTATATATTGTATGTCTGTAAGAGTCAACAAAAAGATCATTTGAGAATCTGAAAACAGGGAAATCATCTTAGAACATTCCAAAGTACCTAAAAGTAATTAAAAAGATATTTTTGCTGGCGTTTAGGAAATCATAAATTTAGTAAATGTTAATGTTCTATTCAGTGGCTAAATTTTGAATTTATATAAAATTGTACATATTATTATCAATCACTATATTGTGTAATCTTTGGATTGCTTTATTTAATATTCATTTAAATTTATTTAAACAGTAGAAAGAGTAAGGGTTAAACAATCTTTATCGTCGTATAACAAGCGAAATCACAGCAATTAAAAATAACGTTCAATCATGGGGCTTAATAGGAGTTTTACATCAATATTAATAACGCCCATTCGTAAGGGCGATATTATAGCAAAAAGAATTGCGCGCTAATCGTGAAGCTAGTAAGGGGCATATCACAGCAAAAAAAATTACACCCATCGTAGGGGCTATTTCATAACATAGCAAAAAGAATGAGGCACAACAGGGGCATTCTACAGCTATATATATATATATATATATATATATATATATATATATATATTGTAGTGTATAAGGGAGATACCAAGAGTTCTGAGGGTGGTTTAGTACAAGGTCGTATATGCTAAGCAAAATAATCCACATATTTGATCATATAAACTTAAAATGTATGTTTCCGTATTCTACATATGCTAAAATACCATTCAAAATGGTAGTTGAAATTAAGTGCCAAAAGGTAATATCGAAATGACTAAATGACGTAGTAAGATGTGCAGTGCTCAATGGTTTATACCGAGTTTGAATGTTAAAGGCCTTTGAAAGTACATTTGCCGTCCGGAAACCGGATGCGTCTATGAATGTTTAATATCGATTACGCATCCAGGTTCTAGTGTAATTTATTTTGGTTTTGCATTTTAAATAGAATCAACTTTCGGACAATGTTTGTAAATTCTAAATTATTAGTTATAACAACATCAAATGTGATTGATGAACTGTAATTATTTTGGACCAATGATAGAATTTAATGTGATTTATAAAAATGTAGAAAGGACATGAGCTATGGTATGTGCGACACAAACGTAGTGTGCGAATATTATTGGACGATTTAGTTATGGGGTAGTAGGCGAGAAAAGTTAAAATGGTTGCCGTAGAAAGCAAACAACAGGAGATTATTTTCGAACTTTATTGGTAAAAAGACGTGTTTTTTTTATACTGTGCTAATTTGTAACGATTTTGAAAAAAAGTAAATAAAAGTATTTGTTTCTAAAAGAGTTTTGATTTAATAAAGTGTGGTAAAGAAGCAACAGCGACAAAAGCATAAAGTAAGGATTGGTAATTGTGCGACGGAAAACGACGGATAAGTTAGATTTGGAAAGAGAGTGGTTATATAAAGGAACGGAGTTTGGATTTGGAAAGCAATTTATAGGTAGCAGGACATTGGGAAGATTTATATAAAGGAACGGAGTTTGAATTTGGATAGCGATTTAAAGGTAGCAAGGACATCGGAAGGACATATAAAGGAACAGTAGTTGGATTTGGATAGCGAGTTATAGATTGGTAGCGGAGCAGCGGGCAATTTGTAAAAGGACAGCGAGTAGATTTGGATTAATTAAGAAGAAGCGGACGGATTTATTGAATACACGACGAGCGAGATTAAGGAGAACAATAATTGGTAGAGGATTCGAAGCAGAAATTAGCACAGGGGAAGTTAAAGCACTGGGTATTCAAAATTTTAAATTCGGGTTAATTATTTCAGGTATTGGGGAGCAGCTTAAAATTTCAAGAACGACACCTGGAGGCGGTACAAAATTCAACCAAACAGGACATCAGTGTAAAGACGCATACGGCGACACGGATTTTGAGCCAGCAGTCAGCGCGGCCAACGACGAAGTGTAAACCAGGTGAGCGCTGAAGTATCTTAAACGTCAAAAATAGTCATAAATTTTGGTAGTAATTTAATTTGGCACAAAGCGTCGTTGATCTTAATAGAAATTTTGGCATATACAAAAATACAGTAAAAAATTTAGTACTAAAACAAAAGAGTGCACGTTGGTTGGACTTTGCTTATCTACTTATAACAGAACTCACTATAAGTAGTTAAACACCCTGAGATTAAGAACTTAAATAGTCGAGGCATTGAAATAAATAATTTAATTAAAGAACCAACCAAACGTTGCAAATACGGGGTGTGCGTTAAGTGTGCACATTTCACAAAAGGCGCTACAAAAAGGGGCAAAAAGAGAGTGAGTGACGGACAGTGAGTAGTAATAAAAAAGGGGGTAGTAATCATACAGATAGATAGATAGTGATTAGTAAAATATATATCCTTTTCTTTGGCTTTGGCTGGCTAGCTCAACGGAAACTATACTGAGAAATTTACAAAATGAAATGAAACAGCAATCTCAAGAAACATTTATAAATTTAAAAACATTTTTCTTTCATACAAAAGAATTTATATAACAATTTACAGCTTAAGTTCCTCATCATCATTAGGTCTTCAGTCCTAGAACTGGTTAGACGCGTACCATCATTGTTCCCTATTCTAAACTAACCTACAGATTTCCCTGAAATATGCACAGTTTGCATCTATAACTGTCTGATCTAGGTCTACATCCACCTCTTTTTTCCTGTCTCTGCTTGTAATATATCACATACTACTCCCCAAAAATGCCTTAGAACGTATTCCGCCCTACTATTTCTCTTTTTCTTTAGATAACCTTGTTCCCCTACTATTTCTGTAACTTATTTGTTATTATCTTTGTCTATCCATGCTATCGTTCTCATACATCTGAAGCACAGCATTTCAAAAGGCTGCTACCGTTTTTCTGTCTGCGTTTCAGACTGCCCGTATTTCATAGGCATACTGTGCTGTGCTCCACACATATGCTTTCAACAACTTTCTTCTTATTCTATGTTTGTTGTATTTCCTCATAGGTGCTGTTCTTTGTTGTTAGATGCAGTTCGATCATTTTCTATTGTTTTACCGTATTTTTTACCCTATTTCTCCGACCTTCAATGGTTGTGAAGGAAGGTAAGCAGCCTGTGGCTGCCAAGTTCCCCCCAACACTTAACCATTTACCGATTTAATATACTTATTTTATCTTTTCGCACAGTCAACATTAGTTGTAGGTATATCATCAGATTTATCTGCGCTTATTTTTTCGTCATTAAGTCTTCCGTCTCAAAACTGGTTGGACACGTACCTGCACTTATTTATATTCTGCTTAAGTTCCTACAGAAAATAATTCCTAGAAGTTACTTAATAATTCTTACCTAATCCTTGTTAAAAATTACAAAATCCTCTTTAATTAAGAGCTGGTTACCACGCTTATAAGTGTGTGTGGCCAAAAAACTTTTTACACATAATTTATAAAAAATCAAAATGCTTCGAACTTTCACCTCAAAATTTGATGCAAACTACTCGCTTTACAAATAATAAACATGAAAACTTAATCTAAATCTAAATTGCCCATATTATAATATTCTTATTAGTTACAAACAAAAAAATCTAAAATTTATACTTGCAATTCTTATAGTCATATAGTGCTTATTAAAACTCATTTCCAACGTGATTAACGGTATTAACGGAATTTCCATTAAAAGTGTATCTTCTATCTCTAATCAACTAACTTCAGACTAGCTCTTGTATCGAAGAAGGTTCAGTTTTCTCAGTATATTACAAAACAAATGGTGCTTTATCAAACAATGGCATTTGATAACGTCTATGTTTAAAACTACTCAAACGTATAAATTTTATGTCGTAAACTCACTTAAAGCATACAATTCTGGTTTAAACCTTACATAACAAATGTTGAATCAAATTTTGAATAAATCTTTACTCAAAGTTACATATCGTTTTGTTCAGCAAAGAAAATGACGAATCAGAATGAATCTTTCTAATCAAGTTTTAGTTTTATATACAAAATTATCTCTATGCGTCGTCGTTCGAGGTCCTTCCTTATCCATCTAGAAAATTAGTCACCTGTGTGATGTAATATTCACAAGATATTACATCGCTTTCGCGCTTTAACAACCCAATTAATGTCATGTTCATCGTTTATGTTTCATTGCAAAACGTGCCGTTTGTCTTGTTTAATGCGTCTCATTCTATTTTATAGTAACCCGGAAATTTTTATCTATTTTTATTGCATCTTAATGTTCCCGCAAATTCCTCAAATAGGGCGTTTATTCATAATTGTCTATTTAATGGTTTTTAAAACGTTTCTTAGTATTCATGACGTATTTGTCTATTAATAATGTACCCGAAAATTCTAGAAAGATGTTTTGTTTGAACTTTTAAAACAAAGTTAAATGACCTATACACGGTTGCCAATTTAGTATTTTAAAAGCGTTTTGAGGCAGCTGTGTGAATATTTTAAAAATCTACACCCTTAAATATGCTTAAAATTGACACTACTATATGCCATTTACTTCGAACGAAACTGTGTCTTAATGCATTTTTATGCACAGAAAATTAATTATATAAATAATTGAAGCTCGCACTTGCTTTGAATCCTTTAACAGGCGTGAATATTCTTAAAATCTACACACGGAAATATGGTAATAAAATAAAGATAGTTTTTGTTAAGTATAGAATAATTATTTGTACAAGGTATCTCACACGGCTGAAAAGAATTGATTCGAATTGAGGCTTTTATTGATATTGTTGGAGACTTTTACGGCCGGAGTCATTATAAATATATATTTATAAGGCTTTTAGGTTTATAATCTATTCACACTCTGTAATAGATGTAATACACAGGAAGTGTGTTTTGCTTTGCATTTTAATGGCTTTGTATGTGCAAAATGCTTATATTTATACAAGGTAGAACAATAAAATATTGGAAATTGTTTATTTTTTCCATTTCCTTCTCTTTGGTTGGGTTTTATTTTTAGAATTTGGATTTCAATGACCTCCCGTAACCTGGAAACTGTTTGAAAGTATGAAACAACAAAACCCCTATTGAAGTGTGCTTTATTTCTGAAGAAATTGAGTAATATTTTGCAACACCATTTAATTCATTAGCATCAAAAATTATTTTTGGAATCGTTTCCCGTAAGACGATCAGGCGAGTAAGAAAAGGAGTTATCTCGTCCGAATTATGAGTAACAAAAGGCAGAGAAGAAAAAGCAATAAATCGAATGCAACGTTAACACAGACGAAGATTAAGGGGGAGGAGGTTGAAAGAACAAAACGACAGGATTCACGAACCAGTTCACCTCTTCTAGAACATCTGTATTTGTACTGATAGTTAAACACAAAACACATATATGAATTTAAATGGCAAACAATATTAAATTACTGGTTTAAGTACAAATATAGGAATTCTTTACTCTACACGTACTAACATTAAATATTAATTATATCTGGTAACAATCAAGTTGATGGGTTTTGTAAATAATAGAACTACTCCATTATACACCCCTAAATATTGCCGATTACTTTAGAATATCTGACTACGCGTCATTTAACCACTGTAATTAAATTGGCACGGCAAATAACTAATTAATTATATTTACACTGCATCATCAATGTACGTATCAAACATCGTCAACACCTTTACTACTTGCTCTGTATTAGCACAAAACAAGCTCGCTCCAAATAGAAGATACTGCAACATAAAGGCACAAAATAATACATATTTACAATAGTAGATTTGAATACATACCCAAATTACGGACAAATCTTACAGGGTAAAACCGTCCCCGTCCATTCGTCAAAACTAATAATCTAGAATGTAGGTAATCTACGTACAATATGGAGTTAAGTAAACAGTTCTTGGCCACTATGATATGCTATTCTCTCACATAGGCTGTGAAGGGTTGTGGTAGCTTTTCAACTGGTAGCGAACAGTTGCACCCAAAGGAAAGACGAAGTATTAATATTAAAATCTAAAGCTCATGTTTGAAATCGATTGGCAACTGTATCTTGATTTTGTAATAGGATAATTTCTAACATTTTTAAGCATTATATCAAAACCTTGATAACAAACCGCATGCATACTTTAATGGTATCGTAATTCAATTTATGCATTCACTTGACAAGAGCATATAGGTATTTTTTTAACTGCCTGGTTGGGTCCCAAGTCAATAAACCATACCGCTGTGAAGAAACAACAGTAAAAATTTTCATTTAAATTACTCACATATGTATGATAAACACGACGTATACTTTATATTGAAATTTTATCAACATATTTGTAAGAAAGCTTTATTGCAAAACCAACACACAAACTTATAGTAACAACGAAATAACAGATACAAAAGCGATTTTTTTTCATTTTTAGTACCAATCAGGAAATATACGTAAATTTTACATACTTATTTGCTAGATATTCGCTGAATATGACGATGACGAGCTAGCATCACTAACGGCTACTAAACCTAGTACACAAAATAAATATTTGCGATAGTGTGCATATTCGCAGCCAACCGATCAACATCAATAACTAGTTACTATCACAATTAACGGAATTATCAGATTTATCTATAATTTTGAATTCAATTAACATAGTTAGCCATCAATATGAAAACTTTATCATACTTAAACTGCATTAAATCTTTATTCCAATAATGACAGTATTAAGTAGAGAACAATGTGTTGCTCATTATCTCTAAGTATTAACCTACTACCAGTAAATCCACATATCGTAAGTAATGAAGCAATCGTACCTGTTAGCACGTAGGGTTTTGAGACCCTTAGGTAACTGCAAAGTCCTTATCTAATCATAACTTCATCTGAATACAACGTCGATTAAACAAATGTGCGGTAAGGAAAATGTAAAATTTCTATGAAAGACTAAGTAAGCATTAGCCTAAAGAACCTAAGAAATTGAACATAAAATCCGAAAAATATTGGTTACAAACCGGACTGAAAATATTAAATTTTCTATTAAAGAAACACCATCCTTGAATTACATACTAGTCAAGTAAAAAAAAGCACGTGTTTCAAAATAAGATTCTGGAATTGTCCGATTGGATTTATATTATTTATCATAGAAGGAACAACACGAGCAAGCGCTAGAAATCAATTGGCGATTACAGAATTATTTTAATACAAACTTTATTGGAATTTTAACTATGAGAATGACGTAGAACTTGCAATATTAAAATCTTTGAACGAATAGAATTTTATAGATTTGACATGGAAATAGCTCATTGGTCATTGTATTGTGCAATTCCTAAAGTTCTACACGTAGCGTGGCATCAAATTTTTCTTCATATAGATACCCACTTATCGGATATAAGTTTATAAATAACAGTACGAAAAAATAATCATTGATTTACCAGTGAACGAGTAAAGTGAAGATTTAGAAAGTGCCAGTAAGTAATAACTAAAAATTAATTGTTGAAAACGAAAATTGAGTGTAATTCGCTTCAAATGACAAGTAGAATTCATTTGTTAGAATTGTTAGTAAAGAAGTGACTTTGGGCTTCTAATCACTACTCAGACTTCTAAGACCTCTAGAGACATTCTAAGCACCACCTAAACTTTGAGTACCTTCCGAAGCATTCTGATTGCCATCCAAAATTCTATTTATCATTCGAAGCTTTCTTGCAAATTTTGTATAATAATGCAAAGTCGCTTTTTCGAGATTTGATGGGTTTACTTGATTTTTTTAAATTTGATTGGCTTGGAGTTACTTAAATAAGGTTTATGTTTTGATATGTGTAACTTTGCCCGTATTTCAATGCTTGAGAAGGAGGTCAATATTAGCAAACCGGTTATTTGGATATAGTTCGGGTTTTCTGTAATCAAAGTCAGACCAGTTTATGAGTTTTGTGTTTTCTGTAAAAGACAATTGGAAATGTGCGTTGTGCATTGAATAATTTTAAAATAATATTTTGTAGTTTCAAAATTTCAATAATTAAAATATCAATTAGGTGAATGATTTATAGTTAAGAGCAATTTACACAAGCTTTTCGGTTCAAAAGTATATTTTTTTCGTAAAAGTCGTAGGTATGGGTTCTATAACCCCGAGAAATAATTAGCAGTATGTAATGAAGTAAATTTTGTATATTTTTATGCGATTTGCTTTGTTCTGCTTAATTATTTTGCTTTATTATTGGTATTTATTGACTTCCTGCTCACTGAATGGTCAAGGTACTAGTTGTTCCTATTTAGGTAGAAGAATCTGCGACTGTTGTACTGAGGAGGTGACCACGAGTTCAGAAGCAGAGGAAAATTGGCTTTCAACAAAGCGATGTGGCGTGCCCCACAATTTGGAGGTTATGATTTATGACGAAGTTCGAGCACCACCATTGGGCGCCATAAATTCTTACAAAACATGCTGGTAAAAGCCTCTCGGTTGGGCCGACATAAATATTACGAAGTCAAGCCCTTGATTGGAGCCCCACAAATTGGACTGAAGATGACTTACCTTCATGGACACCAAAAATAATCTGCATCAGTGAAGTTCGCCACGACTGCTCAGCTGCTATCTGAAAAAACTACCCTGCTATCCTACCAAAGAAAACTCGACTACGACAACTCACCTCGATTTCTCATTCCGAAAAAGTTGTATATGTGATGGAATTTCTGTAGTAGGGAATGTCTAATAGAAACAATTCCACTTTCGTAATAATTTATAATTATGACAAAAACATGCTGGATGATTCGTGAGCCACGTTGGGCGCTATAAATTACTGCGAAATTACAATTGTTTTTATTAGACATTCCTTACTACAGAAATTTCATCACATGTACAACTTTTCCGGAATGAGAAATCGAGGTGAGTTGTCGTAGTCGAGTTTTTTCTTTGATAGAATGGTAAGGTAGTAGTTTTTTTCAGATAGCAGCTGAGCAGCCGTGGCGAACTTTACTGATGAAGATGAGTTTTGGTGTCCATAAAGGTAGGTCATCTTCAGCACAATTTGTGGGGCTTTAATCAAGGGTTTTACTTCATAATATTTATGTCGACCCAATCGAGGGGCTTTTACCAGCATGTTTTCGTAAGGATTTATGGCGCCCAATGGTGGTGCTCGAATTTCGTAATAGATTATGACGTCCAAATTGTGGGGCACGAATCACCCAGCATGTTTTCGTAATTTTATATATATATATTGCTATGATAATAGGGTAGTTTAGGTGTAGGTTAAGTCATAGTGGTCGTAAAATAAATATAAACAACTTCCACTGTAAGAAAAGCACATAATTCCAGAAATCATAAGAGTAAAACGGTCATTCTACATATTGTTAATTGAGAGGACACTGTATATAAAATACACGGAATTAAATGCATGAAAACATAAAGATGTCTAAGTGTAGTTTACAAGTAAAGATAAAATTAAAACGCAACAAATTGCATCAAAATTAAATCACTGGGAAGCATAGATAAATTGGCATTACAAATATTTAACAACTGCGTCGAAAATATCATCGTACACGCACTTTAAATAATTCATTATTAGAAAATCGTTACGTGACAGGAAGGAAACGGTTGTTCAGAAAACCAATATTTTGCAGAAATAAACAAGCACCAGGCGATTCAATTTAGACGATAAAATTTAACAAACATTTGAATACGTGAGTTAATAAAAATCAAAAGTTTGAAATTCTCGAATAATACCACGATATGCGGGATGCTTACGTGACAGTCAAGGCATGCATTGAAAGATTTAAACTAAATAATTGGTGAAAATTCCCAGGTATGCGAGATAAGGTAGAAGTATCGCTTTAGAACGTCAACAAGCCAATGAAATCAATTGGGGGTACGGCTTATATATACGATAATGACGAAGCGACAGGTTAGTCTATATTCAAACTGAGCAACGACTATGTTCAAAAGTGTTAAAAGCTTACGTAACCAGTGGAGTATAAACCAATATAAATCAGAATTAAGAGTGCGAGAGTTTATGCAACGAAAATAAGCCGATCTATAAATAGACGTAAGTAAAACGACTTAATTAAATTTATTTCTAATATTAATAAAACAGGGCTTTTAATACCGACATTTAATTTGGACATTTAATTTGGATTTTAATTCCGACATGGTTTTTAATTCCGACATGTAATTGGGATATTTGAGACGACTTTAAATTGGGACTTCTAACTTTGAACACACTCTAATTTTGGAGATAATTTTAAAAATGAAAGTATTCTAATTTAGACATATTCCGATTTGGTTCGATTTTAATTGGAATCGATTTATGGGAGGCGATTCTTATATGGGGCAGGCATATCAATAAGCAAACCGAACACAGAAAGGGGATGCAGATCATAGACTAGGATGGAACTACAGAACCCATTCCAGGTTAGCAATCTTAATACACTTTATTATTGAAAACTGTTTTGATTTAATATTTGTCACATTGTGTATTTGTAAAGAGTTATCAAAAAGGGTCACTAAAAGATATATGAAAATGGAATAGGTATATTGGAACGTTCAAAGGTCCCTGAATAATTAAAAGATATTTTTGCTGGCTTTCAGAAAACATAAATCTGGTATATGTAAATATTCTGTACAAAAAGGAAATTTTTGAGTGTTGTAAACATTATCAATTATTATATTGTGTATTATAGAATTGCTTTATTTGATCCATTCAGTAAACTAGTCAGGATAAAAAAATCCTAATCTAACACTTCATAACATTGGGGCTTAAATTAATAAAGGAATCAGTGGGGCTAAAATCACAGCAATATTTATTATGCCCAATCGTGGGGCCCAATATCAGAGCTTCCTGTCTATATCTGACATAAGTCAAAAACTTGACAATGTCAGATATGATTGACAAAAATGCTAAACGTAATTGAAAGTTAGGTTTATATATAGTTCTGTACACGATTTAGATTTGTAAAGTTCTCAATTATAGTCATCGGTCTCGGTGGCGTAATTGGTTAACGCACAGTTTCGGCAAAACTGAGATGCAGGTTCAAATCCTGTCCAAGACCTTATATTTTCTTCTTTCAATTACTAGCTCGATTTGAAATGATCATTTGGGCTTTACATAAAAGTCTAAGTTATGATTTCATTTTAATAATTGTAATACGTTAGTATTTATCAACTTACCGTGTGTAAAAACTACCTATAATATATATATATATATATATATATATATATATATATATATATATATTGCTGTGGTATTCGCCCTACGATTGGGCATAATTAAATTTGCTGTGGTATTCGCCCCACGATTGGGTAAGTTAAAAAATTGCTGTACATTACTTTGTCACTATGAAATTGCTGAGCTAATCCCTCTATTATGTGAAATATTAATTTAGGATTTTACCCCGACTAGCTTTGAATAAATCTTATTGAATCAATTAATGCAATTCTAGAACACACAATATAATAATTGATAATATTTACAATACTCAAAATCTTCCTTTTTGTACAAAATGTTTACATATACCAGATTTATGCTTTTCTGAAAGCCAGCAAAAATATCTTTTAATTACATTCAGGGACCTTTGAACGTTTCAAGATACCTTCCTCTGTTTTCATATTTTTAAGTGACCTTTTTGACGACTCTTACAAATATACAATGTATAACAAACATTAAATTGAAAACAAGTCTTTAAATAATAAAATGTATTAAAAATTACTAACTTGGAATGGGTTCTGGAGTTCCATCCTAGTCTATGATCTGCATCTCTTTGCTGTGCCTGTTTCGCTTATTGGTATTTTATGTTTGCAATAAGACATCAACAAACTGCCGTCCCCATATAAGAATCGCTTCCCATAAATCGTTTCCAATTAAAGTCGTACCAAATTAAAGTACGTCCAAAATTAAAGTATCGCCTCCAATTAAAATACGTCCCAAATTAAAGTATCACCAAATTAAAATCGCCTTTCTATCGAAATACATCCCAAATCAAAGTACGTCCAGATTTATAATATGTTCCCAATTAGAGTATGTCCAAAATTAAACGTCCCAAATTAGAGCCCTGTTTTGTTAATATTAGAAATGAATTTAATGAAGTTGTTTAGCTTACGTCTATCTGTAGATCGGCTTATATTTCTTTGCGCAAAATTCTTGTACTTTTAAATTTCATTTAATTACCTTTCATTTCATTAATTACGTGAGTTTTTACCACCTTAGAACATAGTTGTTGCTCAGTTAAATATAGACTAAAGTGTTGTTTAGTTTCTATCGTATATAAGCCCTTTCTCCAATAGTTATCATTGGCGTGTTTACAATCAATGCTGGCACTTTGCCTTATCTGGCAGAACTCGGAATTTTTACAAATTATCTAAAGAATGCTCTATTCATGACGTCCGCATTCAGCATATTACAGTATTATCCTAGGATTTCCAACTTTGGCTTTTCATCAAGTCACGTATTCGATGTTTGTCAATTTATCATATAATTGAACCGCCTGGTGTTTATTCGTTTACCACAGAATCTTGGTTTTCTGAACAAATGTGTTCTTCTCTAGTCACGTAACGATTTTCTAATAATGAATTATTTACGATGCGTTTACATTGATATATTCGACGCAATTGTTAAATATTTGGAATGCCAATTTACCTATGTTTCCTGGTAATTCAATCTTGATGCAATATGTTGCGGTGTTAAATCTCATCTTTACTTGTAAACTATGCTTAAACATGTTTATGTTCTCATGCATTTAGTTACATATCTTTTATATACAGTCCTCTTAATTGACATTATGTAGAATAGTCGATTTACTCTTATAATTTCTGGAGTTGTTTGCTTTTTTAAAGTTAAAGTTGTTATTTCTCCTACGACCCCTATGACTTAATCTACCCTTAAACTACCCTATTATCATAGCATTATATATATATATGTGTGTGTGTGTGTATGTGTGTGTGTGTATTCGTCAATTTTATGTGATTAAGAGGCTAATTTTATAAGGATGTAATATTGGCACTGCAGTAATTTTTGACGTCGAAAACTTAAAAGGGAAGCTTTAAATTCTATTATTTTCAGAGGTATGAGGCGTTATCCCTTTTAATAGTGGCAGGAATAGTACAGATTAAGCCCAAGGCTTAGTAAATGTAGTATGAGCATTCGGTTTAATTGATTTTCTGTGTGCTACGCATAAACACGCCGTGAATGTATCTCTACCCCTTTCTCAAGATAGCAAGCGCTTGTGTCTGTATAATTGCTATAAAAACAAATATTACAGTAGGATAGAAACTAATGGAGGCATATGTTCAAGAATGGAATACTAGCTACTATGCTTTCTAACGACTATTATACTATTTTTAATGGTGGTATATACCGGATATCGCTTGGTAGGTTTTGCCCATCCAAGTTATCGACAGGAGGGGTAAATTTTAATAAGCTATATATAACTAACAACAGGTTTTGAAAGACAAATTTGGAAACAATGGAGGATGTGTAGTACGTCTATGAATTAATTTGTATGATATATAGGCCAAGAGCAATCGATTAAAATCATTTGGGCTGCTTAGAACAAAAGACGTATTTTAATTGAGAAGTTGCGTTTAACTCGCAATTAACATTTTATTATTTGGAGAGGTGAAAGCTTTTTATTACAAAGGGTTAATCTACCAACTTTCACTTCTGAGTTCAAAAAGAAGCTGTTTTTGAGGTTTCTATAAGATAAGGTAGTAAGATACAATTGCTTATTGTTACATATGCTGGACTAGTAGTCAAAAGGGTATTGTACTATTGTTACAGCAGCACCCCTATATACAAAATACTATTTTGGTTCAGTCTTTTACGAACACTTGTAACATTAGTGTGTAATAGAGTTGAATACTACGTTGTTTAAGTGGCGTATTGTAACCCTTTTGGAAGTTATTTTCTGGGCCAGTGAAGTTTAGAATCGACAGATCTATACCTTATGCAAGCAGTAAGTCCATATTGTATAGAAAAACAGGTTTTTTTTTGAATTTCTTGAGTATTTATAGAAGATACTACATACAGACCTAGCTTTTTATAAAACTTTTTCTGTACTTTTTGTTAAGATTTTTATCGATCAGCTTTATTAACTTTATTGTATACTTTTTACGTAGCTTTTAATATTTAAGTAAAGTGTTACGCTTCAAATAGCTTCACAAAGATTCTAGTTAATAATTAATCGTACAGAACTTTTATTTGTATAATTAACTTAGGGGTATTATATATTGTAATCTAGTTAGAAAACAAGTCGTATGAATTATACCTGTGACTTTTAGAAATAGTATTTATTATTATGTATTTCGTGAGAAAGGAATGTTTACCTAATTTCCCACGGGTTGGAAAGGGATTCGTGTCGTTGTTTTGACTAATCAGAACGCGCTACGTAGAAACGAATCGTTTGCAGGTTGTAAACAACTAGCTGCAATGAGGCATTCAAAATGTAGCTACCCTATCTCGAAGAACTGTGAGAGAAGTGCTTTACAAATTAAGGTAGTGAAGTTTACCTGTCGATTTCCTACCTCTACCCTTACGTATCTTATGTGTTTTTGTTAAATATTGTGGGTAGCAACAAAACTTGCGACAAGAATTTGAACTAATTAGACCTTTAGTCACCCACGGCCTAAATTACAAAAACAATCAATGATTATTAGTTAACCAGATGGTCGAAATGCAGTAATTGAAAGTAGTTACTACCTGGAGTTACCTTAGATTTTAAACATTTAGATAGTCTGTTACGATATTCCCTGCAGACAAGAAAGAAAGTAACAAAGTAAGTAGAGAAAATCGCCTACACCGAATATAGCAACAAAACCAGGACAGAATGGTAAAGTCAAACTCCAAAAGAATTAGAGTTCGGGCTAGTTCAAAAACGTCGTAGAATAGGGTGGGTGACCTAGATAGAAAATAATTGGAAATCTCAGTAACAACAAAACTATATTACGATAATGTAAGAAAACATACAGTCCCAAACAATATTTACAGAAGTCAAAACCAAACATTTACGTAATCATTTGTTACCACGTGATGTAAGCAAGGCGTTAATTTACATATAATACAGTATAAAGCTAAACATTTGAAAAATCAAGAATAAAATATTATTATTTAAATAATAAGTATACGAGGGTGATCCGATAAGCATTTAGCCTACAAAAGAAAAACGGAAATTTTGGAAAAGTGGCGATTTATTTCTCAACAGTCTTCTTTTAGTTCGATACACTTAACCCAGCGATCCTCCAACTTTTTTAACCCGTCTGAAAAATACGTTTTCTCGCGGTTTGCAAAGTAGGCTTTTGTGGCAGCGATGATCTTCTCATTCGACTCAAATTTCTGCCCGGCGAGTGACTTTTTCAAGTCTGAAAAAAAGGAAGTCGCAAGGCGTCAAACCTGGAAGATACGTAGATGGGGCAGCAGTTCGTAGCCTAATTCACCAATTTGGCCGTGGCTAGGACGGAGGTGTGACCAGGTGCGTTGTCATGGTGAAAGAGCACATTTTTCTTCACCAAATGGGGATCGGTTTTTCTGCAATTCGGCGTCGAATGGCCCAGTAATTCGACGTAATACAGCCCTGTGATCGTTTTACCCTTCTCCAGGTAGTCGATTTAGATCAACCGTTGTGATTTCCAGAAAACGGTGGCCATCACCTTTCTGGTCGATAGGACAGTCTTCGCTTTCTTCGGATCACGTTCGCTGAGTGAAGTCCACTGTTTCGACTGTTCCATGGTCTCTGGTGTGTACCAGCGAGTCCATGTTTCGTCGATGGTCACAAAACAACGCAGAAACTTCTTCGGATTCGCTTAAACAGCGTCAAAGACTGCCCTGAAGTGATATCACGGTTCCGCTTGTTGTCCAGGGCGAGCAAACGTAGCACCCATCGCGCCGACAACTTTCTCATGCCCAAAATTTCATGCAGAATTTGACCTACTCGGTCTTTTGAAATGCTTACTGTCTCAGCTATCTCGCGCATCTCCAATCGGCGGTCTGCCAATGCGAGATCGTGGTATTTGGCATGTTATTCTCTGCGGTAGCCGTTTTCGGGCACCTGGGCGTGTCTCATCAAAAACCGACGTGCGACCACGTTGAAACTCGTTAAACCAATTTTTGATGGTCGCCTTCGAAGGTGAAGAGTTACGTACACAGCATGCAAGCGCTCTTTAACTTCGCTGCGCGATTTTCCTTAAAATAACAAGAATTGAATCACCCACCGATATTGCTCTTTTTCCATTATTCTAAAATCCGCGGACACTCCCGCTTCCACACGCGGTCAAAATAAAACTACGAGTCCGATTCGGCTGAAATTTCGACAATAGCCGTCTACGATAATGTACCACACGACAGTAAATTTCTTTTTCTTGCGATAGTGGCGCCATCGGGCAGTGAGACTAAGTACTTATCGGACCGTCTTCGTATATATATATATATATATATATATATATATAAAACAAGTATATACGATGTATAAATAATCACAACCTTTACGAAAAATCGAAAGGAAGTTATTAATTATACAAAGCAAGCTAGTAATTTGTATAGCCATAAATGAAAGAATTTGTTTGTTTCATAAAGGGAATAAACATTCATCAACTAGTTTTGATCTTAGTGGATCTCATCAGGATGAAGTGGTTTATAAGGGTTATAAACCATTTCAACTTTTTTTAAACATTTAAATTTTGCATGTACTGATGTATTATGTAAAGGGTCATCAAAGATTTTTAGTTGATAAGCAAGAACTACGTAAAAGAGAAAGAAGGTCATTGAACGTTCAACGTTCAAAGTATACAGAGTTATTTTTGCTGGCTTTATAAGGGTTATAAACCACTTCATCCTGATGAGATCCACTAAGATCGAAACTAGTTAATGAATGTTTATTTCCTTTATGAAACAAACAAATTCTTTCATTTATGGCTATACAAATTACTAGCTTGCTTTGTATAATTAATAACTTCCTTTCGATTTTTCGTAAAGGTTGTGATTATTTATACATCGTATATACTTGTTTTATTTATTTAAATTGCTATAAGCAATAATTTTTCATTTATATATATGTATATAATTTTCTTACTGTTTAACGACCTTTATAAATATAATTTAATTATTGATTGTGGGTTTCAGGTCAGCTGATAAGTTTAGTAATACTCTTTTTTATTGTCTAAATTTTCGAATTTATGTAATTCTTAAACACAGGTACTCCGAATGATAAATTTTAAATACTTGTACAATTTAATTTTGAAGCTATATGCTAAATTGAGGTTTGTATTAAAAATAATCAACAAAGTAAAAAATAACAGTAACTATAAAGCAACATAATTAAGAAATAAATGTATAATTTAATAAAATGACACCATTTCAATAAATTTGCCACATTGTTCCTTTGTTTATGCATGTGTCATTTTATTAAATTATACATTTTATGTTATTTCTTAGTTATGTTGCTTTATAGTTACTGTTATTTTTTACTTTGTTGTTATTTTTTTATACAAACCTCAATTTAGTATGTAGTATTAAATTCAAATTATACCAGTTTTTAAAATTTTTCATTTGTATAAAGCGTGCCTTGGTTCTAGGAAGACTGACTTTTATCAGCTCGTGCGCTGTTTAAAGGAACGCCTACCCACTTGTTATAATTGGTTTACGAAATTTATCTTGTTGATTGAAGCGTTGCACTTGTATTATCGTGCAAGTCTTCGGATTTCCATGGAGTTACCATCCTAAACTTTGTTGTAATGCATTTGCAAATTACGTAGACATCAAATTTTGTATTGTGGATTCCGTTGACCATGATACCTTGTACCTTCTCAAGTCACGTTCTCTTGTTTGTATAGGAATTTATTACTTGAAATCACACGTAGTCAGACGTATGGTTACTTATTTGTGTCTTCGTAGTCTGTTGGATTCATGTGTTGATTTTATATTGAAGATCACGTAGGCAAATTTTATAATGATGTAAATTAAATCCGTTTATTTACTTCCTGCCTTTGTAAAACATGTTTGTTTTGATAGATATGTTTATTGTGAGCTGTAATTTTTTCGAGTTTAAAAAAATTTGTTTCATGTTTGCTTGACGTTCAATTTTCCTGATGCGTATTTATTTAAAGTTTATAAATGCATTGCTATCCCTAAAAATAAATTGGATTGCGTACAAAGTTATTTATCTTACCAAATGTGTTTGAATTCTTGAAAAATGAGCTTCCTTTAATTGATTAAAGTTGGTTGTAAATTTTATACAGTGTTTGATATTTGCTTTTTGTATAATTGGCGAATTGCGTACTCTTTATGATAAAAATGTTTAATCTTCTAGACTTTAGCGTCGTTTACATGGAGTGTACAACTCTTGTCACTCTATATACCCCTAAATAATCCTAGCAGCAGTTCTAAGAATTGGGATGCATGCAGAGACGCGCATTTACAACCAGGAGTTCAACAGGGAAAAACAACAGGTCAGAGATAAAGTTCATTAATAACATAAGCATTAATTTTTATTAAACATTTAAATTTTGCATGTACTGATGTATTATGTAAAGGGTCATCAAAAATTTTTAGTTGATAAGCAGGAACTACGTAAAAGAGAAAGAAGGTCATTGAACGTTCAACGTTCAAAGTATACAGAATTATTTTTGCTGGCTTTAAACAGATTTAAGGGAGTCGGACATACTGATTTATATTGTTACTTGTATTTAGGGGTTTTCTTAAGTAGCGAACAATATTATAAAGGTTGTGGAGCTAGAAATTGTACATATTTTGGTTATTATACAAATTTTGGTTTATTTTTGTTTACCTCATTCAGGTGGGAAGTGTTAGAGAAAAGGGTGTCAAAAACTTCCTTGTTATCGTATCGTTGCGCACCCTGTGTGGGGTTGAACGGAGCTAGTCGAGGCATATAAAACGAATTCTGTGAAATCTAAAATTTATCCTAGGTTATTTAGAAACACAGAGCGGTGGCGAGCAGCAGGCAACTGAACGTTAAATACATGCAGTACGGCAATATCATAGCAATATATATATATATATATATATATATATATAGTGAATAAGATGAAATAATAACTTTGACTTTTGTGCAAAGCCCAAATGATCATTTCAAATTGAGCTAGTAATTGAAAGATGAAAAATATAAGGTCTTGGACAGGACTTGAACCTGTATCTTGGTTTTGCCGGAACCATGCGTTTACCAATTACGCCACCGAGACAGGTTCAAGTCCTGTCCAAGACCTTATATTTTCCATCTTTCAATTACTAGCTCGATTTGAAATGATCAATTGGGCTTTGCATAAAAGTCTAAGTTATTATTTCATCTTATTCACTATATTACGATAGTATATATCAACTTACCTTGTGTAATTAACTACCTAATATATATATATATATATATATATATATATATATATATATATATATATATATATATATATATATATATATATATATATATATATATATATATATATATATATATATATATATATATATATATATATATATATATATATATATATTGCCGTGGAATGTTCATACAGACCTCGCCAGAGTAAAAAAAAAATAACTTACAAAAATATGAAATTTTTACAAAAATTTTCTTACCCGGATTCTGCTATATCCAATTAATTTCTTCAGCAGCTTCCCTGGCTAGCTCAGCTGTGCTTCCTCTCGGATACCTAAATTCACTATCATTCTCTTTACCGTTCACACACCATTCAATAAAATCACAAAATAATACAACAATCATACAATATTTATTTACCACTATTTACAAATAATAATTCATGGTTATGTACAGTTCGGTGCTCAAATTACACCTTAATAAATGCTATCTTTGTAAAGTTCTTGTTTTTAAAATTGAAATTTCAAACACATTTAATGCAACTTAAGTAAATGGACCCCAAATAATACCTTATCTGTATTTATTACCGCACACTGGAGTATGGTGAGCTCATAATAACCCAGTTCATTAATGTATGTTTTCCACTTTGCATACTATGACTACAAACTTAATAAACCCATGTGCTCTTAACAATTAAATTTAAATTTATTAAGAAATTTAATAAGCTTTACGTACACCTTTTGTTTTATATTCCAAAAAACCATAATAATAGTCAGTTATACGTATCCTTTTCAATACGTTAAATTACCTAAAATAACCATCAAAGTTCACTCACACATCACAAATAATTTCAACAGTTTATATAAAAAGAACAGCAAATTCAAATGCGTTACCTGGAAAAAGCGTCAAAAGTCCATCTCGAGTGAAAAAGCTCTATATTCCTGAACCCCTCGGCTTCGTGATTATGCTCGTGCTCCACCAGGTATTTAGAGATAAAAACTCCGTTTAAGCTGAGCTTCGTGCTACCAATTAACACCAACTCCAACATCCAAATCCATGTATATTACACTTGTTTATTATTGCAATATTAATTTACGAGCTTGTTAAAGTATTCGTGGACCTCAGTTAAATATAAATTACACTCTATTATACTCGCGGTACTAACTATAAGGTCACAAATAATCTAATACTATTTCACTGAATGTTACAAATTTTTAATACTCACAAGCTTTGTCAGTTGATTATAATACATTGTTAAGCGATGCAAAATTAAAGAGAGACCTCCTAATCCTCCCTGAGTATTTATATCATAAAACTAGGCCCCCCTTGGCCACATTTTACGCGAAACACTTAATCGAAATTAATATTTCTCCAAATTTTGTATAACCGTTTTAAACTTCTCGAAATATTCCAGCGTCAACACGCTATATCAGACAAAACTATCACACCCACCTGTCGCGTGTTCGTCTGTTCTAGAACTATATATTTCGACCAATGATACATTGAAGTGACGTCTTAAAGCTCCGCCTGTAATATCTCTATTCCTGTCTTATGCATATTTAATGTCGCATTCTAACCTTGCTTGCGTTGTAGAAAAATCGATATAGCTGCCCGCGTCTTCATGGACTCCACGTAGATCGAATACGTGCTTACTAAAATAAACGTTTTTATGCCCGTCACATTCTGTAGCATATCATTGATTGTTCATTCTTTCTGCTCTTTAAGAAACTTTTGTTAGCGTTTATGCGAAACCACCGACGGTTGAACAATATTTCTTTGAAGCTCGCCTCGCTATCTTCACAAATAAGCGGAACATGACCTTTCCAACATGCAGGTGTGCTCAATTAACGATAGTTTAAAATAACACTTCTTGGAGCTTCTTTTTACGGTATTTTATACAACAAATGTCTGTTTGTTCGTTAAGAAAGCTTTTGCCTTGCGTTCTCTAACGTTATTACTCTTTGAATTAAACTAAATTAAATTAATTAATAATTGCTATTGGCTTATACCATTGATTTTCTTTATGAACCTATTGACTTTTAATCCCTAATTATAAAATTATGTCAATACTTGTTAATTTAAATTAAATAAATGAAATAAATTTTGCGCGTAAATATTGTTCCTTCCTCTACACAGGGTGTTTGAAATTGCATTGTTTATACCCAAATTTAACCCTTTAAATCCACTACAATATATATATATATATATATATATATATATATATATTGCTGTGATACTCAACAGCCCCTACGATGAGCGTAATAAAATGCTGTGTTATTTTCGCCCCACGGTTTGGGCGTACAAAAATGCTGTGATAATTTATTTATATTTAGTCCCACGGTTGGGCAGACCATAAAATGATGTGTTAACCCCTTTTTATTAATCAAGCACTTGCAAAATGTTAAGTCATAGATCTCTTTGCCTCAACTAGCTGATTCAATTAAATAAAGCAATTCTAAAATACACAATATAATGATTAAATATTTACAACCTTTTTAAAATCTTCCCCTTTTTCAGAATATTTACATATGCCTGATTTAAGAAATTGAAGCCATCAAAACGAGCCTTTTGTTATATTTAGAGACTTTTGAAACGTTTCAAGATGCCTATTGCCTTTCATAAATTTATCAAAAAACCCCGGTTTTGTTGACTCTTACATTATTTAAAATTATTGAATTAAACAGTTTACAGAAATAAATTATATCAAAATATCTAACCTGGAGTGGTTCAGTAGTTTTTCTGCATTTCCAAGGGTTTTCGTGTCCAGTCTGAAGTTTAGAGTCGAATTTGGAAGTCGACATCACAACCAAAATACTATCCAAATCGTTATTCAAAATCCCATAAGTTAATTCAATAAAAGGTTTTCCATCTCCGTAATTAACGGAACAGTAATAGAACATTTACCATGCCAGTGATTACCAAATTAATTTAACAGGAGGTAATCTCCAGAGTCGTTTCCAGAACAGTCTCCAGAGCAGTCTCCAGAACAGTCTCCAGAACAGTCTCCAGAACAGTCTCCAGAGCAGTCTCCAGAACAGTCTCCAGAGCCCTGTTTTATTTATTTTAGAAATTGTATAACTTTACTAAATCTGGTTTACCTACGTTTATAATAGATCGGCACAATTTTTACACTTTTATAAAATACTTTTCGCTTTACATTCGTTTAACTGGTTGCGTGAATATTTTAGCACTTTTGAGTATCGTGACAGCCCAGTTTAAAATGTATACTAACTCGTTGCTCAGTTGTTATCGTGTTTATAGGCTTTGCCCCTTTGTTTGCTATTCGTTGTTTTCACGTGTTGGGTGACAACATTTGTCTTATCTCTTTGTACTCCGGAAATTTTACCAATTGTTTAGTTCAAATACTTGGAAGAACGCTTAAATCATCACGTATTCATTTACATACTATTGCATTTAATTTAGAAATCCCAGGAATTTTCGTTCATTAAATCACGTATTGATTGTTATTTGCTTATTCTAATCTAAACAGAAATAAATTTGGTGTTTGTTGATTTCCTAGTTAACTTGGATTTTTGAACAAATGTAATACTTTCTGTCACGTACGATTGTTATTCAAATAATGCATAATTTCTGTCTGCGTATATGATGATATATTAACGCACTTGTTGAATATTTATCTAGCCAATTCATATAGGTTTTCCGTTGAGTTAATTTTGATGTATTTCGTTACATTTATAAATCTTATCTCTGCTCGTAGCTACTTTTGGATATGCGTTTAATCTCTTGTACTGTTATATACAGTGTGCACTCAACTAACAATATGTATAGTGACCTATTTATTCTGATAATATCTGTAATTATGCGCTTTTGTTATTTGGAAGTTTCTTTTGCTAGTTACGACCCCTATGACTTAACCTCCCCTAAATTAACCTTATAATTATAGCATTAAATATATATATATATATATATATATATATATATATATGCAAGAATACTTACAACATGTTCCAGCCCTAAATATGTACAAGAAATAATACAGTATATCTGTTTTGGGAAATGCTCCTCATCAGATTTAAGAACGTAACATTAAATTTTAAATAATCTAATCAAGTATTAACGTAAACATTAATTTACACAAAAAGTAAATAATAAAAAAATGCTTCAACTCAAACTTTAAGAATTATGTACATAATCGTTCGTGTAGTGAGCGTGTATTTGGGAACGTATAGTCTGCTATTTATTGCGGAATCAACCAAAAAGAAGTGTTTATCTTCCGAAACAGCAACCCAAGTAAAGCAAACAGAGAAATATACTGTACCTTATGCTATCTTTTTTCTTGTACTATCTTAGGATGAGGAAATGCAGGCTGCAGTTGTCTACGGCTGGGTGGTGGAATCAACAACTTACCTATACTACCGAACACTTTGAAAATATCCGCTACCATGTCCTCAAAAATCTTCCACCTGCCTACCGTAACACCCATAAGCAAAAAAATTAACATTACTAACCTATTAAAAAGGCTTACCGGCATGCATTAAAATACAATTATTTAACCAAAGGCTCCTTTAAGTAAATCTTCAGGGTGGAATCCGTGGGTGTCACCAAATACATGTGCATCCTGTAGAAGACATAGAAAAAAGGTGAAGAAGAAAACAAGGTGGAGGCCTTCCGCAACACCTGTTGCAACTTTTTCTCACCTGAAGGTCTCGTTTCTGCTGGGAAAGCTATACTATTTCCACTCGTTGGCAATTCTCGTTGGCTTATGACGGTCACACGACTATTGATAGCCAACCACACAATTCTCAACAGGAAGTCACGTAAATGCTAGCGTAAAAGGCGATTATAAAATTACATATGAACATTAAATACAAAAAACGACGGATATGCGCCAAAATGACACAACAGAGGTATAGAATGAAGCATAAAACACCAGTTTTGGCAATTTGATACGAATTGACCCCCCTCTCCCCGACAAATGTATCTACGTGTCTCCTAGAATTAATTTTTGTATACTAATTTCTTCTAATGAATTATAATAAATGTTAAGTATAACTTTAAGGAGCCTTGTAGCTTCAGCCACCTATTGTAGCGCAGTCTTTGTAGCAGCTACTTCTTTTGCTGCACAACCAACAAGCAATCTAGTTAAGATTAAATTATGCGGGTTTCAGAATTACAATATTTGAAGTGACCGAATATATAAAAAAGCTGTTGTTATTTAAAAAAGGCCAACATTCCGCGAAGCTTGCTATGAAAGCTGTTGGGTGATATGAAGCTCAAAGCGCATCGAAACTGCTATTACTCAAATAACCAATTGATTGTATGCCAAAAGCAGATGTATTTCTGGAAACGATCAGCTTCACGTGTCGATAAATAGGAATACAGAGTATCGAAAATTCGTTTTTACACGATAGGGGTTCGGGTTTAACAATAAGAATGCGTTCGTATTTGTAAGATTTGTCAATTTCTCAATACCAGAACAATAGTTGTATGTTAAAGACAGCGATGGCGCTGCATATGGAATAGATTTAATCTAAACCTCGAAGACGACAAACTTCCCTTTACAAGGATTGGGACAATTGAGCATTAATTAAATTTCAAATTAATTGAGATTTCGTAAGCTAGCTAACAAGCGAGTAACAACTTGCACCGACCTGTGAAATAAGTTAATCCAAAGGCGGCTTTGAAAACGAAAAAGATTCTCAAAGGGTTTATGCATGAACTTAAACCTTACATAGGGTGGAGTGGAGTGAGTGCAATCATGGGGTAAATGTAGTCAAACCTTCTCTAATTCTTGTATTATTTGTTTTTAATTTTGTTCTGACCAAAATTTGAAAAACCTACTCAGCGACCCAGAGGTAAAGTTTGGTTGTTTAAACACTTCAAATAGTTGCTTTTGCATTTAAAAATTTAAAAAATTACTATTTAGAGTTTTGAACAAGTATTAAACAGCTTGCGACCGTTACAGACTAAATCAAAATCTAATAGCCAAAAAAGTAAAATAATTTTAATAAAATCCATGGGTACAATTTTATAACTTGACTGCTATTTATATGTTGAAATACCGACGTTCTTTAGTTTCTCGATCTTGCAATACCCCAATGGTTGTTATCTAAACACCTGCGTAATGAAAATCCAAGAATGCGACTTCGTCTATATCTCCGCAATAAAACTTTACTTGAAACTTTTGATCATGATATTTATAAGATTTTCACAACTTACAAACTTGAGTGTATAAAACTACTTATTTAAATTATTTTTGGAGAGTCTTGATGTTATTCTGTTGACTTCATAAATCCTGGGAATCGTTTTCGTTTAATATTCGCGTTTTAGTAAAGTATATGTGCGTTTCATTTTTATATAGGGGTAAAATATTGTGCAGGCAGGCTTTTTTGTACTGAAAATGTTTTGTACTGTTTTTTTAAAGCCTTAGTCTTAATGGTCCCGTGGTCACAACTTATGGTTAAAGCCCAAGTTAACCTATCCCTTCCTCTTTTTGTCTCATTTGCAAGCATGAAAATTTTTCAACATTACACTAAATGAATTTTCATTGCATTTTTAATATTTTTAACAACTGTGATGCTGTGCATCAGGGCATCTTTAATGATTTTGATTTATAGATATCGTTTGTATCATTTCAATTTCTTTTAATATTTACCACTAGTTATGGGGCGCGCCCGGTATAATACTTTTCGCATAGTTCTTTAGTTTAAAGCATTTATTACTATATGTTGCTTTAAGAATAAGCAATACTTCACGTAATTATTTTTGTACTGGTTATTTGAATTGGCTAGAAAAAACTGAGTACAGAAAATGGTATATAAAATTTCTGCATATTGGATGAGGAAGTTTTTGGTATTTGTACGTAGGTAGAGAAGTTGCCTTTGTACGAGATTAAAATTGTATATTTTAAAAATATTTTCACATAATAAAGTCTAAGGTCTAAGAAGACAATTTTTGGTAGATACAAAGTCATGTGCGCCACGTGGCCCCTTCGTTCTGGAATCACTTGAAACGATATCGACATGTTGCTCGATGTAATATTCAACACCAAAATGTCGCTCGACATAATGTCCAATCTCAACATCACAAGTGATGTGTCGGTGTTGAACGCCATGTCAAGCAACATGTCACTATTGTACCATGTGATTTCTGAATGCAAAAGCCAAACGAGGTAAATGACCTGTGTATCTATCGAAAATTGTCCTTTTAAGTTTAAGATTTTCTTAAGGGAAAATACAATTAAAATAAAAGGTTTTTATTTCTTACGTAGGTAGCTAACCTACTCACGAGACAAGTCCCTATGGTATTTACCTGGCTATGGAATTGTGTCCATAGCGCATGCCAAGCTTTTGGGACATTTTCTGTAAGTTTGTTTATAATCGCTTAACATTTGTCACTTTTATATTAGTTTTCAAAAACGAAAATAGGCGATTTGAAACTTGAAAGCAGACGCTGTTACAAGTAGAATTAACGTTACTTTATTAATTTGGATTTTTTCTGAAGGGATGGGAACACGTAAAAGTTTCAAGGTTATATTGGCTAACTAAAGTGATACGCCAGTGGGTTTCCATAAGCAAAAATATAATTTGGAATAGTTGAATTAGAACAAGAACGATGGTATTCCGCACACTTACTTTAAAAGACATTATCTGTGATGACTATTAATGGGCACCAAACCACTTGTTTAAGCAAACTTTCGATACTGTTCACTACACGTTGTTACTTTAATTGTACCCTGCTAAATATTTTCGTTCATTTTAAGATCCTTTCGCTTCGATATTGTAACTACCGGTTATGGGAGAGTTCCTGATCACGCTTTATGGTTTAATAAATCGATTTGTTGCTGTAAAACTCATCCTAATATAATTAAAACAAGTACCTGTTTAACACTCTGTAAAATGTTATTAGTGTATTTAGTTTAAATAAAAGGTCTTGATTCTATCTTTTTTGTTTGAGATAACACAGCAAATGTACTAGGTTATCCACAATCTTTGTTTTAAGAAGGAATATGTTCGCTTTATTTATAGGTAGTAATATAGTTTGAATAACGTAAGTTTCTTCAAATATGATTAACAAAAGCAATTGGATTCGAATTTGCCGATTTTTGTTATTTATTTATGCATTACGACTTTAAAAGTGTTCTTTTGGCATGTGTTACTTTAGTACTTGAATCGACCATCATATCGTTTTCTAAACTGATTTTCAATTTAATCTTGCCTTTTGTCGTCGCAGCATGTGCTTTCTGCGTGATTTATTTTATTACTTCAAGAACGATGTACATTTTTCATAAGAAGTTGATATCGTGGGTGTATCGCTCTTCTACTTAGGTCTAATTGTACCTCTATGTAGGCCCATTTTTTTTACGTAGGCCTAATTGTTCGTGTACGTAGGCCAATTGTTCTTTATTCAGACTCAACTGCTCTTTTATGTAGGCCGTTATTGCAGTTACGGTAGCAGCGTGAATGATCCTGATCACAATCATGGCAATCCCGTTGTGAGCAAGAATCAAGGCGTGAAGCTGATTTACCTCCGTGAATGCCAATGCACGATAAGTATCTCGGCAGGTAGGGGAATGTTACGATATTTCTTATATATATTAACGGCATATTGTTAATCCAGTTTGGCTGTTTGTTGCGGAACCTATAAAACATTATTTTTTTTACTATCGATTAGCTTTTTCCACATGAAACAATACAAATACCCACTTTCTATCTCAATTATTACATTGTCCGTAGATTATTATTTTTTTGTTTAAAATAAAAATTTTTATTTTTACTGTAAATAAAAACTCTATGGTGATGTTCTTTTTTTGCCTATGGGAACCACCCCACTTTCCGCATTTGTAGTTAGTCTAGTATTTTGAATTCCTTTATCTTTTTCTACGTAATCGTGATTCGTGCGGGTTCTTACTTAACTGTCCTTTCTGTTTGTCTGACCCGTGCGCTTTAACGTTGCAACAGAAGACTATTATTTTGAATAGGTCTCCTTTGCCTTTAGATTTTCTAAATTAAAACTTTACTCTTTTGTAAAACTTAAAAGGCTTACTAAATCAAAGGAAGTTTAAAATCAAGGGCCTACCGGAACATTACAGCCCCCCCCCCACCTATCAAACTTACTGCGATTTTATCCCTAGAGTTGCTGGGCATCCTTTCACAAATTTAAAACAAGACACCGTACTCCACCTAAATTTCACCTTGTTATATGAATACTAATACATTTTCTTTAAGAAGGAAAACCTAAATTTCTATCATTAAACTGAATTCTCCAGTTTTTCAATATTGATAGGTAACATTCCGAATCTCAATACTCGAAATGCCAACTTAACAATAAGCAAAAACATAGGTCAATGCAACTTTTCATGTCCACATTTAACGGTACTTTAAAAATAGCAATTTTTGTTCACTCCGTAACTTGTATTAAACACCATATATTAAACCTATAATAAAAATTAGCATACGCATATTGATTAATAATTTAAAAATGTTTGTAAGCGCATGTTCCTATAATACCGTACTTACAATTAAACATACCTCTACTTCCAGGCAGTTTAGCCCGTCACTATTCTATAGTCCAACCAGAAAAATTGTAAGCGTTATGCCAACCTTCTAATAAATAAATACAAACAATTTACAACTCGCATTTTAAATTAACATGAACATATTTCTAAATCAGTAGAAAAGTTTGTTTACTCATAGTTTATGTTGCAGCCCAAAAAATATAAAGACGTCCAGCAACACCAATGCTTTCACTTTACCATCTGATTAGGTCACCCCATTTTCATTACCAAAAATGGAAATTTTAATTGTAGGGCGAATCGCTCAACACCCTTTTGTGCATTATTTCATTATGTGATTTCCGACCGACGCGATGTAGATGCCACAAAATACGTGCTTCAAAGTTTCTGGCCTTCATCATCCAGCAAAATTTAAAACTTTTACTCCGGCCGCCTCTGTATGAATGACGTGCCGTCTACATACATCAGCAGCAACTTTGCCATGTTTTTTAACTTAACTTTGTTTTACTTCTTGTCGGGTTTAGTCGGTAGTCGTTCAACACCCCTTCGTGCATTATTTCATTGTTTGATTTTCGACCCACGCGATGTAAATGCTACAATATACGTACGTGAAACTTTCTGGTCTTAATCAGCCAGCAAAGTTTAAAACTTACACGCCGGCAGCCGCTGTGTAAATGACGTGCCGTCTACTTACATCAGCTGTTACTTCGACATGTTTTTAACTTAATTTTACTTTACTTCTTAACGGGATTAGTCGTTATACAACATTTCTTCCCTCTTATCGCAGCAGTTAAATTCTGTTTACACAAAGTAACATATTTCTACGCTGAATACAAGGTATCATTAGTTTCTTATAAGTCAAGTACTTCCTTTCTGATTTGTTTTCCTATCGCAATTTATGGTACCTTTGCTACCCTTGGTTGTCGGAAAGGGCGACCACTGTCTATTGTAATTATCTTTTTATGGGAAACACATAGTGGCGTTGTTGTAACGCGATACGCAACACGTCCTATATAAATGTTTTCATTTGCGGCTTTTACATGTCATTGTCCAAGGGTTATTAGGTTTTTTGAGTGTATTCATTATTTTGGAGTTCTAGTTTAATGCCACTATCGAAATTATATCTATAGAAACAAAGGCATTAGAATGTCATGCTTAGTTAACATTTACTCTTTGTAAAATATAAAACAGGGTACATCCACATCAATTCTGTCCAGTTGATGTTAATATCATACCCTCTTATCTTATTGGTATTTAAAGAAACGCAAACGCGTTACAAAGCAAATTAAATTCCTATAAAAGACGGCAGTAGCTTGAACAATGTCCATAAAGGAATCGTGGCAGTGTATAGAGAAAATAGCCTGCTCAATTTCTATGTCAAATATTTGTGCAGGTAGCGCTAGTGCAACGGGTGCCTCAAAGTGTGGAAGATCTCAGAAAACACGAATTGAAGAAATCATCAAGTAGGTTGAAGATTTGGTTTCACGATAAATGCGTCAAAGTTACTGTTGTTGCCAGAGACATAATTGTACTCGTATTTTTGCGTCTGGCTATGATAAATTCGATAATGCAACTCTTAAAGTTCTACGAAGGTTTTATTTATAGTGGTAAAAGATTTTATATCCGTTGTGTGGGACTCTTTCGTGCTGAAGCAAGGATATACCCACTGAAAATCCACTTTGGTGTCGGATTTGAAATCCCTTGTCATAGACTTTATAGGGATCCCGTGACTAGCGTATCTGGACTACGTTTTTCACCGCCGTCGCGAATTGGAAAAAACATGGCGTTCCGCGCAGTTTATTCATTTCGGACGTCTGATGGAATCGCAGCAAAGATCATTGTTGGAGAATGTCTATGTCGTTGCCATAGGACATCGTCATACGCTCCCAGGGCTCGTATGAGCTGGTTTTCGTGATCTTCTAGAGATCCGTAAAACCTCTTTGCGTTCGACCGGAGCCATTCACTGACGGTTTACAGTATCTGGTGAAAGGTGGAATGCCCCTTACGGAACCCAAACTGCTCGTTGTGGATCACATAGTGTTCCTGCATCGCTGCCTGAAGTCACCTTAGGAAAACGGCTTCCGCTATCTTCCCAATCACGGACAGCAAGCTAATTGGCCGGTAGTTTTTTGGTAATGTCGCAGATTCGCCTGCATTTCGAAGCATTACGACGTCCGCCGTCTTCCACATGAATGGGAAGTGGCGGAGTCTCAACATGGCATTGATGATTCCGGTTAACACCCGAAGGGCGTTTTCCAGGTAGAGATTCTGTCCGGTCCAGGAGCCTTTCTGACCCTTAAGGCCTTAATAAGGTGCTTGACTTTTTCAACTGTAGTGGGGTCGATTTCTTGAAAGTCGTCGACCCTTAGCCTCCGTCGGACGTCGCGGTGAACATCTTTGATATACCGAAGGTCTGCGTGGGTTTAGTTTGGCTGGAACTGACGCTCCATGCTGGGTGCGAAGATTTCTGCCTTTTCAGCGACTGAATAGGCTAAGCCTGTTTCGCCATGGATAAGAGACATTGGGGACGTCTTGTGCCTCAGTCCTTTCGACATCCTCCACAGAGAGTTGTCTTCAGCTCGGAGGTCCTCCAGTCTTGTTTTTCAGGCGTCGTTTCGGTGCCGCCGAATCGCTAATTACATTTCGGCGACTAATCGATTATACCGGCGTCGTTCCGCAGGATCCCAAGTTTTTTGCCACTGACGCCTGACAAGGTTCTTATCCCGGATGAGGTCACGGACGTGCAGAAGGAGGATGTCCCTCTTATCCGCTACCGGTCTTATGAAAGTGGCTCTACCGACCGAGGTCCGTATGCACTCCACGAAGCGGTCCACTTGCGCTTCTAACGCGCCAGTGGGCAGGATGTCGCTAGACATCCCTTCGACCGATATTGTTAGACGTGCGGCAAATTCCGGCCACGAAACCCTACGGGTTTCATTGGTAGTCGGGGCTTTTTCCCCTCCAAGATTAAGTAGCACCGGGTTGTGGTCAGAACTGAGGTCGCTGACGACCCGGATCTCCGTATTTAGTGTCACTTGGTGGAGTATCGCGACGTCTAGTACATCTGGCCTGCCTCTATTGCCGTAGTGAGTGGGTTATGCCGGTCCTAAAATCTCTACCTCACGTCCGTCAAAAAGCTGTCGGAGTATACGTCCATTGCGATTCGCTACCCGACTGTTCTAAGGCGGATGTTTGGAGTTGAGGTCCCCTGCTAAAGCACACGTTCTCTTGCATCCAACAACGCGTCCAGGTCCTGCGTGCTAAGCGGTTTGCTACCTGGTCGGTTATAAACCGAATCCCTCCAGTACTATGCATTCCGCAGTCGCTTCAAATCGTTCTAGGTGTGACAAGTTTACCACGTAGTGCTCCAGGCATGCCTTGACGTACGCTGCTGTACCTCCTCCGACGCCATCTCGATTGTTGTGAAACAACCTGTATTTGGGATGCCTAGACTCGTCTCGTGCGCTGAGGAACGTTTCGTTCACCAGGACAACGTATAGGTTGTGTCTCAAGGCAAACTCCAGCTATTTGAGTAATTGCTTTCCCATCAGCCCTTGCGCGTTCCAGAACGCTATCTGCAGGGTTCCTGGATTTCCGCGGCGTCTAATCATTAGAATGGAAGAGTTCGCTGAGATTCTTGCCGCAGGCAATGAAACCCATAACTAAATCGCTGAAGTTTTTTTCTTCGGCGATTATAGGCAGCAGCTTTTAGGCAATCGCAGTCAGCTTCTAGAAGTCGATTCCAGCGAGGAGTCCGATGAGTGAACCCCATTGCGCGTCCCCATAGGACGGTGTCTTTTTGGCTGCCGCTCCACCGCTGGGGGGTGGCTTGTGCTGCCTGGGCTGGGCCTGGGCTCTTGGCTGTTGGAGTAGAGACGGCCGTAACCGAGCATCCCGACACGGTCCGCCTGAAAAATGTTAGGCGAGCATTTTTCACAAAAATACACCCTCGTTCGATGAGAATGGAGGTCCCGTGTGATTGTTGTCACGCACGTTGAAAATCCCTACCTTGCTTGGAATGTAGTATCTTCGGGTGGATTATTGGAAAATCACATGTAAGGTCGTAACCGAGCCGTTAGCGACGCTGGCGTAGGAGCGCGCTCCCACAGCATCGGCCCCTCGGCGTCGACTTCGCAGGGCGGACGCTGACCGGTGCCTTTACTGCCGCTTCGTGTTGCCTCTTGGTAACCACCCTTGACTTCGGGAATGCAGAGCATCCTTTGTAGTTCGCTGGATGCGCACCACCGCAGTTGACGCACACCGCAGGAACTTCCCTGCTTTTGGAGCAGGTGTCGCTAACGTAGTTGTCGGCGTACTTGACACACTTAGGCGTGGCCTTGCAGTTTGTCTGCGTGTGCCCGAATTGCTGGCACCGATGGCATTGTCCTACTTCGAAACGTCGGTACGGTATCTCCACCTGTACACGTAGGTGCAGCACATGCTGGAGCTCAAAGATTTGCTTCGCCTCCGTGGACTTGGTCAAGGTGACCATGACCAAGGCTCGTCTCGGTCGCTCCTTATGCATGCGTGCAAACGAGAGTACTGGAAGTCCTCGTCCGACGAGTTCCGTTCGGATGTTCATGGCTGCAACATCCTCCGGAATGCCCCTTAAGACCACCCTGTGCGGCTTGTCGTCCTGGGGGCGATAATTGTGGGACTCTTCGCCGCGCTCGGACAGAAAAGCCGTGATCCCACGGTAGTCGGTCAGGGTCGCCGGTGTGATACTGATTCCGTCCGTGTGCTACGAGCTCTGGTGAACAGTAGTCTGCGAGGGTTAAGCTCCGCCGCAATCGCCACTCACTTGTCTCTTTTGCGAAGAACGACGGGGTGGACGCGGCGGCTCCGAACCGACGCAGGGTTCTCACTGATGGCATCGGACTCCATTTCTGCTGCTTCTTCTGGCGTCGCAATCGATTCACACCGATTCGTTGTCGGCGGCGGTGGACGTCTTTGGTTGTTTTGACGTCTTCTTTTTCGGCATCGTGAAGCCGTCGTCACAGGCCTCCTCTGAAGCGTCGTCAATGGCGCGCTTACGGGGGGTCCTTCGTTTCGGTGTCAGGTGCCATTGCTACGTCCTCGTTCTCCATCGTTCCGTTAAATGGCGTGGGTAGCAGTGCAAGCACTACGCCCGCGCAATGCAACAAAGCGTCCCCACCAGGCACGCACGGTCGGTTGAATTACTCCCAGACTAGCAGACTTACTAGCCCGTTCAGCGTTCAAGGTGTCTTAAGCGAAGCAATTCAACCCAACGCCCGCGGTTTGGATTGTGGAGAAGATGAAGACGGCCCGTAAGAGTACTGCACTCACGCGTTAGCAAGAAGCACTTTCGAGTTCCACTACGTTGATCCGGGATGATTATCTACGAATTGGCAGACTTACCAACCCGTTCACAGCCCAAGGTGTCTTAGGCTAGATAATCGAACCGGATTTAACAGCAGAACTTTCCAGTATTCAGATCTACCAAAGTACAAAAGCTAATAAAAACTTTCGCACGTTAGCAGAACCGAACATGGAGCAATTCTTTTTTAATCACTAAAGTAAGTGCGACACTTCGTTGCTAGGTTATATAAAAACGCGGGAACAACTAATTGTTTCTGCGTGTGTATACAACCCACTCGATTCTATAAATACTCGAGAACTGGTTAGTTCCCGCGTGTTTAACAGAATCGGTTACGATGCCGTGGGCGATGTTTCTCATGACCGTTGAAATTAAATAATACAGGAATGTATTATTCAATTGAAACCCTCTTTAATGGCTGCCCTGATGGATTACGGCGTTGTAGTTGACCTCGTTAAACTAAATAATACTGAAAAGTACTATTTAGTAAAATCGCTCTGGACTGCACGTGCTCTCTCGTTGAAATCTAGACGTCGACTAATTCTACGGAGGAGCCTAAACGATTTATTTGCCACTTATCCACCTTATAAAACACTCTCTTCATATTTTAATATTAAATTTAACTGAGAATAAACCTTGCTTTATTCCAATGACTTAATTTCTGCAATTTTAGGCTTTATTAATGGTAACGAGCTTCATTCATCCGTGAATGGTTTAAAATGCAATAATGAGCCCTTATTTACTCTAAATATACTCCACTAGCAGCTCATATTGCAACATTGGTTTACCACAAAGGTTTTTAAAAAGCAATAAGCTTTGAGTAAACCTCATTATATTTATACCATGCGATGCGATCTATTTTAAACATTTCCAACAGTGTTTATCAAAGAAATGGGATCGAATAGAAAGCCAAGCATCGAAGGGGATACTAGTGACTGCCGCAAGCAAACTTCTTGATAGAAGTCGCGTCATAAGTGCACTTTGCAAAGAATTGTCTACTCTCGTGACGTAGTTCTAGAAAATGTATACCAATTATTTTAGTTCTCCTGGCTATTTATAGAAACTCATCTTCTGTCTTATATTATATGAACTCATATCTTTTTGATTTATTCTACTAGAAAGTAGTATTCAGGGGTTGTAATGGATCCTATCAAAGCGAAAAATGGATAAAAAAGGAGTATGTATTTCTAAATGAATTCTCAAAACATTTCTTAGCAATTTACACCGTTAAAAAGGTTTTCGGATATGATACTTAGATTCATCAATATGGGTTGCCTAATATGCGGCTGACAACCCATATCCTCGTATTGTCGTTAGAAGGTATATGTCACGCATGCGGTTTAATTCTTTAGAATTAGACTTCCTTGAGGATTGCAATTAACAAGGCAAAGCAGTTTGTAACGCATTTGCGTTACGTTAGATAGAAACCGAATAGGCAACGAGAAAATTTATCTTAAATGGACAAACCAAACATAGATGTACATTGTATATTATGACTTTACAAATAGTAGTAGTCATTAATCATGACATTCCAATAATTTTTATAATAAATGAAAGCGACAAAATCATAGCAATATTTATATGTAATACATAGTTGATCGTAACGAAGGTCAATAAAAATCGCAAAAATGGAGAGTTTTTAGTATTACGTGAGTTATGTTTTGGGCATTGGGAGCTTGCCTTACTAAAAAGTCTTCTTTCAAAAACTCTTGTAACAATTTTTATTTAAACAAAATTAACAAGTGGAATTTTAACAAACTATATAAAATTATTGTAAGTCGAAATTACTGTTAAATGAATTTATATTATGGCGAGTAGCCTGAACAACCAATAATGTAAAAGCTGTGAGGCTCAAGACTGACTGACCATCTTGGGGCTCCCGGGATATATATGTTGTCCCTATCTCTCACATTTCTGTGGGAACTGCAGAGCTCATGTCTGCTATTTCTTTATTAAATGATATAACAGAAACTAGTAATCTTAATTCTAATAATTGCGGTTTTATAACCGTCTGTTACCTGAACCTGCAGTATCACTTACGTCTGGAATACATTGTATCCACATCCGTCTTCACAACTTGCTTGTGAACTTTCATTACTCATTCTTTATTTATCCTTGAATTACAATGTTGCACCTAACTTAAGTTTCTTGCTATTTAATTATACATATATTGATTTGGGGGATATGTAACTCCTCCAGGCGTAGATGAAAACTTTAGGGTTTTGCTTAGTCTGTTTTAAATTTCATTATTCCTAAGGGTACAGTTGTGTCTTCATTTACCTTTGTTTTTTATGACTAAAATCTCTTTCTTTATTCTTATATATAAGATACATTTTGAACACTACATACATAGTTTGTAAAATGATTACAATAATTAATAAAATCGTCCAAACACTTATGTTATCATAATGTAATTTTGGACCTTTTAATCACTTAAGTGTCTTTTGTAATTGTCCATTAGTTTTACAGCTTGGCTGAGATCATCTAGGTGTAGGTGCTCTAGTTGCATTGGTTTCTTGCTGATTTCGTCGTTTTCGAGTTGCGTAATCTTAAACTGTAGTTCTGGTAAATTTGCGAATTTCTTGGTTACTGTTGGGTTTTGATATACTCGAATAATTTCATTTTTCAATTTTAGATAAATCTTTCTTAAGGGTAGTTACTTTACTTCCAGTAAATGCTAAATTGTTTTGTTGCAATGAATTACGTAACTGTTTCTTTATAATTAGATACTTTCGTGCTGAAAATATTTAATTATAGCTTTATAAAGTTAAGATTAGTGTTACGTCCTTCGGATTTTTCTGAGTAGTAATTATTGTAAGATAATTGCGTTTTATTTATATTTTAAGGTTTCAGACTTGCTGAATAGATCGTTTCTTTTGTAATAATGTGTGCATATAATGCGTCATTATAGTTCTCTTGCTAAAAATAAGTTTTTCTGAGTGAATTCTTTTCATAAATGATATAAATACTAAATTGCGATAATAATAATAAAAAATTTGTACATACAATTCGTTTCGTATCCTACTAGCTAATATCAATAATTGAAAAAAGAAAAATTGGTTAGGATAAAAGAACTTACATAATTTTCATCGTCAATTTCATTTGTTTTTTTTCTTTGGGCTTGGTCGATGTTGCACCTTGTGCAAGTTTTATTTTCTTTGGGCTTGGTCGATTTTGTAACTTGTCCAAATTTGTTTTGTTCTGCCAGATTGGAAATTGATATTCCAGATCATCAGTTCTTCGAGTTTGGGTTTCCTAGCGACCTTCTGGATCCGACCGCTGCGCCAGTTACGTTTTGGGCCTTGGGAGCTGCCTTTATAAAAAGTCTTCTTCCAAAAACTCTTGTAATAATTTTTATTTAAATAAAATTAACATTGGAATTTTAACAAACTATATAAAATTACTCTAAGTCAAAATTACTGTTAAATGAATTTATATTAGAGCAAGTAGTCTGAACAACCAACAATGTAAAAGCTGTAAGGCTCAAGACTGACTGACCATCTTGGGGCTCCCGGGGTATTTATGTTGTCCCTGCCCCTCAAATTTCTGTGGGAACTGCAGAGCTCATGTCTGCTTATTTCTTTATTAAATGATATAACACAAAGTAGTAATTTTAATTCTAATAATTGCGGTTCTATCACCGTCTGTGACCTGCACCTGCAGTATCACTTACGTCTGGAATACATTGTATTCACATCCGTTTTCACAACTTGCTTGTGAACTTTCATTAACTTTTTCTTTATTTATCCTTGAATTACAATATTGCATCTAACTTAAGTTTCTTAATAATTTCTATTTGATTAAACATATATGGATTGGGAGATACGTATCTTGCTTAGTAAAACAAAATTAATTAATTTAGTTATTTAACAATGAAATTGGCATTGCTGCTGTAAAAAAATCAAAAAGATATCTCTTTTGGATCTCATGATATTATAATTTAAAGTGTAAATATAATTCTTCTGATTACACTTGCCCCACTTCACCCTAGTAAAATATTAGTTGTTTTTTGACAATTCGCAAAAAAAAGAACAACATGGTCGTAAAGTTGCCCCCTTCGGTCCTTAAAATAACAATGACAATGATTAAAATTGCTTTGAAAGTGCTCTTTAGTGCTTAGAAGCTCATCGTTAGTCCTCTAAAGTTTCCTACAAACAAGAAAAAGTGGGAGAGCTAACTTTTAACTTCTGAATTTTTAAAAACGGAAATACCTATAGATAGTGCCATTAGTGCTCTTTATTCCCTCAAAGTTGTTGTTAGTGCTCTTATGGTTTTAAAAAACCCTATAAAAATCGTTGCCGGAGAAAGCATAATGGTCAATTTTTAAATTTTTGAAACAAAATTGCGTATTAATAGTGCTTGGTTAGTGCTTTTAGTGCTTCAAAGTGCATCATTAAGGCTTTCGTGGTTTCCCAAAAACGAGATAAACCTTGGTGAACAACTTAACGGCCGACTGTATGATTTTCAAAAAGCAAAAGTGCTTATAGGTGGTGCTTTGTTAGTACTCTTTTTGCAGCAAAAATTATTGTTAGTGTTCAAATGGTTTCCAAAAAAACAAAAAAAATCTTAGCGGATAAAAGCACAACGGTCAATTTTAAATTTTGTAAAAAAAAATTGCGCACAAATAGTCCTTGATTAGTGCTTCAAAGTTCATCATTAAGGCCTTTATGGTTACCGAAAAAGCTAAAAAACGGGGGGCGAGAGCGCAACTTATTCGTGGACTGTCGAATTGTTAAAAAGCGAAAGTGCTTATACGTTTTGCTTTGTTAGTGCACCAAAAATTATAGTGCTTCTATGTTTACCGAAAAATATAAAAAAACGTAGCGGGAAAAAGCGCAACGGTCAATTTTTACATTTTCTAAAAACAAATATGCATATAAGTAGTGCTTGGTTAGTGCTCGTTGTGCTTTAAAATTCATTATTAGGATCCTAATGGTCTTCGAAAAAACGGACAAAATCGTGAAGGTACTGTATTGGCCAGGAAACGAATTGTTCTTCACATGGAAATTTTAGATTTTGCCAAACCTATGCTGTTCCAATCAAGATAGGAATCTTTAACGTGCGTGGCAATACTCCCACACGGGTCCTACATTGCCTCTCATCTGAACAAGCGCGAATTTTTGCGAAAAATGCTCGCCTAACGTTTTTCAAATGGATCGTGTGGAGATTCGAACCCGGGAGCTTAGTCTCAGTAGTTACACGCATACCAACTGAGCCACGGAGCCTCCCGGCCACTTGCCGACTGTAGGATTTTATAAAAACAAAAGTACTTGTAGGTACTGTTTTGTTAGTGCTCTTTAGGGCCCAAAATTATTGTTAGTGCTCTTATGGCTTCCGAAATAGCTAAGAAAAATTGTAGGGGGAAAATATATAACAATCAATTCTTAAGATTTTTAAAAATAAATCTGTGTGTAGACAGTGCTTAGTTAGTGCTCGTTAGTGCTTTAAAGACTATGGTTTGTGCTTTTATCCTTTCCGAAAACTTGATAAAAACCCGGGAATTAAACGATCCACATTTGGATATTAAAAAACGCAAGTACCATTAGATCCTACTCTTTATTATCGCAAAAATTGTTGTTGGTGTTCTCGTGGATTTAGAAAAGACCAAGAAAAATCGAAACAGGAAAAAGCGCACTGGTCAATTTTTTAAATCTTTTAAAAAACAAAATTGGTTATAAATAGTGCTTAATTAGTGCTCTTTAGTGCTTCAAAGTTTATCATTAAAACTTTTATGGTCTTCGAAAAAAAAAGACAAAACTGTGGGGAAGGGATCAACTAAACGATCGAACTGTAGGATTTTTAAAAAGCAAAAGTGTTTATAGGTAGTGTTTTGTTAATGCTTGTTAGTGCCGCAGAATTATTTTGGTGCTCACATTGTTTCCGAAAAATTCGAAAAAAAGTTGTAGCCGGAAAAAGCATTACCACAAATTTTTAAATTTTCTAAAAACAAAATTACTAAAAATAGTGATTAGCCAGTGCTCTTTAGTGCTTCAAAGCTGATCATTACGGTTTTTATGGTTTCGGGAAATACGGGAAAAACTGGGAGTGGGGGATAACTTAAAAGTGGACTGTCAGATAGTTATAAAAATGAAGGTACTTTTAGGTAGTACTTTTGTTACTACTCGTTAATGCTGTAAAAATTATTGTTAGTGCTCTCATAGTTTATGAATAAATCAAGAAAACCTGCAGCGGGAGAAAGCGTAATTGTTAACTATAAAATTTTTTAAAACAAAATTACGTAGAAATAGCGCTTGGTTAGTGCTCTTTAATGCTTTGGAAACCACCGTTGTGCCTTCGACGTTTCCGAATTAACGAGAAAAACCGTTGAAGAGCAACCTAACCTAAATTTTTAAAAAGCAATGTGCCTATAAATAGTGCTTTGCTATCGCTCTTTACTGCAGCAAAAATGTTTTGCTCTCGTGGTTTACTGAAAAACCAAGGACAGTCGTATCCGGAAATGGCGTAACGGTCAATTTTAAAATTTTTAAAAAATCAAAAATGTGTATAAATAGTGCCTATTTTCTAATCTATAGTTTTTGAAAGCTCATCATTGAAGCTTTCATGGTTTCCGAGAAAGACAGAAAAGCCGTGGGGAGAAGGTTGTGGAGGGAAACTTAATGGTCGACTGTCGGATTTTACAGAGCAAAGTATTTGTAGATAGTGCTTTGTTGGTGTTCTTTAGTGCCGCAAAATTTGTTGTTAGTATTCTTATGGTTTCCGGCAGCCGCTATGTGCATGATCTGCCGTCTACATACATCAACTGCTACTTCGTCGTGTTTTAACTTAACTTCATTTTACTTCTTGTCGGGTTTAGTCATTAGTCGTTCAACACCCTTTCGTGATTTATTTCATTGTTTGACTTCCGACCAACACGATGTAAATGCTACAATATACGTACTTTCTGGTCTTAATCATCCAGCAAAATTTAAAACTTTCACGTCGGTCGCCGCTGTGTGAATTACGTGCCATCTACATACATCAACTTTCACTTTGCCATGTTCTTAACTTAACTTTACTTTACTTCTTATGGGTTATTAGTCGTTATACAACATTTCTCCCCTCTTGTCACCGCAGTTAAATTCTGTTTACACAAAGTAACATATTTCTATACTGAATACAAAGTATTATTAGTTCCTTATAAGTCACGTACTTCCTTTCTGATTTGTTTTCCTATCGCAATTAATGGCATTTTTGCTACCCTTGGTTGTCGGAATGTGCGACAACTGTCTATTGCAATTATCTTTTCATGGAAAACATGCAGTTACGCGATACGTAATGCGTCTCATATAAATATTTCTATTTGCGGTTTTCAAATAAATCATTCCCTATGGGTTATTAGGTTCCTTGAGTGTATTCTAAAAGGAATAATTTTATTGTTTTGGCGTTCTAGTTTAATGCCACTATCGAAATTATATCTATAAAAACAAAGGCATTGGAATGTCATGCTTAGTTAACATTAACTCTTCGTAAAATATAAAACAGGGTACATCCACATCAATTCTGTTCGCTTGATGTTAATATCATACCTTCTTAAAGTAACGCAAACGCGCAACAAAGCAAATGAAATTTTTACAAAGAGACAGCAGTAGCTTGAAGAATATCCATGAAGGAATCGTGGCAGTGTATGGAGACAATAGCCTGCTCCATTTCTATGTCAAATATTTGTATAGGCAGCGCTACTGCAATGGGTGCCTCAAGGTGTGGAAGATCTCAGAAAACATAAACTATAGAAATCATCAGGTAAGTTGAAGATTTGGTGTTTACGATAATGAGTAATAGTTACTGTTGTTGCCAGAGACATAATTGTTCTCGTACTTCTGCGTCTGGATCCGATGAACCCGATAATGCAACTCTTGAACTTCTACAGAGTCTAAGCGATTTCTTTGCCACGTATCCACCTTACAAAGCACCCTCTTCAATTTTTACATGAAATTCAACTGAAAATAAACCTTGCTTTATTCCAATGAGTTAATTTTTGCAATTTTAGGCTTTATTAATGGTAGCGAGCTTCATCCGTCCGTGATTAAACTGAATGGTTTAAAATGCAATAATGAGCCCTTATTTACTCTAAATATACTCCACTAGCAGCTCATATTGCAACATTGGTTTACCACAAAGGTTTTTAAAAAGCAATAAGCTTTGAGTAAACCTCATTATATTTATAGCATGCGACGCGATCTATTTTAAACATTTCCAACAGTGTTTATCAAAGAAATGGGATTGAATAGAAAGCCAAGCATCGAAGGGGATACTAGTGACTGCCGCAAGCAAACTTCTTGATAGAAGTCGCGTTATAAGTGCACTTTGCAAAGAATTGTCTACTCTCGTGACGTAGTTCTAGAAAATGTATACCAATTATTTTAGTTCTTCTGGCTATTTATAGAAACTCATCTTCTGTCTTATATTATCTGAACTCATATCTTTCTGATTTATTCTACTAGAAACTAGTATTCAGGGATTGTAATGGATCCTATCAAAGCAAAGAATGAATAAAAAAGGAGTATACCTTTGTAAATAAATTCTCAAGACATTACTTAACAATTCACACTGTTTAAAAAGGTTTTTGTATATGATACTTAGATTCATCAATATGGTGTCACCGCTGATGGTAAACCAGAAATAGAACGATAGGTAATTGGTCCCTGTTGTAACGATGGCAGAAGGGAAGGGTGGCTTGCTCAGTCAGGAGGTCGTGGGCTGACGGCTTCGACTAAGGACCAGAATGGCGAAGCTCGAAGAGTAAGGGCGCCAGAGTCTTGCCACAAAGAAAATATAGAACCGTGACTCAAAGGTTCCAACTCATACACAAGTTCCCAAATACCATATCCAAGCAGCACAAAGCGGCACAATCGTCACGCGCTAACTCAAAACCATAATAAAAATAATAATCAAGGAACACGTATAATATTTACTTGGCACAAATACAGGTGACACAATGCACAAAAAAAAGAGAATATAAAGTGATGCGTGGAGACCCACGAACGGTTCGGTACATGTACGGGGTACCGCAAAATAGGCGAATGATTAAGTTGTAACTAACGCAAGTTAAAACGCGACGAAAGGCATGCCGCTCATCCGTTATATAAAAGCGCGGAGATAAATAATCTCTAAAATTTATAAATATATCGCGTTCGTTGGTGGATCTTTTACAAAACAAAATATCGTAGCATAAAAATAAACCTGAAAAATAAGGCAAAATACATAGCATATAAATCTGGTGAAATTAATAATAAAGCAGATCACAAAAAAGTATAAACACACCGTAGGTCACAATTGTTACTACAAAACTTCAGTATCTAAAGAAAAAGTACACACAATAGTTCGCCTGAATAGTGATTAAACATGTAAACACCGAGGGGAAAGCAAAAGAATTTATCAAAGGTTACTTCTAATTTTCAAAAATGTAAAAATATAACTTTCGTTGTGATAAAACTGGATTTTGTAATAATTGAAGAGTAAATAAATTTAGCTGATAACGTAGTTTAAATTGGTTGTTGAGGCGATACAAAAAAACCAGGTATTAAAATAAAAATGTATACGACCTTCGAGATCCAGGTGTCCTGAGTACTCTTAGTAGCAGCAACATAGCTCTGGGCTCGATAATCAGCGGGGCGACTATTGCTTCCTTCCAGAACAGCAAATTTAAATTTGTAAACAAAAGCAAGTAACAAGCAGGAACAGTGATCGAAAGCGAAAACAACAGGTACTACTAAAAGTAGTACTGACGGCAGTCTAAAGCAGGTAGTACTAAAAGATGGTCCAAAAAAAGAAAGGCCACTAAAATGAGAGAAAAATAATTAGAATACAAATACTGTATTTAAATAATTACGTACGTTGGACGGCCTTATTGCAAAGCGAAGAGTCGGAGACGCAAATAAATTCCACAAACGGAAGTGGACAAACGCCACTAACTTCTGTTGTATAATTACAGATCCTCCCCAAGGAGATGCTAAAACAAATGCTCAATCCGCACTTATAAAATTACACAACAAAACCAAGAGCGTTCACTTTACTCTTTTACAAGCTTCAAACAAACAATGAATATCGACTTCATGCACACTACACCTGCTAGATAAGATAATCGACCCATTCAGAAATAGAAATTGACAAAGAATTAAAGCGAGTTGGAAATTAACCTCGAGAACCGGATAAGATTTTATAGAAAACACAGAATAACTCCAAAACTGGAAAGCTACACGTAACAATGGGTTGCCTAATATGCGGCTAAGAACCCATATCCTTGTATTGTCGTTAGAACGTATATGTCACGCATGCGTTTAATTCTCTAGAAGTAGGTCTCATTGATGATTGCAATTAACAAGGCAAAGCTGTTTGTAACGTACGTTAGAAACCAAATAGACAACAAGAAAATTTATTCTAAATGGACAAAGTAAGCACGGATGTACCTTATATATTCTGACTTTACAAATAGTAGCAGTCATTTATTATGACATCCCAATAATTTTTGTAATAAATGAAACGGACAAAACCATAGCTATATTTTTTTGTGTAATACATAGTTGAACGTAAGTAACATTATTAAAAAATTGCAAAAATGAAAAGTTTTTAATATTTCATGAGTAACGTTTTGGGCTCTGGGAGCTGCCTTTCTAAAAAGTCATCCTTCAAAAACTCTTGTAACAATTTTTATTTAAACAAAATTAACAAGTGGAATTTTAACAAACTATATAAAATTACTCTAAGTCGAAATTATTGTTAAATGAATTTATATTAGGGCGAGTAGCCTGAATAACCAACAATGTAAAAGCTGTGAGGTTCAAGATTGACCGACTATTGTTAAAAGTCGTCGCGACGGGCAATTAGTATTAGTGCCCGTCCGGTCAGTTTATTTATTATTAGGCGTAAAAGTAAAACATTGCGTTCGCTGTTTTCTGGTTTGTAAAAGGTTTTCAAAAATATTTCACATGCGGGAATAAAGTTACCTAATTGTACTGGATCTGCGTTATATTAAGGAATAGTCTCAATATAAAGCTTCATGTCGAAATTCATGATTGTTCTAATAATTAATGGTGGTTTTCAGTTTTAATTAATATCAAGTTTTTCTACAAATTGAGATTTCCTTTCAATTTGTATTGTTACTTTTCAGTTTGGATTATATTCGTTATTTAAAGCATGGCTTTGCTTATATTTTATATGTAGTTATCAATTGCTATAATTACAGTAAAGGTTTTTTGCTTTGTAATGTCTTGTCAATTACTGTCGCTTTGGATTGTATATTTTTATACTTCGCAGATGCTACAATTGTTGCGAGTTAAGTTTCTATTTTTTGAATGGTTTTATGTGGGTAATAATCTTTTGCAATAATTGCGTTATAACTTGTACGTTTTTATTTCAGTCCTGCTGAGTAATTAAGTGTTTCCAGTAATAATTTGCTATTATTATCTCGTCCAGTTTGCATTAATAAATGCGTAAATGCTTTTTTTATAATTGTATAGTCTCGTTACCTTGAAATATCCAATTATTAAGTTTTAAGTTTTTTGAATGATGTTATTTCAGTCTGTGTAATAAGTAAATTGTTTTGTTGCAATGAATTGCGTAAATGTTTCTTTATAATTAGATACTTTCGTGCTGAAAATATTTAAGTATAGCTTTACGAAGTTATGATGAGTGTTACGTCCTTCGGACTTTTCTTAGTAACTATTGTAAGATAATTGCGTTTTATGTATATTTTAAGGTTTCAGACTTGCTGAATAGATCGTTTCTTTTGTAATAATTTGTAATAAAGTGTGCATATAAATACGTCTTTATAGTTCTCTTGTTAAAATTAAGTTTTCTAAGTGAATTCTTTTTATAAATAGTATAAATACTAAATTGCGATAATAATAATAAAAAAATTTGTACATGCAATTCGTTTCGTATCTTACTAGCTAATATCAATAATTGAAAAAGTAAAATTGGTTAGGATAAATAAACTTACATAATTTTCCGCGTCAATTTTATTTGTTTTTCTTCTTTGGGCTTGGTCGATTTTGCACCTTGTGCAAGTGTTTTGTTTTCTTTGGGCTTGGTCGATTTTGTATCTTGTCCAAATTTGTATTGTTCTTCCAGATTAGGAATTGATAATCCAGATCACCAGTTCTTCGAATTTGGTTTTCTAGTGACCTTCAGGATCCGTACGGCTGCGCCAGTTACGTTTTGGGCCTTGAGAGCTGCCTTTATAAAGTTTTCTTCCAAAAACTTTTGTAACAATTTTTATTTAAACAGAATGTACAAGTGGAATTATAACAAACTATATAAAATTACTCTAAGTCGAAATTACTGTTAAATAAATTTAAATTAGGGCGGGTAGCCTGAGCAACCAACAGTGTAAAAGCTGTGAGGCTCAAGACTGACTGACCATCTTGGGGCTTTCGGGGTAAACTGCAGATCTCATGTCTGCATATTTCTTTATTAATTGATATAATACAAAGTAGTAATCCTAATTCTAATAATTGCTGTTTTATAACCGTCTGTGACCTGCACCTGCAGTATCACTTACGTCTGGAATACATTGTATTCATCCGTTCTCACAACTTGCTTGTGAACTTTCATTAACTTTTTCTTTATTTATTCTTGAATTACAATGTTGCATCTTACTTAAGTTTCTTAATAATTTCTATTTAATTATACATATATTGATTTGGGGGATATGTAACTCGTGCTACAAAGTTGTATACAAAGATGTAAGCATGGGAATTACACGAGTTGGTTAACAGAATAATAATATTATTAAATTTATCTAGCGTAGCCATGTCATTTTAAGAAAGACTTTAGAAAGATTAAAAAGTAAATAACAATGAAATTATCAATATGAATGTTTCATACTATTATTACCCAAATACTAAAAGAGCTTCCTACAACTTTTAATATAATTGAGCAAGATTAACATAATAGGGACACACGTGTAGTTATATTACAATGTGATCTCCAGGCATAGAAAACGCATATCTCTAGGAAGAAATTAGTGGCGTTTTTAACCTCAAGAAAAGAAATTAGTTTTGCGCAAAAACTAAAATGTAAGAAACGGAACTAGGAGGAAAACCAACAGTTCAACCCAAAACGAGACAATAACTGTCAAGTCTCAATGTATGCAAAGAAACGACAAGAATGCTGGATAGAAAGATTGAGGTACTTCAAGCTGTGGTATCAAGAATCGTATTAAACGAACAACCGAAGAAAAGAATAGCTAACTAAACCGAAAAGTCGAGTAAGCCATGGTGTCATAAGAAAAGAAAAAATCTAGAAGCACATACCTTACATGTGATTTTCCAATGCTCTACCCGAAGGTACTACATTGGTCAGGAAGCGAGTTTTTTTTACTTAAAAAATTTGGAATTTTGCCGAACCCTTGCTGTTCCAAGCAAAGTAGGGATGTTTAACGTGCGTGACAACACTCGCACACGGGACCTCCATTTTACCTCTCATCCGAACGGGGGTGTACTTTTGCGAAAAATGCTCGCCTAACATTTTTCAGGCGGACCGTATCGGGATTCGAACCCGGGACCTTGGGCGTAGTAGTCACACACATATCAACTACGCCACGGAGCCGCCTTCTAGAAGCACATACCGTTTATTTACATTTCGAATGCTCCACCCGAAAGTACTACATTGGCCAGGAGGCGAGTTTTTTGTTACCTGAAAATTTAGAACTTTGCCGAATCCTTGCCGTTCCAGGCAAGGTAGGGATGTTTAACGTGCGTGACAACACTCACACACGGAACCTCCATTTAACCTCTCATCCGAACGAGGGCGTAATATTTGTGAAAAATGCTCACTTGCCATTTTTCAAGCAGTCGGCTGTGTCGGGATTTGAACTCGGGATCTTGGAATCCGTAGTCTTACGCTTACTACATTGATCCACGGCGACGCCAGAAGCACATACCGTGCATTTATATTTCCAATGCTCCACCAGGAGGCGAGTTTTTTGTTGCCTGGAAATTTTAGAATTTTGCCGAACTCTTGCCGTTCCAGGCAATGTAGGGATCTTTAACGTGCGTGACAACACTCACACACGGGACTTCCATTTAACCTCTCATCCGAACGAGTGCGTAATTTTTGTAAAAAATGCTCACCTTTAATTTTTCAAGCAGTCGGCTGTGTCGGGATTTGAACCCAGGACCTTGCGATCCGTAGTCTTACGCTTACTACATTGATCCACGGCGACGCCCAGAAGCACATACCGTTCATTTATATTTCCAATGCTCCACCCGAAGGTACTACATTTGCCAGGAGGCGAGTTTTTTGTTGCCTGGAAATTTAGAATTTTGCCGAACCCTTGCCGTTCCAGGCAAGGTATGGATCTTTAACGTGCGTGACAACACACACACACGGGACCTCCATTTAACCTCTCATCCGAACGAGAGCGTAATTTTTGTGAAAAATGCTCACCTGCCATTTTTCAAGCAGTCGGCTGTGTCGGGATTTGAACCCGGGACCTTGGGATCCGTAGTCTTACGCTTACTACATTGATCCACGGCGACGCCAGAAGCACATACCGTGCATTTATATTTCCAATGCTCCACCAGGAGGCGAGTTTTTTGTTGCCTGAAAATTTAGAATTTTGCCGAACCCTTGCCGTTCCAGGCAAGGTAGGGATCTTTAACGTGCGTGACAACACTCACACACGGGACCTCCATTTAACCTCTCATCCGAACGAGGGCGTAATTTTTGTAAAAAATGCTCGCTTTAATTTTTCAAGCAGTCGGCTGTGTCGGGATTTGAACCCAGGACCTTGCGCTCCGTAGTCTTACGCTTACTACATTGATCCACGGCGACGCCCAGAAGCACATACCGTTCATTTACATTTTCAATGCTCCACCCGAAGGTACTACATTGGCCAGGAGGCGAGTTTTTTGTTGCCTGGAAATTTAGAATTTTGCCGAACCCTTGCCGTTCCAGGCAAGGTAGGGATCTTTAACGTGCGTGACAACACACACACGGGACCTCCATTTAACCTCTCATCCGAACGAGGACGTAATTTTTGTGAAAAATGCTCACCTGCCATTTTTCAAGCAGTCGGCCGTGTCGGGATTTGAACCAGGACCTTGGGATCCGTAGTCTTACGCTCACTACATTGATCCACGGCGAAGCCTCCAGAAGCACATACCACAGGAAGTAGATAGAAAAATTTAATCAAGTTTGTATGAGATCTACGGTAAGAAAACCAGCCAAAGGAAACGGAAAAGAAGGTGGACCGACAGGAATGAAGAAGCAAAACCTAAGAAAAAGCACAAAGAGAAAACAAAGTTGATACCGTGTAGTTATGTACGTGTATGTATGTTGGCGGGGTTGAGCGAGGTTGTGTGTGTGATGTACGTGCGTGCGCGTCTGTGTGGTATGTTGGACCGCTATAGTCGCTTTTACGACAGACAGATCGTACAGTGGGAGTATTCAAATCCGGAACCACACGAGATTGGTTGAATGAAACGAAGGAAGATCCAGCAAAACAGGAACGTAGGTAAAGAAATCGTAAAATTCACAAATCAAATCCTAAAGAAAGCAAAGTCGGTATAAGAATCTATTGGCGCAAAGACTAAGAATGGAGCTTAAGACGTTTGCGTCGCCAGCAAGAAAACGAAACGGGATCAGGAACATTAGGGTTGTCAAAAATGCATCCGTGTAAGTATTTTTCTGGAATGCACCTTTTATGTTTATTCCCTCATATTATTTGACCTGTTGTTTGGTTTCGTAGCTCGGGTTACCGGAACAGGTGGGGTATGTATAAAGTAGTTTTCTGCAAAGCAGGAATAACAGGGGGTGTGGTAGTTAGAACACGCGGTTGTGGAGGTACTTGTGATAGTGTGATTATTTCCGGAATAAGTACAACTGGTTTGGATGAATTTTTCTTTTTAGTTCTTCCAATTGCATTTCCTGACCTCCTCCACAGCTGTAGGCGTGGACCTTTCCTTCCTAAATCTATATTACCAGTTTAATTTCCACGGTTAGTCTTGCTACAACTAGTTGTTCAAAGAGACAGCGGTTTGTACTTTCCCTTAGTTTTGTATTACAATCACTTTGGATAAGTCCACATCTTTGGAACTTTTTCCTTTTGCAATAAATCTGTTATACATCCACAAATACTTTTTTTTTCCCATCTCAACCATCCATTCAACTTCAGGAATTAGTACATCTTATTCCAATGCATTTTTTTGTTTCTACGCTAAATCTTGCTACTAGTTTTCATAAATCTTTTTCTATGACGTCAACGAAACATATTTGTCTGTACGTCCGCGAATTTTTGGTATTAAAACCATTTTTGCTTCCTTCCACACCTCCACAAACTCCCTTTTTTACAATAATCTGCTATGGAAATGGTTTTCTTTTTGTCCCAATCATCCATTTTATTATTTTGGCGTGAGTCCATCTGTCCTCGATCAATTAGTTGTTCATAGATAATTCCTGTAACGTAAGAGGACAAGCGGCCTGTACGCCCCTGCTTCCTCTCCATTTTTGGCTTACCTTTATCTCCTTCCATAGCTCTGGATAATCCTCTTCTTGCAATAATCTGTAGTACACATCCATAAACACTTTTCTTTTCATTGCAACAACCCAATTGCCTATTTCCGTAGTTTGTTAATTTAGTTCAAAATTTTTGTGTTTTGTTCCTCCAATTGTGTTCCTGACTTCCCCCATAGCTGTTAATGTGGATCTTACATTTCTAACTCCACACTGTGTGTCGTTCAGTTCGATTTCCACGCTCAATCTCGCCGCAGTAAGTTGTTCCTAGATCTTTCCTACGACCTCATGGAGACGTAGCTGTTTGTAGATCTATTTAGTTTTGGTATTAAAACCAGATTTGCATCCTACACGACTCAAAATTTCTTTTTATTTGCAGTAATTTGTTTTACACATCCAAAAATACCTTTTCCCGTCTGTTACGGGTAAAATGAGCGTTACGTTATAATATTTAAATTAGCTCTGAAGGGACGGAAACTCCGTAAAGATTTAAGGGTGCTTCGGCTAACTGCTGGCGTGCGGAAGTGTGTTCTATGGAAGAAATAAAAAAATAGAAAAAAATGAGTTACAAATATTAAGATTGCTGCAATACAAACTGCTTTACAATATTCACTTACCCTAAAAGACTTTTCTCCTGTCATAAATAGGCGCGCCAAACCGTCTTGTCTCAGCAATCCCTTCCTTATTATCACTACATGGACGACAATTATCCCCTACAGGTCTATTTTGCTTCTTTTTTAAATTTATAATACTATATACTACCTTTTCCTACAATTCTCATTAAATTTTGGTCAAATTAAATAAAATTGAAAAACAAAATTTTTCTACCTAGATACGATTCCATCCCTGAAGGTGACAAATTTGGTCCTTTTCGTATATTACAAATAACTCAGTTAAATTTCACCTAAGGTTAAACTTTATAAACGGTCAATCTCTAGGGTTAGAGATACAAATACATTAACATTAAAAAACTTAATGTAACATCCAACTGACTAGGTGCTATTAACGGAAATCACAGAAAAACGTTAATCCTTATAACCCTACCATGCCATTGTTCCAGTTTCAAAAGTTGATCAATACAATATTTTAAATCCTAATTTTTGGAAGTGATCGTTACAACAACACATCGAGAAATGTTGCAATACCAACTTTTTCATTGTCCATTAAAAATGGTACATTTTTACTTTTTACCAGCAATAATTTCATTATTAATAGTTATTTATTATACAAAGGAAAAGTACTAGATTTTAGCTCGACGCGAAGCGGAGGGAGACAAAACACAGAGTAAAATCTTACATTTTTACCCGTATATAATACACCTGTGACAGGCAAAACGATGACTTAATATTGAAAAAATATTACAATATATTAAAGTCAAAACATCAATCGATGTCATATTTGTCGTTTCAAACAAGTAGGCTGTTGCACTTATAGGGATAGTTAGACTTGCGTTGCTAAGAAAATCTTTAAAGTAATCACATATTTGTCAATTTAATTCTGCGCATATCCGGGAAAAAAGTACTCGTTTTTTTTCCGGGGAAAAAAGTATCTTCATAAAAAGTGACATTTTGGTACCTTTAAAGAAACATTAAACATCAAATTTCTTTCCTGTCTCAGAAAAAATACATTAACTCCATTGCTAATTTAATCCAGCAAAATAATTATTTTCCGGATTAGTTAATTTTTATTACAGAAATACAAATCATTTACCGATTAGTTTTAAAATTCACATGTACGTAATTTAAAAGTATATTACATAAATGCTCATATATTACTCACTGTTTTAATTAATTTTTTGAAAGCTGAAGGATGTCCAGAAACCATCAGTATTTTAATTTTTTGTTTTTTCAGTTAACACAGCTACTTTAATCCAACACAACACAACACAAAATCCAAATTATTTGAAGTGTGAAACTCTCCAGGTTCTAACCACTTTTCAACCGCTCGTAACGGCACTAAATTTGAGCTCCCACCGTGTGAAATTTACCCTGCTACTGCAACCGTAGTTCAACTTTATGTCGCACGCTTGGTATTTATCCCATTCGGAAAATCCATAGTCACATTTTGGAGCTTTGCTTCGCCACTAAATTTTAATCTGTGTCAACACCAACCTCCAACAGTGCGGCTTTTCCGCCTGGTATGACTATCTTTATGGTTCTAATTAACTTTCCGAACTTTACATTCCAAACTTAACCTTAACTGTCGTGGTTAGTTGTTATATTAAATCTTACCTTTATAAAAATGCTATTATTTGCGCTTAAGTCGCCTTTTACGACAGGCGGATCGTACAGGGTTAATCTAATCCGCACCCATACGGGGTTGTCTGAATAAAACGAAAAAGACCCAGCAAAACAGAAAAGTAAGTAAAGAAATCTAAAGTCCAAAAATCGAATCCTAAAAAACAAAGTCGGCATAAAACCTGGGGCGCGAGGACTAGGAATGGAGCTTAAGACGTTTGCGCCACCAGTAAGAAAACGAAACCGGATCAGGAACATTAGGTTGTCACATAATACATCCGGATCGGTACCTTTCCGTCATGTATCTTTTATGTTTATTTCCCTCATCTTATTTCTCCTGTTATTCGGTTTCATGGGTCGAGTTACCGGAACAGGTTGGGGTATTGATTGGTCAGCTTTCTTCAAAATAGGAATAACAGGGGTGTTGTATCAAGCGGTTGGGGAGGTGGTTGCGATGGTGGAGGAAGTAGTGTTTGTTGTAATTTAGGAAATTTATTACACGTTATGGAAGGAGCTCGTTTGTTTTTGGTATGTGTTGTAAGAGAGTATTGTAAGAGCATCAACTTTAGAAAAAGGAGCAGAATGAGATAAAACTCTAGCTACGTTAGATAAAGGAACAGAATCAGGTAAAACTTCCTCAACAATAGGAACAGGCATTATAGATACTGGTTTACTAGCTACAATAGTGCTTTCTTTGTCAGTATTATTAGCTATGTCACTTCAATTACATCTTTTATTGCAGACACGACAGGAATTTCTTTGGTAGCATCATTTAAGGCAGCATGAAACAAACTCTTTAGCTGCTACTTGTAAGTCACTAGTTTGAATTATTGGCCCTGATCGTTGAGGAGGCGCAGTCTGAGGTGGAAGTGAATACGTCTGACCCGTTTGATCATCATTTGAACATAAGCACAGAAGAAATTTGATTCTTATTAGCGGATGTTTTGTGAGTAGTGCGTGTTAGCCATAGAGATCAATGGTATTTTTGAAGGCTCTTATTCCAGAAAAGGGTATGTTGTGGTGATCGCAGAACTAGCAGGATGAGGTACAAAGAAGGACGTAGAATTAGAGACAGAAGAAATTGCTTCCTACAGCTAAAGACATAATTCTGAGTATTGTTCGAAGACATATTTGCCGAAGAAGGGTATGTCTTGGTAGTAGTAGGATGATCGGAAAGAGGTAAAGAAATGAACTTATAACTAGAAACAGAAAAAAATTTGATTCTTAGTAGTAGGATGGCAGTTCGGACAGTTGCGCTGAGTAACTCCCTTATGACCGCAACCATCGCAACGAAGTATTTGACGACGATTGCAACATGTCGACACATTACCAGGTTGGTCGCAATTGAAGCATGTGACCCGACGAGTAGAAGTAGACAGAGGCATAGGAACAGAAGGAGTTGCAGAAGAAGTATTTGATTTAACAGTATGTGTAGGATGCATCTGGACTAATCCGTCATGTGAAGTAATGGTTTTTCCCAACGATGCGGACTTCCAAGGGAAATCCGGTTTTACGTATGTGTGTTTGTCTTGATTAGAGAGTACGTAGCTATCGACCCTAAACTTTTTCCGCTTCAACTTCTGACATGTATCTTCCAATTCTTGCATGGAACGGACGATAGGCAAATGAATTATATAAAACGAAGCGGGATTTTAAGACACAATGGTCGATTGAGTCTCTTCAGGTAGAGAACCATAACGGCTAAACGTGGAGTCATACACTTTCTGATGGCCTCTGCTTCCTATCTATGATATCATTAAACAGTCTTTGCGTATAATTAGGCTGTTCAAAAGAGGCACTAATAAACTATCCAATTAGAAAGCTGATTGCTGTTGCTCCGGTACCATAGCAAGGCTCTCGATTCAAATAAGTCAAATTAGTCAAATAAGTCGAATAATTTGGGATTCAGACACATTACGAGCCAGTCTGAGCTCTTCAACTTTTTCAAGAAAGTTATGTACAAAAATAACGTTAGGATCTCGACTGAATTTTAAATCCATTTTACGACAAGTTGCGAGCAGGGTTTGCTAGTGTGTTAGGAGCCGTTGAGTAAAAACTTTTCGATTGAGGGATGGTTGACATGATCTACATGATCCAGTAAAGTAAGGAGTTTTGCTTCTAATTCATCACGCAAAATTCGTGGTTCAGGCGGTAAACTTACAGGCAAAAGGAACCAGATGCGTTTAAATACGTGTATGAGTCTTGGGCGGATGGCAGCTACGGGTGAATCAGAGTTTCAAAGTTACCATGTAATTTTTCCAACTTACTAGCAATTATCTTTAAGTAGGCCTCCGAATTAGCTTTATAAAGTAAATAAGCCAAGGGTTTCTCGAATTCCCGGTTGGCCTAAGAACAAAGCCATGTTCTCATCTATTCGACGGTGTTCCTATACGACACAGGTATTCTTCCAAGCAATAGTTCGAAAGCAAGCTCATCCCTATGTAAACAATTTATAGCCATCTTATGGTCAGTTATTTTAACTCAATAAAAGAATATTACAGCTAACAAAATAAGTCAGAATATACCCGAACGGAAAAAATATTGAAGTCCAAACACACAAAATTGGTAGGAGCGAAAAAATAGTCTAAAAATATTAATCATCACAAAATAGAATCTATGAATACTAATAGAAATAGAGCGCCAGTGTTTTCAAAAACTCGAATTGCTAGCGAAAACACAATTCTGGTAACTCGCCATAACGCAGAAACCTACGAAAATCACGAAGTAACGGACAAGAAACAATAAAACGAGCACAACAAAAACTTATATCAGGACGAATCGGTGTATGTACAGAAAAATTTAGGACGAAACGTTATGTAAAAATAAAGGTTTTCAGTAATCTAGCAAAACGTTTGGAAGAAAGGACGGTTTCAAAAATCAAAGCCCCCAAGTTGGGAATGTCAAATTCTATGCTACGGTAATCCGTGCGGTCAAGAGAAAAGTAAAGTACAATAAGTAAAGGAACAGTAAACCCGCACCGAGTACAGAAATAAAAACAAAAGAAATCCAAAGAATTAATGCCGTGCTAGCTAAAAACGTCGTGGCGTGGGGTGGGTCATACAGTAAAAAAAGGAACGTCAAAAATGAAATTTATTTACAAACCCTTAAGAAATCAATATGTAAAGAAAGAGAAAACCATCTCGTATAGAATAAAACATTTATCAAAAATATCCACGAGAATTTATATAGTGCAAAAGACTGCAGAAATAAATTTGATTACCCCAACCTATATTGCTACTTTAATCCTAGTATTTATATGAAACAGAATTTTAAAAAATGTTTTACCAATTCTATACTAACACATTGTCCACAAATAATGCTTGTCAAGTAATTAAAAAAAATTGTAACGGTAAATTACAATTAGAAGCTATGCCACGAATCGAAATGTATTTTTCCACGTGACTAAAAAACAACACTAACAAACGTCATAATTTACATAGTGTATGCTAAATTTTTATATACTCGGAAAATGATATCTTAACAATTGATACCCGAACAAGAAAAAGTTGTCTTCATTCGTATATTCCACCAGTTTGAGTAAAGTAAATTTAATTTTCAACACCGTGATACCTCAATTTGTGCGATGATCAACCGGAAAAACTTAATCAAAAACCCAGACACAATTCGTCCTCATGTATGTCATCAAAGCTACGCAGGCAAGAAATAGGAATGCTTACAAATTGGTTGAACGTTCCACTTCGGCTCTACACTGGTTACAGTTGACATAAGCACACCAAAACCTTGTTTTGGAAAACCAAGTGGATCAAATTCTAAAGAAACAACAGTGAACGGAGTAAGCCTCTGCTTCCCTTGCTAGTAGCTAGTAGTATATCATTACCTGACCTAGGATATAAGTCTACGCATTACGTAGATACGGTTTGAAGTAGTTGAAAGAAAAATAGTACCAATCACCGTAAATAATTTCGCTAGTGGAAAAAGTCCATTACCCCAAAGCAACCCCTTACTACAAACTTGCTTCAGAGTTTTATGCTATAAATCCATCAGTGAATTTTCATAAGAATATCTCTTAATTCGGATCGTTGTAGTCATTAGATCGATCTAAAGCAAAAGTTTTACGACGAATGAATCGAATAGTATTACAAACATTAGAAACTCGAAAGCTACAAGAACCCCATTTGATAAAACACGTCGCTAAAAATGTAATATTTTCGAAACAAATGCTTTAACAATCTAAAACCACGTTTTTGAAAATGTCAGATTTCCATAGTAATTGAAAGAGTAAATTCCCATATTTAAATTATAATTGCATGTACTAATAAAAACCTATTGAAGAGATGCATATATTGAACCTATGATTACCAAAACAAATTTCCATACTTTGTAATAATAAAACCCGAGGGCTACCACGTTATCAAAATAGAATAGATTCAAAGACTATGTTAGGTACTAATAATAATAATCGCAGATTTTCGGCTAACTCAAAATAAATTCGAAGTACCTTTATAGTTAGCGTAACGCGCCCCCGTTACACTTTCTTTTGATTGACTGACTTCTCCATCTCGATTTTGAAATTGTCCGAGAACATTTGTTATCTTCTTTTCTAATTTTCTATCCCTTGCTCTTTTTGTCATCTTTCTTGCCTCAGTTTGCTGTTACCTTTATCACTATCCCATTGCGCTCTTTTAGATTTTTCTCGTCTAAGACTTGGTGGTGCTACTGCCGTTATATCAATAAACGATGATTGTGTTTCTGTCTTAAATGTAGGTCCATCGAGGGTGGAAAAGCTTTTGTGAATATTAAAAATTCTTTAGTTGCTTATATGTAAAGGAACTATTTAGTAGTTGTATCAAAAATGGCAAACGCTAAAATCGTTTTACAACATCTAGCACAGAAAGAAACACTTTTAGGCAATTTATTGGTTCACAGAAAATGACTCATTGAGCTTTTCTAGGTTAATCCCTGTCAATATTGAAATATACAAGTATTTCATGTCGAATATGTAAACGTGGCAAAAGTAAAAGCTCACATGAAATATATTCAAACGTCTTTCTTTCCCATCCAAAAATTTTCGGTGTTTTATATTTCCGCGCTATGTTATGTTAGTAAGATACATCAAAGTCACGTAAAGTATCAGTTGGTTATTGGAAAACAGCAATTTCAGCGCCTATAGAATGAACTTCACGAAAACGTAACAACCCTTGCATATTATCAATTCGGGTCGTCGTTTTAGAAGCTATAACCCTTCTCCTACTGTTCAGAACGCCAATATCTTGAGCAAAACATGCAAATTTTTAAAGTGGACAGGATCTAAACTAGTTCTTAGAGTTATTGGCAATTTCTTGGGCATAAGGATCAATAAGATAGGTAGTAGAAGGAAAGCTAGTTCAAATAAAACAATAATGTGTACTGCAGTGTCGTGAATAATTTAGACAACATGGTGGAGTTGTAGTGTTTCCTAGTAAAAATATTCAAAGCAGAGGCCGTTAAATCAATAGATGTACATTGAATATTGTTATGTTTCAGACACAAGAGTAACTTTAGGTTATCTATCTAACTATGAAAATACGAAGTCAGAAATCCTACAGAATGTTATATGGCACCTAATATACTTATTTCAATCTCGAATTATTCCACACTTTCGAAAAAAGTTCTTTTGGCAATTTTGCAACATACAACAAGTCCTCAGTCCATGAAAATCGACTTCCTCTTAAGTGTTATTGACTTTTGGAAAGAGAAATAGTCGCAGGAATAAGGCCAGAACTGTAAGGTGTTAGTAATTCTTCAACAGTATTCTTTGACTCCTGCCTGAATAATGAAATATACATACAGTTGCCATGCCGAAGCCGAGTATGAGCATATTAGTTAGTCTTGTCTTTTGAGTGCCCTTGCATTTCCGGTGCCTTTATAGATACTTCTTTTTAAGCATATACTCAATAGAATCCTCCCCACGTTCTAGGAAATTGTGGCAATGACAAATTTGGGGTCTTCACCTTTTTGGGTTGTGGACAACTGTTACGAACCTATTGCATAGACTCTTGTTTCGAAGGAGAATTTGAATGGTGTATCCAGACCCTATTGATAGTTGAAGAAGATGTTTTCTTCTTGGGATAAGGCAGTCAAATTCTACTTGCAAATTTGTCGTGTCAATTGAGCAGCTTCAGAATTCATCATGGCATCATTTTGTTCATTCCAAATTTTCCATATATAATATGAAACTGTTTCCGTAGTCTCACTGACTTCAGAAATGTTTATACTTAGTGGAAGCTTATGGCGAATATACCTTGGCTTTAACTTTATCAGGTATAGGCAATAACATGGCGTACTTTAGAATTGTTCAATACAATGAACTTTTTTCAGACTAATGCGTTATTTTAATATTGTGCTAAATTGTACCAATTTAATTTAAGAAAGTTTATTCTTTATTGCTTTAATTATCCTAACTGCCATAATTGAAATTATATTTTCTAAAAACAAAGGAATTAAAATATGATTAACTAATATTAATTATTCGTCAATTCTACTATAAAGGGTGTGTCTCTATTTACTCTGTCCATTCCAAATTAAATTTTTTCTTTTCCATCTAATTTATTGCTAGTGTAACGCAACGCGTTACACGTCTCACTAACCCGCTCGATTATTTTGAACGAGTTCATCCGGCCTCGATAATCTTTGTGCGCGGTTTTTCCAGTCGCGTTTCCTAATTTCCTCAAAGCTGTTAATGTGAATCTTCCTTTCCTATTTTCGTATTGTACGTTTGTCAGTTCGATTTCCTTTCTTATTCCCGCTACAATTAGTTGTTTTTAAATCTTTCCTATAAGGTTAAAAGGAAATTGCTGTTTGTACCTTTCCTCAATTTTTGGTATTTACCTTCTTCCACACCTATGGAAATTTTCCTTTTGCAATAATCTGTTGAACACATTCTTAAATACTTTTCTTTAGTCTCAACCACCTATTTGATTATTTTCTGAATTAGTCAATCTCGTCCAGATAAATTGTTGTTTTTTGTTTCTCCAAATGTGTTTGATAACTTTCTCCATAGTCGTTAACGCACATATGTCTCTCCAAAAGCGATATTGTGTGGCTGTCAGATTGATCGCTATGCTTAACATCGTTTATTCGTGGATCCCTTTTATGGCATCTATGCGGCATAGCTGCCTGTACGCATCACCTAATTTTAGTATTAAAATCGTATTACCCCCTTTCACATCTCTGGAAATTTCCTTTCCCTTAAAAATTTATTGTACATATCGCGAAGTTGTATTACTTGCGTTCCAACCACCAATCTGATTATTTCCTAAGTTAGTTTATCCTAACTCGATGCACTTTTGTTTTTGTTCTTGCAATTGGGTTTGAAATCTTTTTCCGTTTGTGATGTGGATTCACTTCCTAAATCCATATTGTGGCTGTCAGTTTGATTGTTAAGCTTAATCTTGCTAGTCTTTTTTCTATGACATTAATGAGACATTGCTGTCTATATATCTTCCCTATTTTAGTATTAAATCTATTTTTGCCGTTTTTACACGTCTGGAAATTATTTTATAGCACTAAATTGTAGTACATATCCAGAAATATTTTGCTTTCTGTTTTGACCACCCATTTGATTGTTTATGAAGTGTCTGGTCCCGATGCATTTTCTTTTGTTTTTCCAATTGCGTTTTTTAACCTCCTCTATAGTTGTTAACGTGAATCTCTCCAACCTAAATCCATATTGTGTCTATTAGTTGATATTCTACGACCATTCTTGCTAAAATTCGTTTTTCATAGATCTCCAGTATGTCGTGAAGGAGCCACAACGGTCTTTACGTTCCTTCTAATTTTGGTGTTAAAGCTGTATTTGTTTCTTTCCACATCTCTGAAAATTCCCGTCGGCAAATAATCTGTTGTACATTTCCAGAAATTGTTTTTTTCCGTCACAACCACCAATTTCATTATTTCCGTAGTGTTTGGTCTAGGTGTTTTTGATTGTTCCAACTGGGCTTTCCAATCTGATTCTGGTGACCCCTCGGTTTCTGATTCCTGCTCATAGCATGCTGGTTGTTATATCCCTTTATTATTCTTATCCTTATCTTTTTGTCGTAGCACGGTTCCACTTTTGGTTTGTAATGACACCACTTAGTCATTATTTTATAGCCATTGCCCTACATATGGTTGTTTATCTTGTTAGGGGTAAAATAATACGTACGTTATAAGTTTAATTTACCCTGAAAATGGGACGAGGACTCCGTAACAATTACAAGGGCGCAGGGGTTAGCTACAGTGGTGTTGGAGTACCTTTCTACAAAAACAATAAAAATTTAAACAGTTGAAATGGCTGAAATACAAAACTACGTTAAATAACCATTTGCTCTGAAAGGCTTGTTTTGTTGACAGCATTAAGAAGCATTGGGGGCGTGGCCGCAAGTATGACAGCCCCTTATCCAAATTATAATGACAGCATTAAGGACGCCAAAGCGTCTTGTTTTAGCAATTCTTTTTGACATCCTTCCTACACGGAGGACGGTTATTAATGATGACTTTCCTTTGTTTTCGGTTTTCCAAATATGTCACCCCATACTATACATTTTTCTACAATACTTAAAACACTCATTAAATTTTGGTATACCAAAGAAATTTTTAGAATAAAAAGCCTATTTCAAATACGACTACATCACTGGGGTGGTTGGATATCCTTGAACAAATGAATCTATTTTTATCTAGGCATAGTTAAGTTCAAATATAATTGAACCCATATTTAACTAGTATCAACATTACACTATTCAATATGAATATACAATGTTTTCCTAAAAAAACAAATTTTTTAACATCAAGCTGGACAAGTATGACTATAAGAAATCGTAAAAAATAAACGAAAACCATCAACAACACCATCACACCATTGTTCCAGTTTCCAATATTGATATGCATAGCATTCTAAAACCAATTTCTGAAAATGCCCTTGAAAAAAATACAGAAAACATAGGGAAATATGAACTCCTCATTATTCAATTCTCCCAAAAAGTTATTTAAAAATTAATACACACTTATTTCATAATTTTTGGAAATGTTCAGCCTTTATATCCCGATTTTGAATTTTGAACAAAACGATTTCCATCGCTGTTCCACAGTCAAACAAAATAATAATTTTTATATTTGCTTAATTTCTCACTACAGAGATGGAAGCCTTTTGCAACTTACATTCAAAATTCCACAAATACATTATAAATTATAATTATAAACTATAAATTGAAAACTCAAACTTTACTCGCAGTCAATTTATTTCTCACCGTTAGAATTTCAGGCGTCCAGGAAAGCTAATGATTCATTTTTTACTTACTCGGCACGTTTGGTCAAAAAAGCATAAGTGATTTTCTAGGTAGATGTGCTTGCTTTTTTGCTCTACTTTTCTTCCGCGATCTATTTGTTGCTTCCAATGATCTATTACCTTATATGTGATTTTCCAATGCTCCACCGAAAGGTACTACATTGTCCAGGAAGCGAGTTTTTTTACTTAGAAGATTTGGAATTTTGCCGAACCCTTGCTATTCCAAGCAACGTAGGGATCTTTAACGTGCATGACAACACACACATACAGACACACACACACACACACGGGACCTCCATTTTACCTCTCATCCGAACGAGGGTGTATTTTTGGGAAAAATGCTCGTTTAACATTTTTCAAGCGGACCGTTTCGGGATACGAATAATGATCTATTACCTCGTGCTGAATTAAAAGGTGGTTTGGGTGGTTTGTGTAATATTGTGATCATTAGCTTGAGGTGCGAGAATAAGGGTGTGTTTGTTGATGTATATTCTCGCCGCAGGTTAATTCAAGTGGGTGGTTTAGTGGATAGGATTTTCTTAAGGAAGATGTTGAGTTTATTTGGGTAGTATAGGGTTAATTGATGTTTTGAACAGAGCTTGAAAGTGGATTGTGTTTGAACAGCGGTATGTGTTATGTGCAGAAGTTTTGGGTTCGAATAGCGGAGCGCACGGGCAGAATTGGGACGAAGCGAAGTTAATAGAATGTAGTTTCGCTCGAAAATTTCCGTGGCCAGTCAGGAAGTGCATTGTAATATCCCATTCCACTCATCTAATTTTTCAACATTTTATTGTAGAATGAAACCAGCTTATCACTCTTTCGTCGAATAATTTCATTGCTTGATGCTTGGTCGGCGCGATATACAATCCATCTCTCATATATGCTTGAACTTCCTAGCCTACTCATCCACCAAAATTCAAAACAATTCGACTCCGGCTACTTCTACATCAAGGGACCTAGGGCCTTCCATCTTTCTATTTTAATTAATACTTAACCTTTTTCTTACTGTTAACTTCCCTTTTCTTATCGATCCTAGTTGTTATACATCAGTCACCCTTCTTTTGGTAATGTCTATTAATTGTCAAAAACTGTTAACATAATGCAACGTATTTATCTATGCCGAATAAAATGTTATTGTCACGTTAATTACAAACAAGTCACGTTCTTGTGTTTCTGCTGTGATGTTGATTTATATTTCCTTAAGCGTCTAGCCATGTGTTGGATATGGTTTTATATTTAAATGGTTTCTGCGTTCCTTACGCATTAATTATTTTTCTTCAGTGTATAATTTGTGGTTTTTTTTATTGTATGACGTCCCGCGTTTTATTTTAGTCGTAATTTTCAGTCTGACATATATCACTCTTGTATAACATAAACGACGTACTTATTAACGAATGTTTTATGGAATCTTTTAGCGTTTACAGATTTATACTATTTATGCGGTTTTATACTCACAACGTTAAGCTACTTAACGACTAATGCGTTATCTTAGAATAGTGTGTCCCAATTTATTTTAAAAAAATTTGTTCTATTAATTTCGATTATTCTAACCGCCCTAATTTAAATTATTCTTTCTGGAACAAAAGGATTAAAATATACTTTACTAATGTTTATTTTTAGTAAAATTTTAATATACAGGTTGCGTCCAATTTTATTCTGGCTTGTGTGAAGTTGGTATCTCATTTTCAGTATCGCAAGTTTTAACGATAGTGCTATATTCACTCTCAAAGGTTCTTCACTTACATGGGCTATATAAATAGTTTCGTCAAATTAGATTAAAACTGAGAAATTGAAAGTATGCGGTGATAGCTTCTCGATAGCACTGCATCATCTCTAAAAAGCTCTTTTAAGCATAAAATCTTGTAGTTACAGAATATTTCTATAGTTGCTGGAACATTTTAGCAAATGCTCTGAGTTCTAACAGTTTTTAGAGCTATGCAACAGCACCAAATCGCACAACAATACAGAATATCAGTTTAAATGATGTTTCAATCTAGATTTGATATATTCTTATAGATCTACGATAGCTCTGACGACATAGGTGGGTTTTATTGATAATTTTAACCTTTTTCTAAATTTTTAACATTTTTGACATTAATTTGAGCGCCCCACGTCAAAAGTAGAGTGCCAGTATGTCGCAATTTTCAACCTAGTTTTTGGCGTATTTCCATAGTTCTACAATACGAAGGTCGTTCAATAGGTCTTTAGAAAATCCAAGAGATGGCGTTCGTAGTGCCGAAAATAAAATTTTCACAATAAGCAGCACTTGTAACTAGTCAGCTGTTAGAGTTTCAGCCGTATCCATCACGTAGTTTGATTTTTGTTGTTGATTGAAGTAAAAACTTTCATTTGATTATAACAATGGGTAAAAGTGAGTTTCGGGCAGTGGTTAAACATTTGTATTTAAAAGGGTTAACGGCGAAAGAAATCAAAGCCGAGTTGGATAAAGTTCATGACATGTGCAACTGTTTACAATTGGGTGGATGAGTTTAAACGTGGCCGTACATCCACAAAGGAAGAACATCGTTTGGGACGCTTTATGGAAGTGTCTACTTCCAAAGTGATTGACAAAATCCACGATATGGTTTTAAATGATCGACGAATAAAAGTGCGCGAAATAATTGAGGCCCTAGGCATATCGCAAGGCACAATCGCTTCAATTTTGCACGAAAAATTGGCTACGAAAAAAATCTCGGCAAGATGGGTGCCGCGTTTGCTCACAGTGGAGAATAAACGCAATCGTGTGGTAGATTCCGAGGCTGTTTTCCCGTGCAATCATGAGGATTTTCTGCGTAGATACATAACTGTCGACGAAACATGGATACATCACTACACTCCATAGACAAAAGAACAGTCAAAACAGTGGATTTTTAAAGGCGAACGGCTCTGAAGAAGGCGAAGACGGTGAAATCGGCCGACAAGGTTATGGTCACGGTCTTTTGGGATGCACGCGGACCCATCTACATCGATTACTTGGAAAAGGAAAAAACGATAACAGGAGAGTATTATGCGTCGTTATTGGACCAGTTGAGCGACAAAATCAAGGATAAACGTGCTCATTTGAAACGAAAAAAGATCCTCTTGCATCAAGACAATGCACAGGTGCACACCTGCGCAGTTGCGATGACCAAAATTATTATAACATCCACCGTGTTTGCCAGATTTGGCCCCTAGTAACTTTTTCTTATTTCCCAACTTGAGGAAATGGCTTGGCGTGCAAAAGCTTACGTCTAACGAAAAGGTCATCGCCCAAAAAAATGCCTATTTTGAGTGGCTTCCGAAATTCTATTTTTTGGACGACTTAAAAAATTTGGAAAAACACTTAGACATATGTATAGAGCTGAAGGGAGATTATGTTAAAAAATAAAAAGAAATCTACCCTAAAAAATGTTTTTTCTATTTTTTTCTAGGGACTTATTTAACCACCTTCGTAGTTCTGACGACGTGAATTTCGTCGATAGTACCGGCATCTTTCCTTATTTTTAACATTTTCGAACCTGAATATTAGTACCGCACCACAAGAGTAAAAGATCAAAGTGCCTCATTTCTGAGCCTACTTTTTGGTATATTCTTATAGTTCTACAATAGTTCTAACTGCTCAGGTGGGTTTTATTAATAGCTATCGATGAAACCCAGCTATGTTGTTAGAACTATTGCAGCACTATAGAAATATACCAAAATATAGGTTAAAAATGCATTATGCTGGGACTTTACTTTTGTGGTACGGTGTTGAAGTTAAATTATGAAGTTGTTGAAAATTCGAGAAAAGACTGGAACTATTGATCAATTCCACAACTATTGTAGAACTATAAGAATATCCCAAAGCGTTGGTTGAAAAATGCGGCATACTGGTACTTTACTTTTGTGGTGCGGTGCTGAAGGTAAGTAACGAAATCGTTAAAAATTTGAAGAGGCAAGAACTATCGATAAAACCCGCCATGTCGCAAGAACTATTGTAGAATTATAGCAATATATTAATACCTAATGTGAAAAACCTGTAAAATGATGTTTTACTCTTGTGGTGCGATTCAGCAGCGTTGCCACATAGTTTCAAAAATTGTTTGAAAATAGTCAGAATCCAGAACTATTGCTAAAATGTATCAGGAACTATAGATCATTCTGGAAGAGTAAGATCTTGTACTTGAAAGTGCTTTTTTGAGATGTTGCGGTGCTAGGGGTAGTTCGCAGTTCATATTTTCAATTTGTCATTTTTTAACTAATTTGTCTGAACTATTGATATAAACTATCAAAAAATGTAGAACTATTGTGGGTGCAAATAAAGCTTGCGGTACTAAAAATGAAATGACAACTTCACTCAAGTTTTATTCTGTTAGTCCAAAATGAAATTTTTTCTTTACTAGTCTGGTATATATTTAAAGGTATGCAAACGCGTTACTACCTCCTGGCTTATTATCTTCCTGCCTTTGGTTTTGAAATTAGTATCTCTTTCTTGTAGTTTTTTCATATGTGTTTGCAGCTTTCATGTATTTGCGCTTTAGATTCTTATATTGTTGCTTTTCTTTGATAGGTTCTTGATTTTTATACATTTTTTCTCAAAGTGTTTATTTTATTTGTCGACAATTACTTTTCTTATTTGTTTAGTAGTTTGTTTTTGTTTTCCATCTTGACTGTCCTTGCATTTGTTTGTGTAATCGCAGTTACAAATTCTCCTGGTTTGAGGGCTTTGTTCTGATTAGCCTATTTCTCTACTTCGGTTTTGAAATGGTCGACTACCCTAATTTTCTATCTCTTGCTATTGTTGTTTTCTTTCTCGCCATAATTAGATGTTACCCTTGTCATTATCTCATTGTGGCCCTTGGGTTTTCCTTCTCCTCTAATACTTTCCAACAGATGTCACTACTTGATGGTGTTACTGCCATTATGCCAATAAACGATTTTTGGGTTCCTGTTATAAATGTTGATATATTCCCGTAATTTACGATGTTCAGATTGAGACTTATCCTTTTTAAGGTCTATCGTAGATTAAAAACACAGCTCCCGTGAATATTTAAAACTCTCTATTTCTCTAGATGTAAATCTACTATTTGGTAGTTGTATCAAAAACGACTAACGCTAAGATCGTTTTAAAATAACTAGCATACGATGAAACTCTTTTAGACAATTTATTGGTTCATAGAAAACGACTCATTGAGCAATTCTATAATTATATACACTAATAAAAACCTATTGAAGAAATGCATATATTGAACATATGATAACCAAAACAAATTTCCATATTTTGTAATAATAAAACCCGAGGGCTACCACGTTATCAAAATAGAATAGATTGAAAAACTATGTTACTAATAATAATAATAATCGATTTTGAAATTGTCGCAGAAGATTTGTTATCTTCTTTTCTAATTTTCTATTCCCTGTTCTTTTTGCCATCTTTCTTGCCTTAATTTGCTGCTACCTTTATCATTATCCCAATGCGGTCCCTTAGAATTTTTTCTCGTCTAGGACCGCCAAAGAGATGTCACTAATTGGTGGTGGTACTGCCGTTATATCAATAAACGATGATTGTGTTTCTGTCTTAAATGTTGATATATTCCTGTGATTTAAGATGCCCGCGTTGAGATTTGTTTTTTTATGGTATATTGGGGGTAGAAAAGCTTTTGTGAATATTAAAAAATTTTTAGTTGCTTATATGTAAAGGAATTATTTAGTAGTTGTATCAAAATGACAAACGCTAAAATCGTTTTAAAACAACTAGCAGAGAAAGAAACGCTTTTAGGCAATTTATTGGTTCACAGAAAATGACTCACTGAGCAATTCTAGCTTAACCCCTGTCAATATTGAAATGTACAAGTATTTCATGTCAAATATGTAGATGTGGCAAAAGTAAAAGCTCACATGAAAAATATTCAAACGTCTTTCTTTCCCATCCAAAAATTCTCGGTGTTTTATATTTCGACGTGATGTTATGTTGGTAAGATACATCAAAGTCACGTAAAGTATCAGTTGGTTATTGGAAAACAGCAATTTCAGCGCCTACAGAATGAACTTCACGAAAATGTAACAACCCTTGCATATTATCAATTCGGGTCGTCGCTTTAGCAGCAATAACCCTTCTCCTACTGTTCAGAACACCAATATCGTGCTCAAAACATGCAAATTTTTAAAGTAGAGAGAATCTAAACTAGATCTTAGAGTAATTGGCAACTTCTTGGGCATAAGGATCAATAAGATAGGCAGTAGATAAAAAGCTAGTTCCAATAAAAACAATAATGTGTACTGCAGCGAAAAACATTATGTGATTGAAGCGTGTCGTGAATAATTTAGACAACATGGTGGAGTTGTAGTGTTTCCTAGAAAAAATATTCAAAAGCAGAGGTCGTTAAATCAATAAACGTACATTGAACATTGTTATGTTTCAGACACAGGGGTAATTTCTAGGTTATCTATAACTATGAAAACACCTAGTTACAAAGCCTTTATAATTTTATATGGTAACTAATACACTTATTTCAATCTCGAATTATTCCACACTTTCGAAAATAATCCTTTTAGCAGTTTTGCAAAATACAAGTCCTCAGTCCATAAAAATCGACTCCCCTTAAGAATTTTTGACTTTTGGAAAGAGAAATAGTCGCAGTTGAAAAGCCAGAACTGTAAGGTGGTTGTAATTCTTCAGCAGTATTCTTTGACTTCTGCTTAAATAATGAAATACACATACAGTTGCCATGCAGAGCCGAGTATGAGCATAATAGTTAGTTTTGTCTTTTGAGTACCGTTGCATACCCGGCGTCTTTTTAGATTTTTTTGGCATATACTCAATAAAATTCTCCCCACGTTCTAGAAGATTGTGGCCATGGCAACTTTGGCGTCTCTACCTTTTTGGGTTGTGGACAACCGTTACGAACCTATTGCATAAACTCTTGTTTCAAAGGAGAATTCGAATGGTGTATCCAGGCCTTATCGCTAGTTGAAGAAGATGTTTTCTTCTTAGAATAAAGCAGTCAAATTCTACTTACAACTTGTTGTGTCGATTGAGCAGCTTCAGAATTCATCATGGCGAGATTTTGCTCATTTCAAAACTTCGATATACAATATGACACTGTTTCAGTAGTCTCCTGACTTCAGTAATGTTCATACTTAGTGGAAGCTTATGGCGAATATACCTTGGCTTTTAGTTTATCAGGTACAGGCAATAATATGGCGTACTTTAGAGTTATTCAATACAATGAATTATAAGTTCTATACAAAATAATGCGTTATCTTAATATTATGCTAAATTGTACCAATTTAGTTTAAGAAAGTTTATTCGTTATTGCTTTAATTATCCTAACTGCCCTAATTGAAATTATATTTTCTAAAAACAAAAGAATTAAAATATGCTTTATTAATATTAATTATTCCTCTTTATTTAGTCTATCCGTCCCAAAATAAATTTTTTCTTTTCCATCTAATTTATTGCTAGTGCAACGCAACGCGTTACATGTCCCATTAACCCGCTCGATTATTTTGAAGCGAGTTCATCCGGCGCTGAGATTTTTGTGTGCGGTTCTTCCAGTTGCGTTTTCTAACCTCTTCGAAGCTGTTAATGTAAATCTTCCTTTCCTATTTACGTATTGTGCGTTCGTCAGTTCGATCTCCTTTCTTAATCCCGCTACAATTAGTTGTTTTTAAATCTTTCCTATAAGGTTAAGAAGAAATTGCTGTTTGTACCTTCCCTTAATTTTTGGTATTTCTCAACCACTTATTTAATTATTTTCTGAATTAGTCCGTTTCGTCCCGAGAATTGTTGTTTTTTGTTTCTCCAAATACGTTTGCTAACTTCCTCCAGAGTCGTTAAGGTACACGTCTCTCCAAAATCGATATTGTGTGACTCTCAGTTTGATCGCTACGCATAACCTCGCTTCATGGATCTTTTTTATGGCATCTATGAGGCATAGCTGCCTGTACGCCCCACCTAATTTTGGTATTTCCCCCTTTCACATCTTTGGAAATTTCCCTTCCCTTAATTATTTAGTGTACATATCGTGAAGTTGTATTACTTCCGTTCCAATCACCAATCTGATTATTTCCCAAGTTAGTTTACGCCAACCCAATGCATTTTTGTTTTTGTTTGGGTTTAATGACTTCTTCCGTTTGCCATGTGGATTCCCTTCCCAAATCCATATTGTGCCTGTCAGTTTGATTGTTACGCTTAATCTTGCTAGTCTTTTTTCTATGACGTTAATGAGACATAGCTGTCTATATGTCTTCCCTATTTTAGTATTAAATCTATTTTTGCCATTTTTACACCTCTGGAAATTCTTTTATAGCACTAATCTGTAGTACATATTTAGAAATAATTTGCTTTCTGTTTCGACCACCCATTTGACTGTTTATGAAGTGTCTGGTCCCGATGCATTTTCCTTTGGTTTTGCCAACTGTGTTTCCTAATGTCCTCTATAGTTCCTAACGTGAATCTCACTAACTTAAATCCATATTGCGTGTCTATAAGTTTATATTCTATGGCCACTCTTGGTAAAATTCGTTTTTCATAGATCTTCCGTATGCCGTGAAGGAACCACAGCGGTCTTTACGTTCCTTTTAATTTGGGTGTTAAAACTGTATTTGTTTCTTTCCACACCTCTAGAAACTCCCCTCTGCAATAATCCGTTGTACATTTCCAGAAATCGTTTTTTTCCCTCACAACCACCAATTTGATTATCTCCGAAGTGTTTGGTCTAGGTGTTTTTGATTGTACCAACTGGGCTTTCCAATCGAAGTCCGGTCACCCCTCGGTTTCTGATTCTTGCTTGTAGCATGCTGGTTGTTATATCCTTTTATTATTCTTATTTTTGTCGTAGCACGGTTCTACTTTTGGTTTGTATTGGCATCACTTAGTCACTATTTTATAGTCATTGCCCTATTCATGGTTATTTATCTTGTTAGGGATAAAATGATATGTACGTTATAAGTTTAATTTGCCCTGAAGAAGGGACGGGGACTCCGCAGCAATTACAAGGATGCAGGGGCTACCTACAGTGGTTTCGGAGTGGCTTTCTACAGAAACAATAAAAATATAAATAGCTGAAATGGCTGAAATACAAAACTACGTTAAATAACTATTTGCCCTGAAAGGCTTGTTTTGTTGACAGCATTAAGGACGCCAAAGCGTCTTGTTTTAGCAATTCTTCTCGACAGTCTTCCTACAAGGAGGACGGGTATTCCAGAAAGCTTTCCTTTATTTTCGGTTTTCTAAATATGTCACCCCATACTATACCTTTCTCTACAATAACTTAAAACACTCACTAAATTTTGGCTTACCAAAGCAATTTTTAGAATCAAAGGCCTATTCCAAATACGACTTCATCACTGAGGTGGATGAATATTCTTGCACAAATGTATCTATTTGTATCTACTTTATAGTTAAGTTGAAATATAATTCAATTCAAATTTAACTACGGGCAACATTACATAATTGCAATATGAATATAAATATTTTCCTAAAATAACAAATTTCTTAACATCAAGCTAGCTAGGTATGACTATAAGAAATCGATAGAATAAACAATAAATCCAACAATATCACCATCACACCATTTTTGCAGTTTCCAATATTGATATGCATGACATTCTAAATTTAATTTATAAAAATGCTCTTGAAAACAATACATAGAAAACAGGAAAATATGAACTCTTCCTTTCATTATTCAATTGTCTCAAAAAATTACTTTAAAATTAATACACACTTATTACCTAATTTTCGAAATGTTCAGTCTTTATTTCCCAATAGTATTATATTTGAATTTTGGACAAAACGATTTTCACCGCTATTCCGCAGTCAAACAAAATAATCATTTTTACATTCCGCTAATTTCTCACTACATAGATAGAAGTCATTTGCGACTTAAATTTAAAATTCCACAAATAAGCATAAGTGATTTTCTTGGTGGATGTGCTTGTTTTTTGCTCTACTTTTCTTTCGCGATCTATTTGTCGCTTCCTATGATCTATTACCTCGTGCTGAATTAAAAAGTGGTGTAGTTCTAGCGTACTGTGATCTGGGTGGTTTGTGTAATAATGTAATCTTTATCTTGAGGTGCGAGAATGAGGGTGTGTCTGTTGATTGTATATTCTTGCCGCAGGTTAATTCAAGTGGGTGGTTTATGGGACAAGATTTTCTTAAGGAAGATGTTAAGTTCCTTTGGGTAGAATAGGGTTAATTGATGTTTTGAACAGAGCTTGAAGGTGGATTGTGTTTGAATAGGAGTATATGTTATGTGCACAAGTTTTGGGTTCGAGTAGCGGAGCACGAGCAGAATTGGGACGGAGCGAAGTTAATGGTATGTAATTTTGCTTGGAAATTTCCGTGGCCAGTCAGGAAGTAAATTGCAATATCCCATTCCACTTACTTAATTTTCAACATTTTATTGTAGAATGAAACCAGTCAATCATTCTTTCATCGAACAATTTCATTGCTTGATGCTTGGTCGGCGCGATATAAAATCAACCACTCACACATGCTTGTGCTTTTTGGCCTACTCATCCAACAGAATTTAAAACAATTCCACTCTGGCTACTTCTACATCGAGGGACCTAGGGCCTTTCGTCTTCCTATTTTAATTTTTACTTAACCTTTTCTTACCGTTAACTTTACTTTTCTTGTCGATCCTGGTTGTTATACAACAGTCTCCCTTCTTTTGGTAATGTCTATTAATTGTGGTCAAAAACCTTTAACATAATGTAACGTATTTTATCTATGCTGAATAAAATGTTATTGTCACTTTAATTACAAACAAGTCGCGTACTTTGTGTTTCTGCCATGATGCTAATTTATATTTCCTTAAGTGTCTAGCCATGTGTTAGATTTGGTTTTACAAAAATTACTAACATGCTTCAGCAATCAATAATAACAGTGTACAGGGCAGAATGCATTCTTACCTGTATATAAAACAAAATATGATTAGGAAAAAATGTTACATCTAAACAATGGCGTAACTCTTAACCTTATACAAGCAAAATTTATAGGACCAGTAATACTAAACTACTAACTGGTAAATACGCAACCACTACCGGCTATCACCGTAACATTTCCCACGAAGGAAGGAATCAAGATAAGAAACAGAAAGCTTTACAGTTATTCTTGCCTTAAGATTACCACAGCGTGATCTTGAAGGTACAGATAAGTCACGGTCGACCCATCACAACTTTTTAGTCGACATCTGTTAAACACATGACAATCATACGATTACTTCGACTATATACTGAATATGAATATATCAATGCACGTACTTAATTATCTCCAACCAAAAGGATTCACATGCCCACTTCTAGGTAGTAGAAGCGCCTAGTTAAAAGTATAATATTACTAAATTATAAGCAAAAATGAATAACTATTTAGGTTTAGAATATTAATGACATCTGTCAAGAGTGTAGCAGAAAAATGGAGCCAATAGTCCCATTACTTCTACGATTTTACTTCCGTGTCACATTAAGCATTACACAAATTGGACCCTGCCCTATTAAGGGGGATAGAATGTTTCTAATTTCTCACGAACGAACTAACGGTTCCGCGATAATTCGTATCACTAACTTATAGTTTTATTCTGGCAAAACCAAACTACTGTCAACACTCACAAAATTTTGTCAACACCTTAGGACAATCAGTTATAGCGACGAACTACGCGTAAGGACAGTTGCCTAACTTTTCGCATAAAATGGTATAAAATATAACATCTAAATAATGCCGTGTAAGATTAGCAAAGCGGAAATTTTAATAGTTCGAAATGGTTAATAAATTCTCAAATAACCGTATAATCAATTAATAAATGTAAAATTTAGTTAAGTAAGAACAAAAACATCCAGGTGCAAACACGGTACGTAAATAATCTCCCCCCCCCAGCAAAATTAAAGGTCAGGGTAGGAGGCAGAAGCAACTGATCAAGCAGTACACCAACAGGACACTACAAAAAAATTCGTTTTAGAAAGCAAAAAGAAAAAGACAGTAAAATTTTTTTTATCCTACTCGAAGAAAAACATATTGAACCAATCGGAAAAAGTAGAGGGTTATAGAAAAATGGGTAGGATATGGTACCAATCATTGAGGACGAAGATCGAATGGAGTAACACTGTAAAGGTCGTCGAAGAATATTTCTGGTAAAGAAATAGGAAGGTTTTCAAACCTCAAGAAAAGAATTGGTTCCTCGCGAAAAACCAACAAGTAAGAAAAGAAACAAGGAAGAAAACCACCAGCAAAGCCAACACGAAACAATAACTGTCAAACCTTAAAATATGCTAGCAAACATGAAGAATGCTGAATAGAAGCAATTGAAGTACTTCAAGCTGTAATAACAATAAATCGTATCAAACGAAGAATCGAAAACGAAAATGGCTACCTAGGTCTAAAGCCGACTAAGTCGTGGTTTCCGATGAAAAGAGGAACGGTCTAGCAAGCACATACCCCTACATTTGATTTTTCCAATGCTCCACCCGAAGATATTACATGAGCCAGGTAAACGAGTTTTTTGGAAATTTTGAATTTTACCAAGGGACCCCGATTTTACCTCTCATCCGAACGATTGCGTATTTTTGTGAAAAATGCTGCCTAACATTTTTCAAGCGGACCGTGTCGGGATTTAGCTAGCACATCCCAGGAAGTGGGTCGAAACATTTAATAAAAGAAAGAGAAAGGAATGTGGGGCACAGAGAACGAAGAAGCAACACTAAAACCAAACACACTAAGAAACAGCACACAAGAAGACAACACGAAAGAGAAACGAAAAGCAACCAAAAATATGAGTGTATGTGAATATGAAGTGTGTGTGTGTGTGTGTGTGTGTGTGTGTGTGTGTGTACGTGCGTGCGTGCGTGCGTGCGTGTGCATGTGTGTGATTCGTACCGATTTAGTCGTCTCTTACTACAGGCACGTCATACTGTGAAACTATTCTAATCCGGACCCACACTGCGTAAAATACAAGAAGAGAAACAAAAGAATTAAAAAACAAACAAAAATATGTGTATATACGAAGTGTGCATGTGTTTGCTTGTGTGTATGTGTGAGTGTGCGTGTGTGTGTGTGTGTGTGTGTGTGTGTGTGGGTTGAACCGCATTAGTCGCCTCTTACGACAAGCAGGTCGTATCGTGGGGCTATTCTAATCCTGACCCACACCTGGTAGAGTACAAGAGTTGGAGCGAAAAAAGAAAGGAAACTGATAAGAACAAGAAAATTATTAAAAAAAAATTATGTCCAAAATCTTAAGAAGAGCAACGTCGGCATAAGTATCTGGGGTTCGAGGACTAGGAATGGAGTTTAAGACATTTGCCCCGCCAGTAGAAAAACAAAGCAAGATCATGGACATCGGGATTATCGGGATGGGTAGGTTTAAGGTCTTTGAGGTGCATGCCGCTCTTGATATCGAAAGGATCGGTAATTTTGTAGGTCCAAGGAGAAACAAATTTACTGATAAGAAAAGGACCAAGAAATTTCGGAGTGAATTTAGTATTGAAATGACGTGCAGCGTCAGACAGAGCAAAATTGCGGCATTAAACAGAATCGCCTAACTACAAAGCAATAGGACGACAACGAGGTTATAACGATTATGGGTGTTACTGTAGGCTGCGGAAAGCTTCTACAGGCCATGGAACCGGATATTTTGAAAGTGTTCGGGATCCGAGGAAGAATGTTGATATACATGTCGTTTATCTTGGACAATTGTCCGACAGAGAGGAGATATTCACGACCAAACAGGACAAAGAAAGGAGTACAACTAAGGAACTTATGTTTAGATGTACGGATGGCGCAGGAAACTTGTAGAAGATTGACATCCCAGTGACGCTGTTTGCCACGGATATAGGAGACGATCATGGTTTTGAGGGAGTAGTTAAAACATTTAACAGAATTGACTTGGGGATGGGACGAGCGGTGGAAAGGATTTTGGAACGATAATGGACACACAAGGAAATGAACTGACGACTGCAAAACTGTACACCGTTATCTGTGATAAGATATTGGGGAACACCGAACAGCAAGAAGACTTGGTCTTCAAGGATTTTGGACACGGATACTGCAGTGGCGCTAATCGTAGGAAAAAAATAGAAAACTTAGTAAAGTAGACGGCACGACAAAGATATACGAATTACAACGAGTGGAACGAGGAAGAGGATCTACTATGCCACATGAAATAACCTGTCATGGATAGGATAATTTTGCCCTAGGGGCAAAGAAACCAGGAGGATATAACTGTTCAAATTTGTGAGCAGCAGAAACCGGACAACATCGGATGTAACGAGCGTGGTCAGCTCAGAGACAGGACCAGTTATACTTTTGCAGGAGACTGGCAGAAGTTTGGTCACGCCACATTGACCGGAAGTAAGGGGGGGGCATGATGAAGGGATATCAGATGTTTACGCTGCTTCGCAGGTACGACGATTTCCTAATCGTCTTGAAAATCGGTAGTGATAGAAGCTTTGTAGCGATGGAAAAAAATATTGCCAACTACGGACCAGGTAGGATAACGTCTAGTGGAATTGGAAACTTCGTGGAGCATCGAATTGTACCAAGAATAAGAAGCACGAAGGGTGACTTCGAGGGAGGTAATGACAGAAATAAAAATGGGTTTAAGAACAGGAAGATAACGAAAAAGGGCATCCGGTACAACATATCCTTTGCATTTACGGTAAATAATGGAAAAGTCATATTGTTGTAGGCGAAAAAACTAGCGGGCTAGACGACCGGAAAGACCTTGCAATTTGATGAGCCAAAGGAGAAAATGGTGATCGGTAATGACGGAAAAGTGGAAACCCTCGACGTAAGGGCGGAACTTCTCAATTGCCCATATCACTGCCAAGCACCCCTTCTTAGTAACTGAGTAGTTGCGCTCAGGCTTGGACAGCGAACGACTGATATATCTGACGACCTTCTTGCCGTCGTGATAGGACTGGCTTATGATGGCACCCAAACCGAATGCGAGGCATAAGATAGGATAGTGAAAGGTAAAGTAAAGTTAGGGCAGGAAGAGGGGGGGCAGGAATTAAATGTTGTTTACGGGAAAGGAACACAGATTGAGAATCTAGGACCCAAGAGAGAGGACTATTTCTACAGGTGAGGTTGGAAAGCGGGGCAGTGAGGGTGGCAAAATTCGGAATGAAACGTCGATACCAACTGACTATGCCAATCGGTTGACAAACTTAGGTAACAGAGGAGGGAGGAGGGATCTAGAGGATAGTGGAAACTTTCTCGGTATGTACCTGGTTATTGATGTTACCAAGATAGCAGAGTTTAGGACAGAAATGGCATTTGCTTTGACGAAGGGAAAGATCAGCGGAAAAGAGACGTAAAAGAGCTAGATTGGGAATGCTGAGGTGTTTCTTCGAAAAAGGGGTAGCTATGATGTTATCGTCAAGATAAGCAAAGCAGAAAGGTTTCAGATCAGAACGTCTGATCGATAAGCCGTTGGAAAGTAGCGGAACTGTTGTGCAGGCCAAAAGGTATGCGGCAGAATTGATACAAGCCTTTTTGGGGTACGGTAAACGTAGTAATAGGTTTGGATTCTAAATATAAAAGAATCTGCTAGTAGGTGGAACGAATATTCACAGAAGAAAGAAAACGAGCATCGCGAAGACGATCAAAATAATAGAGATGTAAGGAAGTGGATATGCATCTTCTTGGGTGACTTGATTGACCTTTCGGAAATCAATAGAGAACCTGTAAAAAAAATTGCAAGAAATACACAGGATTCTAATGTTGAAAGGCAATGATGGAAGTGCCACATATACCACTACCACTTGACCTATCGCAACGAACTTTTAATCAATTACTACCTTGGGTAGTTAAATATATCTGCCAAGTTTGGTCAAAAATTCCCAACCCCTCTTGGTATTACAACTTCTATGCCACTGAGTATATTTTATTACAACGTTTGAACTAATACCTTTACTTTAGTTATAAAAAACAACAACATGTGACAATTACACAATTATTTATTACAAGTACATATAAACCATCTTAAACAAAAGAAGCAACCAAATATATCAAAATTTACTTAGTTTAATGAAAAACGTTTTCGGCGAACAAAAATAATTTTTAAATTTTAAACTAACAACAACAACGTACTGGGGGTACGTTTGTAAGTACATACAGTTAACGTATAAAAAGATTGTTTATTTATTTGCAGTTATTGTAGGTTATATTTTCAGAAGGTTTATTATATTTACCTGATGGGTGATTTTTGACTGCACGTACCCGAAAATAGCTGCAAGCAATGATATTCAGCATTTATTTTGTTTTATCTCGTTCTATCCAATATAAAGTTGTCTACTGAAGGAACAATTTTTCTAAAATTGAAAGTAACCAACTGGATCGGATCGTTAACGGCTAATCACATTAATCAAATAGATATCTTATTATGGTTAACTATACCTACTCAAGTTTTGCATGTTACCAGTTTCGATGGTGTCGAATAGTGCTCAACAAATAAACGTTTGCTCCATAAACCACGAAATTTCTTGGACAGAATTCGGACAGATGAATTAAGACTTTAAATTGAAATTAATTTTGTGTCATTTTTTTCTATCTAACATGAAATATCATTTTACTGAAACCTTTAACTACAGCTAGAGGAAGAAGCTTATTATTTCTTTAAGCAGAAGAAATTTAAAGCGTGATTCTTCTTAGTTCCAACACAATGATGTCGTAGGCATAAATGTTATACCATATTAAACAAAATAAATGAATCATAAAACTGTAATAATTTAGAGTACAGATACCATCATTTCAAATCTTACAACCGCCTTAATGAATTTGGCAAATTGAACAATGAACAATGTAAAATACAAAAAGAACCGTACAAGGATCAAGAATGATTGTAACCTAAAAATTATATTTCTTAAAAGAAGTAACCGTATTTTTATTGAATACAAAAATTAATAAAATAACATATGATTATAAATATTTCAAAGGAATGTTACACATTCTTAAGAGATTTGTTTGTATATTTTAAGGTATTTTTTTTCGATTAACTTTCTCAAATAAAAAAACATTGAAGGAGAAGACGAATGGAAAAACTAGCTAATTCTTGCGTTGAGTAATTACAACCAAAACTTTTCAAACTTTACGTATTGTTGCATGTGTAATAACGTCTCTGCAGTAAAATTCCATGAATATAGACGGGTTATAAATTTCTAAGGGATAACTTGGAATTAGTGAGGTAGATCTAATTTGTCCCTAACTTCGTCGGTACAACCACCACTATCGCTTTGAACATTTCTAAATTTCATAGAATGCGATGCTTCAACGTTCCACTACAACTAAGTTGGCTTGATGGTTGCTGTGTTATTAATTTATATTGCATCCAGATTGTAAAATGTTATTGCGAATGCTAACAAGTATGAAGTTATGTAGGTCATTTGTTTGGATTGTAGATTAATAGCCACTGTATTTATTGCTAGTGAGAGAACATGTAATTGGAGCTAGTTCGAGCTTGTATTAATATGCAAAGCCAGAGAAATGAAACATTTACATATTCCCTTTGAATTTGAATTAGCTTCCGACCTCTATATTGCTCCAATTTGCTAATTGTAATTAAAAATGATTAAGAAAAGAAAATTGTAACTTTTTGTTTTTGATGCGCCTCTATTTACGGGTCATTTTTTCATAGTATTTCGTCCATGTCTTGCGGCAAACCACTAGGAATATCTAACGTTTTGAGCCTAATTATTCAACTCTTTTATAATTACCATATAAATCAAGCAACATCATCAATTGTAATAATCGCACATATATACCCCCACCTCAGAGAGTAGGAAGAATGGGGCTTTTGGCTCACAATTATCTGCTCCCATCACTTGTTTTATAATAAGAGCTCCTGTAAATAGGTCTAGTCTTTCCACATAAACGCGTTCAAAAATCTTTAATTACGTCCTCTCTCTACTTTCCTATAGAGCACGCCCTAATGGATTGTATCGGCACGATAGTCAATCGTGTGGCAGAAACGTCTTAGTGTGTGCCGACCACGTTATATGGTGACCCAATTGTAATCGAGGAACGCCTTTATTTTAATTATTCGATTCTAATGCTATTTAAAATTCGTCACACAATTGTAACAGAGAAAGAACGCGGTACTTTGTGGGTCAGAACCCTTTATCTCGAGAATTGTAGCTTCATGGTTTCAAGTTGCGCTACTGAAGACAAAACACCAAGTCTATATTGTGCTATTTTTCCTAAACGTATAAAATTTTATTTAAATTATTTAGAAGGAGAAGCCTTTGGATGGAGTTAATTTATATGTGACGCACATATAAAATTACTAATTTCTAACACTTATGTATAGATATTTAAATCTGAAATCGCCTTAATGCTTTTTCGAGACAAATATATAAAATTGTAACACCACTGAAAGGCAAATCCGGAACGCAAGTAGTTTTTAGTCGAACGCGTCGATACCTGCAACCATTCGTTCAAGGTTATAGCTACAGAGTCTGAATGATTTCAAAAAGCTAAATATATATATATATATATATATATATATATATAAATATATTATATATGTATATATATTGACGTGATAAGAGGTCACGAGAGGTCATTGAAACCTAAATTCTACAAATACATTCCACCAAAATATAAAAGAATCCAGAAAAAACAAAAATTGCCATAAATTCATGGTTACGCCCTGTATAATACAAACATACTTTTATTCATTGATGTACAGGCGAAAAATGCAATTGCGCGTGTGTAAATAATCACTCTGTATGATATAAGCGTATTGTAAATAAATAGCAAGTAAAGTAAGTTGTAATGTAAAAATAATTAATTGTAAGGTACCGTAAAACGCATCATATTAAAATAAGTACAAAGCCATTTATTTTCACTTATTAATTATCAATACATTTCCGATGCATATTTTATTTGCTTTAAATAGCATAGAATAGTACCAGCTTTACGCATTTAGCATTAAAACTATAATCAATCTTATTTAAAACCCTAATTTTAATATTAAAACACGTTTTGCCATAATAGCAAATATTTCTACAAAAATGCACCCTCTTTGCATTAAAAAACAATTAGAGTTTAAATTAGTCGCTATGTGGACTACAGAAATTTATTTTAAATAATTTTTTTTTAGAATATTAGCAATATAAAAGGATGAGTCATCCGTATTTAGAACTATGTAAATATCTAATTAATGAATGAAACATTTATTCCAAGAAGCGGCCGGAACACGAAAATTTCGTAAAATCCCTGAAATAACTGATAAAAATTATTTATTACCTTTGGCATTCACTGTTGGAAAGAAGCGATGTGACACAATAACCTTGGGTGTTAAACAAAGACGCAGCACGTGTCACTAATAAGTGGAAGAGATTGCGAGGTAATAAACGCCGCGATTTTAGAGGCTAATGAGTTTTTCTGGGAAATTTTGCATCATAATCTTCCATTCTATTCTATTACAATATGAAAATAGATAATTTGTATATATAAGGAAGCGTTTATTAAAAACGGGAATTTATTCGATTCTTAAATTCGATCGCGAAATGTTATTTTGATTTAAGTCGCTAGCTGTTGCTTTGCGAAGATAATATTTGAAGCAAACTGTAATTTAATAATTACATTGGTACAATGAATATAGAAGTGATGTTTTAAACCTAACTTACATAAGAAATGGAATTGTTAAATTACAATGAAGAGGAAAATACTTGCTATTTTAAAATTTTTATTAAGTGATTGAAAGGAAGATATAAGCAAATAAAAAAATTAATAACTACTGTTTCTAAATGGAAATTTTATACATTATTCTGTAAGCGAATTTAGACGTCAATTTAAAATAAGTTGGATAAAGAAACGCTTCGTGGATTTCGTAAGTATAATTTTTTGTAACTGATATTTGAATTTTGTTATTTAATTTAAGATAATTTAATAGATTATCTCTCAAGAATCTTTTTGGCCAAACAAACCTTACAAGCATAGGAATAAACAATGTCAGTAAAATATCCATAAAAGAAGAAATTTAGTTTTGTAAATTTAAAATAAAATACGAAATTTTTTTTTATAATAAGTAATTCTTAGAAATTATTTTGTGTTTGTATGAGAGAAATTATTTTATATTGTATAAATGCTTTGTGATATTGCTGTCTTCGATTTCCTTTTCAAAACTCCGTCAATTCTGTTGAGCTAGTGAGGCAAAGTTAGAAAGTGAAGTAAGTGACAAATTTCAATCTTATAAATTGCTGTATCTGTATCACAGCACTCTTTTAGTAAAGCTCTCAACGCGGCGTTACCACAGCACCTTTTCAGAGGCGCTTTAACGTGCGGCCACTTTCATATCACCCTTTTAGTAACGCCCCAATATATATATATATATATATATATATATATATATATAAAGTTTAAAGAATCCAAAGCCTGTAAAAATTCCTAATTTGTATAGAATCCTTTAGAAACAAGTTTAGGGTGGCTGTATATTCATTACGCAAAAATTTATGCACTGTCCTCTTAAAAAGCAGCTTTCTTGTGATTTGTATACACAAGATGACCCTTGCAAAATTTTTAGTAAACCAATTAAACCTGAAATTTTTTAAAATTTTTTTGGTAGATTCGTAAACTGTTCATACTAAGTTGAAGATATTTAAACTTGAAATCGTTTTTTATTTTAGTAGCTTTCCAAATAAAATCACACATACTTACAAAGATTTAAGCCTCATTTTTTAACTACGCTACATGACCGTGCCCCTAGCAAAACATTTGTTGACTATATGGACGCCATTTTGAACAACCTGTATTATTTCCAAGATTTTTAATTTTGCACAACCGGTACAGCTTTTACGTGCCATTTTTAACTACGTCACTTATCCGCGCCGCATAGCAACAAGTTTGTTGACGTAATCGACATTATTTTGAGCGAGATCTTTGTAGTAATTTATTTTTTGACTTACCTTGTATACTTCAAAATATTATATTTTGCACACCCGGTACAACTTTTACATCATTTTTTAACTACTTCACATAGCCATACCCCTTAACAATATATTTTTTGACGTAATTGGCACCACTTTAACCGACCTTTTTAAAGCAATTTTTTTTAATTACACTGTAATTTCCAAAATTTTCAGTTTTGCACAACTGGTAGAACGTTTACGTGCTATTTTCTTAAGTATTCACATAACTCCGCCTCCTAGCGCCATCTTTGTTGATGTGAGCGACGCCATTTTAAACGCCATCTTTAAAGTAATTTGTTTTTCGACTTACTCTGTGTATTTCAAAAATTTTCAGTTTTACTCAGCCGGTACAACTTAAACGTGTCATTTTCTTAATTACGTCACATAATCGCCCCGCCTAGCATAATGTTTGTTCACGCAAGCGACGCCATATATAAAGTAATTTTTTTTCGGTTTACCCTGTGTACTCCCAATATCTTTAATTTCGCACACCCGGTATAAATTTTACGTGCCCTGTTTTAACTTCATCACATAACTACGCACCTTCACCGACGTCATATTTGTTGACATCATCGACGCCTTTTTTTATCGACATCTTTAAAGTAGTTTTTATTCGAATTACGCTGTATATTTTCAAAATTTTTAATTTTGCGCACCTGGTACAACTTTTACGTGTCGTTTTTGTTAACTTTCACATAACCACGCCCCTCTAGCAATATCTTTGTTGACGTAATCGACACTATTTTGAGCGACATCCTTGAAGTAATTTCTTTTTTGATTATCCTGTATATTTCCAAGATATTCAATTTTGCACACCAGGTACAACGCATCTATTTAATCACTGCGCCGTTTTGTTTGGCTTATTCACCACAACTTTTACACAATTACTCGTTAAACAGCTAAAACTGCATACAGAAATTACGTAATTTATTAAATTTCCTGTTTTTAATATTCCGCCGCATTTGAAACTGTAATCTAGCAAGTTATGCTGAATACGTACACACATTTCGGAAGCCAATTTGCCACTTCAAACAAATTAGACAGTTTTTCAATGGATTATATACATTATTCGCTATATAACAATTTCCAACAATATGATGTATAATGGTGCTTCTAGTATTGTAGTACCATACCCTTTAACCAAACTATATCTAAAAGCCTTACCTAATCGAGCATCTGGACAGATGATTAATTTGCTACATGATTCCCTATTTGTTTTGCTAGTTATACTTTAATCATTAGGTTATTTCTGCCTAGTTAAATATTTCGATTAGAATTAAAAATTTTAGTTCTGTAATTTAATCTTCGTTTAATCGAGTTAGACATTTGTATTTAATACGTTAAGCGATTTTTTAATTTTCCAATACTTAACATATGTAGTCCTTTTCTACAACCATCGAATATTAACGTATGTCTGCCACAACGGAAGACCTTGCTGTTCAAAGAGGTGACCAAGATTTAGCATAGGTGTATTGTGTGTGGAATTTACCGAAGTGCCCAGTTTACAAAATCGTTACAAAACGCCTACGCTACAAAAATCTCTGCTTGATGAGTTCCTGGCGATCAAAAGCTTTCAGAATGGCACTAGCGTTGACGTTCCTCGCCATTAAATTAAAGTTGCTGTTTTCCTGACATCTATCGTTATTGACGATGACTTGGATTCAGTACGTCTTCAGAAACCAAAAACCTGTGAAAACCATAGATGTACTCACACTTGTCAAGCAGACCGCGGAAATTTACACAAACTTTTAGCAGTAAGAATGCACGTTTTACATCACTATCATCATCATCATCATCAATTTATTTATTATAAGCTATGCTTGGGTCTGGGACCCTTCCCAGCTGTACATTTCTAGGTAAATAAATAAATTTGTATAAAGAAAATTTAACAAAATGAAACAAAATCAATCTGGAGTTGGGGGCTTTGTGTCCTTGTCCTTATTATCTAAGAAGTACGTGGTGGTGTACTGTAGGTGTGGGAGTTGGAGCTTTAAATATGTCGGTTGGGAATGTTAGTGAGTTAGTGGTGTGTGTATTTTAGTGACGAAAAAAGTTAATGGATGGTTTTGTCTGTATGGTTTTGTTGAAAAAATGGGGATGCTCTGAAACCAGGAATTCTATGTTCGGATGGAAGCGAATGGATCAAGGAATATTACAGTTTTAATTCACATTGAAGTTGGAATGTAAGTGGGCAGAAGTACATGAGATGCATGGTAATTTCAGGAGATTACCAGTCGCAAGGACAGCATGGGGGGTGGGAAATTGCGGAATTTGTGTAATTTTGGCGGAAGTTGCAATGGCCGGACAGGTACTAGACGATGGATGGGCTAGAGAGGGCGATGTGAGGTAGGATGCCTTTGATATTTGGGAGGATGTCACAAGTATATCTGCCGGTGGATACGAGTGATCCGAGTTTTTGCCATGTGTACAAAAAAGAGTTGTGGATTAGGGTAATCTTCTGGTGATAAGATTCTGTCGTGAAGAGTGATAGGAAAGTTATTTTTTAAGTATAGAATTTGTAAATTAGAATGGAGTTGAATCTCAGTTCGTGGGATTAAGAGCAGGGTATACCAGGGCTAAAGTGGCGTTAGTTTAGTAGGCTCTGGATGTGTGGAATAGAAATAGTCTAATAATGGTGTTCAGAGTTCGTCTAGAGGACGGGGGCTTAAAGATAGGCAGGAGTCTACTGCATATCAAATTATCGCGATTTAAGGATTAAGCTTCTTGTTTGCATGGTTAGGTGGATTGATTTAGGTAGGACATGGTGTGGCCTTTGGAGGCTAATGCAAGTTATAGTACGGAGTTTGAAAAGTTGGGTGTTTGTTTTTAGGCGGGCGTTTCTGTGGAGTCTAAGATAAGCAGTTGATTGGGTAAAGCGGATGTGGGTGTTAAGGATGCCGATGGTTGTGCCTTGGTTTGGATTTAGAAAGCCGTTAAAAGGGATCTTTTTTGTTTTGGAAAAGGAGAGTGATTGTCTGTTTAGGAAGAACCACGCTCCGACTGCATTTATAACGATTGCAGCTATGGATTCTAGTGACGCTCGGGAGTTTCCTTAGACAATTCTGTACATGCTTTACAACAACTGCAATGAACCATTTAAAATAAAAGGAGATAATTGATGACTTCTAGAGCGATTTTCATTTACGGGAACACTAACCATTTTAGTGTTGCTGTAACGCAACAGATTTTGGTGCAGTTTGCTACATACCTAGACGTAGTCGAAAGACACGGAAATATCAGGCAACTATCAAACGTGGAGAATGGGAGGATTCACCTAAATACCAAAAAAGAAAACAAAAAATTAAGCACGTCGCACACGATGATCTATTAACACATAAAAATAAATAAAGGATTCTGTACAAACAAGCGAACGAAATAAATTCAGATTTACTATTTTACAGCAAACAATTATATTATACGGACAATTTAGTAATTTAGATACGAAGTGCGCATTTCGTATTTTACACAAAATAAAGTTAATCAGTAGTAAATCAATATGTGAAAGCTTTCGTCAAACGTTTTTAAAATTTCACCTAATACTTTTTGTAAAATAAACTAATTAGTAGGAAAGAATTAACGCGTGAGAGCTTTTGTTGAACGTTTTTTAAATTGTTTATAATATCTTTTGTAAAATAAACTAATCAGTAAAGAGAATAAACGTGTGAGTTTTTTTGACAACCATGTTTAAAAATATTGCCTCGTACCTGTAAAGCGATAATATCGAATCGCAACAACAAAGAATAGTCCTATAGTGTTACGTTTCATGCACGTAACTGCATGAAATATTGATACGGAATATGCCATTGACACACACAAAAGAAAACAAGTTGCATACCTGCAGGTGTACGGATACTTAGCTTACAAGCTGACGGGGTGAGTCAGCACAGCAACGCCATGGTCGCCAGGATCTATTTTCTCTGCCATCATACCTGCAGTAGCGGTTTACGGACAAAAGCAGTTGGTCTACAGACAAAAGAAGTTGGTCTACAGAAAGAAAGAACCCATTTGGCCTTCAGCTAAAAAAGCAATACACACAAGACACCTCCAAGTTGTCAAACAGAAAAAAAAATAAACGTGCATTGCTTTTGAAATACGGTGACAAATAATGTAAAAAATATTTCGACGTACAAGCTGTAGAATCAAATTCAACAATGATTCAAATAACACGAATTCGAACTGCAAATCCTCGCTTGTCAAAGCGCGATTGAAACTGGAAAACCCGGGTTTTATCGGATAGTGCGCGACCTTATTTCAACAAGGCTTAACATTGGAACAATAAAGTAAACCATTATACGCGGTCGTAATGTATACCAAGATAACGAGTACCTAAAACAGCATATAAACTATTTAATTGTAACATAAACTTGTCGTTTCGAAATAAATAAGTTCAAAATGAAAATTTTTAGGAAACGTATTTATTATTAATTATGCTGAAAGATTTAAAAGATTACCGGATACCTAAAACAATGCATAAACTATTTAATTTATCGAATAAATTTTCGTTTTAAAAGCAAAAGAGATTTGAGTTAACCAGAGAAAAGCAAAATTGGAACGTAACAAGTTTAGAAGGGACGTGTTTAATTATCCGACGCATAGCACTGACTTAGCACTGAACGATTGTCACCTCTTTGCTAAATGGAAGAACTGGTGAGGAGGACAAAGCTTCCAGACAAACGAGATAATGTTCAAACCTATTTTACATCACTGGCGGCAATGCCCTTCAAAGAGGAGATCAAAAAGCATCTATCAATATGACAAGTGCCTGAATCTTCCCGGTCATTAATGATGTTGTAATAAATTCATTTTATTGTTTACTCTTGTCTGTTCTTGTATTTCACCAGCTCTTGTAATAAGAATGTTTAGAATCGAATGCAGCCGGTTGCCAACTTGATGTTGCTTATAGCTGTTTCTGCGAAGTTTATGGACGTTACTGTAGCTTCGATTTTCCTATTTTTCCGTATACGATGCGAACACTAATTTTTACTTCAACACAAACTAAAAGCTGTCCTTTATTGACGTAGTATAAACTCATTCGTGATCATGAGCATTTGGATTTTCAATTACTAGGACGAACACGCCATTGAAACTAGGAGAAAGCTTCCAACTTAATATCCAGTTGAAGCTCGAGTAAACTTGGGTAACTTTTATCTTTAGAGGATTCCGCAAAGTTTTCTAAATGTTAGGAAATTAAATTTTCAATCGTTAATCTCTTGGATTGCTTCCTCTATTACTTTTTATTGTAACAACTCTTTTGTATTAGTCTGTTTTGGTTTCTACGCCTTTCTGTTGCTCGTAGAGTTGAATTTCATTATGAATTTTGATGCAGATCCTGTCACGTTGTAATGAAATACTGCATGTATAATTAGAATTCCGCATCTGGAGAATCTGTTAATGTGTTTTAAAATGGGCGGAAGTTATTAGTTGGAAATCAGAATTATGCATTCTCATATCGTACGTTTTAAGTAAAACGATTGTTTTCTATATGCGTTTGAGACAAAAGAGCGATCGAATCAATCAATGTATACGAACTTTGAAGTTGCATACTTTGCATATAGTCTTGGTCAAGTAAATTTGATTGATGTTTTACAAAGACGCACTAAAACCCTTGTTATCCAGGAATTTACCGTTGATCTCGGCTGTAAACTGCAAGATAACTATTGCCGGCTGGAGCAGAATGTCCTAGTTTGTTGCGTCATGAATTGAAGTTAAGTATTTGAATTAATTTTACGCTAAAAGTGCGAAGTGACGTAATAGTAAAATAGTGCACGGCTAGTTGTTAATGGCATGGGATTGGTTCTACCCAAGCAACTGCAAAACTTTTAGGATATACAGATTGTAACACTCTTACAAAATACTCTTACCTCTCCATTGGAAGGTCTTTAAACTTTCTTTGTCTAATTAAGCCTTTGAACGCCAATCCACCTGAAGGAATCTTGATTAAAACCTACCTGGGAGATGGGTATTCTGAGACATGATCTAACGGTTTTTACTGCAGAAGACGTTGATAGAACCTTACGCACATGTTTCTCGCCTTCTATTAGTTTAAAGTAATTACAAATAAGAAAACTCCAGGTCTTGTCCACCTAACCTAAATTATCAAACATGGATATACATAGTAAATAACAGAAAACTAAGATTCATTCCTAATTGGCCAAATATGCGTGCAGTTAAAAAAGAACAACTTAATATTATTAATAAATAAGCATTCAACTAATTATGCGAATGCAATTGTGAACTTTTCCATATGAAAATTTCTGTGTTTATAATACGCTTTAAATAAGCGTACGCCAACGTAAAAAGTTTGTTTAATAATAAGTTTTACTCATTTTGTTATTACCACCACTTACCATTGTTAATTATAATAACATATAATGTTCAGCAGGTGGAAATCAAAATGTCTGTAGCTTACACGTTTCCTTGGTCGTTTACAAAGCGCCGAATGACTTTTTTGTGCAGGAGAGTGGTTGCAGGTACACAAATACTCCAACTTAGCATTGATGAAAGTTTACACTCTTACTGTATTTTCAATTACTCACTTTTACTCGCATTTGGATTCACTAACCATCCCGGCGGTTTAGTACCGTCACTTGAATTACCCGATACTCAACCTTATTCCACACGGAGATCATCTTTTGTGCAAAAAATGGTTGCAAATAAGCAAACACTCCAAACTAACATTAACGAAAGCTCTCGCCTTTAGCGGAATTTTTAATTTCTCGCTTTCACTCGTGTGCGCGTACCTGTTCACTAACAATCACGGGGTTTAACACCGTCATTTGAATTAGCCGACACTCAACCTTACTACACACAAAAACGGTTGCTTGTCAAACAAATCAAAACTCTGCTCAGATCTCAATTATCGAACAACTGGAGAAGATCCCTTCTTTCATTATCCGTGGGTTTTATAAATTCTTCATGCCAGGGCCATTGCATGCTATTTTTCGTTTTCACGGGGTAGTGCATTTAACTGCTCTAGGATTGTATAACCAGACCCCTGCGCCTTGATGTCATATCTGGTCTTTATTCGATCATTTGCGATTTGGATATTTTTCCTAATGGCACAGAGTCTGTCGGTTGCCCTCTTGAAAACCATACTACTGCGCCTTAATATCATATCTGTTTTCATTCGATCGCTTGCCATTTGGATATTGTTCCTAATGGCACAGTGGATATCATACATGTAACGCTTGAACTTCTCAAAGTAGTTCTCGCCCACAATGTCACCTCTGGGCTTACGCCCAAACTCAATATCATGTGGTAGACGTATCTCGCGTCCCAGCATAGCGCATGCAACACCCTGTCCAATGTTTGCATAAACCTAGGACCAATTAGTCAACAAAAATTGACAAAAATATTGGTACTAGTTATTCTAATGTTTGAAAGACCACCTTCGGAAGGTACTTGCCCAAGGTACGGTTCATGCGCTCCACCATACCATTCGATTGCGGGTGTAATTGTGTGACCGAGTTTTCTCAACCTCAGCAGCCGGCAAACTTATTAGAAAACGCTGACTCTAAATTTCTCCTCTAATCAGTGAGCAACCCCAAAACGGCAAAACAGTTTATTTATCAGCAGGTCAGTGACAGTTGCAGTCTATTGGTTTAGCATAGTACATGCTTCGAACCACTTCATAAAATAGTCAGTGGCTAACAAGATGTACTTATTCCTGTAGTCGGTCATAGGAAATGGACCGGCAATATCGATAGCCATCCTCTCAAAGGGGTTTCCCACATTGTATTGTCACATGTAAGCCTCATGGTTTCCCAACGGTGCACGCAACTAACACTTGCGACACTATTCTTTAATATTGCCCTTAGAGCCTAACTAGTAAAATCTTGTTCGAACCTTCTCTAGAACCTTTTTACGCCAAATCTTCTCCCAAAGTGCCATAATATAAATATCCTGAAACACTCGACGCCCAGCGTTTAGACACTACCACCCAAAGTGTACTCATTCTTCAATTTTCTACCTCAAAAAATCTCACGGCGTCTAATACGACTTTAGGGAAGTACTAAACGGACTAATATGAATGTTCTCATCTGGCGTTCAATTCAGAATGATACCTACGTCTTTGCCATTCTCTTGTTCGGTTTGCAACTGAAAAAGTTGCCAATTGTCATTGATAACGGTAGTCTGATCAAATAGATCAGACTTTATTTTCAACCGTGAGCAATAACTATAATCTTCGAGACAAGGTCGTCTTGAAAGTGCATACGCATTACAATGATACGGTGTTCCGTGTCGAAGCCATACTCTTGTAGCCTTTTTATCCATCTGCCGATTTTCTCTTTGGGGTTTTTAAAATATAATAAGCACTTCAGAGCGGCGTGGTCGGTTTTTAGGTGAAAGTTTTTCACATAGAGGTACTTATAAAAGAGTTCTACAGATTTCACCACAATCAACAGTTATTTTCTTGTAACACAGTAATTCCATTCCAGTTTCGAGAGCACCTTGTTAAAGTAACCAAATCACTCTCTGATGACCATCTTAAATCTAGGATAGTACGCTTTTGATGGCGACATTGCTTGTGTTTGTTTCCAAGATGAGTTTGCCTTTCGGTCAAGGATAACTTAAGTTCGGAACTATTGTCATAAATGCCTTTATTGTTGGAACGCATGTTGGCATTCTTCATCCTAAACATAATCACGCCCTTCTTCAGTCAGCTTTGTCAAGAGCTTGGCAATATTGGCAAACCTGGAAACGAATCTTGTATAATAAGTGTCCAACCCCAAGCTACGTACTTGATATTTGTATTTTGCCATCGACCACTCTTCTGCTACCTTAATCTTTTCCGGGTTTAACTTGATTCGGTTGCGTGAAACTATGCTTCCTAGATGTTTCACCTCTTCGCATAGCAGGTGACTTCTTTGTACTCAGCTTGAGATTGGTTTCTCTAAGTCTTCGAAACATTTGTTCTAAAAAAAAATAGACGTATCCAAAAGCTATCAGAGTGCTTAATCACTCCCTGACCATTCATATTTCTAATCAGTTTCTTTGCCTCTACGCGTTTGTCCAATGGGAGTATTATTGACTGCTGTCTTATTGGCCGAGCATCTCCTGTATCGGCTCAATGCTTGACTATTGCGGTCTTTCCTAATCGGCGTCGCCGTGGATCAATGTAGTAAGCGTAAGACTACGGATCCCAAGGTTCCGGGTTCAAATTCCGACACGGCCGACTGCTTGAAAAATGGCAGGTGAGGATTTTTCACAAATATTACGCCCTCGTTCGGATGAGAGGTTAAATGGAGGTCCCGTGTGTGAGTGTTGTCACGCACGTTAAAGATCCCTACCTTGCCTGGAACGACAAGGGTTCGGAAAAATTCTAAATTTCCAGGCAACAAAAAACTCGCCTCCTGGCCAATGTAGTACCTACGGGTGGAGCATTGGAAATGTAAATCACCGGTCTTTCCTAATCGATTGCCGTCGACCGCGAACAGGTCTGGGTACCTACTTTTGATTTTCCAATGCTTTACCTAAAGGTACAACATTGGCAAGAAAGCAATTTTTTTTATCTGGAATTTTTGAATGCTGCCAAACTCTTGTTGTTCTATGCAAGGTAGGAATCTTTAACGTGCCTGACAACACTCACCCACGGGACCTACATTTTACCTTTCATCCGGACGAGGGCGTATTCTTGTGAATAATGCTTGTTGGTAACACATTCTCTTATGACTGTAATTTATAAGTATATGATTATTGAGGGTTATCTACAACGGTTGAGGTTTTTGAATTCGTATTAGCTTTTAATTCCTCCCACGGTTTACTTATAAGGCATTAATTTTATGGTTGGTTTTATGATTATTCTGGTTGTAGAGCAAGTCAGTCCAATTCTACGATTCAATGCTTTGTCTTTGAACTCGTGTGAGTGTGAACAAATAATTTTCATATGCCGGTTATTCTCTTAACGTCTATGTGCATTTTTTAAATTTAATACGAAAGTGTATAGTCCCGATCGTTATTGCTGTGTAAAAATTTACTAGTTATTTTACAATTTAAATTAGTTATTTTAATTTAATATTATTTTGGAATATACATATTATACTATATGATTCATTTCTGCTACTTAATGTTGATTTACGTAGCGCGCTAGCAATATCAGTCCTAGGTTGGGATTTTTAATTCAAAATTTAACTTATTGGTTTAAACTAAGTTAAATCAACCTTTAGCTACTTTAACGTTAGAATGTGGGAACTTTATAACCATTTACAATAAAAATTAAAAGAAAAAAGTTTTTATCAATATAATCAGACTATTTGTGTACGCTTTAGTTCGACCTTATAAAAAAATCCGGTGCATTAGGGAAACCTCAATATGTATTTAAAAATTATCTTTTTCTATGCAACATTTGGCAAAATAAATACCAGAAGTACAAATAGCAAGCATCTTTTTGGAAGACCAAGGTATTGTACATTTCCACCACTTTCAGCTTTCACCAGGACCGTTAGCTTTTGATGTTGTAGTTCCAACCAGCTACTGGTTCTTCGCTAACATTTTTGGCTTGTCCTCTTAGCATGTTATTTATTTTTCCAATGCAGATATCGATGTACTCGAAGAGTTCCTTGGTTCTTCTCACTAATAGTAAGAACCCCATGCTGCTGATTCTAAACCAAGTCCAATGTTGTTTTGCTTTGTGACTTTTTGTGTTTTCAATGCATGTTGTTCACTAAACGGACTTGTGCCAAGTGTCATCATAGTGGTGTCCATCGGACAAAACAACTAATAACCTCGTTAAAAATCGTATGGGAACTGAAGAAACATGTTTAGCACCGATTAAATAAAAGTCGACCTGCTAATTCTGGTTTTTCCCACACCTATCAAGATTCTATTACGAAAGTCCCAGGCTAAACTATGTGCCGTAAAAATTTTTAAGATTTATTAAATCATGGGTTTTAAAGCAATTTAAACTGACCAACTATGAAGCAAACGATGCTAATTTCAAAGCACTTATTAGAAGAAAAAGACAGATCGATAAAACAATTGTTCGGGTCAACTATGTACATAGAGGGATTTTTCCGAGTTATTTCACTTGAATAAATAAACAAAACCTTGAAGAAACACTAATAATAAATAAAAAGCTGTTTCAGGAAAATCCTGCGGTAACCTACAGCAATACAAGGTTTAATTCTTTTACTTAAGTCTCACAAATAACTAAACACACAATGGTAAACAAATTAGTGGATATTTAGTTACTAAAAATAAGTTGACAATAAATTTTGAAAGCTTGAGCTTTGAGAAAAGAAAAAGGTATACTTGTAATCGCCACAATCTCAAGAATTTCTGTTAATTATAAATAAAATCTAGCAAATAAATCGACACCTACACACATGCACGTACTCACATGCAAACTCAGATCCACAGGCAAGCATCCACGCACGCCCGCCCGCACGCACGCTCATGCTTTCTCACACACGCATACGCACGTGAACTCACGCTTACTCGCACGTGCACACACATACACACAGATATATATATATATATATATATATATATATATATATATATATATATATATATATATATATATATAGCTGTGATTCGGGTACTGTGAATTGTATTAATGAAAATGCAAATATGAAATTACTCTCTTTCCTTGCCTGACTAGCTCAAGACAAATTATGCTGTGAAATTTACGAAAATGAAATAAAATGAAACATATATGCATTCAAAAACATTTTTCTTTCAAACAAAAGAATTTATTACATTTATAAAACGATTTACAGCTTAAGCTGATACAGATTATTATTCCCTAGGGTTATTTATCTATTAAGATAACTTTTGTTTACAATTACGGAACTCAAACGTCTTCTCTGTGAATTACAAAAATTCACTTTAATTTATGTGTGGATAATTTACCTTCCTTTTATTACCCGGTTTGTGAGTAATTAGCCAAGAAGTTGAACAGATAATTTAGTAAAGGTTAAAATTATCCGCATAACAAATAAATTTTTTTTATAGATTAAGAACTTATTCTAGTTTATGTTACAAATATTTAAATATTCTCTTAAGTTACAAACAAAGAACCAACGTTTTATACATTCGATGGAATTGTCAAATAACGCTTATCAAAATCTCATTTCCATTATCATCAACGGCATTAAATAGTTTCTGGTTTCATTTCAAATCGCTAATTGAAGTTAGAATATCAGTGTGCCAAGTGCACTTTTATTTTTAATCGATTAAATTCAGTAGTAGTTCTTTCATCTGGATCATTTATGTTGAAGATCGTCTAATTTTCGTAGAATTTTGAAAATAATTATGTTTCAATGCAAATATCCAGGTCACTTATTGCATGCCCTAAAATAAATTATAAATTGTTCAAACTTACATGTTCTAAAACTTATATGGCCGATGTCGTAAAATGAAATGAATACCGAATCTAATTCACATTCGTCCCTATATACAAAATTTAACTTAACACGTCATATTTTCGACTCTTCCGACCTTACTTCGAAGCATAACACACTCTGGTGGTGTAAAGCCTTGTTTATTCTTTGTTAATAAACGAAGTTAATGGTAGCGGTTTCTTTCTATCTGTAATACGTAAAGATATTAAACTCGCCTATCTTATTTTTATAGCTTTTTAATTGTCACGAGTTTCTTGTATCCAAGCGTTTAAGTTTCGGTGGAAAATAATTAGCTATTCCTAGCATATTGACAGATAATTTATGACTATGCAATTTTCTCGAACTCTTAGTTTATTTAGGCAAATAAATAAGGCATTTTTGTTGTGGATCAAATGATATTTGTTCTAGAATTAACCCGAAATGGACTTCTTTGAAAGGAGTCTACTTTTTTTTATTACAAAGTTATAAAGTGGTATTTTTAACGAAAATGAATATTTCAATTTTGTTTTAAATGATATATCAACACACGGAATTTATATAATTAATGAGAACTTTGTTCCTATGCTTTATAAATGCAATAAGATTTGTCTACACGATAATTGAAACGTATTCTAGCAAATTTTACACACGGAATTAATTACATATTTAATAAAGGGTACTTTTTATGTGCTAATGAAAAACGTTTATATTTATACAGGGTAGAGAACTTAAATATTCGGAAATTTTAATTCTCCTCGATTTTCTTCTTTTTGGGTGGTAATTTTTCATAGAATTTAGCGCTTAATGACCTCTCGTGATCTCATTATTACGTCAATATATATTGATGTGAGAAAGAGATTACGAGAGGTCATTGTAAACCCAAATTGTATGGAAAACTACCATCCAAAGTGAAGTAAATGGGAAAAATTAATTTTTCTTAATATTTAATTTTCTACCCTGTATAAATAAGCGTTATTATAAAACAAAAAAGGAATCCCAACTTTAAGCCGTGTGTATTGCATTCATTGCAGAGATCCGAAAAACAAATAAAAATTAAAATTTACATTTTTAAATCAATTCTTTCTAGCGAGTGAGATACCTTATGCAAAGTATTCGTTAAGAATGCCATAGTAACCAATTGCGAGGGTTAATGTATCTTTATAAAAAACAAAGATAAATTTTGCGTATAAAATATTCGCTAATACAAATCTTTTTGCATTGATAAACGAAGCTCTTGTCAGAATGTACTAGAAATAACTTAGATTTAAACTATCTTCTTTAAAAAGATGCATCCGTACCCTCTTAGAATACGAATCAATGCAAATCTTATTGACATCATTGTGTTAATTGTTTAAAACTAAAAACAAATATATTCATTCTTGATAAAAGATACCTTAAAACGCGTTTGAAAATACTGAAGTCCGAGCTTCTATTAGAATGCAAATTCAGTCTGTACATAACATTTTTCACTTTATGAGTGTCAAACAAAATATTATTGCTAGAATTTTCGGGTACTTAATAAGAGAATACGTCAGTTACTAAAAACTACTATTAAAAGCCAATTATTTCGCATAAATCAATAAGCGCCCCGGTACAAAAAACCAGCGTGGATATTAAAATTCCATAAACTAGATAAGAACAATTTTATAGATTTCCGTGTTACAATATGAAAGCATGGGGCCGCGAACATTAACCTTGTAAGTTAGACAAGGACAAACCACTCGTTTTAGGATAAACATGTCATAGCTTTATATTAATTATCCCTTTATAACGCGCCATTCGCGTAAATATTACAGCACCCTGAGTGATTCATGCTTCTAAATAAATCGGGAAGAATCGGATAAAATGACGTATGAGATAATTTTTGTATATAAACGGAAGTGTCTCACAATCAAGCGATTCTTTCCTGGAGGTCTATTCTTGACTTCGTTGGATATATATCATCAGTAATATTTATCACCCAAAAGTATCGAATGCGAAATAAATTTTATGACGCTTGGTATTCTCGACAATATGTGATATGATATTTCAAATATCGAATAAAGTGAGGCATGTCGTAAATAGAAAAATAATAAAAACTAATAGTCAACCGGAACGAAATAACGTGGTTCAGGAAGCTGCTAGAGCGTATTTTGTCGGGCAAGATCGAAGATTGAATAAACGTAATATTTACTTGCATTAATTACCCCCCAACTAACAGAGTTACTTATAAAAAGAGAGCAATTATGCAGTCGTAAATTTTCCTCTAATTTTACAAAAAAAACTTGCGAAAAATAAATATCAACTTCTACGTTTCGTACGAAAATCGTAAAATATCGCATGCGATAAATATCATCGTCTTTCAAGAATAGCTCCTCTGAACCAAACAATATGAAACATTCGACATTCAAGTATAAAATGTTGGTTTCGTGTTTGTTAATCCATAAGAATATTTCAATATTTTATAATTTAAGTTAGAATTTCTCAATTGTATTGTGTTGCGGATAATTACCATAAAATTTGGAGGTCGAAGTTCAAAGTATTCTGACCTTTAATATACTATCTGTGCAGCATCATTGACCAAGTATACTTACGAACAAGGTACTAAAAGATAGGTAAATTATTCATAAGCGAGGAGATTTGAATTCTGTAAATTTTTACAAAGATTAGGTAAAGATCATCCTAGTAATAATTTAGCAATAAGTTTATATATGAACTTAAGTTGTAAATTGTTCTAAAATCGTTTGTATGAAAGAGATTTATTTTTGAAGGTATGAATACTTCTATTGGATTGAAATTTACCTCAGTATGTGTTGCATTTAAAATTACTAAACAAACAAAGAAATCGATTAAAGTTTTTAAAGGCTAATGCTGTATACTGTCTGCCACAAGCTTTACCATTATTATCATGGCTCAAAAATAGTAAAATGTTTAAACTTTTTCTTTGGATGTCGAGGTTAAATGCAATATATAATACACTAAACAGGAAAATATTCTCTTTTGTACAACTATATATACTGATTTCAATTGAGCGTGTTGTCATATTGCAATAAAACAAGGTTATTGGACACCCAAATTCTATGAAAAATTACCTTCCAAATAGATAAAAATAAAAAATAGAAGCTTCTCAATATTTAATTCTTGCACCCTGTATTATATCATTATCATTAAAATACAGAGCCATTTATTAAACTCGCGTTATTACAGAACATAAAAGCCCTTATTTAATTGAATCCCTTGCAGAAAGTGAAAAAAATAGCGAAACGAATATAAACTTAGAAGCCTCATTTTTAAATCAATTATTTTCAGCAAAGTAAGATACCTTCTGCAAATTAATCGTTAGGAAACCAGTTGCAAGTTTTAATGCATCTTCATAAAAACAAAGCTAAATTCCGTGTATAAAATATTCGCTATAGCTTTCCATAGTACAATAAGAGAGAAAGAGACAGTGAACATGAACTCCGTGCGATAGAAGAGGATGAACGACGCTTGGTACGATACTCGTAAAGCTATTGACCGTCATAAATTGACACTAGTTATCCCATTAAAAGGCGCCATTCGCGTAAATATTACATTATCCATAGTGACTTATGCATCTAAATAATTCGAGGATCTGTAAAAATAACGTATTACGATTATTTTGTATATAAACGGATTTGATCAATGTTACGAAATCGAACATGTAAGGGAGAGTCGCATGCTTACGGTATGGATTGTATAACTTTGAGTAGTTTGAAAGATAGAAGTTCTCAAATTCAATCATTTGATAAAGCATCTGTTAGGGTATTCCGTGCCGACAAGAAAGAAAGCAGTAAAGTACGTACAGGAGCTCGTCTACACCGAATATCGTAATAGAACAGTGACAGAATGGTAGAATCAAAATCCAAAATAATTATGTTTAGGGCTAGCTCAAAAACATCGTAGAGTGGGATGGGTGATACAGAAAGGACAAATTGAAATCTCAGTAAAAACTATCTACCCAACATACACTCCCGAAAGACTATTTACAGAAATCAAAAACATATTTACGTAATAGTTCGGTATAACGCGATGTATACAAAACGTCAATTTACATATAGAACAGTATAAACCTAAACATTTAAAAATATCAATAATAAAATCTTATTATCTAGATACAAGAACACTTCCAACATGTTCAGCCCTAAATATGTACAAGAAATAAACAAATAATTTAGTAATATTTGCTTTAGTAAGTGCACCTCGTAAAATTTAAGGACATAACATTCAATTTTAGATAGCAAGTTGTTGACGTTAACATTAATTTACATAGAAAAGTAAACTGTAGAAAATGCTCCAATTCAAGCTTTAAAAACAATATATATATATATATATAATCGTTCGTGTTGTGAGCGTGCATTTAGTAACGTATAGTCGGCAATTTAGTGCGGAATCAACCCAAAAAAGAAGTGTCTATCTTCCAAAACAGCAATACAAATAAGACAAACAGAAAAATTCACTATACCTTAAGCTATCGGCTTCTTTCTGGTACCATCTTTAGATGAGGAACTGTGGCTGTATTTATCTACGGTTGGGTGCTGGAACCACCAACTTAATTTTACTATCACAGAACGCATTTTAATCTCGCGACTCACAACCTCTTTTCTTCGCTTCAAGGATGCTTTATTGAATGAGCGCTTTCAAAGCATGATCTGTATTTATAAGAAAAGAACCTCGTATGGGCAAGGTGTTTTGATTTGAAAAATATCACCAAAGGATCAAATGTGAAAAATTCTCAGACAGCAATTGCAAAAATACCAGCTGCAGCAGCTTGGAGTTAACGGCTACCAAGAATTGTTGATAAAAGGGACAATCTTATTGCTTTTGACACCTGCACAACTGCAAGATGAAGCATACCGCATGAGGGACGTATAAACTTGGTATGGAAAACAAACCTATTTTGAGTGTTTATTTACTAAGCAGGTGGTTAAAGCCATAAATGTATGGGCAGCTGTGACTGAAATGTTTTCACTGCAGGTGGTAGAACGTATTGCATCGACTTTGCAACTTGAAGTTGCTAAGCAGATATTTGATTTTACAAGGCAAAATATTACTGAGTAAATTCTTCAGGCAATGTTATAAAATAGCACAAATTTCAAGTGGAAAAACCAGAGCTTGTTGATCGATAGCTTTTATGATTTGTTTAGAAATTTTTAGGTATTTTAAGGAAAGTAGTATAAATTAATATTCATGCAGAAAATATCGCTTGCGGAGTTTTAAACGTTCACATTGTAAAATACTATGAAGATTGAATGTTCTTCGATACAAGAGCTGCTCTGAAGTTAATTGATTAAAAAATAGAAGAGGACTTTGCAAACTGATGGAACCAGGAAGCTTTTAATGTCGTTAATTACGTTGGAAATGAGATTTTAATAAGCGCTCCTTGACTACAAGAATTGCAAGTATATATTTTAGATTTCTTTGTTTGTAACTGATAAAAATATTTGAATATTGATAAATTAGGTTTAAAATGTTCTCATTGTTCTTATTTGTGAAGGGGATAATAAGCATCAAATTTTGAGGTTCAAGTTTGCAGCACTTTGACCTTTAATAAATTATCTGTGATAAGTTATTGGCCAATTACATTTCACGAACGGGGTAATCAAAGATAGACAAATTATCCACGCATCAATTAAAGAGGGTTTTTATACGTTAGATAAAATAATTTTTTGTTAACAAAGATTAGGTAAGGATTACTTTTGTAATAATTTAGGAATAAGTTTATGTAGGAACTTAAGCTGTAAACTGTTTTATAAATTCTTTTGTATTAGAAAAACTGTTTTGAATGAATAGATGTTTCCTGAGATTGCGGTGTTCTATTTCATTTTGTAAATTTCTACAGTATAGTTTGCGTTAAGCTAGCCAGGCAAAGAAACGGAAGAGGAAGGTAAGATAGTAATTTCAAATTTTCATCACTGTACCTAAGTCAGAGCAATAAATTTTAGCAACCCCATTTTCAGAGGTTGTCACAACAATATATATTTATATATTTAATCAATGTCAAAATACTTCTAGCTTTGACCTCAAAATGTTTTGTAAATTAACCTTACAAATAATTAAAATAAGAACTTGGTCTACCTTACAAATATTTGAATATTTCAAACAAATAAATTTAGAATTTTCTGCTTGCAATGGAAAAATAGCGCTAATAATATTCTAATCTCTAACGTAATTAATGATATTAAATATTTCATGATTTCATTTTATATTGACGTTAAAATCTCAGTGTACAAGATTATCCATATTCTTTCAAATCCTTAATTTTTAAAGTGCATTTTCTATTTTTAAGTAGTTAGCTTTAAAATAGCTGGTAGCGAAGAATGATCAAACTTCATTGTGTTTCACCAAACAAATGATATCCCTTCTATGTTTGTTGTAATTTGTTTTGTATTTTTCTTAGTCCTCTTTGGGAAATAAACCAATTGTCGTTGTTAAAATCGTCTTTCTTTACGTTTCGATCCAAAATTAAAAAAAAAAAATTGACAACGATCCTAGGTCACGGATCGAAACGTAAATAAAAACGATTTTAACTACTATAAGTGGTTTATTTCCCAAAGAAGACTAAGCAAAAAAGATAAATGGCTTAAAACTGTGCATGGTTTTTGGCTGCAAATAAACTCTTTACTCAACGCTATATATTACATGGTGAAGAATCGTGAATTAATTAAATCTTACATGGTCGATCTCGTAAATTGAAATAAATTTAAAAATGTGGACTTCCGCTTATATACGAAATTATCTACGTTCCATTCTCCAGATCCTTCCAGATCCAGTTGGAATATAATACATTCAGGTTTTAACAATCTAATTAGTGTCAAGCTATGTGACCGATTTGATTTATGAAAATAGCAAAGTATTGTGAATTTTTTCTAACGTATGAAGTTAATTTGCTGTTTTCTTTTTTCTTATTGATTTTTATTACATTTTATGTTTTCGCAAGTTCTTCGAACCGCCGTTTTATTCATAATTGCTTTATAAAATATTTCTTAGTATTTGATGACGAATTTGTCTTTATTAATTCGAAAACTCTAAAATTTATTCTTTATTTAAGACTCTTAAAATGAATATTTTATTATGCACATACGGATAGATAATTAAAGCCACCTGATGGCGATATTATTTCTTATGCCACAGTACAAAGATTCCTTCGAACTTATATCAGTATAATAGCTTCGATTACTTCATAGGGTTGTTAGAAACTAATTCGCTCTGACGAGGTTTCCTCCCCTTGTGAAATAACAGAGCTATTGTTTTTTAACGGCTATACCACTATTAGCTCGATTTGTATAGGTAAATAGGCTCTTATTATTTTCATAAGAGTTAATTACAAATATACACTATTTTTTATTTTGTTGTACATAAATTCCTGATTGCGTAACTTGTCTTTATATATATATATATATATATATATATATATATATATATATTGCTATGATACTGCACTTTGAAACAACTGCAGTATCCAACACTTGTGGTTAAATGAATATGTACCCAAAAATTATACTTCTAAGCTTTACAAAACCGTTGATAAAAAACTGCGGAAAACTTTACAAATATCTTTGAAAACAAAATTTTTTTAAAATATAAGAGTGTATTAGATACAAATTTGTGAACTTTATTTCCATGAAGCTGAAACCAAAACCCTATTCATTTTTCTTTGAGCCATAATAAGCGCTGTCTTTGTATATATATTTAGAATTAAAGATTTGATTATTCGATTTTATAATGAAAACTAAGTATGACTTCCTTTATCCCATCGGCATTTCTATTACCAAGAGCGCGCAACCTATTGACCTATTAAAAACGTTCTGCTAGTACGTGCAAACAATTCTAACATGCTTCCTACTGGTAATGAAATTAGAATTCACGTCTTTTTCTTTATGTTTGATATTAAAGAAGGGAATAAGGGACAAATATTACTTCTCGGGCGACGAAGACATCTAGGCCGACGTTCACAGAGCATTATAAGAAATTGGAATTATAGACTTCGGGGAGTATACAAACGCAGGTGCTAAAATGCTTTTAGAGGTGCTACGAATGCAAAGCTCTGATATATAGAAAGAAACCAGAGAGACTGTCATGTAGCAATACCCTGCATTGGATGTGTGATCTGAAGGAAGTGGAATTTAGGTAGAAGTTAATAACATGCAATTGTAATAATTACTCTCTGGTTTACAAATATTCGAAAGCTTCTGAAAAGAACTCTGCTCTAAAGACCAGTCTCCATCTCCTAGCATTTTATAATTACATAGGAAGTTGCACATATAACGTGAGACAAATTGCTTGAAAAATCTTTTGCAATTACTGTAATGCAAGTTTTATTATTAATTTAGGTAATCTTGATTTATAAAGTTTTGGCGAGCCATCGTGTGTGTAGCATATCAGGAACTGCATTTACAATATATTTTGAAAACGCTATTTTTTAATAACATTTCCATTAGGAAGAAAATATCTGAAAATAAATGCCCATAATTCCTCATAATATACAAATCATATCATTTTTTTATCAAGACAACGTCATCACATTTATTACTTTACAATTATTAAAATTTACAAGTATTGAAAATAAAAGAATCAGAAACAAATAGGTCTATACCCTTTTAAATCAATTTATTGATTCATTGATCAATTTTCACAATAAGACGTAAAATATTATTGAAAACATGTCTGGGATTTATAAACCTTACCTTAATAAAGCGTCCCTCAGAAATAATAAATTATTCGTTCTTGTGACTCCTATATTATAGTTATTTGCAAAAATTCCCTAACTCTAAAGAACCTTATCTAATAAAATATTTCATAAGCAACAGCACTGTACGGTTCTGAAATGGGGACAGTAGGAAAAGCAGACAGAAAAAAGACAGAGCCTTCTGGAAAATGCTGCTTCAGATATATGATGATAACATTCACATACAAATTCAATAACGAAGAAATTTCAGAAATAGTTGGGGAAAGATATCTGTGGAAACAAACAAAAATAGGAGAAATAGAGGGATATGATACGTTCTAAGGCATTTGAGGAATATTTATTAAAGTCACCCTTACCTAATTAAAGAATTCAAACTTCTTCTCTTTGAGTTTCAAAACTTAACTTTAATTGGTCGTGGATAATTTACCTATCTTTTACTACTCTGTTCGTGAGTGTATTTGGCCAACGACACTTCACAGATAATTTATTAAAAATCAAAATGCTTTGAACTCTGACCTCAAAATTTGCTGGAAATTATTCTCTTACATATAAATTTTATATAAATAAGAATTTAGTCGAGTTTATGTTACCAATATATAAATATTCTTATAAATTACAAACAGTGAACCGAAATTTATATTTGCGATAGCGCTTATCAAAACTTCATTTCCATCGTAATTAACGGCATTGGAATTATAGACTTCAGGGAGTATACAAACGCAGGTGCCAAAATGCTTTTGGAGGTGCTACGAATGCAAAGCTCTGATATAGAGAAAGAAGCCAGAAAGACTGTCACGTAGCAATGCCCTGCATTAGATGTGTAATCTGAAGGAAGTGGAATTTAGGTAGAAGTTAGTAACATGTAATTGCAATAATTGGTTCCATCTCAAATTGATGTTAAAGCACCTGTTTACAAAAGTGCATTTATTGTTAATTGGAAAAAATCACCGGTTGTGATCTTCTACCAAGACTATTCATATTATTGTGATAAATCTTTCTTATACTTTATCAAATAATTACACTTGATAAGTGTTCTGTCACTTGTGGAACGCCAAATAAATAGATTTTAAACTATTCAAACCTATAAGTTGGATAGGTGCAACTCTGCTTAAAACTGAACATCGAATACTAAATAAATTAATCTTTACTCAAACTTATATGGTCGATCTCATAAAATAAATGAATACTGAATTTTAATTATTTTCGTTTATATACAAAAATTCTAGTTACGTCAATTTTTTCACATTCTTCCGGCTCTTTTTCAAAACATAACACACCTAAGTGATGTAATATTTACGCCGATTTCGCGGTTTTAATGATCTTGTAACAAGTTTATTTCGCAGTTACTAAATCCAATCATAAAAGGCAAAGTCATAAAGCGCTTTTATTCAAATTATTAGTAAAGTACAAGCAACGAGTTTAGTAATACGCTAAGGTCGTATCTACTTATTGTTTTCTATGTATAAAACGTTTCGCAGGCGCGAGTTGCTTGAAGGCCTCTGCTGGGGGTTACGCCGTCGCTCGTGCGAGTTGATAAAGGAGTCGGTCCTGCAAGCTTGTTAAACAATGATGTACAATTGGAGGCAGGCCGCGAACTTGCGGTTACATTCGCGTATTCCACCACCATAAAACCAACTATAGTAACCACAATTCCAACTACTGATGGAGAACGACTTTGTATTGCGTTTCGTAAGAAGCGACTTTGGTAATTTAGTAATTGAATAATTGGTAGAAGAGCATATTACCACAAACCTGATGGAAGTTTGGCGATTATGTTTGATTTTGCAACACTTGTTAACATCCAATTAATACAGTTCTGGTTCGTAGATAGCTTTAGGAATTTTGCTCGTGTTCTAAATTAGAATCACGTTGTTTTGTGTAGTGCATAAAAGCACGAATAATATAAAATTTAGATTGTTTGTTGGACTGAATTTTTCAGTGTTAAAATTATAATTCAGCATTTATAATGATTTGAGAAACCATACACGTGGTTCATTTTGTTCTGTTAGTGACAACGACAGATGTTTTGTTACGTCACTTGTTTGCTTGCAGTTTAATGCTGACACCTGTGCTCAAATAACATATGCTTTGAATAATGCTTGCATAAGTTGAACTTATAAGAATATTTTTACAATCTTTCTTTATGAGAACTAAAACTGAAACAATTAATTAAGATTAAGAAAAAGTGATTTAATATGCTTTATTTTTGTAACCCTCTCGACAGATCTGCCAGAGTCGGCTTTTCTTTGTAACATGTAAACACTAACTTTTAAAATGTTTGCTGAGAAATTATTTTGATGAAACTTTATTTAAAATACTTGACATCATTTAATTATTTATGAAACTTTGTAGTATTGAATTTTGTTTTAAAAGAGAATCTTTTGAGTAAATTAGTAGTTTAAAATTAAAGCTTTTTTATTTTGATCAAAGATGGTCAAAACTAACTACAAGAAACTAACATCCATATGAGTAGAATTTTAATGCCAACTTATATAGGAGTTATTTATTTTGATGTTTCTTTAGGTATATTTGTGGCACACAAATAGTGTTCCACCCTTCTATTAAATTAATTATTACCATTTCTTTCAGGAGCAGCGTTTTATTCAATTAAGACGGGTTTCTGTCATCGAAGGCGATATTTTTTTTCTTTGGGTTTCCACGTCCGCCCCTAGAATTATACTACGCAATTACCCTAATTAAGTCAGGGCATGGTGGCGCCCTATTTGTTTTAGATTAGATTCAGTATACAATCAGAATTCGACTTACCCCCCCATTTCTCATAGCTCTACCCGAGGAATAGACCCCTAGTTATGTCGGAAGACTTCGTTACACTTGCTCATAACGTGAGACCAGTTGTATGTAGGAAAGATTCGCTTGACTGGCTTTCTATAAACGTAGGGCAGGTGCTTCAAAAAAACATTATTCGTTTCACTGGCACCCAATTCAAAAAGAAATTCGTAGCAATCTAATCAAGTGTAAATATATTGCGTTCTATGATTGATGTTTTTCTTGAAGCTTCATCTATTTTTCTCTAATGCACAAACCGGTTCTCTACTGCCTCTTCCTTTCGTACCGTAATGCGTAGAGCAATTAAGCTTGTTTATCTATCTTTTACGGCTTTTTAATAAGCGCGTGCTTCATTGTATTGAAGCTTTGTTTATTGATTGAAAATAATTGGCTTTTAACCGTGAAGATTAATCAAAACTCAGAGTTCGATTTTTAGAGGATTTCACTTTTTTTTCTGTACTACGAAAATCGAGCAGTAAGAATGGAATTTTCAGACACAGGAGGCACAAAGTTTGATCATCCATGGAAATTCAAAAGTTGCATTTTTGGTCGATAACAACGCTAAGTATACGAGACAGTGAAAATTTTCAAAAATCAAGATCAATCACCCTCAAAATCAAATTATAGGACGATTACAATAGTTTTTTATAGTGGATGAACGGGTGGATTTAATTGGTAAGGATGGCAAACGTCACATGTACCTAGGCCCCCTAGTGTATCCATTGTTCTATCTTCCTTGCCCTAAATTGGATTTTCCTCACTCATCCGCCCAGCCTTGTAGGTGAATTTAAGGATATAGGACTATAGTGTTTCTGATTCTATTCTTATCAAGCCAAAAATTCTTCAGCATGGATTCTTGAATTTGGGCGAGTTTCGGACATGTGTACAAGATGCGCACCTACGTCTCTCTCTTCTGCTGGCAGCCGCCTTACGTGCGGTCGGCTAACAGGCCATCCGATGCAGATGCTTTTTTAGTTTGCGGTACCTAGTCAGAATATTGCACAGCAACCGTAGTGTTTGTTCTCCTACATGTGATTTTGCAATACTCCACCCGAAGGTACCATATTGGTCAAGAAGCGAGTTTTTTTTACCTGAAAATTTTGAATATTGTCGAACCCTTGCTGTTTCAAGCAAAGTATGGATTTTTAGCGTGTGTGACAACACCCACACACAGGATCTACATTTTGCTTTTCATCTGAACGAGGTTGTATTTTTGTGAAAACAACACGCCTAATAATTTTCAAGCGATCCGTGTCGGGAATCGAACCAAAAACCTTGGACTTGGTAGTCACATGCGAACCAACTAAACTACCAAGCCGCCATTTTTCGTCTCCGCAAGATTTTAGTCTGGGATACCTAATGAACATTTTTGCTTTTCGTACAAGCCCACCTGCCCTTACCACGGCGGTGAGTAGTTTGTTTAATCATGAAGATTATCGCAGATGGCGACATAGAAACAAATCCCTAAACCGATTCTTGTTTCGCCAGAGCGCCTTGTTCATTGTCACGTACTTCTGAATGCTCTTTGATCAAAACCAGCTCGAGGATGTTAATGCGATGACATTGTAGTACCACCTCTGAATGAGAGAAGTTTCTGCTTATTTAGGCTCAGAAAAGCTGTTCTATATCACTCATAATGCGTAAAGTTTTATTTTGAATTCTATGTTCCAGAATAGCATTAGCACCGTGCATCATGGCTAAGGTTTCTACTTGGGGGGACAGTAATCGGCTTGTCCAGGGTCACACTTTCATAATAGTTTAGGACATCTGAAAAAAGTCTGCCCTAGTACTTCCATTTGTTTTGCAACTATTGATGTAGATGGAGAGCTCGACTGGGAATGCATCTTCAGTGTTAAGACGTGTCCTGAAAATCGTAGTGAGTGCGATCGAGTAAACCACTTTTCTCAGAAAAGGCGTGTTGCGCATTTCTTTCCCTCAAGCATGGTATGGTGTCTGCCCCCATCGTCCTTATTGCTCTGCGGTCTAATTGCCACCTTCGGAGTCATCTCCTACACATGCAAGTCTAGCGGAGTCAGGTCTAAAAGGCAGATCCGTGGGTTAGATAGGTTCGCGTATGACTACTAATCCCAAGGTCTCAGGTTCGGTTCCCTACACGGACCGCTTGAAAATGTTAGGCAAGCATCGCTCATAAAAATATGCCGTTTTTCGGAAAGCAGGTGAAATGTAGGTCCGTATGTGAGAGTTGTCATGCACGTTAAACATTCCTACCTTGCTTGGAACATTGAGGGTTCGGCAAAATTTAAAATTTCTAAGTATAATCAACTCGCTTCCTGGCCAATGTAGTACCTTCGAATGGGGCATTGTATGTAGGGTTTGATGCCTAGTATAACTTCTAAGGATGTCGTGGATGTGGATCATATTGCGCGCGTAATACTCAGATAGGCTAAACTTTGAATATACGTTAGCTCTTTAGCTGCATGGTTCAGCTTTGTCCTAGGCCATTAGACTAAACCGCCATAGCAAAACATAGGCTTAACTATCCTAGTGTATAGCCAAAGAACAACGTTTAGTGCGAGACACCAAGATTTACTCTGCCAGAACTCTTAGCGAGCCTTCGTAGCTTTGACTTGTAAATTTTTGGCCCAATTCAGCTTCTTGTCAAGAATAACGACCAGGAACAGTTTTGTTATTCTTCAAATCTAATGAAGTAATAAGGGCATTTTCAAAACCCATGGAGGTTCAACACCCGAAGTCAATAAAAATTTGAGTAGAATTCTTAAACTATTACAATGTTTTTGCAAGACAACGTACACGAGACCGCAAAGAATTCCAAATATTGAGATCAATCCGACTTCAAAATCGAATTGTTGTACAATAGAAGATAGTTTCTTTATGCTATAAATACCACAAAGTTAAAATGGCATTTTCAAAACAGAGGTAGGTTGAAAACTTGAAGATCAATTATAATGTCAAGGTTTAGATGTGGCGGTTTTTAATATATCAAGAAAATAAAATTTGAATTTTCAATACTGGCAGATTCAAAGCTGAAAGCTTGCCAAAATTCAAGGCTAAATTGTAGATGATTACAATTCTTTCCCTTTACTACGTATACGTGAAAGAAAAACGTTCCAAAAATAATGATCAATCAAAATGTCGAATTGCTGGCCCATTACAGATAGTTTTTTTATACTATAAATACAATGAAATGAGAATAGAACTTTCCAAAGCCAGAGAAGTTCCAAGTGTGTAGATGAATCTTAATTCGAGATCCAATGTTTGGAAGATTACAATGCTTTCCTTATATTACGTACACAAGACAGTTTCAAATTTCAAAGATGAAGATGTTTATCTTTAACACCGAGTTGTTGAACGATTACAAATAGTTCCCTTTTTTACCAGAAACACCATGTGAAGTAAGAATAGTATTTTCAAAACCCAGAGTTTGAATTTCTGGACGATTACAATATTTTTCCATTACTATTCGATTATTTATAACAACAATACATCGAATGAACACCTGATTATTCTGGAAACCTACAATGAAGAATATTACAAATTCTATCAAAAAGGCTACTGGAATGACTGTAAAGATAATTTTACAAAAACAGAGTAACTTTGATTTGTAAAGCCTTGATGGACCATTCTAGGTATAGCATATCGGCAGCGGAATTAAATAAACTGCAACTAGTATTTATTTTACTGACTCTATAGTTGTCTAAATAGCAGAAACCACTACGTTAGTGACTATATAAAGGGTATGTATATATATTGTTGTGGATAAGCCACTGTGTTGGGGTCGCTAATTGCTATGCTTGACCTCCTCAGGTCCTTGTGGTAGGCCTATGAGTCGTGAGCCACGAATTAATGATGTGACTTAGCTACAGCGAATTGTATTAAAGAGAATGCAATAAAAAATATGAAATTACTACCTTACCTTTTTGTTTATTTTCTTTGCCTAATTAGCTTATCGAAAATTTTCTGTGGAATCTACGAAAACCAATTCAAACACAGAAATATCAAGAAACGTCTATGCATTCAAAAACATTTTCTCTCATACAAAAGAATCTCTCAAATTTATAAAACTGTTTATAGCTCAAGTGGATACGAAAAATTATTACTAAAAGTCGTTTATTTATTAAAATAATCCTTACCTAATTACAGAATTCAAACTTCTTCTCTGTGAGTTCCAAAAGTTCACTTTAATTGGTAGTGGATAATTTACCCTATCTTTTACTACCCCGTTTGTGAGTGAAATTAGCCAACGACACTGCACAGATAGTTTATTAAAAATTAAAATGCTTCAAATTTTGACTTCAAGATTTGCTGGAAATTATCCTTTTACATATAAATTTTATACAAATAAGAATTTAGTCTAATTTATGTTACAAATATTTAAATATTTTTATAAATTACAAACAAAGAATCAAAATTTATATTTGCGATTGCGCTTTATCAAAATTTCACTTCCATCGTATTTAACAGCATTGGAATTATAGACTTTGGGGGAGTATTCAAACGCATGTGCCAAAATGCTTTTAGAGGTGCTACGAATGCAAAGCTTCGATATAGAGAAAGAAACCAGAGAGACTGTCATGTAGCAATGCCCTGCATTGGATGTATGATCTGAAGGAAGTCGAATTCAGGTAGAAATTAATAACATGTAATTGCAATAATTGGTTCCATCTCAAATTGATGTTAAAGCACCTGTTTACAAAAGTGCATTTATTGTTAATTGAAAAAAATCATCGGTTGTGATCTTCTACCATGACTATTCATATTATTGTTATAAATCTTTCTTATACTTCATCAAATAATTACACTTGATAAGTTTTCTGTCACTTGTGGAACGCCAAATAAATAGATTTCAAACTATTCAAACCTATAAGTTGGATAGATGCAACTCTGCTTGAAACTGAACATCGAATACTAAATAAATTAATCTTTACTCAAACTTATATGGTCGATCTCATAAAATAAATGAATACTGAATTTTAATTATTTTCGTTTATATACAAAAATTCTATCTACGTCAATTTTTTCACATTCTTCCGGCTCTTTTTCAAAACACAACACACCCGAGTGATGTAATATTTACGCCGATTTCCGGTTTTAATGATCTAATCAAGTGTAAATATATTGCGTTCTATGATTTATGTTTTTCTTGAAGCATCATCTATTTTTCTTTAATGCACAAACCGGTCCTCTACTGCCTCTTTCTTTCGTACCGTAATGTGTAGAGCATTTAAGCTTGTTTATCTATCTTTTACGGCTTTTCAATAAGCGCGTGCTCCATTGTATTGAAGCTTTGTTCATTGATTGAAAATAATTGGCTTTTAATAGTTTTTAGTGCATTTCTTAATAAAGTGACGTATTAGTTTGTTAAATAACTCATACACTTGAATCTTCTGGAATTAATTTCTGTAAATAAAGAATAAAATTTATAAAGTGGTATTTTTAATAAGAATGAATACCTTTAGAATCTACATACGGGAAATTATCTAGTACTTTAATGAGAAATTTATTTTTATGCTTTACAAATGCAATAAGATTTTCCCTACAATAAATGAAACATGTTCTAGCGAATATTTTATACACGAAAAATTACATAATTAAATAAAGCTTGTAATTGCATTGTTCATGATTGATTTGCATTCTAACAGGGTACGGATTTTGGTTTCGCATATGTTAAAGACAATGGCTTAACATCGAAGTTATTTTTAGTATTTATAGATTAATTAACTACTAGGATAAAATGAATGACTTTTGTATTTATATCTTAAAACGATAACTAGTTTTAAGTAAATATTTATACACACGGCCGAAACGGATAACAATTGAGTTTTTTATTTTAAAGTTAATGAAATAAACTTGTATTTATACAGAGTAGGGAAATTAAATATTGGAAAATTTTAATTTTTACCGTGTTCTTTCTACTGATTTCAAACTCAATTTAGAACAAATGTTCTTATTTAACAAAAAACACAACTTAATTTGTATAAGAAAACCTGTAGTAGAGCTCATGGATATCTTTAAATGTTTGATATTTATTTTGAAACTTTGGATTTAATTATATTGTTTTTCACAAGAATTTTTTAAAAGTTTATACCTGAAAAACGTCTTTTTAAAATTAGTGAAATGGGTCTTCACCGCAGCATCGAACAAATATCATATTTCTTTGTTAAGTGGCTGGCTTTCCAGAACTTCTAGAAAATTCGACATCATAGACCAAAAACTATGGAGGAGCAAGGGTCCTGGTTCTGTGGGAAAAGATGGCTAAAAGGGTGCTCTCTTCTCATGGAGTATAGCAAACTTTTTTTGAACTTAGCGTGTTAAAGCTCAGATTTCAAAGGACTGTTTGATTTTAGCTTGTGATGAAACTCTAGAAATTGGTGAATCACACGTTAACTTAAATTCAAACCTGTTACAACACAATAGCGTGCTTTTAATTAATATATATAAGCCCGCCATTGTGTTGTAGCAGTATATTGTGTTGCTGTGACAACGGCCGCACATTGGAGCGCCGATAAAAGAATGTTGTAATAATGCTCCTCGTTGGGCGTCACTAAAAGAGTGATGTGACAATAGGTACAAAAATGGATAATTTGAAATTTGGATTTGGATTTAATCAAAGTTATTTCTAGAACTTTTGATGAGAGCTTCAGGGATTTATTTAAGTAGCTTTGTATTTTACATTACGCTTTAAAATGATTGATTTGCATTCTAATAAGGTTCGTATGTAATGCGTTTTAAGGTATCTCAAAAGTAATTATTTTTACATATACGGCTTAAATTTGTACACACGGCTGTATTACTGTTAATTTACAGGTTGTTAATGACTCAAAGACCTACCCAAAGTTTCATCCTATTCCCGAACATCAAAACAAAATACCTTTTTATTAAACAAGCAAATTTCATCTTAAAATTAAATTTTTATGGTTAGAAAAATTCCACTAATGTCCATCTTGATAGAAAGTAGTTTTTATTAATAGGTATGTGTTGTAATGGCCAACCACCTACCTTGCTTCAACTGACAGACACATACATAAATGACAGAAAATTTGATCGTCGTTTTGTATAACATGCTTTGACAACGGTGGAGGATAAATTGGGATCCGACGTAGAAATTGCTTTCTTGCGGAATATCAAAGAACCAGATACAACAATTAAAATCAGTATTTCCTTTATTTCATGTGATTGATAAACATATTCCATAAGTACGTGCATGGGTCGTTACAGTCTTTCAAGTTACATTATTTTCACGTTTGAAAAACCTGCACTTTTCTTGATTATCAAACCGAACGCTGGTGGAGAATGCAAACACGAAACGCGTTTGTAATTATAACGCCAGCGCGATAATATTAAAAGCAGCCTACGATTTATGTAAATTTTGCCCTGTCTAGACAAAATTTTTTTATATTATGAGCTCTGAAGGATTTTAGTTCAGCAGTGCTACCGCGCTAATGATCTGTCAGTTGCATTTCAAAAATTAGTACAAAGACAGCAGAAGAAGATAGTTTCCTGCTTCATGGTACTACGAAATTTAATAGAATTTTTCTGGCTTTTATCTAGAAATTTCACTACAGGTGATGCCCTTTGCCTTACACACACACACACACACACACACACATATATATATATATATATATATATATATATATATATTGCTGTGAATCTTCTCATTATCTGCAGGTACTGGCCCTTTCAAAAAAAACATTTGAGCCCCACAGTTTGGGCGTCAAGAATGCTGTGAAACCTTATAAATCACCTGGTCCGTTGATTCCTTCTGTTAATCGCCTCGGCTGCTCTTCTAGATAACTTCCATTCTCAATCATAAAATTAAACAACACATTCCTACCACAAACATCAACGTTAACTCTATTTACATCAATATTCAGAATACATTAAATTTTCAAATTAAATTTGAACATAAAATTCAGTTTTAAAAGAATTTCCGGATTAATTTTATTATCATTTTACTGTGCATCCAAAATTAAAGTCCTTGTTGGATGCCTACTAATTAATATAACAATATAAGCAGACCGGAGTCTGAGTATAAAGGAGCATCTACCACCCCTTTACGTTAATTAACCAGGTTTGTCTAATTGAGCTCAAAGACCTACCCAAAGTTTCATCCTATTCCCGAACATCAAAACAAAATACCCTTTTACTTAAACAAGCAAATTTCATCTTAAAATTAAATTTTTATGGTTAGAAAAATTCCACTAATGTCCATTTAAAGTAAATCAATTATAAAGTCATTCAATACACACAAAAATTTCAAACAAAATAGTACAATTTACCTGAAGGTTATTGTCCTCGTAGCTTTAGTGTAATCGTCCCTTTTGTAAATCACACCATTCCAACCGGATTCTATTTACAGCTTCAAGTTGTCAACGCTTTAAAATGTTCTCCATCACCATTAATTTAAAGTTGTTTCTAGGCTTTTCCGGAACTCATCTGTGTATATCTGCCTCTGGTTCAGTGGATGCAGACACATTTACGAACCATTTAGTCATTAACACCCCGCAAAATAGCAAAGAAATTCATACTTCCTTTTACCAATATTACCAATATACGCCAAAACTGCCTACTTTTGGGTATACATTTGTCGTTGTAAATTTTACTAATTGGTACCGTGATAATAAACTTTTATTACCTTGTATCTAAGTGCACTGAAGTACATTCATGTTAGCACGTAAAATAACCAACTATTTTGAGTCACTAAAATATACTAGCACACTTTAAATTATTTAATCAAACTAAAATGCCCTGTTTAATATCAAGTCGCGGATGCACGAGCTTTTAACGCATCGAATCGTCGAAAGTCTAAGAGTCTAAGAGAGAAACACATATTCCCGCCTGTATATATAGCGAATAGCCGACACGTCGCTTTGTTCCTAAAACGGGTAATTCAACGAATTCCTCATTCTACGTTCCCAGTCTGTAGCCTGCACGTCGATTTTTATGAATTTAGTACTCACCCCATTGAGATCTCAGAAAATTTCAACACGGCCCGCAAAGTTGTCCGAGAAAAACTAATTACTTTTATACAGAAATTGTTGTTCTACCTCTGATATATGCATCCTATTTTAACCAATCGCAGCCCCTTGACGTTGCTTAAATCCCGCCCTTTTACAATATGTGTCTTTGCTTGACGCATTTTCTTTTCCTTTTCTAACCTGTTCGTATTGGTGCAAATTTATATTCTTTATTATCGATTATATTTTAGTCCACGCGGACTGTTATCTGGGTTTAATAAACCCGTATCGCACATTCTCGTAAATACTAAGTCCCGGTTTCTCCAAGATTCTTTGAAACATTAATTATTTGCCAAATTTACGCAGAATGAGCTTTTTAAAAATACGCAGGTGTTCTGTATTTCCTGCTAAAGCATCTGATCGTTTCCAATATCCTTAGAATCAACATGTTTATCCAAACAAATTAACTTGAAATTGCCTTTTAAAAACACGCAGGGTGTTCAAACGTAACATTTTAAATAACCTTCCTACGATTTGACTATTATTGGGTTTTACAAGTTTTATGCTTATTATTAATAATGGTTCAATTAACTCCAATTAAAATTGATTTCCATCCTTTCATTTTTAGCGAATACAAATTATTATCCGTACGTTTTGTTTAATACCAGTTATTTAAAATAGAGTTCATTAATATAAATTTTGCACGTAATTTCCATTTGTTTAGGAATAATTAAATTATCCACTGCGCTTTTCAATACTGCTTCTTTTGATGTAAAGCGTCTTATAGATAATTTAAATTTCTTATTTTACTGAAACGACCGAGTTTATTTATGCTTCAAGGTTTTAATAAAGCGTATTATTTAATGAAATTCCTTATACACGGTAATTAAAATTATTTGATTTGATTATTTAATTTTCTACCCTGGTCTAAATATGAGTATTTTCCCCCTATTTGAATACAAATTATCCCACTTATTTGAATGCAAATATCAAATATTTAGACTGCCAAAAATCTTTACAAAATTTTGCCTATCTCTCTCTATCCTTATCTATCTAACTTACCTACTTTGTCTCCAATCCAAAAAATATTTACACCTATCCTATATCCCTATCCTATTCCTAACTCTCACCTACTTCTATAAACTGAAATTATCCCTAACTTCATCCTACTTATCCATCTAATCCTATATACATCCTATATACCTATCCTATTCCTAACTTTTAACTAATCTTCACTATACTTTACTTCCCCCTACCTAATCCTATATGCCTATCCTACTCTTACTCTATTCCTAACTCTCCACTAATCTTATATAAAATATCTATACTTAACCTATCTTATTTTCTTCCTACATTTACTCTTTATCCTCATCCTAAACCTATTCCTAATTATCTCCCATATGTGTCCTATATCTAGCTTTATTTTCCATAACCACTTACTTCTACTCTTTTATATACACCTATGCTATCCCTATCCTATTTAAATCTAACTCTCTTCTTGACCCTCCATGTCTTCCTTCTAACCATCCTAATACTCTTCATCCCTATCTCTCCCCCTTCTATATCTATACTTAACATCTCTATTATCTCACATACAATAAACTTATCATCCCTCTTATCCTGACTCTTAAATATTACTTCTTCTTCAGTCCCTACACTTGTCTGTTTCTCATTTATTCTTGTTTCCCTTTCTGCCGACAAACCAAACGATACTACTTTACAATTATCGATTTTTCCCTCTATGGAAAATCCTATGTACCTTCTAGAATTTTTGTGTAATGGAATCCGCCAGAATGAATTCCTTAAATCTACTTTATTAAAAACAAACTTGCCACTTAACCTCGTCAAAATAATTCTGCCTTCACCTGCTCCCGATATGCTGCTTCTACCCCACTAATTCTGCATTTTCTTGTACTAAAGCTTGAACCTCTACTCTCCTATCCTCTGGACATCTTATCGTGTTGATCTGTTTACCTTCATCATCCTCTACCTCTACTACATTAATACTAAACCCCGTGTCATCCTCTGTGACTTCATAACTGCCCTTCCATGGCACTACCCTATCCTTAATCCTTATTACCTTCCTTTCCATATCTATCAAAACCCCTAACTTCATCATACAGTCAACACCTAAAATGCTCTGAAACTTCAGTCCAGGTACAATTACAAACTCCTGTTCACAGCTTAAACCTCCTATATCTATCCTAAGCACCACAACACTATTTACTACAGCAAACTTCTTTTTATTTGGAGCTACTAAATGGCTACGTTTTATAGGCATAATTCTATCACAAACCTTATCCATAATTTTGCTGACGAATTCCTCCGATATTAAACTCGCCTCTGCCCCTGTATCAAGTAATACTTCTACATTATTCTCAAAAATTTCTAAATTAATAATTGGCAAACATAATTTTTCCTCAGTTTCTGGCTCTACTTCCTCCTCAATTTTGAAAAATTCACGTGGATGTTCGTATACATTTACACAGAAATCTAGTGGTCTGTCGCGTTCTAAAAATCCTGTCTCATCCTGTTTTCCGTGCTTGGTCCTGGTTGTCCTTCTACAACCTGTGCGTACGTCCTCCTCGTGTTAATATCCGTGTCCCTATCTCTATTCGGCGTGCTGGTCACAGTCCTGTTTACTTCCGGTAAACTGTTCTGTCTCGTGTAACTAGGTCTTGGCGTCGGTCCCCTAGTCGCACTATTGCTCCTGTATTCCTGTCCTCGTCGTTCCCAATTCGGTCGAAAATTTCTGTTGTAGTCAGGCCGTCTCGGATAATTCGGTGTCCTGTTGTCAAACCTAACTGTGTTAACGTTTCGTTCTCGTATCTCTCTTGTCCGTCCAACACATACATCGTCATATCTCTGCAAATACTCTAAAAATGTCTCCCGTTCTGTGATGTTTTGTAAGGCCACGTGTTGTCTAATTTCCAGTTCAAAATGTCGTGATAGGTACTTGATTATCTGTCTGTCCGTCAATGGTGGATTCAGTTGTTTGGCCACACTGTACTTGCGGATGGCATATTGCTCCCTAGAACCTGCAAACTCTCCTTAAATTTTCCTGTAATCAAGTCGTCCCTAATCTGATCCTGTTTGTGATCACTCCAGTAATGTTGTAAAATTTGTTTTCAAAGTCCTGATACGTGTCTATGTCCTGTCCTACTAAATTGTACCATGCCTCCGCATTGTCCTTTAATAAAGCCTTTATCGTATTTAGTTTAGTCTGTTCGTCAAATAAATTTCCCACTAGATTTCTTACACTATTAATAAAAATTTGTGGATTTACCCTGTTATCGCCATAAAACTTCATGTGTTGGTCCAATGATACTCCACCTGTAGAAAATCTGGGACCATCCCCCGTTAAATTTGACATGTTGTATTTAATACTACTAACTTCACGTTCTACCCTGCCTAACTGATCCCTACATGAGTCCGTCACTTCAGTCATTTTCACATTAATCTCTTCTTCACAAAAAATGCGTACTTCGGACCTTAAATGTCCCATTTCCTGTCGAAGACCTGTAATATCACGCTCATTTTTATCAACCCTATTTTCAACTTCTCCCATTTTTACGGTAAGACTGTTTTAAATTCTGTAAATTCTCTCGTCGATTTTTCTATTTTATTCCCTAATTCCTGATTTAATTGGTCAAATTTCCGATTTGAGTCCTCTCTCGCTCTATTCGATTCATCGCTTAGCTGTTCTAATTTTCTATTGGATTCCTCCTAGCTAATCGCATTTCCTCTAACATTCTCATCATTAACTCATTTCCTTGATCCCTGATTCCGTCCTCGACTGATCTCTACTGCCTCCAGCTTCTTCCATTTTCGAATTTTCCCACACAATGCACTATCGTCACTTCCAATTTCCACTTCTTGACTCCTTAACCACTCCTTTCTCTGCATACGTTCTAATCACTCTACACACTCTAAAATACTCTTAAATTTATACACACCGAAACTCTCTCTCAGATCGCCAGTTTCCTGGAATAAAATCACAAAAATTTTATTTGGAACTCGAGCCTCACTTTTGGGTCGCCAAGAATGCTGTGATACCCTGTATAAAATCGAGCCTCACGAATTGGGCGCCAAGAATGCTGTGAATCTTCTCATTATCTGCAGGTACTGGCCCTTTCAAAAAAAAACATTCGAGCCCCACAGTTTGGGCGTCAAGAATGCTGTGAAACCTTATAAATCACCTGGTCCGTTGATTCCTTCTGTTAATCGCCTCGGCTGCTCTTCTAGATAACTTCCATTCTCAATCATAAAAATTAAACAACACATTCCTACCACAAACATCAACGTTAACTCTATTTACATCAATATTCAGAATACATTAAATTTTCAAATTAAATTTGAACATAAAATTCAGTTTTAAAAGAATTTCCGGATTAATTTTATTATCATTTTACTGTGCATCCAAAATTAAAGTCCTTGTTGGATGCCTACTAATTAATATAACAATATAAGCAGACCGGAGTCTGAGTATAAAGGAGCATCTACCACCCCTTTACGTTAATTAACCAGGTTTGTCTAATTGAGCTCAAAGACCTACCCAAAGTTTCATCCTATTCCCGAACATCAAAACAAAATACCCTTTTACTTAAACAAGCAAATTTCATCTTAAAATTAAATTTTATGGTTAGAAAAATTCCACTAATGTCCATTTAAAGTAAATCAATTATAAAGTCATTCAATACACACAAAAATGTCAAACAAAATAGTACAATTTACCTGAAGGTTATTGTCCTCGTAGCTTCAGTGTAATCGTCCCTTTTGTAAATCACACCATTCCAACCGGATTCTATTTACAGCTTCAAGTTGTCAACGCTTTAAAAATGTTCTCCATCACCATTAATTTAAAGTTGTTTCTAGGCTTTTCCGGAACTCATCTGTGTATATCTGCCTCTGGTTCAGTGGATGCAGACACATTTACGAACCATTTAGTCATTAACACCCCGCAAAATAGCAAAGAAATTCATACTTCCTTTTACCAATATTACCAATATACGCCAAAACTGCCTACTTTTGGGTATACATTTGTCGTTGTAAATTTTACTAATTGGTACCGTGATAATAAACTTTTATTACCTTGTATCTAAGTGCACTGAAGTACATTCATGTTAGCACGTAAAATAACCAACTATTTTGAGTCACTAAAATATACTAGCACACTTTAAATTATTTAATCAAACTAAAATGCCCTGTTTAATATCAAGTCGCGGATGCACGAGCTTTTAACGCATCGAATCGTCGAAAGTCTAAGAGTCTAAGAGAGAAACACATATTCCCGCCTGTATATATAGCGAATAGCCGACACGTCGCTTTGTTCCTAAAACGGGTAATTCCAACGAATTCCTCATTCTACGTTCCCAGTCTGTAGCCTGCACGTCGATTTTTATGAATTTAGTACTCACCCATTGAGATCTCAGAAAATTTCAACACGGCCCGCAAAGTTGTCCGAGAAAAACTAATTACTTTTATACAGAAATTGTTGTTCTACCTCTGATATATGCATCCTATTTTTAACCAATCGCAGCCCCTTGACGTTGCTTAAATCCCGCCCTTTTACAATATGTGTCTTTGCTTGACGCATTTTCTTTCCTTTTCTAACCTGTTCGTATTGGTGCAAATTTATATTCTTTATTATCGATTATATTTTAGTCCACGCGGACTGTTATCTGGGTTTAATAAACCCGTATCGCACATTCTCGTAAATACTAAGTCCCGGTTTCTCCAAGATTCTTTGAAACATTAATTATTTGCCAAATTTACGCAGAATGAGCTTTTTAAAAATACGCAGGTGTTCTGTATTTCCTGCTAAAGCATCTGATCGTTTCCAATATCCTTAGAATCAACATGTTTATCCAAACAAATTAACTTGAAATTGCCTTTTAAAACACGCAGGGTGTTCAAACGTAACATTTTAAATAACCTTCCTACGATTTGACTATTATTGGGTTTTACAAGTTTTATGCTTATTATTAATAATGGTTCAATTAACTCCAATTAAAATTGATTTCCATCCTTTCATTTTTAGCGAATACAAATTATTATCCGTACGTTTTGTTTAATACCAGTTATTTAAAATAGAGTTCATTAATATAAATTTTGCACGTAATTTCCATTTGTTTAGGAATAATTAAATTATCCACTGCGCTTTTCAATACTGCTTCTTTTGATGTAAAGCGTCTTATAGATAATTTAAATTTCTTATTTTTACTGAAACGACCGAGTTTATTTATGCTTCAAGGTTTTAATAAAGCGTATTATTTAATGAAATTCCTTATACACGGTAATTAAAATTATTTGATTTGATTATTTAATTTTCTACCCTGGTCTAAATATGAGTAATATATATATATATATATATATATATATATATATATATATTGATATGATAACGCCGTACTCGGTGTTATGGACGTTTTTACTTAACTCCACCTCTGTGTTTTCTAATCAAATTTAAATCTTACTAATTTTATTATTATGCCACGGCTAGCTTATATTAATCTACACAGAGTGCACAACGTTACGATGATCAATTTTTCTCTTCTCTACGCTTTTATGAATACCTATTTGTTTGAATTTATAAAACGAAGTCAATTAATTTCATATAATGAAAAGAAATATTATTTACAAGTTTTGAAAAATATTAAAATACACCCTTCAATTAATCAATATCATAAGTGTTATTTATCCCAAAATTTATGTGCTTTGAAATCAATCTAAAGTCACCAAAAACTACCTCTTTTTACCAAAGAGACCTGGAACGTTCTGGACCCCTTTATAATATTTTACGTAAGTTTAACGTATGCAATGTTTGTTGTTGACTTTATCACAAGTTTATATAAATTGAATAAACTCAGTATTGAAATTTAAATAGAAAAAATATCTTAAAACTAATTAGATCTGACCTGTTACAGCTTGTTCAGCTTGTGGATCAACTGCTCTGTTTAGTTGAACCCCTCGTTTTCCATAAATTACTTCGTGCTTCTTTATTTTATTTGCATTGAATTTCGCAACTCCAAATTGTACCAAAATCGTCGACGCTGATTTGAAATATTATATTAATCTATTTAAAATATCCCCACACTCGAATTATCATCAACACAATTGAATTATAATATCTATCCACTTGAATTTGAATTATAAAGAAAAATGTACCATCCATTAGAATTCTTATCATCAACATTCGAAATATCCACTCGTATTTGAATTATAAAAAAATGTACCATCCATTGGAATTCTTATCATCAACATTCGAATTATCCATGCATTCGAACTCCTATTATTATTAATATTTAATTTAAATAAATTACCCCAAATTCTACTCACGTTAAATGGCAAAAGAAGTCTTCATAATTGTTGCACTTATTTGTCACTATAACATACACTATTATATTATTAAATATTAAATTACGCGTGACTTTATGTTTAGCAGCGACACAGCTTTGCCCTGCTTAAGTTTTAAACTGACCCGTCTTATCATTGCTCGGTGTTAAATATAGGCTGTTCCCACTTGCATGTGGGCTGGGTTTTCAACAAGTCTGGTAGATATCTTAACCAATAAGGTATTTGTATTTCCTGCATCTTGAAGTGGTTTCTGATGTAATATATTCGGTTTTCCGTGTAATGGTGTTTGCTTGATACCTTATTATTCGCTATCTTGACCATACGTTGTTTTGTTTAGATATCACTTTTTTCATAATTAAACAAAATAAATGATGTAACTTCAATTCCACTTTCGTTTATTTATTTTTAAAACTGCGATTTCTATCAAAATGTTTATTGTTTCTGCGTAATTGCGTAAAGCTGTGTTAGGTTTTATCTCTTATCTTCGTATTTGTTTTATAACTAATTAGAACACTTCTCAACGCGTGTTTAATTACATGCGCTATTATTTTTTTTGAATCTGCGTACTTTTTGTGTAAAATTGATTATGGTCTATATACAGAGTGTTGAATACTTGTTATTTACCTAATGTATGAATTACCTATTTTCCTGCTAAATACGAGTACTATTGTTGTAAGATGTGCTTATTTGCATTGTTTAAAGCTAATTATGATCTATATACAGGATGTTAAATATTTGCTATTTGCCTAATATAAGAATTACTTTAATTTTCTGCTAAATAAATGCAGTTTTTGCTTCCTATTGCAATTTATGTTTACTACACGACCCTTGCTACTCAATACACCCTTAAACAACCCCTTATCACAGCTATAATATATATATATATATATATATATAAATTTTGGATGTGCTCTTGACCTTCTTAAATAGATAATATGGGTATAATAATCTTGGAATTAGGTCATTACTAAATCTTGGTATATTGGAAAAGTTTCACATATAAGCAATAACAAATGTAGTGGCAATCTTTTATTTGACGCGTTTCGGTAACACCATAATCAATAAATTTATCTATAAATACTAAAACAATGTGTTAACAATTATTAGATTTTTATATATATACATACCTTTGTGCAATTTTAATTATAGTATAGTAGAAGTCAAAACAAACAAATAATTCTACAAACTAACATTTTAACTTGTATCACAGTTTCGCTTCAATAAATAGTATGAATAACAATAATATAATTGGTTATATAATCTAATATTTAATCACTCTGCAACATGGTGTATTCAAATATGTGGGGATTTTTAATAGTCAAATAATAGTAGAATATTTTTGTTAATATTTAGAAGATTCATCTTTTACAAATTAAATTGTGGTAAATTTTCATAGATCCATCTTGGTCAGTTTTTGAGTTTATGGTATTCGGATATTTATATATTTGTAAAGTTTCCATTACGTTTCTCTTGTTGTCATTGTTTTCAGTTTTTAAAATATCTACATTATTGAAATCAAATTGGTGTAAGTTCTCAATTGCATGAGAAGCAAGAGCAGTACTTTTTTTATTATTAGTTTTTATGCTATATTTGTGCTCATAAATTCGTTTACGAAGGTATTGTTTAGTATTACCTATGTATACCCCAGGACATCCTGTGCAGTTAATTTTATAAATTGTGTGTGTCTTATTGTTATGTTCGATGGGTGGAAATAGTTGGGTGAAATTTTTTTTAAATGAGTAGTTGGGTTTATGTATTATTTGTATGTTATATTTTTGAAGACAGTTTTTAATTTTTTCAGAGAGTCCTGGGGTATATATAATTCCAATTCTGGTTATATATTGCTGTGACAATGCCGCACTGAAAGACACTGAAAAAGTGATATGGAAATGGTCTCGCGTTGGGAGTGTCGCTGTATGAGTGCTGTGAAAAGATACATATCGTTTGTAAACTTGAAATTGTTCACTTACCTTCGTTTTTTACTTTGCGTGGCTAACTCAACGAAATTCACGGAGTTTTCAAAATGAAATAAAACGCAGCAATATCACAAAGCATTTATACAATATGAAATATCTTCTTCAATACAAAAGCATTTAATACATCGTTTCCTTCAAACATAAAATAATTTCTAAGAAGTCTTTGTTACAAAATATTGTTGCTTACCTTATTTTACATTTACAGAATTACCTTATCCTTTTGCGGATCTTTTACCTGATTATAAATTATTTCCACGCTGGTAAGATTTGTTTTGGCCAGAAAAATCCTTGACATATAATCTATTAAAGGTTAGAGTATATCGAACTCTAAACACAAACTCCTGGTAAAACAAATCCCTCACACAAAAAAAATTATTAGGATTATCTTAAACTACATCCAAATACTTTAATATCAGTTAAAATGAACCTAACAGTGATACTTGTAGAATCCACTAAACGTTTCTCGTAATTAGAAATCTTCTTATTTTAAATTGATCACCAAATCGGCTTACAAGTTTTTTCAAATTAAAATTCCTGATTTTCAACAGCAACTATCAAAGTAAATTTTTGGTTAAATCTTTCCTTCGATTATTTATTACATCTTTAGAATAGCTTTATACTGTAGAATTTTGCATTTTTTTCGTAATTTTCTTTGGGCTTTGCTATTTGTGGCTTTACAAACCAGTTTTCACAACTGCTGAATGATTTGCTACATAATTATGTATACAAAATGTTGAACTTAACCTGGTAATTGAAACAAATAGAAAATAAAGAAAAGATAAAAGAGCGAGGTGGGAGATTTGGAGCTATATAGCAATCTAGGTAGAAGAAAGAAGTGGAAGGGTCCGCACTGAGCAATAGCGATAGCAAAAACGATGGATAGCGATACACTACTCGACGATACAAAGTACATTCAGTAACCCAGAGTGGGTGAACACAACTCTTGTGTGATGAATGGTTGTTTCAGATCTAGGACAGGTTCTACCAGACGAAAAATTATGGTTGAAAACAAAGAAAAAGAGGTAAGAGGAAAGTACAGTTTTAAGATAAGCTTCTTAGAGAAGAAATTGAGGGTAGAGAATGTTCCCATTAAAACAGATTGGTCCAAAGGACCACCTGCAATGTTAACATTAAGATAAAACCTAAACCACTACGTAGATACTTTACAACAACTAGGCTCTAAATGATACTTATACAAATCATCTTCCGACAGAGCGCATCCACTACAATAAGAAAATTAAATAAAGGTAACGTAATCAACTTAAATTTACCCTTATAGCAAGTTCAAGGACATAATTACCATGGACACGGCAGTAACTGTACAATAGAGAGTTAGTTGGAGATAAAAATAGGAAATTTTCAATACAACTACAACACAAGGAATAATATTTGAAATGCCAAAGGCGATAGCCTCTTACCAACACATTTGATTTCATGTAAATTACGTACCCTGTTCTAGCACTTCTTCGTCGCTCCCGAGATTGGCTTATTTAAATCGGCTGGTGTCTTAAAACCAATCGGAATAAAGAACTTCGACACCTAAACTATACGTGTTCACACTACATTCCCTGGGAGCGATAAAAATTACCAAGGCTATCTTAAAAATTTACACATATTAAAATTAGTCTAATCTTACAATATAACTAAGAATTTATAAAATAAACAGAACCGGTTTTAAAAAACAAAGGGAATATTAAAAATAGAACTTGGTTATCAAGGCATGTTACGTGTTAAATCGCTTAACACGTACCATGGACACTTTCCTATCTAGAATTGTTCAAGAACTGCAGCTACAACTACTATGGCAGTAACGATTAAGTCATGTTGCGCAAAAATTTTTTGTATCTCCCAATCTTTGAATATTCTGCATACAAGAGTTCTAGGGGTACTTTAGAAGGCACAACTTTGGATGGCAGTTATACGTTTTGGGTCTACAAATCTAGGGCTGTAATCTTCAACACCATTGTTGATAGCACCCCTTTAATAAAATCAGCAATTAATTGCGGCTGAATGTATGACATTTATATCATTTCGAATAACAACTTCCAGGCTTTGAATTTACCCAAATAGTTTTTGTAAGATCTAAATCTAAGATTTATAATACTCCGTCCTCTTTCATAGGCAATAAACATATTGCCCCCGAAAATTAAATTAGAGAGAATGTGCAACACTTGATAAGAACATTATACTTTACATAAAATTGAGTTCGTTGGAGATTTGTCAAAAGCAACGCTCCCTGAAAAAAGCCTCCAACGGCGTTACTCGAAATTGATAGTCTGGTTTGTGGGCAAGAATCAAAACCTCCCTCGCAAGGCGCGTAGATACGAGAAGTCAATTAATGGCGGTGTATAAATCTAAAAATATATTATGGATTTTATGTCGTTTTTAAAAGATTTCTTTTTGTTTGGAGTCTGAAAATTTGTTTAAAGAGAACTTTACAATCTTTGTATTTAGGAATTAAATACAGGGTGCTATATATTTCAATAGTGAATTTCTATATGCCAAGTATACAGGTGGAATATAAACAAACTACGTTACAAAATCATTTACCCCGAAAGACTTTTCGTTTGTCATCATTTAGGGTCACAAAACCGTCTGCCACAACAATTTCTTTGATATTATCCTTACACGGAAGGCGGTTATACCGCATAGTTTCCTTTTTCTTCGGTGTTCTAAATTCTATTTCCTTTATGTAAAATATCGCGACACACTTTTTGAGTTTTCTAACAAATTGAATAAAATTGAAAAATAAAATGTCTTCCAAATACAACTCCATCACTGGGGTAGCTGTGTATCCTTTAACAAATTAGTCTGTAAACTAATTACATATCCCCTAGTTAATATGTATATAAAATTAAATGCAATTATTATGTCTTGAGAAATAGAATGTTACATTATATAATTGAAGGTAATAAAATAAAATGTTAATGAAAATTCATATCAAACATGAGAACGGAAGCAACTACTTTGTATTCCAGACGCAACCTGATACTACAGGTGCAGTAGTTCTTAAATAAATTTAAAAAAAAGTTCAATACAGACTTAAACTATATTGACACCAAATAGTTGAGATATAAATTCAAATATACAAAAAATGCTATCCCCGTTTCCCATATTAACTTTCATGATACCCTAAATCCCAATTCTCCGTAAATGTCTTCAATAACCAATATAGAAAACAGTTAACTGCCAACAATTTTGGTATATAATTTCATTGTCCATACTAAAGAAATACAAAATCAATGATTACATATTTATTGATGTTTTATAGTAATAACATTATCCTTAAATTTAACCAACACTCGTTCGATTAATATCCTATTGTAAGGTTAAGAACGTTCAGACCACACCAAATTTCCAATTTTTTGTCCTTCAAAATGCTACTTGTGGATAACTTCCTTACCGCATTTGCAAGCAAAGTCCTACAAAAGCTTGCACACCGTTAAATCTCCTCAGTTGAAGAACTCAAAATTACATCTTGATGCTAATTTCGTTCAAATTTCTATTTTCTTTCGTATTCCTACATTTCATTTTTAAATGCACTTAGTGAGCTACTTACAGAACTTTAAGTTTTTGATCTTAACCTTTAGCTTATTCTCGTATCACAATCACCGCGCACCCCTCCACGGTCTTACTTTCTCGTATGACTACTCTTTGACCTGCTTAATTCCCTGCTCACGAATAATTAATTCGTTTATTGTTCCGTTGGATCCCACTGCTCTACTTCCTCGACTACAAAATCCTGTCACTTGAAAAATGTACGGCAATTTATTTATTTTTTTTAAAGTTAGTATTACGTGTCAACGTCAGCAATATAAAAAAATACATTGTGATATCTTATGCTGTATTGTGTAGTATGATTAAACCCCTGCAACTTGATATTCGTAAACTTTACTAATAAAGCGTTTTGAGTTTCTTACTACATTGTAAACTGTGTCTGTAATTATTTTGAAGTTTTATTAAATGAGATTGTCTCTAATGATCGATGTATAAAAACATTAATAATTTTTATATAAAAAATGCAAAACATGGGAATCTGCTTTTCCTGTTTGTGGTTACTTCTAATTCCTATGAAGCAATTTCACTGGTTACTGAACATTAAATAATATTTTCTTTACAAAACCGAAACAAGGCAATGCACCGTAAGAGCATCTTAAGTAACATTGCGACTTGTCAGCCTTCGTTCCGTGAAATGTTGCTGCATAGAATCCTCTCTACTGCGACCCAATTAGTACATATAGATGGAAATAAGTCACCGGGTGACAACATGATTTGCTTTTAAAAACATTTCCCATCGACCAGACAACGATCTGCAAAGTATTTTCATAACACTGCCTGTAGATATGCGCAATTAAGAAAAAATGGGCTCAATGTCTGTCAATCTGTGAGGCATATCTACAACTCACATTGGAGAATTATATGTCTAAGTGTATAACAGGTGGCCTATATTCTATATAAAACCATAGAAATTTACTATATCAAATAACAATACCGAAAAAAGATAAGCAGGTGAACAATTTCCATTGTAAGCAGTCTGTGTTCGTGAACACCTGTTTGATAATGGAATACTAGGTTTTAACGCGATTATACATATTTGTAGTACCTGTATTGATAATTAAAATTTTCCCACTTTAAAGCAAACACATCTGGCAAGCATTTCTAACCTTTGATGACCAAAGCAAATTTCCCGATTTGTAGTAACAACCCCATAGGTTTAGCACGTTATTTACATAGGATAGATTTAAAATATTGAACTTTGTAACTGAACACTTAGTAAGATATTGCAGGTTGCTTGAATAAGTAATTATTTCAATTTGAAAGATAGTTCATACTTATTAATTAAAATTCGCATGATCATGAATACAATAAGAAATGCGAGACGTAATTAGGAAATGTACGGTGCAGAAGCTGTACGTAACAAACAAATAAATCGATAGTTCGTAGTGCTCTTTTAAAGCGTTATAAAATATGCAGGTGCGTTAGTTTAAAAAAACGATAAGGATAAACTTTCGCATTAACATTACGATAGTTAACTCATTTTGTCGAGAACCCTCATCTATTTTGCGTAGAACGATCAAAGATTGACTTGAGATATGTTCCATACGTATTTATTTACTTTATAAATTGTTGTACCTTTACAATATGTATTTAGGACAGCACGCCAATTACTACTACTGAACGTGCAAACTTGCACGCCTACTAGCTCGGTTAGACACAGTAGCAAAGTAGTGGCTACAAAAGAAATTACTTTTGAGCGAGCCATCACACGTATGCTCAGCATGTTCAGATGAATGAAGATTTAAGTACGCCATCTGGTAGGCTGTCTTTTGATACCTCTTCTATCTTGAGTAATATTTAAAAAATAATGAAACAAATAAAGTTGATTTACATCTATGACGCGTATTGAGTTTTAGGCAGCCACGATGTTGAAAAATAAAACATTATAAACGCTTATGGTCTTTATCTTGTATTTTAATTTATTCTTTTGGTTATTTAATTTCTAACTTAAATGTTCTGCTTAGTATTATTTGATAAATTATTGCATATTTGAAACTGCAACCAGATAATTAATGGGCGTATTTTGAGGATTCGTAGTGTATTGATATAGGTATCTAGAATAATCAAAAATTTAATTAATGGTCTTCTTATCAATTTTATTCAGGCTGCTAGATAGGTTATATACGTGCGACACAAAACCTGGTTTTGTACATGATTCATTAAAACGTACACATATAAAAGCTCGTTCAGCAATTTAAATTTCTAAGTATTATACGATATCACAATAGTTGAAAATCAATAATTTACTACTGCTATGCAAACATTATTTGAATGTAAGAATCTGGTTTTACGTAGGAAGAGTAATGGCTTGGCATTTCTGTTGCAATGGTACTCTAATGTAAGTGTTACTGCTGTAGTAGATGGATTTCTGCGCTGTAAAATTGGTGTGCACGGCGTGACGCGCGCGTTTGGCTGGTCCGACCTGCAACGTAGTTTGCTAGAGAACTTATCGTTGCGTTATAGTTATATTTTTAAGTACAAATTCTTTTAAACTCTAGTAGAACTACCAAACCTCGCGTGTTAATACTAAAGTCGTATTTATGTGCTGCTGCAGTTATATTCTTTTGCACTTGTTTTTCGCGCTCTCTCTCTCTTTTTGTCTCTCTCTCTCTCGTTTGTGTGTTCTCTCTTTTTTTTTCTCTCTCTCTTTCTCTTTCTTTCTCTCTTTCTCTCGCTTTGTACAAATCCTTTTAAGCTCTAGCAAAACGACAAAACCTTCGGCTCTCCTACGTAGGTGGCAATTATGTGTTTCTGCAGTTCTACTCTTCTGCAGTTGTTGTTCGCTGTTTCTGAAGAGGCCTGCGGCAAAGCTATTATGTGTTTACCTTCACTGATAAATCTTCAGGTACCTTAAAATAAAACTTTATTACTAATGGTAATTTGTGTAGGTTTATCTTAGATTTTTAAATTCTTAGTTTTCTATAAGAAATATATTTATAAAATTTGTTATAAAAATGTAATCGGCGAATTATACGTTATAATCCTACTACACTGTATTTTAAAGAAACAAAGTGTTTGTCCCTAAGCATAAAAATTTCTTTAAAGTAAGGTCTTTAGCCCAGCTATCGGTTGGCAAATCATTTACTAAATCCTAAATTCTATAGATTTTTTTTAATAGTAACGTAAACGTGACAGAAACGTAAAGCTGAATAGAACAAATTTTTGATGATATTCAAGAAGCCCAGAATTCTTCAAAAAGCGATTTTTAAGCAGAGTTTACACTGCGTTTAACTTTGTCCATGTAAAAGTTCGTTTAACAATATAATACTTCCAAGTATTATACGAGATCACAATAGTCCAAAATCAATAATTTAGTGCTGCGATAGGAAACTTAGTTGAATATATAGGTCACATTTACGTAGCGTCAAGTTTAGGAAAGATTGATGGCTTGAAATTCCTGTCGAAACGGTACTCGAATGTAGGCGCGACTGCTGTAGTAGGCGAAGTTTTACGCTTTAAAATTGGTGTGTAAGTCGTGTCTCGCATGTCTGGATGGTCCGGTCAGCTGATTATTCAAATTTGGAGTAATATTTTTATTCTAAACGTTATTTAAGTCACAGAACTGTTTAATTTTTTATACTTTACAATAAAATGCGAATGATACAAAAAGCTTTCCTAGATAATCCTACCTAGTTAATTGTAAAATTGCTTAGGTTAACCTGAATGATGGTGTAGATTGGCTTTGTAATAAGTACTGTTTGGAAATATACGACAGAAAAAGTAAAAACTAGTCGCATATGAACAAAACATTGCACACTCACATACGCACGTAAGCATTCACACACGCATCTACCAACAGACACACACCACACTTACATATTGTTAACTGCCGAAAAAAAAATCTGTTTAAAAAATCAGCAGGCAAAGTTTCTAGTATTAAATATAAGTCGCGTATAATACAACCCTAAAAACTAAAAACTTAACGTTCTATTAAAATACACAAGCTGTAAAGAAAATAATCACTAGACTTTTATAAGGTTGACAGGCTCAAATATAACATAGCTTCTCTAGGATAATTTAATTGGAACGTTTCACGTGCCCCAATCAATAAGTAGTGAGAATTAATAAACGCTACACAACGACAGGATATTAAAACGTATTTTTGTTTGCACGATTAATTTAAAATGCATGTTTTTTAGACCTAACTAATAGATACCAGTTCATTCTAAGATTTTGTTAGCAAAAGTGTTCGTTAATAAATGTCTGTTCTGAGTAAATTTTGGAAAACAAGAAGACGCGGTTTATGATACCAACATTTCTTCCTATTTAGAAACTCGTTTTTTTCTTTTAAATTGTTTAACTACTCTATGTTTTTTGATTTTTGCTAGTCGAGTAAAACAAGGGTACAAGCGTTTAAAATTATTAGCGCGCAGCTTGGTTCAGTTAGAATCGTATTATATAGACAGAGCTCTTATAATATCAGAAGCATATTTTGAGCCTGTGTTACTTGTGAAATTGACATTAACGACCTGAACGATATTTACTTTGGAGCGCGGATGTCACAGTAATAATATAGCATCTAAGTAGCAGTGGCGAGGGGTATATTCAATAAAAAAATTGAAGGCTTTTAGGGGCATACCAGACTTAACACATTTATCTACCTGCAAAGGTCTCTCAACTTTTGGCCGATCGCCAACCCGCCTGGAATTTGGTCTCGACAGACAGTGCTAGATCTGCGAGATAACTGAAGAATTATAGCTTTCTGCGACATAGGTTGATGGAGCCCTATGTATACGTTTTCTTCTACCTACTGGTTAAGACGTGGCACAAATAAGAATAGAACTCCATGCTGTTCACGTAGCCTATATTAAAACATGTTATCTCAATAATAAACCAAAACAATTAACGCAAATAAACAAAACTCGACCATAATTAGCCAAATTGCGTGTATTTAAAAGAAATGTAACATCTTACATTTAGTCGTTCAATTATCAAACAGATTTGACTTTCCCATAAGAAAATGTAAGGCCCAAAAAGATTTTTTGGTGATGGTTTTGAGTAAGCTATTAGCAATGCAATAAGTGAATAACTCTCCATCACCAAACCAAAAGTAAGTTTTATTTATAAGCCGTTAAGACCATTTTCGTATATTGCGGTCTCACAATCTATGATTATTATTACCACTGCAACTCCACATTCCAAATTATTTTTCGACCATCAAAATTATATTTTTGCAGCCAATATTCGGTAAGTCACCAATCCTAGCTATGTGAATTGTATATCACCTACCATATATTGGCACGGTAATTAAAAAACAATTAAGTAAGTTATCTGATGATACTTAATAATTCTTTCTGGACAGCTTTAGCCACGGGTCACCGGTAAAACAACAACAGAATTTCTTCTTCTCTGACGATATAGAAGTTTCTTCTGTAACTTGCTAATTTCCCATTTGTCGCTTACAAACGAACAAAATCCGAGGGTTATAAAAATCTTTGTTGACCTTTTTCTGGGTGATTATAATGGAAGCGTATTAAAATACTTGGTGTGATAAATACTGCTATTCAGTTGTACTGCAAATTTTTGGTTGATGGTGTGGAATGCAAATCACTAGCATTGGTGGCATTTACTGAAGATTAAGTGCTAATTCGTAACGTCAGTGAAGGATTCGAAGCTCTGAGCATAATCGTCGAAACACAGAGGGATTGGCCACGGAAGAACATGTTTAGATTTTGCGGTTTCCAAAAGTGCCTACACTAATCTCAGACGGTGTAGGTTTAATAAGAAATAATGCTTAATAATGTTGGCATTATCGTGTTAAAACGAATCGGGTTCATACGCTAAATTATGCTGTTTCAGGAAATGAAAAGTCTAATATTTCTGTTTCAAGTTAATGTGCCAGTAAGTTAATTTCGTATATATTAGATAGAAAAAGAATGAGAAAACGTAATTTCAATTTGCAATCTTAAATCATTTGTCCGAATTCTGCCTTGTATGAAAGACAGATAATTCTTTGTTGTTGAGTACTTTGTTATTACCATTGAGACAGATAGCATGCAAGCCTGAGTAGCTATAGCTAGCCTTTGGAGAATAAGCTATCGAATTGACTAATGTGATTAGACAATAAAGTTCAAAATAGTACACTACCAGTTTGGTTGCTTTTAGTTTTAGGAGCAATTAATTTTTATGAATGACATCATATTGGACAATAGCGTGTTAATTAAGAAGACTTAGTTTCCTTTCAAAGTCTCAGAAGTCCCAGTAGGATTTGGTTAAAGGGATCGAGTACAGGAAATAATGGTTTTTATCTGTTTTCAAGGTATCGACAGTCAAAAATCACTAATCTGGTATAGTAAAACCTCTAGAGCTACAACCTACAGTAACCGTAAATTAACGAACATCTTTTTTTAATGATATATTTACATCCGTGCCCATAGTACGTTTAAGTTATTAGTTTAAGAATTTAAAAACTAATTTTGTTCGTCAAAAACGTCTTTCATTAAGCTAATTAAATTTTCATATGTTTTTTTTTTAAAGAGGTTTATATGTGCTTGTATTGAAAACAAAATCATGTAATAGTCCTATATTAGTGTTTTTCACAATTAATGTAAAAGTTCCAGCCTTGATGTATTAAAATATTTGGCAATTACTAGGAGACGTGATTAATATACAGGTCATGTAACATTTGATTTTGGAAATCTCCTTTTCAGTTAGTAATTTTAAAATAGATAATGGTATCTTTATCATAACGTTAGTTTAGGTTGGTCATAGCATTAGTGCACTAGATTATACCCAATGTTAATTTTAGGCTAGAGTCACTTTTCTGATTCCGAGGTCTGACATCCTGCTGATGTTTTTTTCCTAGGAAATCCTGTAGTTTGAGGTTTGGCGACATCTAAGCAAATTTCCGATTAAGACCGGTATTTCCCACACGACAGTAGTCCAGGACCCCTTCAAACGCTTACACCACCCTTTCCACTGAGATAGTCGGCAATCATTCTTGCTAGTACTGTCAACGTTTTAAGTACTTTATTGAGACACAGAACTTTTAACAAGAGGTACTTCACCGAGGATCTATGTGAATTACCGGCTAGATTTCTTGAGCCAAAACTGTACGTTACAGGTATAATTTACTATTTTTAAAATGGATTGTTCTCAAAGGTATTTGAGATTTGTTGTGTTAAATGAAATCGTGCGCAAGATGCCTTTTATTGCATGATAGGAAAAGTATATAAAACGATCAACAAAGAGTGCTGTACCCAATCACGACCAAAAATTGAACGCCTACAAGTGTCACAGAAATGCTATATTTGGCAGACCTTAACAAGGTGCTTATGAAATTTTTATATGGATGATGTTGAGAACAGTTTGTAACGGGCATTTTTATAGTGTTAACATTCTACGCTTTTATACTCAATTCGTAAGTACCTTCCTGCAATTACTAGTTCTATATTTTATATTTATTAACTCGTGTGTAGTAATTTAAAGATAGATAAATTGAAAATTATAAACCGCTTATAATTGATTATAAATTGCATGGTCCTTGTCTTGCCGTAAATATAAACTTTGTTTCTTATGTGGATATACAAGGTAGATAAGAGACGACAAGAAGTTGTAATGGAACGAGTTGAATAAACAGATAGGGAGTCGAGTCGAGTTCGTTCTTGGTTCCTATAGACTAATTACGTTAAAAATACTGCTTCTTCTCTGCTTTTGAATAGTGAGAATTAATGCGGGATAAATTTCGAATTGTTCCTGACCAAGCGCGGCACGATTTTTAGTTGTCTTTCTTGTGAAATAAAACTTGTACATTAACTGTAAAAAAAAGTGGAGTGCTAATTTCGATTAAAAGAAGTATGCTTTATAGACGAACGTGTTTGGTCGACGCACGTGTGTTTTAAGGTCATTGACGGACGGTTTTATTGCTTGCGCGTGCCTACTAGTTGTTTGTAGTTGTTTTTCTTGTGAGACAAATGCTTTAAGGAACATTTTGACGGACTTACTTTAGTGATACGCGTTGCTTTACTAATGTGTGGGCTTAGTTGATTTGTCTTTTTATACTTAAACTACGTGTGCGATCTCGTCTAGTGTCCCTTTGTTTTATCAGATTAGTGCATACTTTGGATTATTTAAATACAGTGGATACTGTAGTCTCTGAACTTTGTAACAACAAAGAATCGAAAATAGATCGTTGTTTGCGCAAATTTCGTTATTTAAAAGCTTTAGATTTTTCTTTGTTACCATATGTAGCAAATAAAACACCTCACGTTACTGTTAATTTAATGCATTACATCGTGCTTTGAAAGGCCGTGATTCTAAATTTTTATTACCAGTTTTTTTTACGATTTGTGTTACAAAAGATTTCGAAATTATTGCCTCAGGATATAGAGTTAACAAAAATTTATCAATGCTACATAGTTCCATCAGCATGATAATGTCTGCTGCTAACGCCAGTGAAATACATAGGTGTGATTAGTGTAAAGTGTAAGAAATTCCATCAACACCTCACAGTCAAGGGTGAAGTGCTTCTTTAGTGCAGGACATCGTGAATCTCACACTTCTGTTGCAAGGAAGCGTTGCTGAAGGACTTTTGTAAGTTGAACTATTTTCTACTTGTTATTACTGTAAATATCTATCCGTTGCTTTACTATATCTTTGTCGTTCCGATACCTTTTACAAAAGACTTGCATGATATTTTAAAACATAAGAAAAAAAAAGAAAGAAAGAAAGAAAGATCAATACTACTGAATTACTCATGTCAATTGTGTCTTATCTATTTACCTTTTGTTAACATTTTGTCTGATTTATGTTTAATTGGTGTGTGAGGAAACGTTTCTGCTACTCCCCAATATTACCTCACTTTGTACTAAACATTTTTCTGTATTGCTGTTACTGTTGTTATATTATATAGTTTATCTATACAGTTTCTTTTATTTACATGCTACAAAGTACTGAATAACTTAGATGTTTCATTGCTGCTATGCTTATTCTTTTTTTTCCAGGTTTGCTTAACTAACTAATTTTATTGCAGGTATTATCACTAACTTCTTACGGCCGCGTACATGGTATGTTGTTCTGCTTTCTACAACCCCCCCTCCCTACTCTCCGATTGAGCCCGGTCATTTTTTTTTCTTTCCTCTTTGATTTTCTTTTTGTTACGCACGGCTACGAGCCAACGTAACAAAAATTTGGCGCCCAACGTGGGGCCACAAAAAAAAAACGTAACAAGTTGTTCTGGTATGCAAATTAGGTAACTACATTTAAAGAGTCTTGGTCGCCACGTTGTAACGCCTTGACGTTACGTTAAGCAGAAACCAAATGAAAAAAGAGAAAATTCATCTTGAACGGACAAATTAATGTTGATGAACCCTGATTTTATTAATATTAGTAAATATTAATTAAATATAATTTTCTAATTTATTGTTTTTAGAAAATATAGTTTTAATCAGGATAATTAGTATGATAAAAGTAATAAAATGCAATATTCATAAAATAATTTGGTACAATTTAATACCATATTAAGATAACGAATTAGTCATTAAATTAAATAAAAGTTGCTGCATTAGGAAACGCAGAAATATCAGATTTTTAATGATATTACCAAACCTTTTTGATAGTTAATACGTTATCGTTACACTTACTTTTTACTTAATTAATGGTTAATGTTTAATCATGCAAACTTCTAAGTCATAAAAGAATATCACTTAGAGTTCAGGGCGTTTGGCGAAAAACTGATCTCAAGATCTGTGCGGTCCAGATTTCTCAAATTCCTGGTTGTACTGCTGCATCCAATTCTCAGCAGTGCTCTAGTAAGAGATAATAAGAAATGAACTATAATTTTAACAGTACATTATTACAAACGACAACGGCACTCCGAAAAAGCAGTTGCTTTCGTCAATTTTGGTATTACAGTGTTTTATTTGATTTCATGTAAATTACGTCCTCTGTCCTAACACTTCTACGTCGCTCCCAAGATTGGCTTATTCGAATCGGTTGGTGTCTTACAACCAATAGAAATAAAAAACTGCCAACACTTAAATAGTGCGTGTTTATATTACATTCCCCGAGAGCGATAAAATTACCAAGACTATCTTAAAAAATTTACACGTCCAAATCAGTCTATTCTTACAATATAACTAGTAATTTAAAAAATAAACAGAACCGGCTTTAGGAAACAAGGAGTATATTAAAAATGGAACTTGGTTATCAAGGCTTGTTACGGGTTAAATCGCTTAACACGCATCATAGACACTTTCCTATCTTGAATGGTTCAATGGCAGTACTGATTAAGTCATGTTGCGCAAAGAAATTCTCTGTATCCCCCAATTTTTGAATATTCTGCATATAAGAGTTCTAGGAGTATTTTAGAAGGCAGATTAGGTAGCTTTGGATGATAGTTATACGTTTTGGGTCCAGAAATCTAGGGTTGTAATCTTCAATACCATTAGCACCCTTTTAATAAAATCAGCAATTAATTGCGGCTGAATGTATGAATTTACCCAAATAGTTTTTGTAAGATCTAAATCTAAGATTTATTATATTCCGTTCTCTATCGTACGCAATAAATATATTGCTTCCGAAAATTAAATTAGAGAGAATGTGCAACACTTGATAAGAACATTATACTTTACATAAAATTGAGTTCGTTGGAGATTTGCCAAAAGCAACGCTTCCTGAAAAAAGGCTCCAACGGCGTTACTCGAAATTGATAGTCTGATCTGTGGATGAGAATCAAAACCTCCCTCGTAAGGCGCGTATGTACGAGAAGTCAATTAATGGCGGTGTATAAATCTGAAAATATGTTAGGGATTTTATGGCGTTCTTAAAAGATTTCTTATTTTTTGTTTGAAGTCTGTAAATTGGTTTAAAGGGAACTTTACAATCTTTGTATTTAGAAATTAAATACATGGTGCTCTGTATTTCAATAACGAATTTCTATATGCCAAATATGCGTCAATAGCCTTATGACGTCTTCAAGTCTAAAAATGTTAAAGCTTTGGCGCCCTTCTTAGCCTCTGGGGCACGTACTGTCAGCACCAGATACATTTAACAATGGTTACATTAATTATAAAAGGAATACTTTTCTTATTATTAAAAGTTGTTATTCTTTAGTCTGTTGGTTATTGATTGGGGGATTGATAGGACATTTTTCGTATCTTACGTCATCATCATTAAGTCTTCAGTTCTGGAACTGGTTAGACGCGTACCCTAATTGTTTCCTATTCTGAACTAACCTACAGATGTCCCTGAAATTTGCACAGTCTGCATCTATCACTATCTGATTTAGGTCTACCTCACCTCTTTTTTCCTATCTCTGTTTGTAATTTATCCCAGACTATTCCCCAAAAATGCTTTAGAACATATTCCGCCGTTCTATTTCTCTTTTTCCCCAGATATCCTTGTTCCCCTACTATTTCTATAACCTATTTGTTATTATCTTTGTCTGTCCGTGCCATCGTCCTCATACATCTGAAGCACAGCATTTTAAAAGGCTGCTACCGTTTTTCTGTCTGCGTTTCAGACTGCCCGTATTTCATAGGCATACTGTGCTGTGCTCCACACATATGCTTTCAACAATTTTTTTCTTGTTTTATGTTTGTCGTCTTTGCTCATAGGTGCTGTTTTTTCTATTGTTTTACAGTTATATACCTTATTTCTCCGACTTTCAGTGGTTGTAAAGGGAGGTAAGCAGCCTGTGGCTGCCAAGTTCCCCCAACACTTAACCATTTACCGATTTAATATATTTTCCAATATATCTTTTCGCACAGGCAACATTAGTTGCAGATATTTCGCAACCAACAACTAGTTGTTTATGCTAATCATTAGATTTATCTGCGCTTTCGTCGTTAAGTTTTCCGTCTCAAAACTGGTTGGCCACGCACCTGTACTTATTTATATTCTGAGTTAGTCTACATAGTTCCCTGAAATTCTCACACAGCATGTGTATACAGCTCGTTCCCCTTCTCTTCAGTGAAGGGGGTTAAGCAACCTGTGGCTACCAAGATCCCCCAACACTTAGACGTTTGCCGAAATAATGGTTTTCCAGTAAATCCTTTCACACCCTTAACATTATTCGAGAATATTGCCCAGCCAATTCTTGTAGTTACTTATAATAATCATCATGTTTAAGCACAGTTACTTTTTCGTCATTAGTTTATCCATCTTGGGATTGGTTGGATGCGTACCTCCATTGATTTCTATTCTGGGCTAGCCTACACATCTCCCTGAAACTCCTACAGCCCACATCTTTTACTATCTGTGTGCAGTAGTCTAACCTAGGTCTGCCTCTTCTTCTCTTTTTTCCTATCTTTGCTTCTAATATATTCCGCACTATGCCCTCATGCCGTAGTATGTGGCCTATCATCCTATCTTTCCTATTTTTTACCGTTTTCCACATATTTCTTTCTTCCCCTACCATTTTTAGTACATCTTCGTTCTTAACTTTGTCTGCCCATGATATCTTCATCATACGTCTGTAGCACCACATTTCAAAGGCTTCTACCTTTTTCTTGTCCGCTTCTCCTACTGTCCAGCCTTCACAGCCGTACAGTGCTGTGCTCCACAAATATGTTTTAAGCAATCTTTTCCTTGTTTCTATGTTTGTGGTCTTTGAGCGCAGTAGTTATTTTTTCTTGTTAAATGTAGCACGACCTTGTGCTAATCTTTGTTTTATTGCCTCTTCTATGTACAAGTTAAAAATCAATGGGGATAGGGCACATCCCTGTCTCACCCCTTTTCTAATGTTTACTTCTCTACATTCCTGCTCTAATTCTATTACTGCTGTTTGCTCTTTGTATAAGCTATGTACTATTCGTCTATCCTTATAACTCATTCCAATCTTTTTGAGTATTTCAAACATTTTTTTCCATTTTACATTGTCGAATGCTTTTTCTAGATCTACAAACCCTATATACACGCTTTCCCCTTTTTCTATTGTTTTCTCCATTATCACTCTTAGAGCTAAAATAGCCTATCGTGTTCCTCTATTTCGCCTAAACCCAAATTGGTCTTCTCCTAGTATTTCTTTCGCCCGTTTTTCCATTCGTCTTTGCACAATTCTAGTTAATATTTTTGACACGTGCGCTATCAAATTTATTGTACGAAAATTTACACATCTATCCCCGCCTTTCTTTTTTGGTATAGTTGTATCTTACGTATAGTTGAATAAATTATTATTTATTATGGAGCGTGAGTTTGCGACGGGGAAGATAAGCATTACGTATATTAGACGTCGGATTGCCTTAAACATGCAGAAAACCCGCAACAATATAAGGGTGTATCACATAACTGTAGTGGTACATTAGTGGGTTCTTATAGAAGAAACTATAAAAGACAAGAGAGAATAATGAAATGGATGGAATATAAACAAACTACGTTACAAAATTATTTACCCCGAAAGACTTTTCTTTTGTCATAATTTTGGGGCACAAACCGTCTGCCACAACAATTTCTTCGATATTATCTCCACACGGAAGATGGTTATACCGTGTAGTTTCCTTTTTCTTCAGTTTTCTAAATTCCATTTCCTTTATGTAAAATATAGCGACACACTATTCGAGTTTTTGAACAAAGTGAATAAAATTGAAAAATAAAATGCCTTCCAAATACAACTCCATCACTGGGGTAGCTGTATATCCTTTAACAAATTGTCTGTATACGTAGTTCTTAAATAAATTTAAAAAAAATTTAACAAAGATTTATACTCTATTGACATAATATAGTTGCCATATAAATATAAATATACTAAAAGATCCATAGATTTCTTGACATCGCTTCTGGTTAGGTATAACTAAAAAATCCTGAAAAAGATTAAATTAAATCCATCAATAATACTATCCCCGTTTTCCATATTAACTTTCATGATACTCTAAATCTCAATTTCTGTAAATGTCTTCAATAACCAATATAGAAAACAGTTGACTAGCAACAATTTTGTTATATCATTTTATTGTCCATACTAAAGTAATGCAAAATCAATAAATACACATTTATTCATATTTTAAAGTAATAAAATTATTCTTAAATTTAACTAACACTCGTTCGATTAATATCCTGTTGTAAGGTTAAGAACGTCCAGACTACACCAACTTTGCAATTTTTTGTCTTTCAACCAACCACTACGGGATCATTCAACTAACAGATTTTCCTTAACTTACGCAATCGACTTATTTTAACTAAACCAGTAAGTACTCCTTCATCGCGGCATATAAACCAGTTTTTAAAATGTTGCGCGTGGTTAAATTCTTTACCATATCTGCAAACAAAGTCCTACAAAGGCTTGCCCACCGTTAAATTTCCTCCTTTTGAGAACTCAAAATTACATCTTGATTCTAATTTCGTTCAAATTTTTCTTTTCCTTTGTATTCCTACATTCCATTTTTAAATTGATTTAGTGAGCTACTTACAGAACTTCAAGTTTTGATTTTAACCTTTAACTTATTCTCATGTCACTACCACCGCGCACCCCACCACGGTCTTACTTTCTCGTATTACTACTCTTTGACCTGCTTAATTCCTTGCTCGCGAATAATTAATTCGTTTATTGTTCCGTCAGATCTAACTATTCTACTTTCTCCACTGTAAAATCCTGTAACTTAAAAAATGTATGGCAATTTATTATTTATTTAAGTTAGTATTAAATGTTAACGTCAGCAATATAAAAAAATATATTGTGATATCGTATGCTGTATTGTATAATATGATTAACCCCTACAATTTGGTATTTGTAAATCTTACTAATAAAGCGTTTTGTGTTTCTTACTTCATTGTAAACTGTATCTGTAATTATTTCGGTGTTTTAGTAAATGAGATTGTCTCTAATGATCAATGTATAAAAACAATAATAATTTTTATATAAAAAATGCAAAACATGGGAATCTGTTTTGACTGTTTGTGGTTACTTCCAACTTCTAACTTCTATGAAGCAATTTCACTGGTTTCAGAACATTAGCTAGTTTTTCTCTATAAAACCGAAGCAAAGCAATGCAATGCGCTTTAAGAGCATCTTAAGTAACATGGCGACTTTTCAGGCTTTATGTTGACATTCAAAATTCACATACACATATAAGAAAGAAACATTTGGTTTAAAATTATTTACGGTTTCATTCACCCCTTATAAGGTTAAGAATCTCTAGACCACACCAACTTTAGAATTTTTTGTTTTTCAATTAACCACTACGAGATCATCCAACTAACACAATTCTCTTAACTCGCGCAATCGACTTATTTTAGCTAATCAGCCCGAGTTTTCAAAATGCTATGCATGGTTTATCTTCTTATCAAATCTGCAACCGAAGTACTATAAAAGCATGCACACCGTTAAACTTCCTTCTTTAGAGAAATCAAAATCAACTTTTTACTTTTCGTTCGTATTCGTACATTTCTTTACGTTTTCAAAATCACTTATTGAGCTACTTACCAAACTTAAAGTTTTCGATCTTAACCTTTAACTAATTCTTATGTAAATACCATGGCGCACCCCTCCGCGGTATTACTTTCTCGTATAACTAGTCTTCGACATGTTTAATTCCCTGCTCGCGAATAATTAATTCATCTATTGTTGCGTCGGATTCAATTACTCTACTTCACCTACTATAAAATCGTATCACTTTAAAAACGAGTGGCAATTTATTATTTATTTAAGTTAGTATTACGTGTTGACGTCTTCAGTAATAGAAAAAATACATTGTTACATCTTACGCTGTATTGTATAATATGATCAAAAATATGGGCAAACATAAACACAAATTAACATTTCAAACACACTTCACACACACACACACACACACACACACACACACAAAACACCTCTTATGTACTGTGCAAACATAAAACACTTTTCACACACTTACATTGCCTTTTCAACATCTGGATTTCCGGCTGCCGGTGGTCCAGACTGATAAGGCAACATCCGTCGAGCGTTCTTCTTTGAAGATTGGGATATCCGGCTTCCGATGGCCCTGGTCCTAAAGGGGGAACGTAACACGGATACCAACATTACATACAACACACATACACACAACTCTCTCTCACACACACACACGCGCACACACACACACACAAACACACACACACACACACCTAAACACACTTCCATTGCCTTTCAACATCTGGATTTCCGGCTGCCGATGGTCCGGACTGACAAGGCAACGTCCGTCGTGCGTTCTTTCTTGACGACTGGGATATCCGGCTGCCGATGGTCCTGGTCCTAGAGGGAGAACGTAACACGGACCAACATCACACACAACCATCCCTCACACATACACACATAACACATGATGGTTACTTTCTGTGGGAAAGCCAGGTCTGCTTAAATTTCAGGTAGCAGACTACTGAAACGTTGGAACAAATAAATAAATAAATAAATAAATAAATAAATAAATAAAAATAATATGATCAAACCTCTGCAACTTGATATCAGCGAACCTTAATAACAAAGTGTTTGCGTTTCTTACTACATTGTAAACTGTATCTGTAATTATTTCGGAGTTTTATTAAATGAGATTGTCTCTAATAACCGATATATAAAAACATTAATAATTTTTATATGAAAAATGCAAAATATGGGAATTTGCTGTTCCTGCTTGTAGTTACTTCTATCTTCTATGAAGAAATTTCACTGGTTACTGAACATTAAATAATTTAATCTTTATAAAACCGAAGAAAAGCAATGCACCTTAAGAGCATCTTAAGTAGCACTGCGACTTTTTAGGATTCTTTCCGTGAAAGTTGCTGCATAGAATCCTTTCTACTGTAACCCAGCTAGTATAAATAGGTGAAAATAAGTCACCGAGTGACAACGTGATTTCCTATCAAAAATATTTCCCATCGACCAGACAACCATTTGCAAAGTATTCTCAAAGCACCGTCTGCAGATATGCGCATTTAAGAAAACAAATGGCCTCAATACAACATGAAGGCTTTCACGAAACATGTTTGTGTGAGAACAATGTCTGTTAATCTGTTAGGCATATCTACTTATTGGAGAATTATATGTCTAAGTGTATATTGGGTGACCTAGTACTATTTAAAACCATAGAAATTTACTATTTTGAATAACAATACCGGAAAAAGATTAACAGGTGGACAATTTCCATTGTTGGGAGTCTGTGTTCGTGAACACCTATTTGATAATGGAATACTAGGTTTTAACGCGATTATAGTATTTTGTAGTACCTGTATTGATAATCAACATTTTCCCACTTTAAAGCAAACGCATCTGGTAAGCATTTCTAATCTTTGATGACCTTGGTAATAATAACACCATAGGTTTAGCACGGTATTAACATAGAATAAATTCAACATATTTAACTTTGTGGTTGAACACTTAGTACCATATTACAGGATGCTTGAATAAGTAATTATTTTAATTTGAAAGATAGTTCATACTTAATAATGAAAATTCGCATGATCGTGAACACAATAAGAAATGCGTGACGCAATTAAGAAATGTAGGGTGCGGAAACTCACACAATCAATTTATTTTAGCTATTCGGCAAGTAGCCCTTCGTCGCGGCACATACACGAGTTTTCAAATTGCTGTGCATGGTTCATCTGCTTACTAAATCTGCAAGAGAAGTCCTACAAACTTGCACACCGTTAAACTTCGTTTTTCAGAGAAATCAAAATTATGGCGTGAAGCTGATTTTGTTAAGCTTTTTACTTTTCGTTTGTATTCCTACCTTTCCTTACGTTCTCAAATTCAGTTATTGTGCTACTTACCAAACTTAAAGTTTTCGATCTTAACTTTTAACTTATTCCCATGTAAGTACCACCGCACACCTCTCCGCGGTATTACTTTCTCGTATAACTAGTCTTCGATCTGTTTAATTCCCTGCTCGCGAATAATTAATTCGTTTATTGTTACGTCGGATTTAATTACCCTACTTCACCTACTATAAAATCGTATCACTTGAAAAACGAGTTGCAATTTATCATTTATTTAAGTTAGTATTACGCGTTAGCGTCTTCAGCAATAGAAAAAATACATTGTTACATCTTACGCTGTATTGTATAATATGATTAAAAATCTGTAACTTGATATTCGTGAATCTCAATAACAAGGCCTTTGTGTTTTTACTACATTGTAAACTCTATCTGTTATTATTTTGGGGTTTTAATAAATGGGATCGTTTCTAATGACCGATGTATAAAAGCATTCATTTTTTTATATGGAAAGTGCAAAACATGGGAATCTGTTTTTCCTGTCTGTGGTTACTTCTTACTTCTATGAAGCTGTTTCACTGGTACCTAAACATTTTTTAATTTTTCTTTATAAAACCGGAACAAAGAAATGCGTCTTAAAAGATAGCGTCTTAAATAACATGGCGACTTTTCAGGATTTTTTCCGTGAAAGGATACTGCTTAGAATCTTCTCTACCGTAGCCCAATTAGTATATATAGGTGGAAATAAGTCACCGGCTGGCAACGTGATTTCATTTCAAATATATTTCCCGTCGACCAGACAACCACCTGCCATAGTATTCTCAAAACACCGCCTACAGATATGCGCAATTAAGAAAAAACGGTCTCAATACAACATGAAGACTTTCACGAAGTATGTCTGCATGAAAACGTCTGCCAATCTGTTAGGCACATTGCAGAATTATATAGTTAAGTGTATAACGGGTCACCTATATTCTGTATAAAACCATTGAGATTTTCTATTTCGAATAACAATACCGGTAAAAGATAAGCAGGTGGACAATTTCCATTGTTAGCAGTCTGTGTTCGTAAACACCTGTTTGATAATGGAATACTAGGTTTTAACGCAATTATAGTATGTTGTAGTACCTGTATTAATAATCAAGATTTTTCCACCCTATAGCAAACACATCTGGTAAGCATTTCTAACCTTTGATAAACAAATCAAATTTTCCGACTTTGTAATAATAAAATCATAGGTTTAGTACGTTATTAACATAGAATAGATTCAAAATATTTAACTATGTAACTAAACACTTAGTACCATATTACGAGATGCCTGAATAAGTAATTGTTTTAATTTGAAAGATAGTTAATACTTATTAATGAAAATTTGCATGATCGTGAATGCAATAAGAAATGCGAGACATAATTAGGAAATGTACGGTGCAGAAGCAGTACGTAACAAACAAATACATCAATAGTTGATTGCGCACCTTTAAAACATCGTTAAAAATACAGGTGCGTTAGTGTAAAAAAACGATAAAGATAAGCTTTCGTACTAACACTACGATGGTTTTTCGAGAACCAGCCAGTTTCATTTATAAGGTTTGAAAACCACTTTCACATGTAGAATCGCGGCTTTACATTCTAAGATTTTTATTAACACTGCAGCCAATACGAGGGTAAGGTGAAAAGTTCTCGGTCTGACACAGAAATGGCGTTCCAATCAGCATAAATTTGTACTCCCTCCTGCGTGCACATGTCATTAGTTCGCATGACAAGTTTCAACTTGTTATCTCAAGTAGTTTGTTTACACGAATTTTTTCAACCAGACGTCTTATGCGTGTTTCCTTAAGATGGATAAACTTGAATATCGTGTGATCATACAATTCCTCGTTTTGGACGGATTAACCCCTCAGGAAATTCATCCAAAGTTGACAAAAGTTTACGGAGACTCTGCCCCTTCCCTATCAACCGTTAAAAAGTGGGCAACTGGATTTAAACATGGTCGCACGTCTCTCGAAGATGACCCACGTGAAGGACGACCAAAAACCGCAACCACACCGAAAACGATCGAAAAAGTGCATTATATCGTGTTGGACAATAGACGAGTGAAAGTGAAGGAGATAGCTGAGGCTGTAGGGATATCGGACGAAACGGTGCGAAACATCTTACACAAAGAGTTAGGGATGCGAAAGGGATGCGCAAGATGGGTGCTGCATTTGCTGAATGCCGATCAAAAGCAAATGCAAAAACGGGTTTCGCAGCAATGTTTGGCCGGGTTCAATAACGATCCGGGCGATTTTGTGCGGCGATTTGTCACTATGATGAGACATGGGTCCACCATTACACGCCAGAAACGAAACAGCAGTCAAAGCAGTGGGTGGAAGCCGTTTGTTCAGCGCCATAGAAAGCGATGTCGAAAGGTGATGGCCAGCGTGTTTTGGGATGCGAAAGGGATCCTGTTAATAGATTACTTTGAAAAAGGCAGAACAATTACAGGCCAATATTAATCCACCCTTCTTGACCAGCTGGATGCCAAAATTCGCGAAAAGAGGCCTGGCTTAAAGAAGAAAAAATCATCTTGCATCAAGACAACGCACCTGCACACAAGGGTGCGTTGGGGATGAGAAAATTGACAGATTTGGGGTAGGACTTGCTCGGCTATCTCCCCTATTCCCCTGATTTGGCGTCCTCAGACTTCTATCTGTTCCCAAACTTAGAAATTTGTTTCTGGGAAGCGCTTCATGTCCAATGAAGCAGTTGAGAGGGCCGTAGACGAATATTTTTACAGCCTTCCAGACTCTCCCTTCCGGGAACGAATACTGATGTTGGAGAAATGCTGGACCAAATGTGTTGAAGTTAAGGGGGATTATATCGAAAAATATATATTTTTTTTAGTGAAAATTGCAGTCTTTCATTGTAGACCGAGAACTTTTCACTTTACCCTCGTATCAATATGTCACCAATTCCAGTTATGTAAATTGTATACACCAAACCATTTATTGGCACGGTAATTGAAAGGCATTTAGGTAGGTTAAGATACCTTTTGACACCTCTAACCTTGGGTCACCAGATGAACAACAACAGGGTCCCCTCTACCCTGGCGACAAAGAAGTGCACTCTCTTAATTGACAATTCCTTATTCGTCGCTTCCAGCGATATTCGTGAACCTTAATAACAAAGAGTCTGTGTTTCTTACTACATTTTAAACTGTATCTGTAATTATTTCGGTGTTTTATTAAATGAGATTGTCTCTAATGACCTATGTATAGCATTCATCTTTTTATATAAGAAATGCAAAAATTGGAAATCTTTTTTTTTGTCTATGGTTATTTCTCAGTTTTACGAAGCAGTTTCACTGGTTACAAAACATTAACTAATTTTTCTTTATAAAACTGGAGTAAAGAAATGCGCCTTAAAAGAGAGCATCTTAAATAACAAGGCGACTTTTCAGGCTTTTTTCCGTGAAAGGACACTGCTTAGAATCTTCTCTACCGCAGCCCAATTAGTATATATAGGTGGAAATAGGTCACCGGCTGGCCACGTGATTTCTTTTCAAATATATTTCCCGTCGACCAGACCATCACCTGCAAAGTATTTTCAAAACACCGCCTGCAGATATGCACAATTAAGAAAAAATAGTCAAAATATAACATGAAGGCTTTCATGAGTATGTCTGCATGAAAACAACGTCTGTTAATCTGTTAGGTACATTGCAGAATTATATAGCTAAGTGTATAACGGGACGCCTATATTCTGTATAAAATCAATGAGATTTACTATTTCGAATAACAATATCGGAATAAGATAAGCAGGTGGACAATTTCCATTATTAGCAGTCTGTGTTCGTGAACACCTGTTTGATAATGGAATACTAGGTTTTAACGCGATTATAGTTTTTGTAGTACCTGTATTAATAATCAAGATTTTTCCACCCTATAGCAAACACATCTGGTAAGCATTTCTAACCTTTGATAACCAAATCAAATTTTCCGACTTTGTAATAATAAAATCATAGGTTTAGTACGTTATTAACATAGAATAGATTCAAAATATTTAACTATGTAACTAAACACTTAGTACCATATTACCGGATGCCCGAATAAGTAATTGTTTTAATTTGAAAGATAGTTAATACTTATTAATGAAAATTCGCATGATCGTGAATGCAATAAGAAATGCGAGACATAATTAGAAAATGTACGGTGCAGAAACTGTACGTAACAAACAAATACATCAATAGCTGATCGCGCACCTTTAAAACATTGTTAAAAATACAGGTGCGTTAGTGCAAAAAAAAACGATAAAGATAACCTTTGCGTACTAACGCTACGATAGTTTTTCGAGAACCAGCACCTATTTTGTGTAGAATGATCCAAGGAGGGATAAGCCAGTTTCATTTATAAGGTTTGAAAACCATTTTCACATGTAGAATCGCGGCTTCACATTCTAAGATTTTTATTAACACTGCAGCCAATACGAGGGTAAGGTGAAAAGTTCTCGGTCTGACACAGAAATGGCGTGCCAATCAAAAAATTTGTGCTTTCCGCCTGCGTGCACTTATCATTAGTTTGCACGACAAGTTTTAACTTGCTATCTCAAGTAGTTTGTTTACACGATTTTTTTCAACCAGACGTCTTATTGCGTGTTTCTTTAAGATGGATAAATTTGAATATCGTGTGGTCATAAAATTTTTCGTTTTGGACGGATTAACTCCTCAGGAAATTTATCCGAAGTTGACAAAAGTTTACGGAAACTCTGCCTTTTCCCTATCAACCGTTAAAAAGTTGGTAGCTGAATTTAAATGTGGTCGCACGTCTCTCGAAGATGACCCACGTCAAGGACGACCAAAAACCGCAACCACACCGGAAACGATCGAAAAAGCGCGTGTTGGACGATAGGCGAGCGAAAGTGAAGGAGATAGCTGAGGCTGTGGAGATATTAGACGAAAATGGTTCAAAACATCTTGCACAAAGAGTTAGTAATGCAAAAGCTCTGCGCCGTAAGATGGGAGCCGCATTTGCTGTACCGATCAAAAGCAAATGCATAAACGGGTTTTGCAGCAATGTTTGGCCCGGTTCAATAAGGATCCGGGCGATTTTGTGCGGCGATTTGCCACTATGGATGAGACATGGGTCCACCATTACATGCCCGAAACGAAACAGTAGTCGAAGCAGTGGGTGGAAGCCCGTTGCTCAGCGCCAAAAAAGCGATGTCGATCGCATCTGCCGGAAAGGTGATGGTCAGCATGTTTTGGGATGCGAAAAGGATCCTTGAAAAAGGCCGAAAAATTACAGGCCAATATTACTCCACATTTCTTGACCAGCTGAATGACAAAATTGGTTAGAAGAAGTCTGGCTTGAAGAAGAAAAAAATCATATTTCACCAAGACAATGCACCTGCACACAAAGATGCGTTGGCGATGGGAAAGTTGACGGACTTGGGGTACGACTTGCTCGACCATCCCCCTATTCCCCTGATTTGGCGCTCTTAGACTTTTATCTGTTCCCAAACTTGAAGAAATTTGTTTTCTGGGAAGCGCTTCATGTCCAATGAAGCAGTTGAGAGGGCCGTAGACGAATATTTTTACAGCCCTCCAGACTCTCACTTCCGGGAAGGAATACTGATGTTGGAAAAACGCCGGACCAAATGTGTTGAGTTAACAGGGATTATGACGAAAAATAAAATAATTTTTTTATTGAAAATTGCAGTCTTTCATTGTAGACCGAGAACTTTTCACCTTACCCTCGTATTCAATATGTCACCAATTCCAATTATGTAAATTGTATACACCAAATCATATATTGGCACAGTAATTGAAAGGCATTTTGGTAGGCTAAGTTACCTGGTGACACCTCTAACCTTGGGCCACCGGGTGAACAACAACAGAGTCCCCTCTACCCTGGCGACAAAGAAGTGCACTCTCTTAATTGATAATTCCTTATTCGTCGTTTCCTGGCGAACAAAATCTGAGGGTTAGAAGAGGTCTTTGTTGTCTTTTCCGAGGTGATCATGGCATAGCGTGTTAAAACACTTGGTGTGATAATTTCACTGCTTTTCAGTTCTACTGAATATTTCTGTTTGGTGGTGTAAAATACAAATCGCTGGCATTGGTGGCATTTGGCGAAGATTGACAACTATTTTGTAAACTCAGTCAAGGATTTGAAGCTCCGGACAAAAGAGAAGTGGCAACGGCAGAACCTGATTAAATTTTGCGGTTTGCAAAAAAGAATACAGTAGTCTCGGACGGTGTAGGTTTAAATCAAAATAATGCTTAATGATATTACTGAACCTTTTCTGATAGTTGATACGTTATGGTTACACTTATTTCTTATTAATTAACAGTTAAAATTTAATCATTTAAACTTCTAAATAAAAGTTATAAAAGATTATCATTTACTGTTCACGATTTTAGGAAAGGACTTGTCTTAAGGTCTTTGCAGTCTAGTTTTCTCAAATTGCTGATTGCATTGCTGTCTCCAATTCTCAGCAGTGATCTAGGAAGTGATAGTAAGAAAGGAACTATAGTTTTGACACTACATTATCACAAACGACAACGGCACTCCGAAAAAGCAGTTGCTTTCGTCAATTCCAACATTGAAGTGTTTTATTTTATTTCATGTAAATTACCCGAACTGTCCCAGCACTTCTTCATCGCTCACAAGCTTGACTTTTTCAAATTGGTTGGTATCTTACAACCAATTGAAATAAAGAATTTCGACACTTAAAAAATGCGTGTTCACATTACATTCCCAGTGAGTGATAAAAATTACCAATTTACACATATTAAATCATATTCAGCCTGATCTTAAAATTATAACTACTAATTTATAAAATAAACAGGACCGGATACAGGAAACAAAGGGAATTTCTTCACTTTTATATTCAATTCTGCAAATTTAATAAATATCAAAAATGGAAACTGGTTTTTAGTAATTAATAAGGATATGTTACGGGTTAATTCGTTTAACACTCCTCTTTCTTGAATTGTTCAAGAACTGCAGTTACAACTACTATGGTAGTAATGAATATTCTGCATACAACAGTTGTAGGAGTAATCTCAGAAAGCCTATGTAGTTAACTCCGAATGATAGTTATACGTTTTGGTTCCACAAATCTGGGGTTGTAATCTTAAATAACATTGTTGGTAGCATCCCTATAATAAAATCAGCAGTTAATTGCGGCTGGATGTATAACATTTATACCATTTCGAATCACCGACTTCCAGTCTTTCAATTTACCCTTATATTTTTTGAATGATATAAATCTAAGATGTATTATACTCCGCTCCCTTTTGTATGCAATAAATATATTGCTTCCGAAAATTAAATCAGAAAGAATGTGCAACACATGATAAGACCATTATAGTCTACATAAAATTGAGTTTGTTGGAGATTTGCCAATAGCAAAGCTTCCTGATAAACGTCTCTTGTGGCGTTACTCGGAATTGATAGTCTCGTCAGTGGATTAGAATCAAAACCGTCTACAAAACACGTGCGTACGAGAAGACAATTAATGACGGTGTATAAAACTGAAAATATGTTAGGGATTTTCTGGCTTTCTGAAGATTTTGTTGCCTGAAAGTTTCTTTAAAAGGTACTTTTTAACCTTTGTATTTAGAGACTAAATAGAGGGTGATATTTATTTCAAATGCGAATTTCTACATGCCAAGTATGTGTCGTAGTATAGCACTATGACGCCTTTAAGTCTAGATATGTTTAAGCCTTGACGCCTTTCTTAACTTTTGTTATTTATAAAGGCAAAGAGCTCTTTTGCAACATTTTTCGCTGTGAATATTTATAGAAGCAAACGTCTCGCGTTCTTTTTTTTATTTGACATTTAGGGTTTGATGCTTGTAAATCTATTGTGGCAGATTTTTGGTATTCATAGTATATCTCAATGAGTATAGAATGTTTTTAAACGCTTTCTTACAAATTCCAATAGCATTTGTAATAGGGTTTATTGTAGGTGAGTAGGTAAGCTATAGGCGTACTAGCACACACTTTCTTACATGTACTCTACCATAAAAATCAAAGGTCAAAAAGACCTTTTGTTTCAGAGATAATTCACACTACTAAACCCCTTCATTAAAGTATCACATGGCCCTTTCCCACAGGTCTAGCGCTAAAGCATGTCGAAGTATCAAAACAGTAGCCATGTTTACGGGACGTATTTAGTATCAAGTTCACGCAAATAGCACTGCGATGAACTTATAATCAATGGTCGCATATAATTTAGTGTCTTTCTCTTTGGCATACGAGATATAACAACGTATGTTAGAACAAGGAACCTGCGGCGCCGAAGTCTGAGCTGTATTGTCAGCAACCAAATTCATTGAATGACAATTCCACTAATTCTAAAAGAGACATTTTTTTAATTATTAAGATTTGTTATTGTTTACTCAGTTGGGCAGTGATAGGGGAATTGGTAGTAGGTGTGGGTTTTTGGTATAATAATACTTACAAAATATGTACATCTTATCCTATCAATTCTTGCTACAAATATGTGATCATCACCTTACATTTTTGTGTTTATGTTACTTACAGACCCTCTTTTGATAGAGTACACATAGTTTATAAATATTACTTGCTTACGTAGAATTATGCAAGCTCTCTAATCTTTCCTTGCAGCATTGTGCTATAGTATATACAAAACTATTAAGTAAGATGCCCCGTACACCTATTATTATTAAACGACAAACTAAAAATTGCGTTAAAAGTGATAGCTTTCACCAAATTTATAATTAAATCTAGTTATATTGGAAATAAGCAAGTTTAGCGTCTATAAAAAGAAGTTAGACTAAAACGACAAAACACTTTTTGCATTCGTCCGCCTGGTGCAACTGACTTTTACATCGTCAGACACTTGAGTGATTACCATTCCTCTTTTACTAATTCGACCGATTCAGAAATGCTGTTTTCGGACGTTGACGTAGTGATCTGGTACCTCTTAAAATTCCATAACACGTTGCCTGTATCGTTGCACTAGCCAATTTATAATATGGAACACTTCTTCATTCACTGCTCAACTACAGAGCCTGAAGATGGCGGATGCGATTTTGCCAAAACGTCGCCAAATTAAGCCAGCCAGCTATGCGGAATAATACCAGGAAAATTGACGAAACAGACGTCAGAGAGTAACTATTCCTGCAAATTAAATTTTAATATAGTTTTTAAATTTCATTATCATATTGGCATTATGTAACAGTAGTGTTACAGCTGCAGTTCTAAGCTTCATATAACTGCAAAATACAAGATTTCTATGGATAAAAGATGTGTTAAATGATTAAATTTGGAATTACATAGGAGTCAAACTTTCGTAACAAATTGAGAGAGCGCCTTCTAACTACAGTGGTGCGGGGCGCGTTTCTATAGGAACAATGTAAACAAAGAAAATTTAAAAAATCTCTACATGTAAAATAAATAAGTTCAACTTCAAGTTCTACTGCCAATAACACTTACCTTGAAAGGTTTTCAACACTGTTTTAATTATATTAGCACCAACTTGTCTGGTCTAATTATAATCCTCTGGACAACAAGCACTCTTGGGGATCACAATTAAGTCGGTCTCCTGGTGGAATGGATTTCGTTTTACAATTAAGCTATGTCTTTAAGCAAAGAAAACAACCACTTTCAACTCACTGCATCACCTAAATCTATTTAAGTACAGCATCATAACATTATTCTTGTAAACGGATACATACATAAACTTGTAAAAATACAAAAATCAATTTCTTCTTTCATTAGTCGTAACCTTAACAATACTATTCTAGTAATTTGAAACACAACTTCAACCTATACACTGGTTTTATGCAACTAATAAAATTAACACTATACATTGCGCTAATGGTGAGTGTTTTATAATTTCATCATTTTAATTAAACAAGCGTCGTGCAAAAATTCCACCAACAAAGACTAAAAGCAATTTGTAACAGCTAGTACCTTGCAGTTGAATGCCAGTTTACATAACGATTTTTATTTTGCCAGGCTCGAGTTCACATGGAAAAAGGATCACCTACTTTCCAACCAAGTTGTTTGGAAGCAAACTGTCAAATTTAGATATCATTGGGTCTTTGTCGCCTATAAACGTCGAACGTCCGGTTGTTGATTCTTAATCAATGAGATTCTTTGACTTCCCTTTACCAATGATAACCAATCATATGTTTTTTCGCTACCGGCTCGCGATTAATTAAATGTCTTTGTCTGCTTCTAGCTCTAGTTATTGAATTAAGGTATTACGTCCTAATATTGAGTTTGTGTAGAATGGCGTGTTAAATGCGTAACCTTATATAGTTTAATCATGTTAACTTCACGTATCCACTCCTATATTATGTCCTCTGCAGTCTAAATGGATACAATGAAATTATTTTACGTTGTGGTTACGTTGCGCTTGTCTCCCGAGATCATTTTTAACATGCTGTTTCTGAATTTTTCTTAATAAGCATCTGTATTTAGATGATTAACTGCATTGTAATGATATATTCTTATTTATAGGTTGCTTTGTATTATAACTACACGTGCTTATCTGTATCGTTAATTTTGCTTCATTTTACTAAAATTTCTAAAAGTGGGGTAATTATAGTACGGAACATGCATATTAATAACTTCACCGTAATTTATTTCTTTAATTATTCTAAATGCTGTTTTAAAATTACTTAAATACGCTATGAAAATTTACTATCATAATTACTCTGTTTATACGACTAACTCGGGTAATTACTCGTGATTACATCTTTGTATATGATTTCATAACACATAATGTTGAAGTCTGTTTTTATTTCTTGCGGTTTTTAAATAATTTATTGGCCTGAGTTACATTCAACTGTGTAGGGTGCGATGATAAGTATAACTATAGTTTTGTGTTTTTAATTTATACGCTGGGTTTCCTTTAAAGAACAAGTAATGTATTCAACTCTCAAGCTTAATGAACACAACTATTCAGGGAATCATAATATACAGGGTTCATTCGTATTTATTTTGCTTGCTCAAGATAAATTTTCTTTTTTTTATCGGTTTTTATCCATCGTAACGCAAACGCGTTACATAGCATTGATGACAGTATGATTTTGCAGGGAATGGCTCTATAACCTTTGTCACTTTACCCAATCATGCAGTAAAGAGTGCCTTACATAAAGTTGTATCTAAACTAACTGAATCATAAATCTTTGAATACGATACATTTTAAAGAAGTAGCGGATATTTGAGTTATCAATTTTTATTTTTGGATAAATGTTTAACACATATTGTGCATGTTTAGCTTTATGCCTGTCAATAAATTGCAATAAGTGGCTTGTGTAGAATAAACTTTATGGACTTTAGAGATACTGCCTCACAACCTCCTTTGACCTATAGAAAACGTAAGTGTTTGTCAAATGGATATCAAAAAGCTTGTTAAATTTTAAACTAGCCATAAAGTCTGCTTCCAACCTTTTCTTTCTGTCCATATCTTACAATAACCCGATTTAAGAAAAGCTGCAAGATATAAGCTAGCTTGAAATAAACTAAAGACAGTGTCCTTCGTATAAAACTAATTCAATCGGCGCCGCTCTACATCAAGAAGTTTCACAAGAGTTTGTTTCGAGTAAAGTATAGAACGCTTTACAGTTCCGTTTCCGAACTTAGAGTGTAATGCGTTTTTTACTTGTCGTATAGAGTAAAGAACAACATTGTACAAACACACATCAACTTGTAGGTTATCTCCTTAAGAGCTTTTGTCGCTAACTCCAATCTCAAAGTTTGCACAATGTGCTGTAGACGCATTTACAGAATGAATTCTGGAATTTTATTAAAAAAATTCCTTTACAATATTTAGCATAACTTATGTTACACGAGGCTTTAACGCATACTTTATACAAAGAGTTGTCGGTTGGATTCTTCTAAACAACATCACTTTTAAATGTTATTTTGGAATTATCATTTGCATCACAGTAGAATATCAAAAGCGGAATAAACTCTGAAGTCTTCATTCATAATGGTGAAGTTTATAGATATATAGGTATTTGTATCAATTTGACAGAAAGTAATCCTAAAGGCTAAGAGACTGTTACGCCACATTTGGCAACACAACAATTTTATTTTAATAATTATCCCAGAGCACTTTTCCCTGTAGAATTAAGTATGTTATCAGGTATTATATAAATGCGGTTTTGAGTTCCCAGCTTTTGTGTATTTGCTATGTATTTCGTGAGATTGAGGTTAAATGAGAGGTTTCTCACGCTTCAGAATAGTGTACGCCGCTGTCTTCAATCATTCAGATCGCATAACAAACCAGGCTTGCGGTTTGCGTAGGTGAACACGCTAGCGGCTACGATGGAAGACTTCACTAAACTATCTTATCTGAAAGATAAGGAGTGCCTTAGTGTATGGAGTTCACTTGTTAATTCCTACCCGATCTATTGCCTTTTATCCTTGTCGTGCTCCTTTTAATGTTGCAGGTGATGGACTTGGCTAAAACAATTTGCATGTAGAACAGGATTTGAACCTGCGATTCTGTTTATGCAGGCGAATAGGGTGTAGTGCGATTTTAGCTATGAATTATATTACCTTTATGCCTATGTAATTGACAAGTAACAATTTGGCGCCTAAAAACGTATTTCTGTTAATAAAGCACTAATTAAGTATCTATTTATATTTCTTAAAGCTAGCTCTTTTAGACTATAAAATAATTATAAAAAAAGTTAAATTAAAGATAACAACTAATTTGATTTATTTCCATCTAACACAAGGTAGCGATCTCCGTACTTATTTTAATCAAACACATAATTTATAATTTTTACTTACAAAAGTGGTTGCGTATTGAATTACCTACTATCTTCACAAAAAACTCGTTAATACGCTTATAAGTTATTGTTCAGTTTTATGTGTTCTGTGTGAGCCTATCTATTAAAGGAAAGTTTATTGTTTTAACAAATTAATGTGGATACCTTCTTTGTAAAAGACTGAGCAATCTTGTAATATAAAATAACCTCCATATGTCTGTAGATTTTGTTTAAGACCAAGTAATTTAGCCTTAAGACCAGGAAGAATTAAAAACTCGTAGCAATTATTTTATAACTTCACGTTCACTTAGTTTTGTGGCTGATTTTTCACTTAAATAAGTTTGTTTAATTAATCTTCATATGAAAAAACGGTTTTAGTTTCGTTCTATATAGTTAATAAATAAATACAGCTAACCGTTTAACTACTACCTGTACTTTTTGCACTCGTTTTTACCTCCAAAGCCAACTATCTAATTTGAATTACATATGTGTAAATTTAAATAATATTATTTTCGAAATTTTAAAATTAAAAATGAAACCAAATCATTCCTTATCCAAGACGCTTAAAATTTCTCTATAACACCATCTTCTAATTATATCTTATATAAAGTATATTGCATAACCCTGCACTAAATTATAAATTAAAAGATTTTGATGATAAATTTCATGGACCATCGTGTATTAAAGACAAAATCTTTTTCTTATATTCCTAACGATCCGTAGTTACTGATACTTGTTTTACCATTACGTAATCATACATCATTTCTTCTCTACCGTTATTTAAATTGAATTTCTACCTTTAATTTTATTTCCTCGCGTATAGTTGTATCTTACCTTGAACTCTGCATCATTTTAAACCTTTTTATTCTTCAAATACCTTATTTACCTGAAAATCTTATAGTTTTCTCGTCCTTAATTTTGTAAAAATTTATCTGTCACTATACTTAAATAGTTCCATTTTTTTAAACTATTATCTTTTATTTTCATACTATTTTTATTATCACATAACCCACAGTATTCGTTTGAACAACTCAGCGAATCTTTGGGATTTGTACCAAATGATGTAGAGTTGATATTTTGCCGTTTGGTTTCATAAGAGACAGCGACCTATGTCTCTGTAATAAAAAGCCGATTTGCACAATTGCGACTACGAAGAATTTCTATCCCATGCGTTCTTTCGCAAGTATATCAATCACTTTTTACAAATTTTATTACTAACTGTTCTTTTATATCATTGTGCATTTTTAATGTTTTTCTTGAACTCGTTAGAGAGACGCTTTCGTTTTTTTATCGTTCTCGCGCTAATCTCTTATGCTTTTTCTTATATTGGAAAATTTTTCGACTTTTCTCTTTTTATAACTGCCCATTGCATAATTATTTCTCTATGTTTGGGGTACCGTCTGTTTTTTGTTATTACTGTGTAAACCTGCATACACAGATTTGGAATTAAAAAGGCGTTGCTAAATGTCATATAAAAACTTACTGTTTTATATGAATTTAGTAAGGAAAGTACACTATAATAAAATTAAATCTGCTGCCACTTCCTGAAAGCCTTCGTTTTTTTATGAATGTTTGTTGTATATTTTGTAAATAAAATTATTAAACATAAAATAGAATACAGATTTATTGAACAAATAGCTTAAACTGTTTTATTTTGAACAAATGCGTCAAAAATGAAAAACTTAATACAATTCTTTGATCTATATTCCTAAATAAATGAGATATTAATAGTGACCTATTGGTAATCAATTTTATATTGTTTCTATCAGGTTTGGTCAATAATACTACTTGATCTTTTTATTAGTCAGAGTTTAAAATGACAAGCTTTTAGTAGCCTTATCTTACAGTAGTCCTCAAATAGCTCTAATAGTGTGATTTGACAACATATATTTTATTACAGGAAGTAATTTACATGTTATTTCTGTTGCAATAGCAACAAAAGAATGTTTCAGTAGTTTTTTGATGTTCCTTTTGCCATAACAAGGTAGTAAAAGCATGCCTTTTATGTCCTTTTTTTGCTCCAACTATATTGTCTTATTACAAATGCTATGCACTCTTTTTTGATAATAGTGTTTACACAACAACTTCACTCAAGTCAGTTATTTCTAAATAACAAAAACCATTAATTTAAATCCCTCAATAATACTATCACTCCAATTTTTCTGTTTTCCATATTAAATTACATGACACTATAAATCCCAATTTCTGAAAATGCCTTTAATAATCACCACAGCTAATAGTAACAACCAACTTTTTTTACTAACCTCTACAGTGTCCATCCAAAGTATTAAAGTTTTATGATTCAACTAATACCATATTCCATCAATCAAACTTATATTTAAACATTTGTTAATTTCCTACCACATAGATACCAACCCGTTTACATTTAAACGTGTCTATAATTATAAAATATAAACGTAAAAGCTCAAATTTACTCACCGATTAGGTTCTAAATATATCTTTATATTTGAAAATGTTTAAAAATCATCCGTATTTCTATATTCCGTTTGCTTTCCAACAAACGCATCTCATTCTACACACAACCCACTTGTTTAAGCCATCCTTGTAAATAGGCTTTTCATTACGACACACGCGAGTTTTCAAAATCCTTCGGATAATAAAAACATTTCATGGCAAACCTGCAAGCAAGGTTCCATATAAATACGCGCATCATTTAAATTTACCCCTCTAGAGAAGACCACGTTACATACTTAAAGCTGGTTTCGTTTAAAATTACTTTTTACGTAACCTCATACCAACTTTCAAGCACGTGATCACTTCCACTTTATTTCAAACTTTTCTTATTTTCTGTGTGCAAATAATTCATTCTTCTTTTTTCGTCGCGTCTATTTACTCACGATTTCTCCCACAATAAAAATTCGTTCAAACGCAATCATCATCCGCTACTGCAGTGTAACAATTTTATCTTATGCTTAATAATAATATTGTTATTTGTTATTTACCTAACAGTCACGTACTTTTGCGATTTAGCTTTAAACGTTTAGCCATGTTTCAGATATGATTCAGCATTTCTCAAGCATTAATTTATTTCACTAATGCATACTCTGTAGTTTTTCTATATTACAACATTTGTTAGGTATTTATTACGTTGGGTGATTTAAAAAATCTTTTATTTCTCCGTTTCCTAATGCCGCGACGTTTATCCTATTTAATGACTAATGCGATATTTTAATATTGTATTAAATTGTACCAACTTATTTTATAAATATTGCATTTTATTACTTTTATCATACTAATTGCCTAATTAAAATTATATTTTTTAAAAACAAAAGTATTAGAACATTATGTTTAATTACTATTTACTATTACTTATGAAATCAAAATTATACAGGGTTCATCAAGTTGAATTTTCCTTTTTTTTGCATTTGGTTTTTGCTTAACGTAACGCCAAGACGTTTCAAAGTGGCGACCAAGACTCTTTAAATGTAGTAACCTAATTTGCATACCAGAACAACTGTTGTCAACAACGTTCATATAAAAATGTTATTAGTACCTTGTTGAGGTCTGCCATATATAGCGTTGGTGAGACGTTTGTGGGCGTTCGATTTTTGGGCCTGATTGGGTACAACACCCTTTGTTGATCGCTTTATATACTTTTCCTATCATGCAATAAAGGGCATCTTGTGCATGATTTCATTTAACACAACAGTATCATATATCTTTGAAAACAATCCATTTTAAAAATAGTAAATTATAACTTTGTTGCGTACAGTTTTCGCCCCAAGAAATCTAGCCGGTAATCCACATAGATCCTCGGTGAAGCACCTCTTGTTAAAAGTTTTGTGTCTCAATAAAGCACTTAAAACCTTGACTGTACTAATAAGAATGATTGCCGACTAGCTCAGTGGAAAGCTGGTGTAAGTGTTTGAAAAAGATCCTGGTATATTATCGCGTGGTTAGTACCAGTTGTAATCGGAAATTTGCTTGGACGCCGCCTAATCTCAAACTACAAGAATTTGTAGGGAAAAACCCCAGAAGCATGCCAAAAGCCGAGATCAAAAAGTGGCTCTAGCCTAAAATTCACATAAGGAATGATCGAGTACACTAATACTATCGCCAACACAAATAAACGTTGTGATAAAGATACCAATATATCTAATTAAAAACTGCCAACTGAAAGGAAAGTTTCCAAAATCAAATGTTACATTACCTGTATATTAATCAGTAATTGCGATATATTTTATTACATCAAGGCTGAAACCTTTATATTAATTGAGAAAAACACCAATATAGGACTATCACATAATGTTTTTATTACAATTAAATGTAAACATTCTTAAACAAAAAAACAACCCATCAAAATGTACCCAGCTTAATAAAAAACGTTTATGGCGAACACAATTACTTTATAAATACATTCTTGACTAATTGCATGAACGTATTATGAGTACGTCATAAATATGTCATTAAATAAAAATGCTTATTTATTTACAGCTACTGTAGGCTGTTACGTTAATTTTTGGAAATCGATTAATTTCTGCATGCTATATAAATTTCAATTTCCTAATTATTTTGTTTTATTTCGTATTAATAAGCTGCTCCAAAAATTTCTAAACGACTGCACACTTTTAACGTCATTTCTAAATTATACGAATTTTCATTTAACAAGTTGAATAAAGACTTATTTAATACGTCCGATACAATTTGCTCAAGTACGTAGTACAATGGTATACTTAGAATATACTCTATTATAACAGTTTCTAAATTCTCTGAAACATTTGCTTATCGTTCAACTTCTTTCAATAGGTTCGTTAAAAGGCTAAATAGCTTCGCTTTATTCGTTGAAAGAAGCGAATAATTGCTTATCCTTAAATTTATTTTAATAGTTTCCACATTGAAATACATTCTAAACCACCTATATTGTAAAAATACATACGCTTCAATGGTACTGAAAAATCTTATTTTGTTATAATGCAAGTACGGCTTACTCAAATTTACGAGCAATAAAGCTGTCCTCCTTATTCCATTCTCGGTGTTGTAAGTTCGGTATAATATTTCGCGATTGGTTGCTATAACAGTTAGGCAAGTCGTGATTCATTTCACACCATAATGCTGCATGGAGGGTTATTAACTTACTTGACCATTAAATAGACAGCGCTTTCTCATGCGGACAACAAAATTTAGTGGAAGTTATTACGTATATTTGCTTCTCGTTCCTTTCTTACTTTTTGGTTCTTCGCGAGAAACCAATTTCTTTTCTTGAGGTTGAAAACTTTACCATTTATTTCTTAGAGATACCCATCTTTGGACTTTTGAAGTGTTAGGCCATTCCATCTTTACCCTCAGTGATTGCTATCCTGTACCTTTCCTCTTCCAATTTTCTTTATACTTCTTGACTTGGTCCGGTATACTGTTCCTTCAAGCCGAATAAAAATTCTTTTGTTTATTTTTGAGTTTCTCTTGTAGTTTTCTGTAGCAATTTTTTTTTAGTTCATACTATTAATGTATATTGGTCTTCAAGCCGGATATAAATTAATTTTCTTTTTTTTTGCATTTCTTGGGGTTTTCTGAAACGAAGTTTCTTTTGCTGTTATCAGTGTACTGCTTGAATACGTTGCTTCTGCTTCCTTCCCTGACATTTTAGTTTTGCTAGGGGAGAAAGTTGTTACGTTAACTTTCGGAAATCGATTGATTTCTACATGCATATAAATTTTAATTTCTTAACTACTTTGTCTCACTTTGTATTAATAAGCGCCTTCTAAAATGTTTAAACGACTGCGCGCTTTTTATGTTATTCCCAAATTATACAAATTTTCATTTAACAAGTTTAATAAATACTTATTCAAAACGTCCGATACAATTTGTTTAAGCATTTAGTACAATGGTATGCTTGGAATATATTCTATAAGTTTCTAAATTCCCTGAAATATGTGCTTATCAATCAACTGCTTTAATAGGTTCGTTAGAAGGCTTTATTCGTTGAAAGAAGGAAATAATTGCTAATCGTTAAACTTCTTTTAATCGTTTCTTCATTGAAATACGTTCTAAACCACTTGTATTGTAAAACTATAAACGCTTTAATGGTACTCAAAAATCGTAATTGGCTATAATGCAAGTGCGGCTCGCTCAAGTTTACGAGAAATAAAACCGTCCCTCTTATTCTATTCTCGTTGTTGTAATTTTGAAATAATGTATCGCTATTTGTTGCTATAACAGATAGGCAAGCTTTGATTCATTTCATTCCATAATGCTGCATAGAGGGTAGCTAACGTACCTGCTCATTTAAAAAGACAACGCTTTCTTATGCGGACAACAAAGTTTAGAGGAAACCATTACAGTATATTTGCTTGCGATAATTTGTTATTGTTCTAGGAATATTTTGCAGGTGTCGTCTGGAATATACTTTTACAGGTGGTGTTCGCAGAAAACTTTATACATTATGGCTGGGAATTGCTTTTAAAACGAAAACACGTTTTTTTATAAATACAGACTAAGCTATTGAAAGAGAGCTATTCTATTCAACGTCCTTTTACCGAAAGGAAACGTTGTAAGTCGCGGTTCTAAGACGTTTTGTTGTACTTAGTGTTACAGGCCAATTAAATTGTGTCACTCTGCAACCTGACCGTTAATAAGTGCGCAATGCATTTTCAGATCCTTCACAATGGTACCAAGGGCCGATAGCTCGTTTTAAGGTATATTTATTCTGTTTTCGGTCGTTCTGATGTTGCTGTGGAAAATAGACACTTCTTTTTCGGTTTGTTAAAGATCTCTAGTTTTCTTATTAGTGGTTGCGTAATAAATTAACAGACTGCACTGTGCACAAGTGATTATGTAATTATTTTGCAAATCAGAATTAGTATAAACCAAAGCTCGCGTTAGAGCACTCTTTAATGTTTTTTTTAAAATTAATAATACGAAATGCTAACAAATATAAAACTATGGTCTAAATTAAGATTAATACTTGATTTACTTAAGTTAGGGTTACCAAGTGCACCTCACAGAACAGATAAAACTACTGTATATACCATGTTCAATTTTCTTCTTGTATATATTTAGGGTTTAGAAAACTAAGTAAGTATATATGTACCTGTTATTTAGATATTAAATATTTTATAATCGATATTTGCTTAAATGTATGTGTTTATATTGTGTTCTATGCAAAGTGGCGCTTTTGTTAACATCACGTTATAACAGGACGATTACGTAAATGCTCGATTTAGCATCTGTAAATATTCCTTTTTGTACTATGTTTAACTAAGGGTTTGTAAATAAAACTCCATACTGAGGTTTCCAATTTTTTTTCTGTATGACCCACCTCACTCTACGATGTTTTGCACTAGCACGGATTCTAACCATTTTGGATTCCTATTATACCCTTCTGTTATGTTGCGGTATTCGGTGTGGGCAATTTTTTATACTTACTTGACTACGTTCTTCCTTGACAGCACGGAATACCGGAACCAGGTTACAGTTGCAGAGGTTTTATTATATTTACCTTATGAGCGAATTTGACTGTGGACACCTTGGAAATAGCTAAAAGCATTATTTCTTAGACTCCAATCGCTTTAAACGGATTTTATTGGGACTTCTAAAACTTTGAAAAGAAAACTAGGTGTTCTTATTTAATACTCTATTGTCCATTATGGAATTGCTTATGGAAACCATTAAAAGTAACCAAACTGGTAGGCTACTATTCTGAACGTCATTGTCCATTCACATTAGTCAATTCGATACCTTATTTTCCAAAAGTTAACTATAGCTACTCAAGCTTGCATGCTATCTGCCTCGATGGTAATAACAAAGTACTCAACAAGAACAAATTATCTGTCCTCCATGCACGGCAGAATTCGGACAAATGGTTTAAGACTGCAAATTGAAATTACGTTTTGTTGTTTTTTTTAATTTATATATACAAAATGATCTTACTGGCCCATTAACTTGAAACAGAAACAGCAGACTTTTCATTTCCTAAATCAGCATAATTTAGCGTATGAACTCGATTTGTTTCAACACGACAATGCCACAGCCGCCAGCGTAATGCATTATTAATCAAAACAAATAAATCATAAAACTAAAATAATTTAAAATACAAACTAGCAATGTCATCATTTCTAACCTTATAACTGCTGTAATGAATTTGACAACCTTTGAGTATGAACCATATAAGATACAAAAATAATCCTTCCTGAGATCAAGAATGCATGTAACCTATAAATTATAATTCTTTAAGAAAATAATCCTAGCCGTATTGGTGAGATTTATCAATACAGAAACTATTAAAATGAAATATGTCTACAAACATTTTGTTTCCGATATTCTGCATGTTTACCTTTCGGCTTTTTGATAAATTGATATAGTTAACTTGTGTAGAATAAACTTGATCGACAACACACTTGCAAACCTATACAAAATGGCAGAGCTTGTTGGCGGGATGTCTAAAAATTGTTGTTATATTTTAAACCAGCTTTAAAGCTTGTTCGCTGGTAGGTTCCATTTTTTGTCTATATGTTACAATAACCCAAATCAGGTAGAAGCTTTAGCATAAGCTTAAAATAAACCAAAGACGGTATCCATCTTATAAAGCTAATGCAATCGGCGTCGCTCTACATTAGGAAGTGTTGCAAGAGCTTCTTTCGTCTAAAGAACTGCACTCTTTACAATTTCGTTTCTGTATTGGAAGTGTAATGCGTTTTTTACTTGTGTAGAGTAAAGGATAACAACTTAGTAAATATACACCAACTTGTAGATAATGTTCTTAAGAACTTTGGTCGTTAACCCCAATCTCAAGTTTTGCATAATGCTAAAAGTGCATTTGTGAAATATATTGTGAGCTCTATTTGGAAACTCCATTATAATTTTTGATAAAACTTATATTACTACAATGTAAGACACAACTTTTAACAATCCTGCTATTTGGATACCTGATAACTATTGACGGTGTTATTTCTACGCACAGTAGAATGTCAAAGCCGAAATGAACACTTTCAAGGTCAACAAAAAATAATGCCGGATTTTACTTTGTTTTTTAATAACAGATTTTGTTGGTTGTTAGCAGTTTGTTGGTACTGGAGACACCTTAACGATTTGTATATGGTTTTGTGCGCAAAAGTTAGCTTCAGAATTGACATTTAAACATTTTATAGACTGTACTTTACAATTGGAATTTTTTTTCTAATAAACTATTAAGGTTAAACTCACGGAATGCGAAAAGAACTTAAAACGACGCAGAAAGCTAACTCAACGATGCACTTTACTAGCTAACATCAGCTTCTACCCTTAACATCAATTTTTTGTTTGCTTTAGTTCACAACTCTCTGTAGCAGTACACAATCTAGCTCAAACGTATCTTGAAAATGACGTTTGTCCATAACAATATTAATTTTCAAGCATTAACCACAGTAGTAAGATTAGATGGTCCGAGGACAGATTCACC